>CAMZMU010000117.1:109148654-109748654 GCA_947311845.1 Poa pratensis
TCGACGTGGCGCCATCCGTGCGTCCGCGAATCATCCTACGCTGCCGTCGGCGTCTGAGTGACCATATTTTCTATTTTTTGCTAATTGTTGCTGCTGTTTCCAGCAATTTTCAAATACAAATATAATTCGAATTCATACACAAATCACAAACATCACATATATAATCCAAACCATCATACAAATTCCAAATGACTCAAATACAATTTGAATTATACAAACATTCATACAAACTCCAAATGACACAAACATAGTTCGAATTCATCCAAACATTCATACAAACACGCCCGGACACATCCTACATCTCCTGTGAGATCGAGGTACCAATATCTGCCCGTGTGAGATTAGCGCGACCGCCACGTGGGGCAGCCGCCGTCGAATCACACGCGGAACCCGGCGAGGCACCCGGCGAGGCACGGGACGGTGTGGTCTCGCGCGACCAACTCGGCGAGGCACCACCACCGCCATGCTCCATGAGCGCGCGCGTGGAAGTCGGCGATGCAGAAGCACGACCAATGGGTGCATTCTGGAGCATCCCGATCCCTACATGTTTGAGTCCAAGTTAGCAACTTGGAAGCACAGTACAGCGGAAAACACTGGTTTGGCAAATAACTTACCGGAGTCCTTGGCTTGTATGTGTGAGCGAACACGTCCCTCGATGGGCACATGGGCGGCATCCCCACCCTAGACTGGACGCGGAGGCAGCGGATCCCACTCTCAGATGGCAAAAACCTCTCGTGAGCCTACAAGATAGTTTAGATGTCAGGAGTTGTAGAAAAAGAAGGTTCAAACTAGAGAAATAGGACTTGTCATATTTTGCAAATATAAAGGTTGAAACTTACAACATCGCGCAACTCTTCCACACGTTATAGGCCGCTCTCTTCTCCCAGCCACAACTGATACTCTGCCACATAGTCCGCGTAAGCGGCATCGTAGGCCGCCTCGAAATCAGGCTACAATTTCAAAAATGAACGAAGCTCGTCAACTTAGCAACTTAGGAACAAATGTCGGAAAGAGAATGAAATTGAGAAAAACTTACATCAGGGCGAGCTCGGGAAGGCTGTCGAGGAGGCAGGACAGGGGGGTTGTCGGCGGTGAGTGTAGCCTTGATACGCGTGAGGCCCAACTCAGGAGTACGCGGGATTACCGCACTAAGACAGGGCAAACAGCCATGCTCCCAACCGTGCCCGGCCAGGACCATCGCTCTCTCGTCGGTGTCATGCTCAAGAGGGTAATCCACCTCCAGATTAAAACCCTTGAACGTCGAGACGTACCTATTTATGCTCTCCTCGGCACTGCCGTAGTAATCGGGAAGCGAGGACTGAGGCTCGGATAGATCGATCTTCTTCATCTTCATCCTCTCCCATGCTTGCATGTCCGACACAGGCTCCCCGATATCGGCCTCCTGCATTGCCAAAGAAGTGTTATGCGTATCAAGTAGGAACATGAGGGGAAATAAATGAAGGTTGTTCCATGTATATATACCAGCTTTGCCTTGAAGCGATCATGGTTGCGGGCTCCCGCACATGTGTCCCCCGCTCCCGCGGTTTGCCTTGTTCCGCTCGCTCAAGGCTTTGAACTCGGCGTTCTGCCCAAGCCACCTCGACGCCAACGCCTCCCACGCGTCTGCCTTACCATAGGCCCATTGTGGCATAACCTGAAAAAACAATACTCATGTGAAGAACAGATAATGCAATTGCAACTTAGCAGCAACATGTAATCTCATTGACAATTTACTTACCAATAGTAATCCTCCATGGTCATATCAGGTTGTTCCATCACATTCTGATTCTTCGGCGCCGTCTTGCATAACTTCTCAGAACTGTAATGATTGACGGAGGTATGCTTTACATTGTAGAATTGCTGTCGTGCCAACTTCTTGCAAGCCCCTCCCAAGTCATGTCCGCCTTGGCACGCTCCTCAGTAAGTACCCTATAGAATTTCTTTAATCATGCACAAAAAACAAATTGTGAGAGCATGGTGGGGACATCAACTATGAACGAAATTCGAAAAGTTCAACTTACCCAAAACTTGGTGATCACGGCGTCAGAACATTTCCCGAAGCCCGGGTGATGGGCGGCCTGATAGTCTACCCAATGGGTGGCTAGCTTCCTCTCGCCATTGGGGACTATACTGTACAAGCCCAGTGACGGGGATATACCTCTCGGGTACACTACCATGAGGGTACCTGGTGCACGTATCGACTAAGGCCCAACTATCAAGAGCCTACATGAAGCGCATGACGGAAGGCCCAAGAAGATGGAGTATCCTCCAAGTTTAGGCATAGGCATAGTCGGTTTAGACTTTCCTTACATGTAATCTGAGTCGGTTGCGAACTCCTGAGACCCAGCCTACTATATAAAGGCTGGGAGGGCCGCCGATCCAGGACACGCAACACTTGAACCACCAAATCCCTACCGAGATCGACATCTCGCTGGGACTCCATTGTAGCTCGCATATACTCCCAGATCAATACCAGACAAGCAGGAAGTAGGGTGTTACTCTCCGGAGGCCTGAACCTGGGTAAATCCTTGCTTTTGCTTGTCAGCCGACGAAACTACCAGCTCTACCACGTTCTCTCCCTCGTAATCTCAACCCTAGATCCTTAACCATGGGATTTGATGAGTTAACCCCTCGTCAATTGGCGCCGTCTGTGGGAAAGAATAGTGCTGGACTCGCAGTTTCGCCGATTCCGTCGGAGAACGGTGAGTCGCCGATCGCATCTGCGAACGGCAACTCGCCTATTGCATCGACAAACCACAACTCGACGATTCAGTCGACATACGGCAGCTCGCCGACTCGCTCAAAAATTGGCAGCTCGCCAACTTCACCAACATAAGGCGCATTTGCTCCGCACCGCCAGAAGCCCGAGAGACGTTTGCTGGTCTTGAGTCAGGTTTGGATTTAACTGTTGGAGCATTCAAATTTTTCGTAAACAAGTTTGGTACGCAGGACTTGACAGATCCACAACAACTCGTGACTGCTACACCCGAGGCTCCATCGACTGTGTCCGTCCCATCATCGATCCTCGAAGCCTGCTCATCTGCAACAACCATGTCGACTCGAGAGATCAACGACTACGACCAAGACAGAAGCGACCGGAGACCAGACGATCGCCGGGATAGTCGAGACCGCGAGCAACGAAGTAACAGCTACAAGAAGCAAGAGTGGCAAAAGCCACGTTCTGATGCACAAAACAAGCGCTCATTCGACGACAAGATGGATGACTATTGCAGATTCCACCTGTACAAAGGAGAGGACGGGAAATTGCGTTCCAATCACTCGTTGAAGAATTGTAGAGAATTCGAAGAATTAGCATCTGAATACATGAATCTCAGAAAGGCACCCGCCGCAACTGCACCTCAACCAAACACCGTACCTGCCCTGATGGCACCACCACCACCACCACAGCCTGCCGCAGGCGGACAGGTTACGGGCGCCATACACCATGTACCTCGGTAGAGGAGGATCAGTACCCTCAACCTCAGGGGCAGATGTACATGATACAGAAGGGTCGCCCCTCCAATAGGCAGCAAAAAACTACGCACTCGACAGGTGAACATGGCAGTCATGGCACCTCCTGCTGTTCCTGAATTTTTGAAGGGATCCGAAACTGCCATAAACTTCAGCCGGGAGGACCACCCTGTCGTGGGTTTGTCACGTCAGATGTCATGGATGACTTCGTAGGTGTGGGATTTGCGCGAGTCAATCGTCTCCGAGCTTGGGATCGCAGGAACAAGGACGAACACAGATTTACCCAGGTTCGGCCCCTCAATGTGAGGTAAAGACCTACTTCCTGCCTACCCTAGATTGGTATTGATATGATATATGTGGTGTTACAATGGAGGCGATCCGATCTGGGAACTCGCCGTAAGAGCTAGGGTTTTAGGGCTTGATAGCTTGACCCTGTCTAAGTCCTGCGAGTCCTCTTTATATACACAGAGGCTCGCTAGGTTACAAAGGAAACTTCCTCCACAAGGAATACATCAACTGGAACCTACTTGGAGACTAACTCCTCCTCACGTCTTCCAGGATATGTCTTCTAGATCTTTCTCCTTGTGGCGGTGCGATATTGGGCTTGCTTTCACGTAGGCCCTTTCTGGCGCGAGTAAAGTAGGTCGCACTTATCAACATGGGCCGCGGGTTAATCCACAAAGTATTCCCCCGACATTAGCCCCCAAGATTGGTTAGGACTTCACGGTGAGGGTCCTCTGGTTACTTGAGGTAGTTGTTGAGCCGCACTGTGAGCGTTCTGACTGATGCGATTCAAAGCCGCGACTCATTGGCGTGACTCATCCTTTCCATCTAAAATATTCTGTTCCCTTCAATTGCGGACCGTTCCTCATTCTGCGGGCGCAAATTGTTCCGTTGATTTCGGGCACCCCAGTTATAAGCTGCGCGGCCTAGGTCAATATTCACTTGCCTTGCTCTCTCCTCATTTCCAGCCGCGCCGCCGTCTTCCTCAATCGAGCTTAGCCCCCGATCCAATCTTCTCGCAATGGCGCCCAAGGCAAAGCCATCCGAGGATAAACGCAAGATCTCCTGCAACTGGGAAGGATCTGGGTAACGGAGCAGACTCTTGCGGATCTCGCCGATGCTGGCTTCTTGCCGCCGAAGGAGGACAACATCTGGCGGGCGCCAGGTGATGAGATCGAGCCGCGCCCCAAGCCCAATGAACTGGTGATGTTCGTGGAGCACGTGGAGCGTGGATTCACGCCTCCCGGCTCCCTCTTCTTCCGCAACCTGATGCAACGCCTGGGCCTCCGCCTTCATGACATCGGACCCAACTCAATGCTCCAGGTGAGCAATTTCCATGTACTGTGCGAGGACTATCTCGGCATAGCCCCCAATATCGATCTGTGGCTGGCCTCTTTTCTTGCAATAGCCAGCTTGTCTCCAAAGGTGGCGCCTACGTTCAGGTCGGCGCCATCTCTCTACAGCGCCACAGAAACTCTTGTCTTCCCAAGCTAGCCCTGGCGAATCGACCCAGGGCTTGGCAAAAATCTTTCTTTTACTGTCAAGACACTTCTCCGGAGGGCGAAACTCGCCTCCCTGCTTGGTCCAACTCTCTTTTCGTGCCTTCTGAGGCACTAAAATCCAAACCTCGGGATGCCGCAACATCCTTCATGAATGAGTCGCTGATCAAGGTCCGCGCCTTAATTGATCATGGCCTTACTGGCCTTGATCTTCTTTCTTGCTGGACGAAATGGCGCATCCAGCCAGTGAGTCCCCGTCAACTGTCCTTCCTCGAGTGCTCTGGCACTTCTGCTGATGTTGATCGCGTCAAGGCTGCTGACTGGGAGCCTGAGGACTGGGTGGAGTTCGTCACCGTGTGACTGAGGAGAAGAACATCTCCTTCGACAAGGTGGGGCTCGCCCCTTTTAGCGTTAACAACAAGCCTTTTGAGGTAACCCTCCTCCTCTAGTCCTTTGCCTTATAGTAGCTTTCTTTTTATATTAAGATCTTCCCTTTTCTGTATCAGGCTGATGAGAACTACTGGTCGCTCCCGCGGCTGGTGGGGCACTGCTGCTCCCAAGCGTGCCGCGAAGAAGAAGTTACTGCCCGCTTTAGAGGGCAGTGAAGTCGCTGACATCCCATCTGTTGCCACTGCGGCTTCAGATGGTGATGATACTGATCTGGAGGAGGATGACAGTCCTGTGCCAACCGCGAGCCCTCCTGCGGCTGATCCGACTCCCCGCAGGGCCTCAAAGAGACTGTCCCGGGAGGAGCCAGAGCTTAACGCTCTGGAAAATCCTGAAGTCATCAAGCGTCGCAAACCTGCAGTGGGTGCGACCCCTCCTGTTGCCAGGCGTGTGCTTAGGACCACCGCCTCGGCTGAAGAAGACATGGAACCCCATTCTGGTAATTCTTGCTGCCTTGGCATCCTGACTGCACATTCCTTCATTTCCTTTTATTAACATCTGGACCTCTGGTTGTAGACTCAGGGTTCCAAGGTGTGTCATCGCCGTCAAGCGACGGCCTTATGGCCTCTGTGAAGATGGCTCCAGAGTTAGTAACTTTCTTTTGCTCTCATAGCATTTTTCTTCTACCGCGCGTGCTTCTTTCTTATATAATTGTCTTGTTCTTGCAGAGCTGCGGTTGATGCTACACCACGGCTGATCTGGGAGTTGTCTCCGCGGCTGTGGTTGAGTCGCCTAAGGCGCTTGCAGCTCATACTGCCATGGTGGAGGGCACGGCCACCACTGATGACTTGGCTTCGTCGCCTGCCCCTAACACGGCTGCCCAGGAGGTGGCTCTGAAGGATGGAACAGGTCCCCTCGTTGCCCCAGACACAGAGGAGGTGGATCCCTCAGCCGCAGTCAAAGCACCGCTGGTTGAGTCGCCAGCGGCTGTTAATCAGAAATCGCCTGTGCTGCGCCTTGAGGTGGCCTCTTCTTCCTCATCATTGAGCCGCGCAGAACAGCTGTCGCAGGCCATCATTGCTTCAAGCGACAAACAAGCCACAGAGCTGCGTGAGGCACTCTCCAATTTATCTGCGGCTTACAAGGTAATAATTTCTCTTATCCTGTCTGTCCCTAGCCCCCAAGGATCAAGGCCTTCTTTGACGTAAAGGGGGACTTGGTACTTCTTTTATAATAACTTCTCACAAATTACTGCAAACTTCTCGCTGCCCTTTATCTGTTGATCTTCTGTCTTTTAGGAAGAATTATATACTGTGACTGCGGAGAAGCTTGCTCTGGAGAAGCAATTGCAGGAGACTCCCTCTGAGCTTGAGAATCTGCGCAAACTCCTTCTCCAACGCGAGGCTGAACTGAAGGAAAAAGACGCCAGAATTGGCGATCTTACTGACGAGAGCTTCAAGCTATCTGAACAGGCCAAGGCCACTGAGCTGCGGCTTAAAAAATTTGAAGAGAAGTCTCATGAGAGGATCCAGCAGCAAGATTGTCAAATCAACGCCCAGAAGGATGCCATTACTCAAGCCAATGAGGATGCGCGGCTTAAAGCTGTGGAGATTGGGCGCCTTCAAAAAGAGCTGAAGAAGGTGTCGAATGCTTCCAACCTTGTCCATGGCAAGGTGTGCATCATGACACGGAGCTGGCTGGTATGTTCTGTTAGACCTCTGCTTCGTTTGTGATATTGAACTCTTGTGTATGCCTCTGTACTTACTAGTGGGTGCTTTATTCCAGGCGAGGATTCTTCATTGCTTAAGCATAGCACCCAGGAACAACTTGACCACATCCGCGAGTTTGCGCACAAAGCTATCGATGCGATGAAGAAATTATCAGCTTGCCTTTTGCCAACCAAGTCTGTCCCCGCTGATGCTGAAGGATTATTGAAAAGGCTGCTCAAAGCGCCTCAGTACTTCTTGGACTGGAAAGAATCTTCTGCTCGCTATGGCGCGGCTCATGTGCTTGCCTTGGCTAAGACATATGATCCATCCTTCGATGCTGCCAGGGTCGCACAAGGCAAGCCTCAAAGAAGGCGGACGGCACCGAGCTGACATCCTCAGAATATGCGGCGACATGGAAGGGCATGCGAGGCTACGCGACTGAACTTGTGGACGGAGTGGACCTGGCGACCTTTCTGGGAAAGTATCATCCAGACGGGTCGAGATTCGAGAGGTTACCCGCTGCATCAGCCGGCGTAGCTGCTCCTCAAGAAAAGAATTCCTCTCCAGGTGTGTCCAGCTCCTCAGCCCCCAAGCCCGCAACTGATAAGCCTTCGAGCGAGCCTGCAACTGCTGCTCCTGCCAAACCTGGTAAGCCGCCGGTGCCTCCTACCCACAAGCCAAAAGCTGGAAGAAGTGAGAAAAACAATGACATGGTGAAGTTAGCCCTTAGTGGCTTGTAATAATTTGTTGAAATGATGTGTTAGCAACAATGTTTTATAATTATTAAGTACTCTCAGCAGTACAAGTTCCGACCAATAGTCTGGTCCTTATGATTTGTCTCGGTTTTCCTTACTTAGGCCCTTGCGCGGCTCAGTATTTCCTAGGAACATGTGTGTTCAGGGTCGAGAGCGGCCATGATAGGCAATCAAGCTCGATTGACGCCACACCCCAGTACTTTGGCCGCATAATGCAAGTCGCATCCAAGTGAAGGTTGAGTATAATCACGATAAATGCCACTCGTTTGGCGATTCCAAGGTAATAGGCCGCGCTCAGAAAGCTGCCGCACCCCCAAGGAACCAATGATTAGAAAATGAAAGACTCACAACTCAATTGGTAGTTTGAGGCGAAACGACAGCCACCTACATAGTAGGGGTGCCGGCTTTATTTCAAAATCATTATATGATACATAGGGTCGGTCGCACCTGAGTGGCGACCAGAAGTGATTCATTGGGTCGGTCGCGCCTAGTGGCACCAGAGATGATACAGGGGTCGGTCGCGCCTAGTGGCGACCAGAGATGATACAGGGGTCGGTCGCGCCTAGGTGGCGACCAGATTTTTTATGCACAGGTACGGCCGCGCCTGAGTGGCAGCTAATTCCTGATACATGGGTTGATCGCGCCTAAGTGGCGATCCAATTTGATACATATGGTACGGTCGCGCCTAGGTGGCGACCGGAGTTGAGGTTTGAGCCCTGAGTGGCCAGCTTGATACTGTGAACCCTTGTTGGTTCTGTTGTGATTGTTGATGGCGACTCGTGGTGGTTGGGGTATACCCTTATTGCCGATGGCCTGCAGCTCTTGCCCTTCTTGCGGCTGTAATCTGAAGTCGCAGGTCAGGCAGGTGTCTTTTGGCTTCCACGATGTCATCAAATTTTTGTTGCGGCTCAGGAGCAGGCGCATTTTCCGCGACGCAAGCGTCTCTGGCCATAGCCCTGTCGCCTTCCTCGCATTCTTGTGCTATCTCTTTATTGCCATCTATTGTGATTACTCCCTTAGGACCAGGCATTTTTAGCTTCAGGTATACGTAGCACGGTCGAGCCATGAATTTTGCGAACGCTTCTCTGCCAAAGAGGGCATGGTATGGGCTCTGGAAATCTACAACCTCAAACCAGACGTACTCGCTTCTGAAGTTGCTTTGCGTCCGAAGGCGACTTCCAGGTTGATTCGCCCCAATGGTTGAGCTGATACGCCAGGCACGACTCCGTGAAACGTTGTTCTGGACGGGTGCAGCTGCTTTTCTTGGAGATTCATCCTCTTGAAAGTCTCATAGTATAGTATGTTTATGCTGCTGCCTCCATCCATCAGTACTTTGCTTAATTTGTATCCTGCGACTTGAGGGGCAACCACAAGCGCGAGCTTGCCTCCTTCATTTATTTCTCCTGGATGATCTTCGCGGCTCCAAACTATTGGTTGCTCAGACCACTTCAGCCACTGTGGTACGGCTGGTACTACGGCGTTAACAGCTTGGTTGCGCCGTCGCAGCTTCTGCTCCCTCCTTGAGGTATTAACCACAATTGTGTGATATTGACCCAGCTGCTTTGGGAACTGCGGTTGGTCTGGCTGTGGGTTTGGAGCAGCATTATGGTGGCCTCCGCCGTGATTGCCTCCTTCGTTGTTCTGATTGTTGTTATTCCCATTAAGTGGCTGTCCATCCTTCCACTTTTTGTAATGGTAGCACTGTGCTTTTGTGTGGTTGGGTGGTTTTCCATCTTTCCCACATGGATGTCACAGGGACGGTTGAAGACTTCTTCCAAATTAACTGGGTGGAAATTTCTTCCTCTGCCACTACTTGGCTTGTAACGAGTGTTCGTGTTTGCGACTAATCCCGAGTTTCCTTCCTCGTTCTTGCGCTTATTGTAACTCGCATTACTATTGCTAGCTTGTTGCTGCTGAGGCTTGCTGCTGGTCTTCTTTCCTTTGCCAGCAGTTTCCTCTTCCTCTCCATCAGATGCGTCCTTGGTCTTATCCGAACTTGCATACTTGTTAGCCGCTGCCATCACTTCGCTGAGGCTCTTGACTTTGTCCTTCATGCGACCCAGTTTGTGGACCAGCGGCTCAAACTTGCAGTTTTTCTCCATAACTAGGACGGCTGAGCTTGGAGGTATGTTGTCTGAGGAGTGTATAATTTCTGCCACTCTCCTCATCCAATGGCGACTTGACTCGCCTTCCTTTTGCACGCAGCGCTCAAGATCTTCTATACTGCAGAGTCGCTTGCACGTTCCTTGGAAGTTCTTGACGAAAGCTTCCTTCATCTCATCCCAAGAATTTATTGAGTTTGGTGGTAGGTTTTGCAACCAAATGTGGGCTGCGCCTTCCAACATCATGTTTAGGTATCGGGCACAGATCTCTTCAGATGCGTTGAGAATGCTCATGCCCATCTCATAATTGTTGAGCCAAGTGACCGGGTCCATACTTGGGTTGTAATTTGCGACCTTGCGAGGTCCTTTGAAATCTGCAGGAAACGGCTCGGACCTAATCCTCTCGCTGAAGCAGACTGGACCTTTAAGTCGCGATGATAAGTTGGATGGAGCTGGCCTCCTGCCGGGTTAACCATTGCGCATCTGCACATCTTCTGTGGGTTGAACTTGTACCACCTGTTGGTTTTCCCTTTGTCGCCGGGCTGAACTTGAAGTCGCGACTTGCGGCGACTCGGCTCGGATGCTTCTTTCCGCTGTTACTCTACTGTTGTAGGGGGTTGCGTGCAGCCGTCCCCCATGTTCAGACATGTTTGCCTGTTGTACCACTGCTGTGCTCAGCATCTCAATGGCCGCCGCGCCTCTCTGTCCATCGGTGTGTTTCCTACCGGTGTCACCTGGCTAAGATGTTGGTAGCCGCATAGAGATTCTCCACTGGGCTAACATAGTGTCCTTGCGGTGTATGGAACCTTTGAGGCTGCGGTGCCGGCTGCTGCACAAAGGTTGGTTGTGGCGACGGAGGTGGCATGATAGCCCTGTTGTTAGCTTGCACCAGAGCTCTTGACCCTGGTGCTTCCGCCGTTCTTGGTGCCACAAAAGATGGAACTA
The DNA here is from genome assembly GCA_947311845.1 of Poa pratensis. Classification (NCBI taxonomy): domain Eukaryota; kingdom Viridiplantae; phylum Streptophyta; class Magnoliopsida; order Poales; family Poaceae; genus Poa; species Poa pratensis. The sequence goes on from CAMZMU010000117.1 coordinate 109,159,526, forward strand.
CAGGCGCGAATGCTGGCGATGCCATCGTCCGCAATGCAGGCGCGACTAAAGGCGCCGCGGGTCGCGCAGCCGCGACAGGTGGTGCCGTGTATGAGGGTACTGCGACTGATGTGTTGCGGCTCGGCCACGCGACTGGACGCGCTGCATTTGTTGCGACTGATGGGTTCGCGTGGGGTGGCGCCGTGGCTGCTGGTGTATCGACTGCAGGGACCGCGGCTGTAGGTCCAGAGGTGGGTGATTGGAATAACTCCATGGGATTTACTGTTCCTGGCTGCATGCGACTGATATGACGTCGGTGTGGCAAGGTGCTTGGTCCTCCTTGTAAGATGATGGTGTCTTCGGCGAGTCGCTGTTGTTCTTGTTGGAGGCGCTGGTCCTCGCGTGCGAGCCTGCTCCTTTCATCCACAATCCTTTGGACTTCATCATACAGCTCAATCCTGGTAGCTTCCAGCTCCGCAGCTCTTGCGGCGGCGTTAACTGCAGATATAGGCGTAAACAGCGGGCTGCTCTGGGCATCCTGGCCGTCGTGTTGGGGTTGTTCTTGGCCCTTCTTCCGTAGGTACAACTCCGGACGGGGCTTCTCTGTTTGCGACTCCTGAGGCCGCGACTCCTGGGGTGGCTGCAGCGGGTGCCGCGCGACTCGAACCGAGCTCTGCGACTCCTGATCCTTCTGGTGCGACTTGTTCCGCTGCTTCCGGTGCCGGGGTGCTAAGCTGCCCTGCGGCATGCCCATCCCTTCCTCTGCTTCCACGGTCTGTAGATCCCTTCCATGCACTGATCTCCTACGGAGGGCGAGCTGCCACCCCTAGGGTTTCCACACAGCCTTTCCTCGAGTACATACTCAATGGATTGGGCTTCTTCGTCTTCGAGCGTCTGTGGCTCGTTGTTGGTAGATTCTTCTTCTTCATCCACAGTTACGGCGACTCCTTCTTCTGAGTCGCCCGGCTGCGATGGGTCTTCTGACTCGCCGCCGATGAAGCCGACGAAAACATGAATAGATCCAAACGGGATGACGCGACCTGTCTCCAGGTAATCTGTTCTGGTCCCCAGCTTGAATCGTCAATGAGAGGCGTGCCATCGACCATGATGATGTGGCCAATGGCGAGATCTTCAGCTCCTTTCATCGATCCTGCGCGGAACGTGACGCTCTTGACCGCAGGCCCCACGGTGGGCGCCAACTGTCGTGGGTTTGTCACGTCAGATGTCATGGATGACTTCGTAGGTGTGGGATTTGCGCGAGTCAATCGTCTCCGAGCTTGGGATCGCAGGAACAAGGACGAACACAGATTTACCCAGGTTCGGCCCCTCAATGTGAGGTAAAGACCTACTTCCTGCCTACCCTAGATTGGTATTGATATGATATATGTGGTGTTACAATGGAGGCGATCCGATCTGGGAACTCGCCGTAAGAGTTAGGGTTTTAGGGCTTGATAGCTTGACCATGTCTAAGTCCTGCGAGTCCTCTTTATATACACAGAGGCTCGCTAGGTTACAAAGGAAACTTCCTCCACAAGGAATACATCAATTGGAACCTACTTGGAGACTAACTCCTCCTCATGTCTTCTAGGATATGTCTTCTAGATCTTTCTCCTTGTGGCGGTGCGATATTGGGCTTTCTTTCACGTAGGCCCTTTCTGGCGCGAGTAAAGTAGGTCACACTTATCAACATGGGCCGCGGGTTAATCCACAAAGTATTCCCCCGACACACCCCCAGCTGTAGTTCGACCAGGGCACGCAGCTCTGGTACTCGACGCGCAAATTGGAGGTTACGCCATGACCAAGGTCTTCATGGATGGAGGCAGCGGCATCAACATCATCTTTGCAGACACACTCCGCAAAATGAACAGGTCAGTCGAAAATCTACCGAAGTCCACAAATACCTTCCACGGTATCGTCCCAGGCAAAGCAGTCAGCCCCGAAGGCACAATACAACTCGACGTCACGTTCGGGGACCCAAGTCACTTCAGAACGGAATCGATTGAGTTCGAGGTCGTCGACAGGAAGTCACAATACCATGCCATACTTGTACGTCCAATGTTCGCTCGGTTCATGGCAGTCCCACATTACGCCTACCTCAAGCTAAAGATGCCAGGGCCAAAAGGAGTCATCACTGTCACTGGAAACTTTCAAAGGTCAGATTCTTGCGACCGCGAGTTCAGCAAAATCTCTGAGACGTTCGGTATGGAAGAAGCACTCGCTGATCTGTCGATTTCCAACGACCGCCACTCATGCCGGAACACAAAAAATTGGCAGTCACAGAGCGTTCAACGCAACAAATGACACAAGGTCACATCAGGTGCACCCGACCGATCCGTCCAAGACAGTCAATGTATCATCGAGTCTGCCTATCGCATAGGAAAGCGCGCTCGTCAATTCCTCCGTGAGAACTGGGAGATATTTGCATGGTGTCCAGCCGACATGCCAGGTATCCCCAGGGAATTCGCCGAGCACTCTCTCCTACTGTTTCCAGATGCCAAGCCAGTAAAACAAACAATGCGCCGCGTCTCCGGCCCAAAAAGAGCCGCCGTCGAGTCTGAAGTTGATAGACTACTCGCGGCAGGATTCATCCGAGAAATCAAGAAATCACAATGGGTGGCTAACCCCGTACTTGTAGAAAAGAAGCATACAGATATCCTTCGGATGTGCGTGGACTTCACAGCTCTCAACACATGCTGTCCAAAGGATCACTTCCCGCTACCTCGAATCGACCAGATCGTCGACTCCACCACTGGATGCGCACGCCTGTCCTTCCTGGATGCTTACTCAGGTTACCACCAGATAAGGATGAAGGAAGAAGACGAAGAGAAAACGGCGTTCATAACCCCACTCGGGGTCTACTGCTACACAACCATCCCTTTGGGCTCAAAAACGCGGGTGCGACATACCAGCGCATGATGCAAGATTGTCTCAAAAAGCAGATCGGACGAAACGTCCAAGTATATGTGGATGACATTGTCATCACAACAAGGGAAGAAAACACACTACTCGACGACCTACGGGAGACGTTCGCCAACCTCAAACACTTCCACATCAAGCTCAACCCCAAGAAGTGCACGTTCGGCGTACCAGCCGGGCAGCTCTTGGGCTATCTAGTCTCATCTCGTGGAATCGAGGCTGACCCGGAGAAAATATAGGCCATCTTGACAATGCAAAGGCCTTCAAAGATTCATGACGTACAAAAATTAGCAGGTCGAGTAACGGCGCTCTGTCGCTTCATCAGCAAACTAGGCGAAAAAACACTCCCGTTCTATCAACTGATGAAGAAAGCAGACAAGTTCGAATGGACGCCAGAAGCCGAAGCAGCCTTCACGGAACTCAAGCGAGTCCTCACAAGCCCTCCAGACCTCGTCTCACCCAAGGAATGGGAACCGCTATACCTATACGTCTCGGCTACCAACAGGGTGGTGAGTACCGTACTAGTGGTCGAACGCATGGAAGAGGGACACGCCCAGAGCATACAACGACCATTCTACTACTTGAACGAGGTCCTCTCCATATCAAAACAGCGGTACCCACACTATCAGAAGCTGGCCTACGCCGTGTTCATGTCATCAAGAAAGCTGACGCACTACTTCGCAGAACACCCGATCACTGTAATTAGTAACTCAGCGATCGGGGATATTCTCACAAACCCCAACGCAACTGGGAGAGTCGCAAAATGGCTCATCGAGCTGGGACCAAGGGATATCAAGTACGACCACCCGAAGGCCATCAAAGCGCAAGTCTTACCTGACTTCACAACAGAGTGGATCGAGGCCCAGTTGCCTGGAGCGCCAGATGTGTCCAACTCATGGACCATGTACTTCGATGGGTCCAAGAAAAACGAAGGTGCAGGTGCAGGCGTCATCCTCATATCGCCAAAAGGAGACAAGCTTCGCTACGTCCTGCAAATGGGGTTCGAGTTACCATCAAACAACGAGGCCGAGTACGAAGCCTTGATCCACGGCATGCGGATGGCCAAAGCTCTCGGGTGCACTCGACTAATGATCTACGGTGACTCGAATCTGGTGGTGCAGCAAACAATGAAGGCCTGCGACGCCATTGCAGACAACATGATCGCCTACCGCGACCTATACAACATAATGGACGCCTGCTGCGAGTTGCGGCACAGAGGGGAGAAAGCAACGAGGAAGCAGACATGCTAGCCAACCTAGGTTCGACCAGGGCGCAAGTTCCACCTGATGTCTTCCTCGAGCGCATTGAGCACAGATCAATCAAGGAAAAACGAGCACCTCCTACATCGACCGCACCAGCCAAGAGCGAAACACCCAACATAGAGGACCCGCCAGTCGAAGTACTCCTCATTGAGCCAACTTGGACTCAACCTTTCCTGGCGTACATACTCCGCAACGAGCTACCTGACGACATAACCGACTCACGACGTGTCACTCGACGATCTAAAGCATACACCGTCATCAATGGCGAGTTATACAAGCGAGCATATCAGGTATGTTCCAACGATGCATAGCATTCGAAGATGGCAAAGCCATCCTTCGAGATATTCATGCAGGTAACTGCGGACATCACGCCAGCAGCCGATCACTCGTAGCCAAAGCCTTTCGAGCAGGTTTTTACTGGCCCACAACACTCAAGGACGCGGAGGACATAGTCAAAAGGTGCATCGACTGTCAAAAATTTGCCACAAAGCCGCACGCACCCGCATCAGCGTTGAAGACAATACCATTGGCCTGGCCTTTCGCCCAGTGGGGGCTCGATATGGTTGGGCCACTCAAAAAATCTTCGCATGGAGGGCATACTCATCTCCTGGTGGCGGTCGACAAGTTCACAAAGTGGATCGAAGCAGTCCCCATCACAAACTCGACTGCTACTACGGCAGTTAACTTCATAAAACCATCATCTACCGCTTCGGCGTCCCAAGCAGCATCATAACTGATAACGGCACAAACTTCACGGCTGAAGAATTTCGTTCCTTCTGCAAAGAGCAAAGCATTACGCTCAATTATGCATCCGTGGTGCACCCGCAGTCCAATGGCCAAGTTGAAAAAGCCAATGGACTCGTGTGCAGCGGAATCAAGAAGCGCCTCCTGGTGCCACTCAAAAGGGCCGCGGGTGCCTGGGTTGAAAAACTTCCATCGGTACTATGGAGTTTGCGCACAACTCCTAACGCCTCGACACAATTCGCGCCATTTTTTATGGTCTACGGCGCAGAGTCAATCCTGCCATCCGATGTAAAGTTTGATGCACCAAGGGTGGCAGCATACAACGAAGACGACGCAGACGAAGCACTCGAAGATGCAGTCGACTTGCTCGAAGAAGCACGCGACACGGCCCTGGCTCGCACAGCTGTCTATCAGCAGGATCTCCGCAACTACCATAGCCGTCGACTGCGCACCAGGTCCTTCATGGTTGGCGACCTGGTGCTCGATTGAAGCAGAAGAAAGTGCACAAGCTCGCCTCCCCATGGGAGGGACCCTTCATCGTCACTGAGGTCATCGACGGTGGCGCATACAGACTGAAGAACGCGAAGACAGACGAAGTTTCGAATAATCCTTGGACGTTGCGCACCTACGCCGTTTCTATGCTTAGGCTGTTCAGTCATACAATGTAATAGGCGATATGTCGGATGGCTGCAGGTTTCAGACGCGCTCTTTTCCTTACCAGGGTACCTACGGGGGCTGGAAGGTTTTTAATGAGGCGGCCTGCAGCTTAACATTCAAAATAGAATATAATCAATGTTCCTCCTATCCTTTTCTGTTCGCGTAACTCACTAACAAGTACCTTAGCCGCACTCGAACGCTCGGGGGCTAAGTCTCAAAGCAAAGTTGCATAAACTTCAGCATACACAAAAACTCCACAGCCACACTCGCATGCTCGGGGGCTGAGTCTCAAAGCAAAAGTCGAATTTTAGACATCACAAAAATTCACAGCCCCACTCTAACACTCGGGGGCTGCGCAATTATTAGTCCACACTCGAAACATTCTCATAAACCCCACTCGATAGACTCGAGGGTTGCGGAAATATAACGTAAACAATTCATATTATATACAAGTGGCAAATTCACACTCGGGGGCTGCCCCCTCTACAAGTTTATACACAAAGAACCTCTAGTCCTCAGGCTCATCCTTGATGGGTAGCGCAGGACCAAGGAATTGGTCGTGGGTCCGCTCGATCAGCATCCTCGCAGATAGAACGGTGCCATCAAGGTCCTCCTGAGACAGAGTCGCTCCAATGGCGGGTGGCGGCAACACCAAGTTGGGACGTCGACTCCACACATACGCCATCGCCGCGTTGGCTCCAACCACAAGCTTCTGGGTAAACAGCTCCCGGATGGGGCCTGCATGACAGAACAGATCGAGCAAGACATGGATTCCTTGTGGTTGTGGTCCTGTTGGAAAAAGGGTCTGGTTGATGCGAATCAAAGCCGCCCTGCATAACTCGAGTAGATGAGCGCTTCGCCAAGCTCGATCCTTCAAAGTAGCGAGTGTGCGCGCTCGGAACCTATCAAGCCAAAAATGCTGACGCCCAGTTGTCGGGTTGTCAGTAGCATTATCCAAACGTTCTTCAATGCGAGTTTGTTCTGCTTAGAAGTCAGAGACGAAACCAGCAAAAAGAACAAATCGAGTCAACCGACAAAAGAGCAGCCAAACAATCCATAATCAGAGCAAAGATGGTACTCACACTCGAGTTGTCTGTTTACAAGATCCATCTCGCCAAACACATAATCCTCTCGTTGTGTGGCCGGAGCTGGTCTCATTCTCAAAGTATTCAGCTCGCGCTGAGCACTCTTTAGCTCTTGCTCCAGTCTCACGCATCGAGTTTTCATATACTCCATTACTTTGGCATCATTTGCCACCTGAGCCTGTGATCGGGTGGCAGTCTGAGGCTGCGAGGAACCAACTGAAGTAGCGGGTTCTCGTGTCTGTTCCAAGCATCACACAAATCTAATGTCAGAAATGAGAAAACAGAGCATATAATTCAGGCGAGATACAACACATAGCCTTTCAGGTGAAAAAACAACAGGCATAAAAGATGACATCCATACAAAGTGTAGCAAAAGAACACGCATACTCGCGTGATCATAAGGTATCATTACATATCATCTTTACTATTAAATGGGAGTTGGTGATGGTGTAACCCGACAGAAAATTCTGCCTCCCGATTCTGCCCTCGGCTAAAGTCTGCCGCTCGATCGTCACTCCCGCATGGGCCAGAAAAACAAATTCGCACGGCACGGCCCATATGCTGCCCACGCCCAGGACGCGTCCCCTTCCCCGTAACCCTCTCCCTTTCCCTTCTTGCTGTCGTCCTGCGGCGGCGCAACGCCTCGGCCGCGCCGCCGGGCTGCGACTTCCGCGCCGCTCCTCCATGCCCTCTCCTTTCTGACGGCCGCCACGACAGTGGCAGTTCACACGGGCCCTCCATCTAGCTACGGGAGTGGCAGATACAACACTTGGCTGGAGAAAGGGCAACGTCCTACCCTGCCCTGGTACCTTCTCCCTCCTGAGCCTCCTTCTCCTCCCTCTCTACATGATCATCTCTCTGTCCTCTTGTGTCTATGCTCCATTATGTTGAGCTCAGGATCTGATATTTTGATGCACGTGTCTAGATCGATTAGAAGCTTTTTTTCTCTGCTTTTTACGACTAAGCGGGTTGCTCCGCTCCCAGGCGCCACGGCCCCAAGCCCGAAGCCCATCCACCACTGCGGCATAGCCATGCGGGACGGCAGCGCTCCATCTCCTCTCAGCTGAATGAGATTTTTCTTTTCGCGGGTATGCTGAACGAGGTTGGTTTCTCCCGGCCGTGATCCTATGCCACTCATAGCCCCTTGCTACTGTCTCGCTCTCTCTGTTTCAGATAGCAGCAAGAAAAACATACACGGGAGAGGTCAATGAAGATGCTCCACATACATGGAGTCAATCAGCGTGGAGGTACAAAACAGGGGAATCCCAGGATTGCAAGAAACTGAGAACTACCCATATATCTCTTCAAAGTTCATGGTCAAGGTATGACACAACCACCCTAATCCTGACTCCTGAGCTGCCGCTGTGTGCTAATCCTTAGCTTTTATTGAATTTTGAGGAGGAACATAGGGCATTTTTATAAAAACTTGTATTCAGTTTAACGTCTCTTCTTGATGGTTGGCAATGTCATGGAAAAAGTTTTCCATTTATCTCAGATCAAGAGAAATACGTACAGTGTCGGTTAAGATATGTAACTCAATTTGTTTATTAGTTATCTTGCTATACCTGATGGTGTTTTTTGTTACCAATAGAAATGCCAATCTGTATCAGTAAATAACTGAACTTTGTTTTCCATTTGTTCACTGAATTGTTTTATTTTGCGTTTATGTTAGCTGTGCACTTTTGCATCTCAATGTCTATTTTTTAGAAACCGGAGTCATGGAGGCTGAATTGCCAAACCACCTTAGGAATTAAGAAGAACTCTGTCAAGGCATGATTTCGCTAACATCTGGCGGCGCTATTTTAGGCCATTTTAATGATCTGAAAGTATTATATTTTGTGCAGGTTGTCATCTAGCGGTTGCCCCAGCGTAGGAAATAATTGCACAACCTGGACATTTTTTGTACTAACAGCCTGTGATCCTCAGTAAGAAAGAGTATAACAGTTCCATGAACCTCCTGCTATGCAAGTGTTGAGTACAGATTTCCTACCTTGTTGGCACGTGCACAAGTTCACTAAGTTGTCTTGCGCATTCTGTGTGTCACAATAATAATTTCAAATTTGGTAGCCACATGGAGAAACATTCGATCTGGAGCAGCCCTAAATAATCGAGAAACATTTTTTTTCTTTTCTATTGTTATTGTGGAACATAAATTCAATCAATATGCACTGTATCTTGAACCACTTTTGACATATATCTTCCATTTTTGTATGAATATTCAGTTGTGTGTTTCCCCAACAATTGTTCCGTGTGATCAGCCTACTGAGAGTGAGGATGTTATTTTCTTCTTCTTTTCTTCTGTACTTTGTGGTTTCTTTCTACTCTGTTAGGCTTTTCTGCAGTTAGCCCTGATATTGTCTTATTCTATTGAATCGGCTTCCGCATTCTTGGACTCCTGGCTGACTCTTTTATTATTCTTTCTCCATAACGTAGTTGCATTCACACGATGGCTACTTGATCTGTGCAATGGTGCAATACCTATGGACACAAGAGAAGGAGTAGCAAGTACGTCATAGATTTCTACACTATCTGACATGGTTTTGATGCCTATTGGTACTATAGTTGATGCTATCTCAGTAATGATTCACTGAAACAATATCTTTGTTTACATTATGAAAAAAATCTTTTTGTTCCTTTATGTTTTATTATGCTAAATGCAGCAATGAGAACTTTAATCACCAATTGGTCTAAGATGGGATTGCACTGTAGATTTCCTCCCTGACACTTGTCTTTCATGCTCTTCGCACCCTTATTTAGGCTAGAAACAAAGGCCCAGCCGTTTGGGAAGCAAAAGTGATTTCTGTGTGTATTCTTAGAATAAATTTTAGGCCATCGATACATGTCAAATTTTTATCCAGCTTTAGTTGATCCATATCTATTTTGATGTCCGGTCCAGATCTAAATTGGGAGAAACATAATATTTTGATATGGAGGAGATGAGCACAGTACCCCTGACGTGAACACTTGCTAGAAGATATTGTTCTACTCCTTCAGTGAAAACAAGCTCGAGGAGGCAAAAAGTATTGTTAGCACATAATATTGTTGGAAATGTTGATTAGTGGAATATAGGGTGTGACATTTAGGGTAGCTTCTAGAGTTGAACGGACTTGCTATAAAGCGTCGAGATGGGAGGATGTGAGCGAAGGGGAAGAGAGTGACTCGGTAAACACTTGTATTTTACCATGTACCGATTTGACGTTACATACATTGCATGTACATTACAATCCTCATTTAGTTCTTGTATTTCACGCTAACTAGCCGTAGCAACGCACGGGTATTCATCTAGTAACATATAAGGTTCGGCTGTCACAAACCTATGACATGGACTCCGACCTAGCACTAATTCGACACAACTAGTCGACTGAAGAATCACTCGGTGGCCATTGACTTCTTGGAGGAGGCTTTCCTAGCCTGGACCTTGGCGGCCCTGTCTTCAATAGTTCTTACAAGCTGTTGAGCATACTTTTTGGCGGCCTCCATCCACGTACCTAACCCGACGGTTTTGCCGCCAGGACCTCTTGGGAACTTCGTCGTCACCGTGTCAAAATCTGCATCGACTCCGTGCGCGAGCAACATGAGAAAAGTAGTCTGGGCACCACTTACCATTTGCTCGCGACTGAAATCGGCGACGGTAGTCCCTTCTGGCTTGAACAGCTCCACCAACTCTGCAAATGTCGATGGCAACTCGTCATCTGGAAAGAAGCTGCTATGAAGGGCGCCTAGCGCACTCGCTGCCTTCGACAGCATCTCCCCTGCTCTCCGCTGGCGGCTTCCGTGATACTCACGCTCTCATCAAGCGAGGCGCCCACGCTCTGCTTGCCAGGTGCGGTAGGGCCATCCATCACATCTAGGAAAACATACAACGAAAGGTTTAGCAACCTTCTACGAAAAAGTACCAGCCAATGCAAAAGCAAGGTTGCGTACCAGTCAAAGCGGTGCTGCAGGCAGTGAGTCGACCAATCGCCAGGCCTTCCCTATCTTCGGCATTTTCAGCCGTTTTTCCAGATCGGCCACTCGACGACAGGCGTTGTTCAACTTCTCCACCGCGTCAGCTGCTGACTCTGCAAGCACAAAACAAAAACGCAGTCAACAGACCGCAAAAGGATTCAGCTTGAAAAAGCTGTAATCCCATAAGAAGACACTCACTCTTGGCAGCTTCGAGTTGATGCTGCAGGGCGGTGACCTCTGTCTCCATGTGAACATACTTGGCGCCAGCCTTCAGTAGCTCTTGCACAAATGACTACAACACATCAGAAGCAAGTTCAGAACAGACTCATCGAGTCCATGCACAACTTTAACACCCGAAAGATATTCAACTGCAACAAAAAAGCACAAACTCACATGATCTGTGAAGGCGGAAGTCGACGCAGGAGCATCTGTCGCCGTCGCCTCGTCTTTGCCAGCTGCAAGTTCAGGTTCTGGCGGCACGGACGTGTCTGCGGCAGCCGCAGTAGCAGTGGCTGGCTGTGTTTCTGGCGGCTGGCTACGCGCCGTCAACGCCGCGCTGCTCTTTCTACCGTAGGTGGTGGTGGCAGGTCCTCCTCGGATGATACACTGTGTCACACACACTAAGTATCCGACTCGGCAAATTTCATCAGTCAAAATTGGTAGTGCACAGAAAACTTACTCTTCGGTGAGGTCGACCATCCGACCAGGTGCGAGCACGCCTACGCTCGGACGCGACCTTTTCGTCGGGGCGGAGGAAGAGAGCGGAGTGGAGGAACTTCAAGCGGGGCCATGGTCGACTCCGTCGCATTCCCCTCCTTCTCCTCAGAGTCCGCCGTGTCCTCCTCCTCACGCGACCGCTTTTGCTGACCATCATTGGTCTGCGTCTCAGCGTCGCCTTCATCAGCTTCTGGAGTATGGGCAGTGGCGAGTGAGGTCACCTCATCATCCGAGCCAGCCTCGAGTGGCTCATTATTCGGCACTGGGCCACTCTCTGGCAATGGAGGCATCGACTCGCACATTCTGTGTCCCTGCACATGGACATAGCAACAGAAATAAACATACACATGCGTAACATAGCAACTAACAAAATGGTAACGACCTCCGGTAGAGGGTTGCTGGCTTCATAAGGTGCGACTGGCGACTTCGTCTCGCACGGTTCGTCGTCAGTCAGTATGGTAAGAGCCCTCACCAACTTCTTCACCTCACTCGCGGATAGCTCCTCTGCGAGTGAGCGGGTTGGATCAGACGCCCCGGTGTATGCCCACATGGCGTGCACCCGGGCTCGGAGAGGTTGCACTCGCTTTTCGATAAAGGTGGCCAGCAAATGAATGCCAGTCACCTCCTTGCCAGCATTGGTCTGCAGCTTCAAAACCTTCTTCAAAAGCATGTCAGCTTCTTCAGCTTCGGCTCGGTCGGAGGCGCAATCCAGGACGGCCTCTTCGCTACCATGGCGTCTGCATTAAAGGGAGGCAACCCGAACGATTGGTTGCCTGTGGTCACATCCTTGATGTAGAACCACTTCTGGCGCCATCCTTGCACAGACTCAACAAACTTAATCTTGAAGTACTCGACATCAGGTCGAGTTTGCACTCCAAAACCGCCAGGGCCCTTGACGCTGTGCTGGCGCTTGACATTGAAAATCCGGCGAAACAACCCAAAGTGGGGCGCAACGCCCAAGAAGCACTCGCACAGCACAAAGAAGCAAGCAACGTGCAAAAGCCCGTTGGGGGTGAAATCGTGCAGTTGCACCCCATAGACGTGCATCAGCACGAAGAAAATCGTGAACAGGGAAGGAGAATCCCCTGTTCACAAAATCTACAAAACAGACCCTTTCATTAGGGCCTGGGCGCGGGATTACCTCGGCGCCGGGGATGCGAACCTGCGTCGGGTCCGCCGGGATCAGCCCGTCGTTCCGCAGGCCGGTGAGCATCCGCTTGCTCACCGTAGATTTGGTCCAGGCGCCCTTCTCCTTCTTCAAACCGCTGGCGGCGGCCCCACCAGCGGCGCTGTCCGCCGAGGCATTGGCAGCGCTCCTGCCCTTCCGGGTGGTAGGCTTCGTCATCCTCAATGAGGGATTGGTGGAGCGCAGAAAGCTTGGGCGCAGGAGCAATGGAGGATGAGCGCGAGGAAGAAGAAGAACAGGGGCGGCGCAAGGAGCAAATGGCAAGTAAAAAACTCTGCCGGCATCGCCCTTACTATTTACCACAAATCAAAACCAATCACAACCGTTAATCCACGATCGTGCGCTCCGCGGGGAATCCTGCCGTACACGTGGCAAGCACGGAGAGCAACCGTCGACGGCCACTCCGTCCACTACGCACGGGAATCTAGGAGTCATCATCACGTCTCCGTGAAAATCGCGACAGAGCGGTCAAATCCAGTCCAAACGGCACCGTCCTCGGTCAGCACTGTATAACGGGCCCACAAGCGTGTCGTGTCCCATCAGTCATACCAAGCACGCCATCGCTTGTCAGAAATCGCAGTCGAGGCATGCGTCATTGCTGACGTTAAGTCAAGTCTCATACCTGATAGACAGTCGAGTCGTTAAACATTTACGACGAAGGCCAGTCCTTCGACTGGGTGGCACAAGACATGAAGGCAGTCGATAGTTTCTTCGACTGAAACATATTACTCCCATCGGGAGCGTATCAAAAAATTCTTTGACTAACAATGTACGGGATAAACAAATTTGAGATTATCCTCCATTGCAAGCAATAAAGCACAATCTCGGGGGCTACTCCCATCGGGAGCGCTGTCGCTCACCCGATAGAATAATGACAAAGAATCAGTCGACAAAAGACTCGACTCATCAGATAAGCAAAATTTAATACAAATCATATTCGATAAACTCCCGAGTTGCGTCCGCCGCAAATAACTCGGATGCTGCATGCATAGTGCAAAGGTAAGACCCGCCGAACTTTCGAGCTGGGCTAAGGACCGTTCCAGCAACGTTAATCCTTAAAATTTTCCGTGTCAGCAGACATGACGAAAAATCCCGACGGACGCGTTGGGTAATCCCAAAGTTATACTGCAGAACGATTCAGTAAGACCTCCGCGGCCCGAGTCGAGTCTGACCAGTCTGTTCCAGATTCGAGTCCGGGGACTCGAGTCTGATTGAAAGCTAGTAAGGTTTTGCCCGAATGTGTAGTTAACCGGTCCCGATCCGTCGAGTGTACCGGGCCTACTAAGCTATTATCTCTTGATTATCATAAGCAAAAACCGAAGTTGATGAAATACTCGACATAGCCAGCATGTGCTATTCATACAGGAATTCCAATTATAAACACAAGAATGTGACGTGAACTAATGAATGAGTCCATGCCCGATTCTTCGAGTCAGACAAGTACTCGGGGGCTACTGACGGAGATATACCTCTCGGGTACCCTACCATGAGGGTACCTGGTGCACGTATCGACTAAGGCCCAACTATCAAGAGGCTACATGAAGCCCATGACGGAAGGCCCAAGAAGATGGAGTATCCTCCAAGTTTAGGCATAGGCATAGTCGGTTTAGACTTTTCTTACATGTAATCTGAGTCGGTTGCGAACTCCCGAGACCCAGCCTACTATATAAAGGCTGGGAGGGCCGCCGATCCAGGACACGCAACACTTGAACCACCAAAACCCTAGCGAGATCGACATCTCGCCGGGACTCCATTGTAGCTCGCATATACTCCCAGATCAATACCAGACAAGTAGGAAGTATGGTGTTACTCTCCGGAGGCCTGAACCTGGGTAAATCCTTACTTTTGCTTGTCAGCCGACGAAACTACCAGCTCTACCACGTTCTCTCCCTCGTAATCTCAACCCTAGGTACTTAACCATGAGATTTGATGAGTTAACCCCTCGTCACCCGGCCAATACTTCCATGTGTTGTTTTTATTACATGTGTTGTTTTTATTTATTTTACATATATATGTTGTAGGGTCGGGTTTCGGAAGACTCAAACCGTTATTTTATGCGGGTGGGATACCGAAATTGGGAGGGAAATTATAGATCCAATTTATATATAAATTATACCTACATTAAATATTATATAGAGAAATAAATAAATCTAACCGTCGACGTATAAATACACAGGTACGCGTCGAAAGGTCCGTCCGTTGCTCCGTCACGGCGGGGTTTGTACGCCGACGGCTGCCGTCGGCGTATGGCTGTATACGCCGACGGGGATTCGTACGCCGACGGCCGAGGACGCGGCTGTCCTGGCTCGGCTTGTACGCCGACGGCCCCGGCATTTCGCCGTCGGCGTATAATCCGGCCGTCGGCGTCTTGTTCGATTCCTGTAGTGAGTAGACAACCGCGTTTTTTTTTATATGGAGAGAACCGGCGGTTGCACATCTAGTACGTGAATGCCAGTGAGCCAGTCATGTATACGACGCCTGCAAAGCAGTGCGCGTTAGCAGCCTGCCTTTGGTCGCATTTTCGAGGAAACAGAGTTGCATACACACTATACGGCAGGTCGGCAGCAGGTCTCGGACCATCCAGATCGAGCTAGAGAGACTTGCACAAAGCCGGTTCGATTGGTCGCTAGCAGACAGACTGGAAGATGGTGTACTAAAGGTACACTCCGTTCCAAATTAGATGATTTTGATTTGTCCACATATATACGGATGTATCTAGACATGTTATAAGTATAGATACAACCATATGTGAACAAATGAAAGTCATCTAATTTAGAACGGAGGAAGTACCGGTCTACGCGACTACTCCTAGTACAAGCGCGGCGTGACGCGGCGGTCCGTGGCTTCACACGTAGGGGGTTTTGCCTCGCGAGCGAAGCTATATCCACACTCGGCGCGAACGCCAAGGTCACAGCTGAGCGAGCTGGTTGCAACTTGCACGCTTGTGCTTGCTTCAGCTTATAGGCAACTGGCCAACTGATAGCTACCACTTCCAGTTCTCTAGTCCGCGTAGTTGGGTTTAATTACCCTATTTGTTTATCCACGCGCGCTTTAGATCTGTCTATCCCTTTCATGGTGGTATTTTTAATCAGCCACCGAACTGAGGTGTATGCTCACGTATGTTACGAGTCGTTCAGCCTCGACAGTTTCCGCGCCCCCGATCTACAGCCATTTCAACTATAAATCCTGACCGTCGGACCGTTAAAGGTCAACAACCAATCTTGGCCATTGGTCTGCGGAAACCGACGGTCTAGTATAGCCGATGCGCCAAATCCATGTGGACGCTTGCGTGGCTGCCGATTAAAGTTGGTCGACACTCCTAGCGCGCGCGATTCTTGTTTACTTGTCCTTTCGGCAAGCCGCACAACTTGGGCCGGCCAAGCTCGATGCTTCAACTCCGAATCCACGTGGAGCATCTTCGAAAGACTAACCTAAATTTGTCTCCATTATTTAAGAAACTATCGTTTTTATTAGGAAAAGTCAGACCCAGCATCATAATGTGTATGTATGTGATCAATGATCCATATGTTTGGGTAGGGATCCAAATATGTCGAACAAATATACAAATTTGGGTACCCCACCCCGCTACTGAAACATTAAAAGTCATGTGTGGGAGAGGGCAACGCTGCGGGGTCAAATTTCATGTGGCACTACCCCACGTGCCTACCACCTCTCCTTCACGCCGGCCGTTTTCCACCAGCAGACGTCGCGCGACTGGTAGCTTGCTCGGCGAGCACGACCTTGTCGTCCTCACGCATCAACGTCCGTGGCCATAGTTTTCGGCCGAAATTGAGGTTGCCACCCCCAAGGTGCTCGACCATTTGCTTCCAAGGTATGTTCCCTTCATATTTTTCTTACTATTTTGCAAAATAATGTATAGTTGTGACACAGTTTTAATAAACTATCAATATTTATGTAGATGAGTAAGTTTGATAAGAATTTGTATGATGAGTCGTCCTCACAGGACGAGAATCACGCTGTTCTCATGTTCATTGGAGATGGAGAAGAACAAGCGACTGATAGTGTTTGTCAAGCCAATTCCCAACCTTCAAGGCACATAGTTTCATAATGCTCAAGCAACGGTAGGAAGGATGTGGAGATATAATTTGAGATTTTACAATACTAATTTGCTATTATGCGGGGATCAATTCATTTTGGGACCAAAGACGCTTTGGAGGGCCGTGATGGCTTGTGTGCTATTGCACAATGATCATCGAGCATGAGTGTGGAGAAATTGTTGACCTCACTTATGACTTCATGGAAAAGTTGTGCAGCCTCGTAGGAGAGAAGACCATATCAATCAAAAATATATGGGTACCCAGTTTTAAGTATGTTGCAAACGTATAAAAATTTGGCGGCCCAAATCCTCTCTCTCATCTACCCAAATTCTGTTTGTGTAGCCAAAATTTAGCTATACACAGGTTCGGTACAATGTACAGGCGAAGAAGTTATGTGAAATGTAGCTAAATGATTAAAACAAATGTGTAGTGGTATTTTTATCTAAAAAAAGTAGTTCTATTTTAGTACTACTCCGTAACACATATACACACGTGTGTTCCCAATCTGTACAAAAAAATCGATGCACATTGACGAGCTAGCGCGTGGGGCATGCGCACGATCTTACGGAGAAATTCAGAACAGCTGATGATGTAAACACGCGAAGCCATATTTACATTCGAGAACAGGAGGACCAAGGCCAGAAAAACGGAAATGTTGAACAGTTTGCAGCCTCATTCTTCGATCGGGGGGAAGACTGATATCACCGACAAGTCAAAAACGAGCCACGACAACGACCACCGAATAGAATAGACGCAAATCAACGGACAAGCCTCACCGTGTTGTGGACCCCACCACACCGCAAAGTGTTCTTTTCTTCAACTAACACCGTGAGGTATACAGTAGATACTCGTAGCTGGGTTCCGTCCAATTTCGCGGGCCCTTCCGTGGGAAGGGACGGAGACAGCGCACAACGCTATCCATGTAAGCAAGCGCGTGGTCCAGTTCCTTGCGAGCAAGTAAACAGAAAGAAGATTCTCTAAACCGCCGATCGCGACGGCGTCAACCTCGACTAGATAGCGAGGAGGCTGGCGCGGTGGCGCAGGCGCCGCCCGTTCTGCTCCAGCTGTTCGTCTAGATAGCGAGCTCGGCTGATTGGATTCTCTCTAGTCTCTAGCCAGCTCCATCGTGTGAAGAGTTCCTGCAGTTTTACCCGTCTAGCCGTGAGCTGCACACTAGTAGATATGTAGGCGTTGATCGTTGGTCCGTTCATTCGTATGTGTACATAATTCACTTGGATTTGTTCATTCATTCGCTACGGAGATTATGTATATATACATTGATTAGTTTGTTTCAGTTGTTTCATTGGAATTACCAACCGCTTTTGTACCTGAAAATTGAATAACTTCTCTACTTGATCGCATCTGAAGATGACTAGGAGTTGTTTCGATAACTCTGGCAAATCTCGATCGGTTGTCATTTCCACAGTCCATTAAAATTACATTTATCATAGAGCTGCCAGCTTCCTTTATTGATTAATGATAATAAGGGTTAGCATGGAGTTTTATTTATTGAAAATGAGGATAATCGGTGGATGCACACAAAACATGTATTATCGTCTATTTCACAATGCCAGGCAAAGTCAGGCATTGAATACGTAATAAGTTGATCGAGTAAAATCCGAGACCATCTGCCTCGCTACAGTATCTCCACAATCCTTCCACAAACTCCATCACAAATGCTCGAATATAGAAAACTACACAACTCCTAGATAAAACCTCGAAGAAGGGTTTGTCTCACGTTCACCGATAATGACGAGTTCAATTATAGGTCGATATCTAAATTTTCATCCTCAAAGCCGTGCTTTGAGCCGTCACCTTCATCTAGAGCACACCACATGTTCGTCGTCATTGCTCGATCTCGGAGATCGTGTGTTTCCTTCGGAGTTCACACATACTTTTTGTCGCCATCGCTGCAACTACCGGCTGACGAGGTCTGGCTAGCTGAATCCTAGAGAAGATTCCAAAAGTAGGTTGTAGCCCTTGATGCCCCTCTTTTTCTCGCTAGTTGCAAGTCCTTTCATCCATCGATGGGAGATGATGGGGGATTGGACGGCAGATTTGTCCACAGTTGTAGCCATTACGCATAACAGCTTTGCGGGTTTGTATGACTTAGCTTCCTTTACCACCGACGCACCAACCGAATCAGGCAGACACACGCCGTCAGACGTGCCCTATACGCCGCTATCTTCCACATCTCTGCGTACCCTCATCGCGGTGCTCGACCGGCGTCAGGACGTTACATCAGCCACACCATCACCTGCCTCCAAGAGATTCTAAGGCCTTTTTGAAAAATATCTGTGAGACTAGATCTGTAGCCTCCTCACCACCACCCGCCTGGAAGGCGTGGAGCAGAGGAGTGTGCACAACAGAGAGCTCCGATCCGCCACACTACTCTGAGGAACAACCAGCATGAAAATCGATGTTGTCCCCTTCGTGGGCACTTGACACCCACGCGTCTTCGACAGGCGGGGGCCTCGAGAGGCAGTAAGGTGATAAGGAGAACATGAGGATACGATAGAACATACCTCTAAACAAAAAGGTTTTCACAAGCATCATATACCTATCTTTTCTCGACATAAATGTTAATGTAAAATTGATCTCATTTCATCGTCGTTTTAATGCAGCCCAGTTTATTGGGTCATAGCATGCCTATACGTGCAGGCATGAGACTGATCACTGATATACACTGCAGAAACATCGGGAGCATGCAGCCTTTGACAGATAGCGCGATGGAATGCCTGTGGGCTGCTTGGTGTGTCTTTTATACTAGTAGATTTTAATTGTATAGCTTAAACATTTCGTTTGATATTACAGTCAAGCGGGCGTGAGCATCACATTTCTTCTGTCAGTTGCAGACATGATTGCATAGTTATTGGCATGTTATGAGCTTGAGAGATGGAAACCCCCTGTTCAAAAGCAGTTGCGGGCACGGACGTATCGGACAGATCAACAACTAATTAGTTGGCTTTTACGCGCACCGCACAGGAGCAAACTTAACCGTGGAGACTGGAGGGATGGCTGGATAGAGACGTTCACTGTGGAGCAAACTTGTCTGAACCTGTCATCCAAGAGTAGCGGACTATCTTGTGGCAAACTGCAAGAAATTGACTAGTACTGCTCGATCTCCCTGCTCACTTGGGACACAAGTTGATTAATCAGCACGTACATACATACGTCGATGGTGACGACGTCACCACGCGCATGCATGACAACTAATTCAGTGGCTTTTTTTCTTAAGTCACAGTCTGACTGAACAATCCTGGTCAAGAATTCGCGAGCTACAACAAAACGGGACGAAACCTCGCCTACGAAGGTGGCGGCTTTGGTGTGGGAAGATGTGGCCCAGCGGGCTTTCGCCTACACACGATTCGGGAGACTCATAGTTTTGTTTGTCTTTAAAGGGATTTTTCCCTAGTCCTAAAGTCTGTAAATAACATTTTATTCTATCTAATCAGATGTCAGATACGACCATCATAAACCTCTCAAAAAAATTCTGATATTACTTTCTTCAATTAATTATTATTACTGTATTAGATTGAACGTGTGCGTACGTCTACGGTGACATCACTTGACGATCATGATGCTTATTCCGCCAGCCTGCGCGTGCACGAACTTGCTATGTACACTCTACTACTACATGGAGTACTAGTTACAGTAGTTAATTAATGGTTTAACGCGCATGTCGTTGTTCAAGGTTTTGTGGCGTCGTCCGGCCGTTCTGCATGCTCGCGCAGCTTCCAGAGCGAGTCTGATCGAAGAAGTCAATTAGATTGGTCAACGTTTGTGCTCACGTCGACCAATAGTCAGTACGTACGTACGCAAGGCGTAAGCACATAGCGCTGCGATCCCACCGTTTACGTGGTACCGTGGGAGGCCGAACTCAGTATATATGCAACTTGCCATTCATTACTTGGTCAATGCTTAACCGCCACACCCACAGTATACCATCCCGGCCGGCGGTTTGAGTGGAAGACTAGGTACCTGGCGTCCTGGCCTGGCCAGCTGCGAAAAATGTACACGTTTGTCCTAGTTGGATAGATCACTTCAGAAAATCTTATAAAAATAAAGCAACAAAACGGATGCGCAAACGCGCCACGGCTTTCGCGCTAGTTCTAAGTTGAATAGGGGTGAGAACGGAGTTCCGACGTAAATAGAGTAGATAGGCCTCGTTGTAGAGTTACGTATGTATGGTTTTCACTAAAGGATTGAGCACCGCTAGAACGAAAAAAATATAAAAAAATACCTTCATTCAATCTCCAATTCTTCCTCACCTGGACAAGCCCCAGGCGAGAAATACAAGCTTCTTTCCCTAGCGAAGTACGCATCTACGTGTCCACACGCAACTACTCCGTTCGTTTAAAAATATAAGATTTTCTAGTCCTTTTGATTTTTGTCTCGATTCGTTTCTAAATATGTTTGCATATTTACGAATCAGGAAAAAGTTTGAAAGGATGAACCCAACGAAAGCAAGATAATCCCTTCATAATTATTATTACTACCTCCGATCCATATTAATGGACTCAACTTTATCTAGATACGTGTTTAGACTAGATGCATCCGTATCTAGACCATTAATATGGATCGGAGGGAGTATTATTTTGCTCCAAATTACTATCTCATCTATAGTTGTATATAGTGTGGTGAAGCCAATGATTTTTTTTTTTAGCTTCGCCACCGGTACAGCCGTATAGACGTGATCGATCGATGTCGATCGTGGCCATTCCATACGGCAGAGCAGCAGCTAGCCTTGCTGCCGATCGAGGTACGTAGAACGTCGGCAGGGCCGGGAGTTTTGCGCGAGCAAGTGGCTGGCTTTTGATGCATCGGGCAAACGTGGCAAATCGAACACGCGAAGCATCCATATACATGGGAACCCGATGCAGCATTCCACCTAGCCTATTACGTGCGGACCATGAACGTACCTTCCATCGCCAGATTTGACGTTCCGGACAGACACAAATGCACTGTAATTCTGGAAGGTCTTAATTTCCAAGCTTATTATTGCAGTATTTTTCAAAACAAGACGACTCCAAAGTAAATGGATTCAGTTTACAGTCAAAATGGAAGTTTCTGATTGCAGCAAACACATCATCATCAACGATTTGCATTTACAAGAGACGTACGGTTCAAAACACGACGGATCCAAAGGAAAGTTCACAATACCGAAACGCTGATCAGCAAAACCTCTATAATTCCATGAATTCCTAGCTAGTAATTACAAGAAGATCGAGCAATTAATCAAGAAACACTCGGATCTCCAGCTACGTACAGCTAGCTAACTAGACGAACAGCTCGAGCAACACCGGCGGCCTGTCGGCACCAGCATGCCCCGGCATCCCGACGCAGCGCCAGACCCACTGGTCGTGGTCGGCACCGGCGCCGCCGCCGCCGAGCGCCATCTCCTCGCGGTGCCGCCTCATGTGCCCCCCGAGCGCCTGGCCCATCTCGAACCCGAGCCCGCAGACGTGGCACTCGTGCTGCCTATCCTTCTCCTCGCCCCGCTTCTTGTCCCTGATGGCCTTCGCGACGCCGACGCCGAGCTCCAGCCCGCCGCGGCCGCGGAGGTGGCTGGTCCGGTGCCCGCCGAGCGCCTGGAACGACGCGAAGGCGCGGCTGCAGGTCTTGCACACGAACTCCCCCTCGCCGGACGTCGCCACCGCCCTCCCGCCGCGGCGCCGCGCCCTCTTCCTCGTCGACGCCGAGTCGGCCGACGACGTCGTGGGCGAGTCCGCGGTCAGCGACAGCGCCAGCGACACCGGCTCCTCCTCCTGCGCGCGCTTCATCCCCGCTCCCATGGACGATCTGCCTGCTCTGCTCGTGTTGATTGTCCCTTGGTTCGGCGTGTGGATCTGGATGCTTTTTTCCTGCGTGTTCTTCGAGTTCTACTAGCTCCGTGAGAAGAAGAAAGAATGGATGAATGGGAAGCTGGCGGCGCAGTTATATATAGGCTGCTGGTGTGAGTACGAGGCGGTGGCGTGAGCTTACGTGGCTGAGGGATGGTCTGACTTCTGGGCTGGCTGGGCCAATGGGCGAACGCCACGCGACCTTCACGACGTGACGGACGGACGCGATCGGATATGCTCGTCGTGGAGCGGCCGTTCGTGTGGTGCGCGGCCTAGGCGCGTGGCGGCTTGCGTTGTTTCCAAGCGACCGAGCTCCCAAGAAGTGTCTCGAACGTTCTCGAGTACTGTACGTCCGTGGAAGGATCTTTTCGGTCGATCGGCCGGGATATTTTCCAGACCAGTACTTTACTTCACTAGGTGTAGAAATTCAGTCGACCTGGCGTAGGTGACGTACGAAGCGATGCGGCGCTGGCGAATCGACCTTCTCGAGTGCTAGCTGATACTAGAATATACACTCATTCCGTCCTGAAACTTAAGACGTGCTTTATTTTGGACAGTTTCTGATGCACAAGTTTAACCACAAATTCACACTAAATATATATTAAATTGTATGAATTGTGGATAAAAAAGACCAAAACATCTTACATTTTGATACGGAGGGAGTAACTGACATCGTTGTATTTGTGGTACTCCATCATCCGGTTCAGTTTATAGGACCTGCTCATATACTTATATCGCTAATTTTGTCAATGAAATATAAGATATATTAAAAAAAAATCAAGATTATAAATTTCAGATGCTATATTTTCAAACGGAATATTTTTTGAGTTATATAATTTATATTATATTGGTAAATTGGCGGCCTAGTGATTCACACAAGTCGTCTTGTAAACTGAATTGGAGGGAGTACAATTTTTTCATCTCTCATACTATTTTTTGATATATTATGAATATGAATCACAGTAAAATAATAAGTATGAGAGGAATATTCTATCACAATCATCTAGTGTAACACTAGATTGTTTGCTCTGTAACTCGCTATCTAGAGAGACTCTGTAACCATTGATTCACTTGCCACCCCCCTCCATACCCCACCCCCGTTCTTCCCGGCCATTGTCAACCACATTTTCATGGTGACGGACCCGATATTCTTTTCATTGTGCTCTCTGTCGTTTTCTACGGCTCCTGCTTGCCGCCACCGATGTTCCTGACGACCATAGGTCCCCATTTCGCCGTTGACGCGGAGGAGCCCTAGCCTCCAGATACGTGAGTGGGTCGTCGTCTTCCATGGCTAATCCTTTGTTACTTGCAAAAGTAGTTCCATATTTATAGAAAATTTATTTCGTACAAGTATTTTGGTTGTTGAAATTTGTACACTAAATTTATAGAAAATTTATTTGAACTTATGAAAGGTGGATTATATTTCAAGATGTTCAGAAAATGCACTCTCTATCGGTTGATGCCATGTGCATGGGTGTAATAACACCGACGTCGCCGCACACGCCTCCTCTGATAAATTGGAAAGAAAACGAGGAGGATGACATGACCATATGGCATATGCGCTGTATCGATCACCTGTACGTATACTTGGTTAGTCTCTATCAGTGGCCGATGGACGGTGACAGGCACGGTGCTCTCCGGCCGTGGCTGCTTTTGTTGCATGCCGCCAGACGAAGCTTGCAGCTGTTTCTCTTTTCTATTCCATGGGAACAAATTAGGCGGCGCATTGGCTTTCCACGTACGCGCGGCGGTTTGTCGACAGGACCAAGTATGCATCGCACCGCGTAATTAATTTGCCGAGTTTGTATTATACCGGCCTTAAGTAAACTAAGTACTGAATGTGCGGCCCTACAGATCAAAGTAGATTACGTTGTGAGTGCCAAGTTTGGACACTTCCCGGTATGGATGCTTATCCAATCAATCAAAAACCATGCATGTGTGAGGAATACTCTTGGTCTATTGACCAGGACTAATTTATGTTTTTTTTTAGAATAAACTAATTTATGTTATTGGCTAGCTTGTGGGCGTCCGATCGAGGACAAGCTTAGGGCCCTTTTGTTTGGGCTTATTTTGGCTTTTTGGTTTTTGCTTTAAGCCAGAAAAGCACCTAAATAGGTGTTTTTTTGGCTTTTGGATTTTGGAAGCCAAAAGAAGCTTTCAAAATCCAAAAGACAAAAAAGCACCTATTTAGGTGCTTTTCTGACTTAAAATCAAAGCCAAAAAGCCAGAATAAGCACAAACAAAAGGGCCCTTAGCCGTGTCGACTGTGGAAGACTCGATCGAGGGGGACGGCTGCATAGAGGCACACGCACACGAAACTTGTCGGAACCTGTCCAGTAGCAATTACAAAGACTAACTACTCGTTACTCACTTGGGACACAAGTAGGTTAATTAACATCGATATGATCTACCACTACAACTACTTGGAGGAGAGAGTACTAGCTGGCTTAACACGCATGTCGTTGTTCAGAGTATCATGACGCGCGGCGGGGGCGGCTTCGAGAGCAAGGCAAGTGAGAACCAGAGCGGAAATACGACGACTGGTCAACTTTGGTCTTCATCAGATTGATCAAGTCGGTTCGCAGCCACGAGGACTACGTAGTACGAGTAGAACACATAAGGCGTGACCGCGTGAGCACATCCCGCTGCATGCGTCGCCAGACGACAATACGACATGCATGCATGGGAACCGGCCGAGTGAACCACGCACGTTCAGAGCGAGATAATATGGCAGTTTCATAAAAACCTTATTACCCGGTTTAAAATTCAGATGGAGACAGTCAGTATGGACGTTCTTAGTTTCCAAGCCTTGTTTTCAAATCCATCCTAAATTGGATTTTTAGTTTACAAATGAGGATGACCGGCCAACAGATAGATCATACACTAAGGACTCGTATAACCTTTTGCAGAAAAAAAAAAATACTACTCATACAGCAGCCAAAACTAACTCGAGGTAGGACAACATTTTGAAATCCTGAGGGGAAATTTCTGATTACGTACAGCGGCACTTCTATATGAGAGTGTTATATACATCGTTCATGACTCATGAACTGAAGATTTCTTTCCCGAGAGTGTTATATATATATCGATCATATATATGATATGAACGAATATATCCCCAAGCGGTGGCCAACGAACCCAACGCAAAATTTCAAGAATTAATCGAGACGCTAATTAATCAGAAAAAATCATTCTAAAGACATTTACATGTGGTCTATTAAGACAGGCATATTCAGCTAGCTAGACAAACAGCTCGAGCAAGACGGGCGGCTTGTCGGCAGCGTGCGACACCACTTCCTCATCCGGAAGCCATATGATCCACCGGTCGTCGGCACCACCGCCGCTGAGCGCCGCCATCTCCTCGCGGTGCCGCCTCATGTGTCCCCCGAGCGCCTGGCCCATCTCGAATCCTAGCCCGCATATATGGCACTCGTGCTGCCTATCCTTGTCCTCGAGCCGCTTCCGATCCCTGATGGCTTTCGCCACGCCGACGCCGAGCTCCAGCCCATGCCGCCCGTGCAGGTGGCTGGTCCGGTGCCCGCCGAGCGCCTGGAACGACGTGAAGGCGCGGCCGCACGTCTTGCACACGAAGTCCCCCTCCCCCGACGTCGCGACCACCCTCCCGCGGCCATCGCGCCGGCCGAGTCCGCCGACGTCGTGGACGACGTCGTCGAATCCGTGGTCAGCGACAGCGCCAGCGACACCGGCTGCTCCTCCCTTTCGCGCTTTATGCCCAGGGAAAAAATTCTCGTCGAAATTTCGAGCGAAATTCGCGAAATCAACGGTTTTCTTTAAGGGGCGAGAAAATATAATGTCGGTCGGAATTTTCGTTTAAATTTGAATAAACCAGAGAGATTACACTTCAACAAGAACTAGAGCGTAATCTAGACAAGAAGTTGCCTTTAGTGTACCGGTTTAGGATCTAGGCAGATCTTACGAAGGTACTGGGTTCGATTCCAGTTGCCCCACTTTTATTTTTTGAATTTAATTTGAACGCCAGACTATAAATCTGGCCGAAATTTTTGAAATATTTCTTCGAAATTTCTTTATTTTCTCGAAATTCGCGAATCTCTGGGAGGTGCGAAAAATATTACACAAACGAAATATTAAACCCTGTTTATGCCTGCTGCCATGGATGATCTGCTTGTCTCAGTTATCCGCTGAATCGTGGATCTCGATTGTCTTCTGTGTTGTTCGTCTGCGTCTCTGTGAGAAGAAGAGAAGGGTATGAATGGCGGAGGAAGCCGGCGGCGCGGCTATATATAGGTTGCGTACGAGGCGGTGGCGTGCGTAGTGGTGTCGGAGGAGCTAACCGCTAACGTGGGTGTCAAGTTGGTGGGAGCCGGCAGACTTGTAGCGTGGCGGACCAATCAGACGATGACAACGCGACGGTCACGGCGTGGCGGAGGGATGCGCTGGGTATGGTCGGCTCGAGCCGGACGTGTGGTGCGCGGCTAGGCGCGTGGCGGCGCGCGGTATGACGCGGCGGTCCGTGGCTTCACACGTAGGGGTTTTGCCTCGCGAGCGAAGCTATATCCACACTCGGCGCGAACGCCAAGGTCACAGCTGAGCGAGCTGGTTGCAACTTGCACGCCTGTGCTTGCTTCAGCTTATAGGCAACTGGCCAACTGATAGCTACCACTTCCAGTTCTCTAGTCCGCGTAGTTGGGTTTAATTACCAATTTGTTTATCCACGCGCGCTTTAGATCTGTCTATCCCTTTCATGGTGGTATTTTTAATCAGCCACCGAACTGAGGTGTATGCTCACGTATGTTACGAGTCGTTCAGCCTCGACAGTTTCCGCGCCCCGATCTACAGCCATTTCAACTATAAATCCTGACCGTCGGACCGTTAAAGGTCAACAACCAATCTTGGCCATTGGTCTGCGGAAACCGACGGTCTAGTATAGCCGATGCGCCAAATCCACGTGGACGCTCGCGTGGCTGCCGATTAAAGTTGGTCGACACTCGCTAGCGCGCGATTCTTGTTTACTTGTCCTTTTGGCAAGCTACACAACTTGGGCCGGCCAAGCTCGATGCTTCAACTCCGAATCCACGTGGAGCATCTTCGAAAGACTAACCTAAATTTGTCTCCATTATTTAAGAAACTATCGTTTTTATTAGGAAAAGTCAGACCCAGCATCATAATGTGTATGTATGTGATCAATGATCCATATGTTTGGGTAGGGATCCAAATATGTCGAACAAATATACAAATTTGGGTACCCCACCCCGCTACTGAAACATTAAAAGTCATGTGTGGGAGAGGGCAACGCTGCGGGGTGAAATTTCATGTGCGCACTACCCCACGTGCCTACCACCTCTCCTTCACGTTGGCCGTTTTCCACCAGCAGACGTCGCGCGACTGGTAGCTTGCTCGGCGAGCACGACCTTGTCGTCCTCACGCATCAACGTCCGTGGCCATAGTTTTCGGCCGAAATTGAGGTTACCACCCCCAAGGTGCTCGACCATTTGCTTCCAAGGTATGTTCCCTTCATATTTATCTTACTATTTTGCAAAATAATGTATAGTTGTGACATATTTTTAATAAACTATCAATATTTATGTAGATGAGTAAGTTTGATAAGAATTTGTATGATGAGTCGTCCTCACAGGACGAGAATCACGCTGTTCTCATGTTCATTGGAGATGGAGAAGAACAAGCGACTGATAGTGTTTGTCAAGCCAATTCCAACCTTCAAGGCACATAGTTTCATAATGCTCAAGCAACGGTAGGAAGGATGTGGAGATATAATTTGAGATTTTACGATACTAATTTGCTATTATGCGGGGATCAATTCATTTTGGGACCAAAGACGCTTTGGAGGGCCGTGATGGCTTGTGTGCTATTGCACAATGATCATCGAGCATGAGTGTGGAGAAATTGTTGACCTCACTTATGACTTCATGGAAAGGTTGTGCAGCCTCGTACGAGAGAAGACCATATCAATCAAAATATATATGGGTACCCAGTTTTAAGTATGTTGCAAAAGTATAAAAATTTGGCGGCCCAAATCCTCTCTCTCTCATCTACCCAAATTCTGTTTGTGTAGCCAAAATTTAGCTATACACAGGTTCGGTACAATGTACAGGCGAAGAAGTTCTGTGAAATGTAGCTAAATGATTAAAACAAATGTGTAGTGGTATTTTTATCTAAACTAGTAATCGTGTACGTGCAATGCACGTGCTGACTAAAGAAAAAATTATAATAGATATATGTTTCATTCTAATATCAGTGTGCACAAATAACATACATTGATGAACAACAAATATCTCTAATCTGATTAGTTGCTTCACATTTTTTGCCAACTTATTTCACTCTAACCTCAGCTAAATGAGTATTGTTAACACCTTCTGCAGCTGAGAAAAATTAGGCCATATACGTAATAAAAAAGCTTGAGAGATTCACTAAATATTTTATCTCTTGCCTAAAATAAATTCCATATATTAAATGAATAGCAATAATTAGCGCGCTCACCGCAATGGTTGTTGTTAATTACCTTGGTTTTGGCCGTTGGTTATGTCCTCGAATGTAGTGTGCTTAGAAGATGATAGAGAGATTTTAGCTTCCTCTGTCCAGGAAAAGTAAGGGCGTCTAGTGAACAAGACATCCTCCCTGGAAATTATCATAACAAGAATGATATACACATGAAATTGACAATTATGCAACCAACTGTGGTTTAAATTCCGTGATGAGCTTTGAATTTCTTATCCATCCAAAGGATCTGCGGTACAAGAAGAAGTCAGAGCCGAGATATTCAATTTGTTAAGCATCAAAGTGATCAGTGAATACTTTCAAGTATAAACTGACGGCAGGCTCCAAATAAGCTCGCACCACTTCTTCTCCCGCTGGCTTATCAGAAAAATCTGACGGTGAAGGAGGCCGTTAATTGACGGCAGATGGATGCACGGGCTGCATCACCTTGACAATGAGGAGCAGTTGTGGTATGCGCGAGCTATTCAAGTTCTTTCCGTAATTGCTTAGAGTTGATCACCAATCAACATTGTCGAACGCGATGCATGTCGTTAGACCTGGACTCCCAATTTGGTTGACTATACGTGCATGCGTGTAGCATGAAGATTCAAGACTGATTTGCTTCTTTCTTGTACATGTAGCATCAGGACTGTTTTGTTTAGGTTGAGCGCACGGAGTGATTCCCGGGGAGGCGCAGTGGACTTCTGCGGCGGAGGCGTCTCGGATGGCTAGGGGATGGCCTCGCCCGTGGAGTGGGAGGTGCGCTCTCGCGGCGGCGTAGGAGGATGTGCTGACCGGCCGATCTAGCAAAAGCTGGCGACTGACGTCCGACGCACCACATCCTGGCTTTTGGCCGGCGCACGCGACTGTAGCCTCTCCATGAGATTTGGACGTCGTCTTCTTCTATGCCGGCACTAATCCTCGATCTGGCCGGCCATGACGGATTTGATCCTTGGACCGTTGGACGCGATGGCGCGCGGCGACGAGGGCCAGCAGCTCGACCAGCTTCTCGTAATTTGGTGGTAATTTCTTTTAGCGGTGGCAAATCTCGTAATTATCACGAAACGAAATAAAACGAACCGGTACGATGACATTAGCAGTATTATGTGATTTGGTGGGAGGGTAAAACGGGCAAAAGTAGATTTGTGTTGAGTTGTCAAATATTGGAGCGATCTGGACCGTTGGCCAAATATTGAAGGGCTCAGATTCAATGTATCAACACAAGTTTGCTCTTTTAATAGTAGTATAGAAAAAGTAGTTCTATTTTAGTACTACTCCGTAACACATATACACACGTGTGTTCCCAATCTGTACAAAAAAATCGATGCACATTGACGAGCTAGCGCGTGGGGCATGCGCACGATCTTACGGAGAAATTCAGAACAGCTGATGATGTAAACACGCGAAGCCATATTTACATTCGAGAACAGGAGGACCAAGGCCAGAAAAACGGAAATGTTGAACAGTTTGCAGCCTTATTCTTCGGGGGGGAAGACTGATATCACCGACAAGGCAAAAACGAGCCACGACAACGACCACCGAATAGAATAGACGCAAATCAACGGACAAGCCTCACCGTGTTGTGGACCCCACCACACCACAAAGTGTTCTTTTCTTCAACTAACACCGTGAGGTATACAGTAGATACTCGTAGCTGGGTTCCGTCCAATTTCGCGGGCCCTTCCGTGGGAAGGGATGGAGACAGCGCACAACGCTATCCATGTAAGCAAGCGCGTGGTCCAGTTCCTTGCGAGCAAGTAAACAGAAAGAAGATTCTCTAAACCGCCGATCGCGACGACGTCAACCTCGACGTCGTCTACACCGTGACGTGAGATCACACCTGCTGGCCTGCTTAATCTCCCCCTCCTATAAAAGCCTAGCCATGGCGCCATGCACTCACCCAGGACTCAGACACATCACAGGAGCCACTTCAGATTTCTCCTGAATCCATCTCGCCATCGTTTGGCCACAGACACACATACTCTTCTCGAGCTCTCGTACCGCAGCCGCGCGCCGATCCATGGTTTCGTCGATGAAGCACTGCAGAGATCACGCCGAGGTGCCCCTGACCCTCTCGCTGTCCCTCGGCGCCGTGGCCGACCGCAGGAAGAAGCTGGGGCGGCGCGCCGCGGCCGGAGCAGGAGGCGGAGAGGGAGACGGGGAGTTCTCTTGCAAGACGTGCGGCCGCTCGTTCCCGACGTTCCAGGCGCTCGGCGGGCACCGGACCAGCCACCTCCGTGGCCGCAACGGCCTCGCGCTCGCCCTCGCCGGAGATCACTACGCCGGCAAGCCCAAGAAGACTACTTCCAGCGATGATCAGAAGCCGGCAACAATGCACCAGTGCCATGTGTGTGGGCTCAGCTTCGAGATGGGGCAAGCGCTCGGCGGGCACATGCGCAGGCACAGCGAGGAGGCTGGCGCGGTGGCGCAGGCGCCGCCCGTTCTGCTCCAGCTGTTCGTCTAGATAGCGAGCTCGGCTGATTGGATTCTCTCTAGTCTCTAGCCAGCTCCATCGTGTGAAGAGTTCCAGCAGTTTTACCCGTCTAGCCGTGAGCTGCACACTAGTAGATGTAGGCGTTGATCGTTGGTCCGTTCATTCGTATGTGTACATAATTCACTTGGATTTGTTCATTCATTCGCTACGGAGATTATGTATATATACATTGATTAGTTTGTTTCAGTTGTTTCAGTGGAATTACCAACCGCTTTTGTACCTGAAAATTGAATAACTTATCTACTTGATCGCATCTGAAGATGACTAGGAGTTGTTTCGATAACTCTGGCAAATCTCGATCGGTTGTCATTTCCACAGTCCATTAAAATTACATTTATCATAGAGCTGCCAGCTTCCTTTACTGATTAATGATAATAAGGGTTAGCATAGAGTTTTTTTTATTGAAAATGAGGATAATCATGGCATCTGTATCGGTGGATGCACACAAAACATGTATTATCGTCTATTTCACAATGCCAGGCAAAGTCAGGCATTGAATACGTAATAAGTTGATCGAGTAAAATCCGAGACCATCTGCCTCGCTACAGTATCTCCACAATCCTTCCACAAACTCCATCACAAATGCTCGAATAAAGAAAACTACACAACTCCAAGATAAAACCTCGAAGAAGGGTTTGTCTCACATTCACCGATAATGACGAGTTCAATTATAGGTTGATATCTAAATTTTCATCCTCAAAGCCGTGCTTTGAGCCGTCACCTTCATCTAGAGCACACCACATGTGCGTCGTCATTGCTTGATCAGAGATCGTGTGTTTCCTTCGGAGTTCACACATACTTTTTGTCGCCATCGCTGCAACTACCGGCTGACGAGGTCTGGCTAGCTGAATCCTAGAGAAGATTCCAAAAGTAGGTTGTAGCCCTTGATGCCCCTCTTTTTCTCGCTAGTTGCAAGTCCTTTCATCCATCGATGGGAGATGATGGGGGATTGGACGGCAGATTTGTCCACAGTTGTAGCCATTACGCATAACAGCTTTGCGGGTTTGTATGACTTAGCTTCCTTTACCACCGACGCACCAACCGAATCAGGCAGACACACGCCGTCAGACGTGCCCTATACGCCGCTATCTTCCACATCTCTGCGTACCCTCATCGCGGTGCTCGACCGGCGTCAGGATGTTACATCAGCCACACCATCACCTGCCTCCAAGAGATTCTAAGGCCTTTTTGAAAAATCTCTGTGAGACTAGATCTGTAGCCTCCTCACCACCACCCGCCTGGAAGGCGTGGAGCAGAGGAGTGTGCACAACAGAGAGCTCCGATCCGCCACACTACTCTGAGGAACAACCAGCATGAAAATCGATGTTGTCCCCTTCGTGGGCACTTGACACCCACGCAGGGCCGTCTTAGAGGGTGTGCGAGGTGAGCGACGGAACAGGGCCCCCAAAAATTAGGGGCCCCCAAATCTTAGTCAAGTGTTGCGAGGTTAGGCGGCCATCCTACTTAAAATTTTCTGATTCTTCTCAAAGAAAGCAAAGCGTGAGTTCCAGACTTGCAGCGCCGCCATGGATCGGCATCTTCTATTCTTGGTCGCGAGGAAGAAGAGACAATAACCGGAAGGGTGTTGGGCTTCTGGGCCACATTTCATTAACTAAGGGAAATGATCCAGTAAAAAAAAGCATAACTATAAAAAGCTAAGTAACGTGTCTCTGAAAAAGCCACGGCATAAAAAAAAGGGCTACAGTACGCGGACCTTTAATGCTTGGATACTACTATGCCGCCATGGATCGGCATCCCCATAGGCTTATATGTTTAAGTTGCCTTCTTTTTTTTTAGTTTCAAAAAAATTGCCTTTTTTCAGATTTTATAGTGTATTTTACATTTTGCACCAGCGCATGGGAGAGAAGACGAGACTAGACTTCCAGTCCCTTGCCGAGTCTGTTCGGCCTACCAAAGTGACTTGCTTAGTTGTTCCGTAATTTTGTCGATCCGGTCAAATGTTAGTATACCACGAGCGTGCCGACGGGGGTTAACTTAGCGAATCCCCTAACTCGTCATTGTTCGTCCTGATGCCTCGACGACCAACGCCCCTCTTCCAACTCACGTCTCTCAAAGACAACCTCCTTCGCAATCACAATTTTGACGGAATCACATCCTCAGCCATAGCCCTTCGCCGATTCAGTAATTCCACAGAACTAGAAATCATCCATAAATCGATACTCGATCGGTCACATTTTATTTTGAATTTTGCACAAGGGCCCCCAATTTCTGGAGACGGCCCTGCAGCCACGCGTCTTCGACAGGCGGGGGCCTCGAGAGGCAGTAAGGTGATAAGGAGAACATGAGGATACGATAGAACATACCTCTAAACAAAAAGGTTTTCACAAGCATCATATACCTATCTTTTCTCGACATAACTGGCAGATTCCCCTGCATAGCCTACCCGTGAAACACGGCTCCATTCGATCGCAGGTATTTGCTTGTGCTTTGCTCAAGGGGGATGTTTTGCGATGCCTTAAGGAAGCTCGGAAGTTCCTGTCACAGTCACCATCTGCCGTCCTGGGGCCTGTCATCCACAGAAAAGTTGGGGATCTTCTCAGTAGGATGAAGGCAGAGTTCATCGACAGCCGGGCAGCATTAAGGGTTGCATGGAATGGGTATCCACATTTTCTATATGTTGAGATCAAAGCGTGTTTCCGGGACGTGTTTCACAGCCAGTTTGGAGCATTATGGGGAAAATGCACCAGGAAATTCGTCTTCTACCGAAGGGGTCCAGGAAGATTAAAGGGTCACCTGCTTCAGCTTCATGATCAATCGAACATTGCCCACCTCGGCTGGATAGAGACGTTCACTGTGGAGTTGTCATTATCCAATCGCGCCTCAAGGCACGCACCGAACCTGTCATCCAAGAGTAGCGGACTATCGTGTGGCAAACTGCAAGAAATTAACTACTGTAGTACTGCTCCATCTCCCTGCTCCCTGCTCACTTGGGACACAAGTTGATCAATCAGCACGTACATACATACGTCGATGTTACAGTAGTTAATTAATGGTTACAGTAGTTACAGTAGTTAATTAATGGTTTAACGCGCATGTCGTTGTTCAAGGTTTTGTGGCGTCGTCCGGCCGGGCTGCATGCTCGCGCAGCTTCCAGAGCGAGTCTGAACAAGTCAATTAGATTGGTCAACGTTTGTGCTCACGTCGACCAATAGTCAGTACGTACGTACGCAAGGCGTAAGCACATAGCGCTGCATGCGATCCCACCGTTTACGTGGTACCGTGGGATGTCGAACACAGTATATATGCAACTTGCCATTAATTAGTTGGTCAATGCCATCCCGGCCGGCGGTTTGAGTGGAAGATGAGGTCTAGCTAGGTTTTTTTTTAGCGAAACTAATCATAGTTTTGGCCTCTCTTTAAAACTATATTTAAATCTGGGCCTTGAGGTCGGCTCCAGAGAGGATGGAGTCGACCTAGTACATGTCGGCCCCTGAGATCGGCTCTAGAGAGGATGGAAAACTATGAGCTTTCTAGATGACGCCGAACTGAACAAGTTTGGCTCCATCCTATTTGTCGCCGACCTAAAGAGGACAAATTTGAAAATAATTTTGAGAAAAAGGCCATACGTGTGTTTAATTGCTCAAAAGGGCTAGATATGTCAAAAAATACTATAGCTAAGACTAGCTGACTAGGAACCTGAGTACCTGGCGTCCTGGCCTGGCCAGCTGCGAAAAAGGTACTCGTCTGTCCTAGTTGGACAGATCACTTCAGAAAATCTTATAAAAATAAAGCAACAAAACGGATGCGCAAACGCGCAACGGCTTTCGCGCTAGTTGCTCAATCCGTTTTTAGAAAATTATATAAAAATAAAGCAAGAAAACAGATGCCCAGTTCTAAGTTGAAGAGGGTGAGAACAGAGTTCCGACGTAAATAGATTAGATAGGCCTCGTTGTAGAGTTACGTATGTATGGTTTTCACTAAAGGATTGAGCACTGCTAGATTGAAAAAAATATATAAAAAAATACCTTCATTCAATCTCCAATTTTTTTTTTTTTTTTGATACAACGTCTCTGGATATATTACTCAAGAAAGCACCGAAATACACTGGAAATATCTAGACACGCCACAGCTGTCCCACTTTTACAGAAAACACCCCATAGAAAAGGAAAATTACACACAGACCCCTGGGGAGCTCTGACTTTCCTTGTCCGCCGCCGTCCGAGACCTCGCCGTCGCACCGCCGCAGGGTAGGACGAGAGATAGCAGGAAGACAGCTGAATCATCTGCACAAGCCTATTGGGAATCGATTCCCGTTGAGTTCGCCGCATGTGCCACTCACCAATCACGGCGAGACCTTGGCGACGACGGTGGAGCATCGGCGGGGGACACGCCCCGACTTGAGCAGACGGTCGAGCTGGATTGGGCGCAGAACGCCAGCCGCACAGCTCGCAAACAATCCAGCAGTGGGGAAGCCGCGAGGGCCACTCCAGCAGATGCGAAGAAGAACAACACCACCTCTTCCGCCCCTCACCGCCACGGCGGGCCAGCAGAAGATGGCACCATCTCCCCCCACGCTCTGCAGAGCAGAAAATCTTGCCGACGAACTTGATGAAACGGCTTCGGCCTTCTCCAATCTTGCAGAGGATCCACCATGGACCGGAGCTGCAGCAAAGGAGTGGCCCGGATCCAGCGCCGCCGACAATCGCCAGAAACCAGCCAACCACAAAAGCTAGAACCTGCAGATCCATCAACGCTCTTCTTCTCCCACCACGGCAGCAAGAAGAGAATCGAGGGAATCGCAAGATCCGCACCCGATTCAGACAGAACACGAGCTTATTAGAAACTCGCCTTGCAGATCCATCCTCCTCCTCCCTCCTCCACCACGGAGACCAAGAAAAGAGAGGCTTCTCTGCACCACAGCCGCTACTCGCCAACGGCCGAGGAAGGCGACTAGTAGAAGGAAGAGACGGCATAAAGCCAAGACGCCATCGCGGCAGACACAAGGAAAGACCTAAACTACTATGTACAGAGATAGCCAGACCACCTAATCCATCACCTCGCCGGCCGGCAGTGCCTCCGGTGAGAATGAAGGAAAGGGGCGGCGACGGAACTCGCGAGGCGACTCTCAAGGAGAAGAGCGGTGGAGAGCAGAGGAAAAGAGAGAGTGGTCGTCGATACCTACGATCAATCTCCAATTCATCCTCACCTGGACAAACCCCAGGCGAGAAATACAAGCTTCTTTCCCTAGCGAAGCACGCATCTACGTGTCCACACGCAACTACTCGTAATTCGTTTAAAAATATAAGATTTTCTAGTCCTTTTGATTTTTGTCTCGATTCGTTTCTAAATATGTTTGCATATTTACGAATCAGGAAAAAGTTAGAAAGGCTGAACCCAACGAAAGCAAGATAATCCCTTCATAATTATTACTCCCTCCGATCCGAAATAACATTCGCAAGCTGTACACAAAAAGTGTACTACGGCAGTACGTTCTGTCCGAACGTTTTTTTGGATCGGAGGTTAGTATTATTTTGCTCCAAATTACTATCTCATCCGTAGTTGTATATAGTGTGGTGAAGCCAATGATTTTTTTTTTAGCTTCGCCACCGGTACAGCCGTATAGACGTGATCGATCGATGTCGATCGTGGCCATTCCATACGGCAGAGCAGCAGCTAGCCTTGCTGCCGATCGAGGTACGTAGAACGTCGGCAGGGCCGGGAGTTTGGCGCGAGCAAGTGGCTGGCCTTTGATGCATAAATCGGGCAAACGTGGCAAATCGAACACGCGAAGCATCCATGGCCATGTATACATGGGAACCCGATGCAGCATTCCACCTAGCCTATTACGTGCGGACCACGAACGTACCTTCCATCGCCAGATTTGACGTTCCGGCCAAAGTAAATGGATTCAGTTTACAGTCAAAATGGAAGATTCTGATTGCAGCAAACACATCATCAACAACGATGTGCATTTACAAGATTCAAAGAACGACGGATCCAAAGGAAAGTTCACAAGACCGAAGCGCTGATCAGCAAAAGCTCTATCATTCCGTGAATTCCTAGTAATTAAAAGAAGATCGAAGAATTAATCAAGAAACAGTTGGATCCAGCTACGTACGTACAGCTAGCTAATTAACTAGACGAATAGCTCGAGCAAGACAGGCGGCCTGTCGGCAGCAGCATGCCCCCGCATCCCAACGCTCCGCCAGACCCACTGGTCGGCGCCGGCGCCGCTGAGCGCCATCTCCTCGCGGTGCCGCCTCATGTGCCCCCCGAGCGCCTGGCCCATCTCGAAGCCGAGCCCGCAGATATGGCACTCGTGCTGCCTATCCTTCTCCTCGCCCCGCTTCTTCTCCCTGATGGCCTTCGCGACGCCGACCCCGAGCTCCAGTCCGTGGCGCCCACGGAGGTGGCTGGTCCGGTGCCCGCCGAGCGCCTGGAACGACGTAAACGCCCGGCCGCACGTCTTGCACACGAACTCCCCCTCGCCGGACGTCGCCACCACCCTGCCACGGCGCGCCCTCTTCTGTGTTGACGCCGGCGTGCCGAACGAGTCGGCCGACGTCGTGGGCGTGGAGTCCGTGGTCAGCGACAGCGCCAGCGACACCGGCTCCTCCTCCCTCGCGCGCTTCACCCCCGCTCCCATGGATGATCTGCTCGTGTTGATTGTCCGCTGGATCGATCGGCGTGTGGATCTCGATGCCTTTTGCGTGTTCTCTGTGTTCTGGAGTAGTTTCGTGAGAAGAAGAATTGATGAATGGTTTGGACTTGGGAGGCTGGCTGGCAGTTATATATAGGCTGCTGGTGTGAGTGGGGGAGCTCAGCTGGGCTTACGTGGCTGTCAGGTTGGCGGGCGATGGCCGACTTCTCGGGTGGCTGGGCCAATGAGGGAACGGCACGCGACCTTCACGACGTGACGGACGGATGCGATCGGATATGGTCGTCGTGGAGCGGCCGTACGTGTGGTGAGCGGCTTAGGCGCGTGGCGGCTGAGTTGTTTCGTAGCTACCGAGCTCGGAAGTGTCTCGAACTTTCTCGAGTCCGTGGAAGCATCTTTTGGTCGGCTGGGATATTTTCCAGGTCCTGTGCACATGTGTACTTTACTTTACTTTACTAGGTGTATAAAGTCAGTCGACCTGGCGTACATGACGTAGGGAGTGATGGCACGCTAGTGATCGACCTTCTTGAGAGTGCTTGTTGAATACGACAGGAATATTCTGTCACCTAATGTAAACCATAACCTTCGTGTCAATGCACAAATACTTTCTTCATTCCTAATTATAACATGTTTTATTTATTTTTCTAATTTGCATGTATGTAGTCTCGTTTTAATGTGTTTATTCACTTATTTCAGTCCCTATATAGAACAAACGATTTTCTCCCTTTTCAACACTCCGGAAAGTCTCCGCCGCCATTGATTAGCTCGCCTTTGCCCTTTCTAGCCGTCGCCGAGCACATTTCCATGTTCCTGGTGAGCTCGTGGGCCTATTCCTTCTCTTGTTCCTGCTCTCTGAAGTCGTCTCGTTGTGCGCGGTCCTCGCCAGTGACGTTCTCAGTGACCATAAGTAACCCATTTCGCTGTCGTTCGACACAAATCTTTCGAAATTTGGGCCCGCGATGGGAAATTATAAAAGGTAACATAAAAATCATCTACCGAAATCTTGGGTGCCTAGCAAATCAACGACTCCAAATCAACCTGACTCGGCAAAGGGAACCGACACAGGGATGATAAGCTTTGTCGGGAGATGAGGACGAGTGAGCAGATCCTCTAAAAGTTGGTATCTTAAAAAGTGTTTGAGGTAAACTGAAAACTGTTTTTATGGCACAAGAAGTGTCTTCACGGAACAGATACCGCAAAACATGTTTTCCTCTTCAAAAATATAATACCTGAGACATAATTAGCATTTTTGGGGCCCAATTTAAATGGATATAAATTCATTTAAATGGACAAAAATATCTGAAAAGGTTGAACATTCATAAAAGTTGGGACTTGTTCATAAAAAATCCCATCCTGCAGCCTGTGGACATCCCTGTTCGCCAGTTCATCTGTTGATCTGGTAGCTGCAAAGTTTCCCAGTCCAAGGCCGGGTCCAAGGGTGGGCCCACCTCGAGTCATGGGTATTCAGCTGAATACCCAAATAATTACGTGAAATACTGACATTCCAATGTTCTGTGACAAATGTGATAATTATTGCTATCGCAACTGGAAGAAATGATGAAGTATCCCAATTGGTTAGGTTAAAATATTAAATCCTCAGGTTTTTGGTTCAAACCCCATGGCTGTAGTTGTTTGCTTATTTTCCCAAAAACAAATCACGTATATATGATTAGTATAGTACATATTATTTCTTTTATAATCATTTATTTTGTATACTAAAATATTCTTATAATTTTAGGCCCGCCACTCTGAGAATTCTAGGCCCGCCACTGGCCGGGTCGTTTGTTGCAAAGTTTCAATTACGGAAGATTTTTTGTTAAGAAAAAAGTAGAGCTTTTCCATTAAGATGTTTTTAGGTTTTATTTATATTTAAGTATTCTTACATTTTCCTTGTACTATATAGTGTTAATGTCTGGTCACTGTTTTAATTTGCATTTTTTTTAAGGGTTCGTCCTATCTGTTTCCAGCGAGTCTACCTACGCGCTATGTACTGTAGTACTTTCCACGTTAGAGGAGTGGCACTGGATTGAACCTGCCACGTACCGCCGTTTGATGGTGTCGATAATAGCGCAACGGTGTCGCAGTTTCTTGTTTAGGTAATGCAACGCGGTGGACCATGAAACAGTCTGCATATCGACGTACGACCAACCGCCACAGAAGTAAACACCAGGCATTCAGCAAGATGAAGGTTGCAAGCTTGTAGTGGATCGACATGTGCAGAAGCCACGTCGACACCGACGTTGCCGCACACGCCTTCTCTGATAAGGATTCGCAAAGAAAAGAAGACGAGTAGAATGACAGGACCAGATCGATAAATGCTGGATTAGGAGGGTGGTTGTACCTCAGCTCACCTAAGTTTAAATCGTAGATTTGACATTGGTGTTTCTCATTTAGGCGAAATATTCTTCAGTGGGAGGCGACGTTTCCGTCGACAGCGAGGCACCTGTG
Source organism: Poa pratensis (assembly GCA_947311845.1). Lineage (NCBI taxonomy): Eukaryota > Viridiplantae > Streptophyta > Magnoliopsida > Poales > Poaceae > Poa > Poa pratensis. The sequence goes on from CAMZMU010000117.1 coordinate 109,199,956, forward strand.
ATGACTTCGTCAATCTCAAGACCCGACCGCCGACTCAGTCTTTCGAAAGCGCTCATAGGGATAGGGTGTGTGTCCGTGCGTTCATAGGGGTGAGTGTGTGCACGTGTATGTGATCATCTGCGTTATACTGTGTTTCGAAAAAAAATATAAATGATGTTACCATGCGCTATGGCGCGCGGGACTTATCTCACCCGTTCGGCCATGCAAGAGGATCCGTGCCCCAGGCCCACCTCCACCTGCTTTTGACCCCTACGCGAAATAAATACGGCGCGCCATACGCCTGGACAGCCAGGAGCCCTGTTCAGTTCAGTACCTTTTTAATAGCTCTATAGCTGTCAGATCCACTCGTACACCTGCTCCGTTCTAGTCCATAGCTTTTTAATCTGTCGCAGCATGACGAGTTAAACTGTGGAGGAGCATCCTTTAAACTACCCAGTTCTTTAATTAACATAACCATACTTTAACTCAAGATAAAATATATATGAAAAGTATACACGTCGACGGGTAGGTTCCATTCCCGTGATCGGTTTCAAATTTCGTCGGTTGTAGATTCTCAATTTTGTACCGCGATGTTTAGAGCATTATTAGACGTATTTTGTCAAATTTGTCGCACTCATCTGACCGTTTGAAATATCTTTTGACGAGCAGGTTTATCTCGACGTTTCACATAACTTCCATGTTTAATTTTTCGTTCCACCGGTCATATACCATGAACTCCACCGTCGCAATAGTAGCTACTCTAATTGGTGTAAGATACCCTCTCGCGGCACCGGTCGGTAACATTCACACGGTTATCCATGGTCCTGGATGTGCATTTCTTTGTCACGTATTGACGTATCAAAGAATCATCATCCTACCTTCGTTGGATACCCACGGCGACGCACCCGGTTATATTCGCCACATAACCGGTTCTCTTGATCTCACTTGTGGATATATTCAAGCAATGCATTAGAACATCGATCATATCATCACAGGTTATCCATGGTACCGGATGCGGATATCTTCGTCATGAGATACCAAAGAATTCACATCTTATCATAGCCGGTTATCCATGGTAGCGAATTGAGATATCTTCATCTCGTATCAAAGATACCCTCTCACGCAAACATTCACACGGTTATCCACGATATTAGTTGGGGATATCTTCATCGATTAACATCCAAACGGTTCTCTGTGAACTCACTTTGGATATCTTCAAGTAACGTCATAGCCATATTACTATCACCGGTTATCCGTGGTATCGGATGCAGATTCCTTCGTCACGTATCAAAGGCTCCACATCTTACCATCGCCGGTTATCCATGATATCGCACGGCTGTCCACGATATCATTCGTGAATATCTTCATCAGTTGACAAACAAAACGGGTTCTCTGTGATCTCACTTGTGGATATCTTCGAGTAACGTCGTATACCATAGTACCATCTATGGTTATCCATTGTACCGGATGCGGATATTTCCGTCACGTACCAAAACATACACACCTTATTTATAATAGCCGGTTATCTATGGTACCGGATATCTTTGTCACAGTTCTCTTCGTCGATTTTTTTATATTGATTAGAGAATAGAGTAATTTAAAGAAGGTGAGTTTGGAGAACCAGCGGTAGGTGTAATCGAGTCTAAGCAACTGTGGTATTCTAAAAAAATCTGAGCAACCATGCTATTTAAAAATAAGCAGGGCATATTACAAAGGGCATCCACGATATGATTCCGTTCCACTCAAACAAAATTCATCTAAAAAATTCTAAACATCGGTTCAAAATTGAGAATTTACACTCGACGAAACTCGAAACAGAGTATGTGAATGGAACCCCTACTTGTCGACGCGTACATTTATTGTGTGCATTTTATCTTGAATCCGAGTATGGTTACATAAATTAGAAACTAAATGGAGTAGTCTAATTTGAGGGCCAGTGGTGTTTAAACATGTCCGGTGGGATTCCATCTCAATGATGCTTCTCCAAACTTCAACATTTAACAAGTAATTGGAGTTTGGGTAAAGGTCAAGCAGGGCAAATTTGAAAGGGGTCCACACGCTGTCACCATTGTGCTCACCTTTCGTCTCCACCATCAAGCAGTTGAATCTGCAGGAAGCCGTACTGAGCGAGGAGCACATGCTAGTGAGACACCGGTACGGAAGCATCTCTCGCGGAATACACAGCTCAAAAACAAAGCGAATACCAAACAGAAGTAGCAGAGGTGGGGCTTCCGGTCAACAGATGGGCTCGCATCCGCAAGATAAACGCATGGGCTGGATAGATGCTGCGCGCCATAGCGTCTCGGCGGAATCCGTTACTTGGAATCGGCTGCTTTTGTTGCCGTCGCACGAAGCTTGCAGCTGTTTCTTTCTTCTATTGCATGAGAACAAATTAGACGGCGCATTGGCTTTCCACGTACGGCGGTTTGTCGACAGGACGAAGTATGTATGCATCACACCGCGTACTTTGCCGAGTGCACACAGTTTGTACTATCATACCGGCGTAACTACTAAGTACTCACTCCATTCCAAATTAATTGACTTCCATTTATCCACATATGAATGTACATGTCTAGATACATCTACATGTAGGCCAATGAAAGTCAATTAATTTAGAACGGAGAGAGTAGTACTGAATGTGGTGTGCGCCCCAACAGAATTAGATTACCTTGTGAGTGCCAAGTTTGGACACTTCCCGCGGTATGGATGCTTACTTATCCAATCAATCCAAACCCATGCATGGGTGAGGAATACTCTTTGGTCTTTTGACCAGGCAGACATGGACAATCGTCAATCGGACAGTTCAACTAATTTATTGGCTTGTGCGCGTTCGAGGACAAGCTTAACCGTGTCAACTGTGGAGACTCGAGGGGGTAATGTTTAATGGGTAGCGACGTCGTTCGGTGCGTGTCTTTATCCAGTCAGGGCACACGCACACGAAACCTGCTTGGAGAGCAAGGCGTGTGTCAACGACAGCCGAAATACGACTGGTCAACTTTGGTCTTGATCTCCCTCCGTACTCAAATAAGTGGATGTTTAGCATTTGAATTTTCTCTCAAAAGAGTGTACTTTTATGTTTTCAATGTACTTGAAATTAGATAATAATGCTTCTCTCTCATTACACAGGAATCAAACCCAATAACATTCGACACATGGTCTCTACAACATGCACTTAGCTCATTGGATGGGTAATTAGAGCAAGTACAATAAATTTATGTAAACAGACTATAGGGGTTAAAGTAATATTTTTTGTATGATATGGAGGAGAGATAAAAGGAGAGCTCTCATGCAAGAGTCAGCTACATCACGTGCTACTAAGCACTTTTTGAGAGCGGGAGGTACTATTGAATTTGCTCTTAGAGAGATGGTGACTTGTATTTTCCCAATACATTTTCTACTCAACTCCATAATTTGTCTTAACATTTCTAGATGCCTACTTATTTGAGGACGGAGGGAGTAGTACACAAGGCGTGAGCACATACCGCTGCATGGGTCGCCATGGGAACCCGAGTGAACCACGTAAGTACAGAGCGAGAGAATATGGCAGTTCATAATAGACAGAGACAGTCAGTGTTGATGATCTTAGTTTCCAAACCTTATTACAGAAATTTCAAATCGAGCCTAATTAAATTAGATTTTTAGTTTACAAATGAGAATGGCTACACTAGGAAAGCTATACTCATACAACAGCAAAACTAACTCGAGGACAACATTTTGAAATCCAAAGGGGCAATTTTCTTATTACAGCAACAGTTATATCGATTGCGTATTTACATGTACAATAGAGCCACTCATGAACAGAAGATTTCTTTTTTTTTCGAAACGGGCTGAACGAAAGATTTCTTTCATGAGCGTATTATATGGAGCATATATATGATATGAATGAATCCCCAAAAGGTTCAAAAACTGGCCAACGAACCCAACCCAAATTTCAATAATTAATCAGCAAAACATCATTCTAAAGACATTTACAAGTCCTCTATTAAGACAGTTTTTTTTTTTTTTGAACAGGGGAAAGGCCCCGAAGGACCTAGATGCTGCATTTCTTCCAAAACGGTGGATTACAAATTACATGGAGGTCCGAAAGAAGAAACAAATAACAACAAGGACCTACAATTTTACAAAAAGGACCTTGTAACCTAGAACAGAAAAGCAATTGGATCCTTTTCCACCACAACGATGAACTACGCTCGCAATCCTGGCCAGCATCGATGATTCCGGGGACAAACCACTTGGAATACGGGCGCCGGAGATCGCCAGGATGGAGAACACAAGAGGCCTCCGCATCGGCATCACGCCTGGAGGTAGATGAGCAGCCAGCAGAACGCGGCTGAGGAGGGCCGCCTTTCGGCCATGAAAAGCAGGGGCAAGGCCTCGTCGGCCAGCTCAGGTCCCCTACAGAAGAACTCCAAAGAACACCTGCAGCATCAGATGAAGCACATAGCAAGCCATGGACTCCATCTTCCCAAAAAGCAACGCATCTGGCCATCTCTGAAACTCGAGCTTCATCCACTCTTCTTCCGTCACCACGGCGGTCAGAACAGAGGTAGATGAAGTTCTTCAGATCCGCCCAAATACGAAGATTGATACGGCGAACAGATTTATTGAATCGAGTTTGATCTTCTGCAACTCCGCAAGCTATCCACCTTGGATTCAACCTGCAAAACAGAGAAGATCCGCCTCCGACGCCGTCGCGATTCGCCAGAGAGCAGTCGGAGAAGGGGAAGAAAGACGGCATACGCCAGACGAGCACAAGGCCCAGACGCCATCTCGGCAAACCTAAACTACTACCTAGACTACTATGTACAGAGAGGCACAACCACCTAGACCATCTCGTCGCCGGCCAGCAGCGCTGCCGGAAGGAGAAGGCCAGGGGCGGCCGGAGGAAGAAGAAGGCGACTCTCAACGGGGGCAGCTAGAGGAGAGGAGAAGGGTCGAGAGGAGAAGTGTGCTACGTGGATGCTAGAGTAGTTGAGCTAATCGGTATTAAGACAGTCATATTCAGCTAGCTAGACGAACAGCTCTAGCAAGACGGGCGGCCGGTCCGCACCGTGCCCCACCACCTCCTGATCCGGCAACGCGACGACCCAGCGCTCCTCGCCGCTGAGCGCCGCCGTCTCCTCGCGGTGCCGCCGCATGTGCCCCCCGAGCGCCTGGCCCATCTCGAAGCCGAGGCCACAGATGTGGCACTCGTGCTGCCTATCCTTGTCCTCGAGCCGCCTCCGATCCCTGATGGCTTTGGCGACGCCGACGCCGAGCTCCAGCCCGTGGCGCCCCCGGAGGTGGCTGGTCCGGTGCCCGCCCAGCGCCTGGAACGACGTGAAGGCGCGGCCGCACGTCTTGCACACGAAATCCCCCTCCCCGGACGTCGCCACCACCCTCCCGCGGCGTGCCCTCTTCCTGCCGGCCGCCATGGGCGTGGCGCCGGCGCTCGAGTCCGCCGACGTTGTTGACGACGTCGTCGAGTCCGTGCTCAGGGACAGCGCCAGCGACACCGGCTCCTCCTCCCTTTCGCGCTTTATGCCCGCTCCCATGGATATTTTGCTTGTCTTAGCTATCCGCTGTGGTCTGTGGCTCAAATTCTCGATTATCTTCTGCGTCGTTGTTGTCGGTCTTCGTCTCTGTGAGAAGAAGCAAGGGTATGAATGGCGAGGGAGGCCGGGCGGTGCGCCTATATATAGGTTGCGTACGAGTCGGTGGCGGAAGAGCTAACGTGGGTGTCAAGTTGGTGGGGGCCGGCCGACTTACGTGAACGTCGTGGGTGAACCAATCAGAGGAGGGCAACGCGACATTCACGGCGTGGCGGAGGTATGTGCTCGGACTTCGGACATGGTCGGTTCGAGCCGGACGTGTGGCGGCGCGCGGTGGCTTAGCAGCGGGGGCAACGCGCGCGAGCCTAGCCGGTTTGGGGACCGGGCTGTCGGTCGATCGAGGTTGCGCGGTGCGCTCGTGCGTGCACACGTGGGTTGCTTGAGCGACCGAGCTCGATCGGAACGTTCCCGAGTCCGCGGAAACGATCCTTTGGTCTTGTCATCTTGTGTAAAGAAGATCAGCATTATTTAGCTTACGCTTGTGAAAGAAATAATTTGATTGATAGGATGTGTTTAATAAAGTTTTGACGCGTCCAAAACACATGCAAATCCGCCACGCAATGCCTAAACACCACGGCAGACAAGCGAATCTAGCTACTACTCGGATGCCTGTAGCCGCATAGCAGCCTGCCTCTCGTCGCATTTTCGAGGAAACAGAGGAGCTGCACACACTATACGGCAGGTCGGCAGCAGCAGATCGATCGAGCTAGAGAGACTTGCACCAAGCCGGTTCGGACGCTAGCTTTACGGACTGGAAGATCGATGGTGTAGTATCTACCCCGTATATAATAAAGGGTACCGGTGGTACGCGACTACACGCGCGGCGGTCCGTGGCTCGCACGGAATAAGACGTCCATACTGCCACCTTCACACGTACAGTACGTACGACTAGGTTTTGCCTCGCGAGCGAAGCTATCCATACTCGGCGCAAACGCGAAGGTCACAGCTGAGCTGAGTCCAGTTGCAACTTGCACGCTTGTGCTTGCTTCAGTTTATGGAGTAGCTACTACTTCCAGTTCTCTAGTCTGCGTCGTTAGAGCATCTCCACTCGCAAGCCCCAAACGGCCGCCCAAAGGGTCTTTGAGCGTGTCGGACACTTTTTCCCTCCCACTCGCGACGTTCAAAGGCGAAACAAGTCCTGCGCGGCCCATTTTTCGGTCCGGCACGCCCACCCGAAGCCCTCATCTTGGGGAGTCCTCGGGCGGCCCCGGACGGAACGAAACGCGACGCCACGTCTGCCTCCGACGCGTGGGCCACGCCTGGCAGCGAGACGGCAAGACCAATATATGCCAGCTTCCCCTCAATTTCTCCCCCAAATCTCATTTCTCCCTCCAACCAAAAACCCTGGTGCCGCGTCGCCTCGGTTTCCATGGCGCCGCCGTCTGTGCCCAAGGTACCCAAAGCGAAGGGGAAGACAGCGGCGAGGTCGAAGGCGGCGGGGACGACACTGGGCATCCGCAAGCCGCGCAGGGCTCCCCCGCCCAAGGAGAAGCCGGAGGGGATGTCGCAGCATGGTTGGGACCTGGACGTCCTCCGGCGCCGATTGGAGACGCAGAGCCGTGGTAGCCGTCGTGTGAAGCTGAAGCAAAGGAATCTGCTCGACGCCCCGCCGCCACCATGAAACAAGACCGTTGTCGCGTTGAACCAAGCCTTCGCCCTGGGAGCAAGCTAAGAGAGTAGCGCCCCTCTCCGATGCAAGATCGGCAACCAGGGCAACGGCAACAACGGCGACGGCAACGTCGAGGCCCAGGTCGACGAGGACCCCGACATGACCCAGCCAGGCGAGGGCTACATGCCCCAGCCCGGCGACAACATCTAGATCGGCGGCGACAAGCGGTGGCCGGGCGTCGTGCTCTCCCGGCGTATTTTGGCGTATTTTGATGGCCCAACCTTTGTGTTTGTGGCCGAGTGTGACCGATCGTGGCCAAAACTCTGAATTTGTGGCCGGTTGTGGCCGGGTGTGGCCGATCGTGACCGAAACTCTCAATTTGTGGCCGATCGTGGCCGACGGCGGTTGAAACTCCGAATTCCCGCCATAATTTATGTTCCTCTCTCATTTGAATTTGTCAAAAAAAAATGGACCGGGCCGACTTTGGGCGCCGCGAGTGGGGAGCGACGGCGCCCAAAGCCAGCGACTAGTCCGAACTGTGCCCAAACGGCCTGTCCGGAAGGCGTTTGGGCGGCCCTTTGTTTATCCATGTGCTCTTTAGATCCGTCTATCCTTTTCATGGTAGTATTTTTAATCAGCCACCGAACTGAGGTGTATGCTCACGTATGTTACGTTGTCCTTGTCGTGGGCTGCCGATTAAAAGGGGCGAGGCTAGTTTGCACCTTGTCGTTGTTCCATCGCCGGCGAACCCCCACCCCACTCTCCAAGTTAAGTTTCGTCTCACCTCCACCGCGGCTCCGGCGGCTCCGGCTCAGCCTGGCGCAGTGCGAATCGTGGAGAATTTGGGAAAGCGGAGAGAACGGTGGAGAATTTGGGGGAAGACACGGGAGGAGGAAGAAGGCGTGGGTGGGACCAACCCACGTGTTGCACGTCATGCCCACCGCATCAACGCGTCCGAAGAACGCGCGACGGCTCGCGCGCGCGTCAACTAGCATTTCCAGATTAAAAGTTGGACGACGGTCGCCAGCGCGCGATTCTTCTCTATTACTTGTCGTGCGTACAAGGCACACAGCTTGGCCTTGCCGGCTGAGCTCCATGCTTCGACTCCGCGGATCCACGCGGAGCATCGCCGAGAGATTGACCAAAATTTGTCTCCAATATTTATTTATTTTTTACAACCAAAGGACAACTTAATTAAACGACGTTGGTCTAGGTGTAAAAATGTCTTTTTTGCGAATCCGACGAATCTGTTGAACACTTATTTACCTCTTGTCCTTTTACGCAAGATGTTTGGGGGCTTATTCACTTCACTTTTAACGTATCACCACCAACCAACATTGCTAATATGTTTGGTAATTGGTTTACGGGGATTGATGAACAAACCGCAACCCGAATTCGCATAAGCACTTGTTTGGGCTTTTGGAATTGCCGCAAAGATGTCGTGTTTAACAAGGTTGGAGTCGCTCATTTTTTTGCAGGTTGTTCACCGAGCCACTTATTGGATCCACATGTGATTGTTCCTTCTCCCAGTGGACCAAATGGAGCTTATGGATACCGGCTGCACACGTTTGATGGCGGTCCTACAGGTTATCTTCTCCCAATGTGGCTGGTAGTAGAAGACTCCAATATGTGTAGTCTTCGTTTGAGAGTTTTGTTTAGGTGGCTGGTCCACATAGCCATCTTAGCTGATGCATGCATGATATTAATAGTTGAGATATGATACTCAAATACTTTTAAACTTTTTATTATATAAAAAAAGCCGTGTGCATCGTCGCGAAACATAGGCTGGAGCTTTGCTCCCATTTCGAGTTTTTATTTCTTTATTTTGGATATTGGGCGAAACGCAAATGGGATAGCATATATGTAACACCCCGAAAATTCAAACCTAATTTTAGTGGTGTTTTCTGACACCTGAAAAACTTTTTTCTTCTCATCCTAAATATTTCTTCAAATCCTTGAAGATGATTTGACTTGGGAATTGCTCCCTCAAAATTTTCCCGGTGATCCACGAACCACTCCGACAGCCGTAATAATTCCGATGCTTAGGTTTTCTCCCGAAAACCCTCGCACTAATTATCGAACCCTTTAAACCCTTTACTTCACCTGCCAAAGGGAAGCATATTTCCATAGCTGTAGAAATTCCACTAAAAATACCAGAGTACTCCCATATCCATATAAAGACAACCCATGCAAAAATATTGCATACTTCAATGCAATATTTCCAAGTTAGACATTATTTTCCGAAATGCCATTTCTGATCCACATATTATCTAGACACTTTCCACTCATCCAGAAATTAGGCCATTTTGGGAAGGTGCATGATTCCACCTCCTGAGCATTTCACTCCATTGTCCCAAACCCATTTGAGCCATATTCGAGGTACTTCCTTTGTAATGCTCTTTTCATGCCTAATTGCAATTTCCAAAGGAACCCCTATCTTTATGTCTCCAAAAATTCTACAAAAATTAGGGAATGATCCTAGGCAGTGTGTGACCCATTTATGCAAAAATGTTAGATACCGTGTTAAGAAAATATTTGACTTTTCCTCTGTCCAAGTTTCTGCCCTAAATTCAAATGTTTTCAAAATCAAGCCAAATGATTTTGGTAGTGGGAGGAGAACACCTAGATGTAAGCACTAGGAGAGCCCACACCTCTGGGCAAAGTCTTGATCAAAGCAAAAATCTTTTGCTTCTCCAAACAACCTTTTTCCATTTGGACCTGTACTGTTTTTCAAAAGTTCTAGTCGCACGAAGTTTCGAATTTGCAAAAACTTTAGTCACCAAAGTTGTAGAGTTTTGAATTTTGCTTGCAGTGGTGAAAACCCCATCGCTTTTGGACCTCCGAGTCGCCAGGAACGCAACGATGCCGCCGTGTCGCACCCTAGACACCCGCTTTCGCATGACCTAAACGTCGCTTAGCCCTAAACCCTGCCTAACCCCAGAGCTGCAGTACCACCTCGTGCGTTACTGTGTGTCCAGCTCCACCTCTTATCCACTCCACCGACGATACAGTGGCATGGAGGGAGAGAGAGCTTCCCTGTGTTTTTCCCCTTCCCTGCCCATATGATGAGACCCCGAGCTCTCCTCTATCACTGTACTCACACACCTCACTCTCTCTTCCCCCTGCCCTTGCTGGCCAAACCAACCACACGCCACACCCACCGCTCACACGCCCTCTCCTTCCTCTCCTCTGGACCCCCTCCTCGTCACCGCACCACCACCGTCAACCGCGCCGTCCAGCCCTTCTCCGACTGCTAGGTGCCCCGCGTCCGTGGGGAATCGAAGGTGAGCAGCGGGAGGCTGGAGGACGGCGACCACCCGTGCCACCCGCCATGGCCGTGCGGCCAAGCTCGCTCGCGAGCCAACCCCGGTTTCCCCTCGCCCCGAGCCCGTCCCTGCCCTTCCCTGAACGCAGCGGAGCTCCAGCACCCGCTCGGTCCTCGGCTGGCTCCGCCGGGCCGCCCTCGCCGGCGGCAGTTGGTGTCCATCGCCTCCCGTGCGTGCCCGCGAGGAGGAAGGGGTCGACCACGCCTCCATCGCCAGAGCCGCCTCCCCGGCCGCGGTGTCGTGGGTTTGTCACGTCAGGTGTCATAGATGACTTCGTAGGTGTGGGATTATGCGAGTCAAGCATCTCCGAGCTTGGGATCGCAGGAACAAAGATCAACACAGATTTACCCAGGTTCGGCCCCCTCAATGTGAGGTAAAAGACCTACTTCCTGCCTACCCTAGATTGGTATTGATATGATAATCGAGGTGTTACAATGGAGGCGATCCGATCTGGTACTCGCCGTATGAGCTAGGGTTTGGGGCTTGATAGCTTGACCCGCTCTAAGTCCTGCGAGTCCTCTTTATATACACAGAGGCTCGCTAGGTTACAAAAGGAAACTTCCCCATAAGGAATACATCCACAGAGGCCTACTCGGAGACTACTTGGTCTTCACGTCCTCCGGGATTGTCTTCTAGATCTTTCCTTATGGCGGTTCAATATTGGGCTTGCTCCCAAGTGGGCCTTCGTCCGTGCGAGTAAGTTAAGTCGCACTGGGCCGCGGGTTAATCCAGAAAGTATTCCCCCGACATTAGCCCCCAAGCGTGGCCTGAACTTCATAGTATTTCTTGATCTTGAATGCTTAGGCCGCGCTTTTCCTTGTTTCGCGGCTTATAATTGTGCAAGTTTGGCCTTGACTCGCACCTGGAAGATCATCTGACTTCGTGAGCTTTAGAGTATCCTGATAGCTTCAGAACTTGATGACGATCTATCTTCAAATTTTTGATGATAATATGATATAGCCCCCAAGGATTGAGAGGATGTTATGTGGTAATCATCTCAATTCTTCTCAGAGAACTCTGAAGGTCATCACCTGTAACTTGATATCATAATAAAACAATTGTTAAGTTACAAGTAATTGTAATTGGTGTTGCCGTACTATAAGCAGTACATCGACCTCTAGTTAGGCCATCTGAATCCTTAAGTGGGCACTCGCGCGACTCAGTATTTCCTAGGAATATGTGTGTTCAGGGTCGAGAGCGGCCATGATAGGCAATCAAGCTCGATTGACGCCACACCCCAGTACTTTGGCCACATAATGCGAGTAGCAATCCAACTTAAGGTAAATTTGATAATTGCCAATAAATCGGCTGTTTCAGGGTAACAAAGACCCCAAGAAACATAATGATATTGCCATGATAGGCTAAGCTATGATAAGCTTTGATTATGATGACACATAAGGTCGCGCCTAGGTGGCAACCGAGTGTTATACATAGGGTTGGATCGCGCGTAGGTGGCGATCCATGGTGATACATGGGGTCGGTCGCGCCTAGGTGGCGACCAGAGATGATACAAAGTTTACGGCCGCGCCTAGGTGGCAGCCGGTTTCTGATACAAGGGTCGATCGCGCCTGGGTGGCGATCAGATGTTGCATAGGTCGCGCCTAGGTGGCGACCAAAGTTGAAGTTCTAGCCCTGAGTGGCTGTGATGATACTCAGCTATAAAGCTGGAAAGGATGATGCTTGGCTCTGATTAGCCTTTTCTTATGTATAGTACGGTCGCAGGTGTGCGACGTTCCAAGGGCGAGGTGCCTCGAGACGATCCTCGAAATCATGGCGTTCGCTGCTTTCTTCCCTTACATCCAGCAGGTAGTACGACCCATTGTTTAGCTTCTTGCTGATGATGTAGGGTCCTTCCCATGGAGAGGACAGCTTATGCATTCCCTTGTGATCTTGTTTAAGTCGCAGTACTAGGTCGCCTTCTTGAAAGGTGCGGGTTTTGATGCGTCTGGCATGATAGCGTCGCAAGTCTTGTTGATATACTGCTGACCTTGATGCTGCCAAGTCTCTAACCTCTTCTAATGTGTCCACCGAGTCTTGCCGAGCTATCTCATTATCTGTCTCGATGTAAGCCGCAACTCTTGGTGAATCATGTATGATATCGCTGGGCATGACTGCTTCTGCTCCATAGACCATGAAATATGGTGTAAATCCTGTGGATCTGTTAGGGGTTGTTCTCAAGCTCCACAGTACTGCTGGCAGTTCTTCCACCCAACATCCTGGAGATGCTTCGACCTTTTCAATAAGGCGCGGCTTAATTCCATGGAGAATTTCCTGGTTAGCTCGCTCAGCTTGTCCATTGCTCTGCGGGTGTGCTACTGACGTGAGGTCCAATCTTATCCCATTGTCTGCGCAAAATATCTGTGTAGCCCCTTCAGAGGTGTTGCTCCCATTGTCTGTAATGATACTATGGGGGTAACCGAAGCGGAATATGACCTTCTTCAAGAACTTGACTGCTGTTTCAGCCTCGCAATCTCCCACAGGTTCTGCTTCTATCCACTTTGTGAATTTGTCCACCATGACTAAGAGGTGAGTTTTTCCGTTTGAAGACCGTCTGAAAGGCCCTACCATGTCAAAACCCCATACGGCAAAAGGCCATGTGATGGGTATTGTGCGAAGTGCTTGGGCTGGCATATGATCTTGCCTAGCGTATCTTTGACATCCATCGCACACTCTGACAATTTGCTCTGCGTCTGCTAATGCTGTTAACCAGAAGAATCCATGTCGGAACGCCTTTGCCACCAAAGATCTTGACGAAGCATGATGGCCACAATCGCCTGAATGAATTTCGTGCAAGATTTTTCGTCCCTCTTCTGGTGAGACACATCTTTGGAATGCTCCTGATACGCTGCGCTTGTATAATTCGTTGTTGATGATTGTATAGGCCTTTGATCGTCGTATGATTTTGCGCGCCTCAATTTCATCGTCCGGCAGCACTCCGCGACTTAAATATGCCATGTATGGCTCTGTCCATCCTGGCTGTTCATGCAGGGCTGCGACTAAAGTTGAATCATCCTCTGGCTCTGCAATGTCAATTCTGCTGGAGGTTTGACTGATGGATTGTGCAGTTCATCCAGGAAAACATTGGGTGGGACTGACTGTCTGTTGGATCCAAGCCGAGACAGGGCATCCGCAGCTTCATTTTGTCTCCGATCAATATGTTCAACTTGGTATCCAGTGAAATGTCCAGCAATTCTGTCCACCTCTCTCTATATGCAGCCATGTTCGCATCCTTGCTGTCCCACGTTCCGGAGACCTGCTGTGCCACCAAGTCTGAATCGCCAAAACAGCGTATACGACTGATGTTCATCTCCTTTGCTATACGTAGACCATGAAGCAGTGCCTCGTACTCCGCCACGTTATTTGTGCAGTTGAAGTGTATCTGTAACACATACCGCAGCTTGTCTCCCTTGGGAGATGTCAGAACAACTCCAGCCCCCGAGCCTTGCAACTGTCTTGACCCATCAAAATGCATGGTCCAGTATTTGGTTTCTGCCATGCTAGGAGCAACTTGGATTTCTGTCCAATCGTTAATAAAATCTGCAAGGGCTTGCGACTTAATTGATGTGCGCGGCTCGTAACTGATGTGATGTGGTCCCAACTCGATCGCCCACTTAGCGACTCTTCCAGTAGCTTCTCGATTACGAATGATATCTGCCAATGGTGCTGAACTCACCACAGTTATTGGATGCTCTTGGAAGTAGTGCTTCAGCTTGCGACTCGCCATGAACACTCCAAACACCAACTTCTGCCACTGTGGGTAACGCTGTTTGGAAGCTGTGAGGACTTCGCTCACGTAGTATACTGGTCTCTGGACAGGGTATTCCTTTCCGTTTCTTGTCTCTCCACAACCATGACAGCACTCACAGCGCGGGAATTTGCCGCTATGTATAGTAGCATTGGCTCTTTATCTTTTGGAGCCGCCAGAACTGGAGCATTTGTCAATTGATGTTTCAAGGCTGTCAGAGCTTCGTCGGCCTCTGCGTCCCAAACGAAGGTGTCTGATTTTTTCAACAGTCTGTACAAAGGTAGTGCTTTTCTCCCAATCTTGATATAAAGCGACTCAAAGCTGCTACGCAACCAGTAAGCCGCTGTACATCTTTTATCTTTTCTGGCTTTTGGAGATCCATCACGGCCTTTATCTTGTCAGGATTGGCCTCAATGCCTCTTTCTGATACTATGAATCCCAATAGCTTTCCTGCTGGTACTCCGAAGACGCACTTTGTGGGGTTGAGCTTCATGTTGTATTTTCTGAGATTTGTGAATGTCTCTGCCAGATCACCAATAAGATCCTGGCTAACTTGCGATTTAATCACAATATCATCCACGTAGGCATGAACGTTGCGACCTATTTGCTCATGTAGGCAATTCTGAATGCATCTTTGGTAAGTCGCACCTGCGTTCTTCAACCCAAAGGGCATGCTGACGTAACAAAAAGCTCCGAAGGGTGTGATGAAGGACGTCTTTTCTTGGTCCTCCCTCTTCATCTTGATTTGATGGTAGCCTGAATAGGCGTCCAAAAAGCATAACAGCTCGCACCCAGCAGTTGAATCAATTACTTGGTCGATTCTTGGCAAAGCAAATGGATCCTTTGGACAAGCTTTGTTAAGACTGGTGTAATCAACGCACATTCGCCACGTACCGTTCTTTTTCATAACCAATACTGGATTTGCCACCCACTCCGGATGGTATACCTCTGTGATGAATCCTGCAGCCAGCAAGCGAGCTATTTCCTCTCCTATTGCCTTTCTCCTGTCATCATGAAAACGCCGTAGTGGCTGCTTCACTGGTTTAGCCGCAGGGTTCACTTTGAGGCTATGTTCTGCTAATTCTCTTGGTACCCCTGGCATATCTGACGGCTTCCATGCGAAGATGTCTTTATTTTCCTGGAGAAAAGCGACGAGGGCCTTCTCCTGCTCTTCTTCCATGTGTGCTCCAATGCTAGTTTGCTTGGATGAGTCGCCAGGAACAAGATTTATCTGCTTAGTGTCCTGGGCCGCTTTGAATTTCATTGGTGGCTCGGCAGATGGCGTGGTAACCACACTCATATCGTTTGGGTCCACCTGCGACTTATAACCTTTTAGTTCTTCCGCGGCACAGGCGGATTCTGCGAAAGCCGCATCTCCTTTCTCACATTCTATTGCTTTTTCTCTATCTCCGTACACTGTGATGACCCCTTTTGGTCCTGGTATCTTCAACTGTAGGTACACGTAGCATGGCCTGGCCATAAACTTAGCAAAGGCCGTTCTTCCAAACAAGGCGTGATATGGGCTTTGGAATTTTACCACTTCGAAGCTTAGGAATTCACTTCTAAAGTTCTCTTCTGTTCCAAAAGTTACCCCTAGGGTTATTTTCCCCACTGGCCGTGCGGACCTTCCTGGGACAATGCCGTGAAATACTGTTGACGTGGGCTGCAGGCTGGAATCCTTGAGTCCTAGACGCTGGAAAGTATCGTAGTACAAGATATTAATGCTGCTTCCTCCATCCATAAGCACTTTGGTCAGCTTGTATCCTGCAACGTATGGTGCCACAACCAGTGCCAACTTGCCAGGTTCCCGTACCTGTGGCGGGTGGTCGTCGCGACTCCAGGTTACCGCGTATTCTGACCACCTTAACCAAGCGGGTGTTGTGGTATCACGGCGTTCACCTGCTGACTTCTCCGGCTCAATTTCTCTTCTCTTTTGGAGGTATCGATAACTATTGTGTGATACTGCCCCGTCTGCCTGGGGTTACTCGCGCCGTGCTGCCCAATTTTGTGTTATGAGCCGCACTAGGGTTTCCTTCATGGGAATTCCCCCCGTTGTGTTGGCTCTCTTCTTTCCACTTTTTGTAATAATGGCATTGCGCCTTGGTATGGTCCGCTGGCCGTCCATCACCTGTCGCATGAAGGTCGCATGGCCGGTTGAAAACTTCTTGCATATTGATTGGACGGGAGCCGTATCCTCGACCCCTTCCACGCTGGCCTCTGAATCCTCCACGCGTATTGGCGACGAGCCCTGAGTGACCATCTTCGCTTTTGCGTTTGTTTTGACTCGTGTTGTTGTGGCTCGTTTGCTGCTGCTGGGGCTTGTTGGAGTTTTTCTTTCCTTTTGCAGCAACCTCCTCTTCTTCTCCGTCTGACGCGTCTCTGGTTTTATCTGAGCTGGCATATTTGTTAGCCGCAGCCATCACCTCGCTGAGGCTCTTGACTTTATCCTTCATGCGACCCAGCTTATGAATCAGCGGCTCAAACTTGCAGTTTTTCTCCATCACCAGGACGGCTGAGCTTGGTGGTATATTATCTGAGGAGTGTATTATTTCTGCCACCCTTTTCATCCAATGGCGACTTGACTCGCCTTCCTTCTGGACACAACGCTCTAAATCTTCTATATTGCAGAGTCGCTTGCAAGTTCCTTGGAAGTTCTTAACGAAGGCATCCTTCAGTTCCTCCCAAGTATTTATAGAGTTGGGAGGCAAATTTTGCAGCCATATGTGCGCTGCTCCTTCTAGCATCATGTTTAGGTAGCGTGCGCAGATCTCTTCAGATGCGTTTAGGATGCTCATGCCCATCTCGTAATTGTTGAGCCAAGTGGTTGGATCCATGCTGGCGTTATAGTTTGCCACCTTGCGTGGCCCTTTGAAATCTTCAGGAAAAGGTTCCGATCTGATCTCTCAGTGAAACACGCCGGTCCCTTGAGTCGCGAGGACAGGGCTGTGGGCGCGCCTGCGGGGTTATCTGCGGGCCGCTTTTGCATCAATGGTGCATTCGCCTGCGCTTCTGCGACTTGCTCCTGCTGCCTCTGTGCGACTCCTGACACGTCCTCTGGTGGCCTGCTCTGGACGCTTCTTTCTGCTGTAATCCTGTGATTGGCTGGTACGAGGGGCAGCTGTGCTTCGGCTTCCGCCCTATTGGCTTGTTGCAGGACTGCCGTACTTAGCATCTGAATCGCGCGCCGCGCCTCAGCATTGACCGGGTCATCGCCTGTTGGTACCATCTGAGTCAAGATATTAGCCGCAGCATACATATTATCGACAGGGTTCTGGTAATGGCCCTGTGGGGTGTGAAACCTCCTTGGTTGTTGCTGGGTCTCTTGATTTGTTGGTACCCTTCCTTCCGCAGTCGTCTGGATTCCCGTCCCCGCGGCTGGAGTGAGCGGGATTTCCACTGTTGGTTGAGTCGCGCGCAGCTGTGTTTGCGGGTCAACCTGTTGTTGAGTCGCAGCCAGCGCGGCTACTCTCTGCCGTCCTGTTGGATTCCTTGGTTTATCTGATCGAGCCTGCGGCGCTCTTCTTCCATCCTTCGAACCTCATACAGGAGCTCGGCCCTGGCGGCCTCAATTTCTGTTGCACGGAGGGCGGCGTTCGTGGCTGACACAGGGACAAGAAGTGGGTTGCTTGGGGGTGCCGATGCCTCGGTTTCTCCAGCAGTTCCTGATGCACCTGCTCCTCCGGCCATGTAAACCGCGACTTGTGCCATCTCTTGATCTGGTGATGATGTGATTTCTGGTGGGTAACCCCAGCAACTTTCTTCAAAGGCAGGTATGATGGACCCAAACTCTTGCGAGTCCATGCTTTCCACGGATTCTTCCCCGTCATCGGCGACTTCTTCTACTGAATCGCCTTCCTGGACCGATCTAACGGACCTGCCACCGATGAAGCCGACGAAGACGTTGATGGATCCGAACGGGATGACGTGGCCGGTCTCCAAATAATCTGCTTCCGGCCCCCAGCTCGAATCGTCGATGAGGGGTGTGCCATTGACCGTGATGATACGGCCAACAACAAGATCTTCAGCTCCCTTCATGGATCCTGCGCGGAACGTGACGCTCTTGACCGCAGGCCCCACGGTGGGCGCCAACTGTCGTGGGTTTGTCACGTCAGGTGTCATAGATGACTTCGTAGGTGTGGGATTATGCGAGTCAAGCATCTCCGAGCTTGGGATCGCAGGAACAAAGATCAACACAGATTTACCCAGGTTCGGCCCCCTCAATGTGAGGTAAAAGACCTACTTCCTGCCTACCCTAGATTGGTATTGATATGATAATCGAGGTGTTACAATGGAGGCGATCCGATCTGGTACTCGCCGTATGAGCTAGGGTTTGGGCTTGATAGCTTGACCCGCTCTAAGTCCTGCGAGTCCTCTTTATATACACAGAGGCTCGCTAGGTTACAAAAGGAAACTTCCCCATAAGGAATACATCCACAGAGGCCTACTCGGAGACTACTTGGTCCTCACGTCCTCCGGGATTTGTCTTCTAGATCTTTCTCCTTATGGCGGTTCAATATTGGGCTTGCTCCCAAGTGGGCCTTCGTCCATGCGAGTAAGTTAAGTCGCACTGGGCCGCGGGTTAATCCAGAAAGTATTCCCCCGACACGCGGAACACCGCCGCTGCTCCATTCCCCGCTGTCTCCCGGCGCCTCGGCCCTCCAGCCACCGGCGGTGGCCACCGTCCGAGCCGTCCGTGCGCTCTCCCGCGCGGAGGAAGGGGACGAGCAGGAGGTCAACGACTGGATCGAATCGATCCTGTTTTTTTCCCCCTCCTGCGTTTCGATGAAACGTTTCTGGCCCAGTGCAGTAGCAGGCCGCAGGCCCAACCACGGCCCAGCTGCTGCCGGCCAGGCGCAGCACGCCCAGGAGCGCACGCGGCCCAGCAACGGCCCGTCTGCGCACGTCCGATGCGGCCGTGCAGTTTTTTTTCACGGGGCTGTTTTCTTTTTCCGGGAAGATAGACTTCAAACGTCCGTATCTTTTGAACCGTGACTCCGATTCAGGTGATCCACATTTGTAAATTCCTAGTTTAAAGAGCTCTATCCAGTAGGGTAGTTTTACATTTTTGTAAAACACTTGTATGCTCAGCACCTTGTATGCATGCATAGGGTATCCTGCGGTACCGGCAAACCAAGACCTAACCGCGACGTGTCCGTGACCCTCCAAGCCAAACGGTGTCGATCTTCGGAGGCAAGCTAAACCCTTGCTATGAGCCGTCCCGCAATGTTGTTTGTTATTTGCTTATTGCCATGTCGGGTGTTTATATTTGTCTGCGTTCGGTATATATTATGTCGGTCTGCTATTGTTATGTTCAATATGTTACTTCGAATATTGCCCCTGCCATGTTTTATTCATCATCTATGTGTGCATTAGAATGACGTGTGAATTAACTGTGCGCCTCGCACTTGCGCGGCTTTGTCGAACCCTCTAAATAAACAACTATAAAACCTGCGTTCCTATGAGTGTTTGCTTCTTCTCCTTCGCCGAGGTGAGGAGCGGACGAATGTCGTCTTATGATCCTCGAGTTGGGGGCATTTGCCAAAGAGTTATTTGCTTCTTCTCCCTCCATCAAACGTGGTTGGCTTAAGCCCACCTGGACTGCGACGCTTGGGACATTTGCTTTCCATTTGGTTCTTTTTGGCCAAGATTGCTGACACCACGTCGGGTTAATCCTTGAGTGGAATGGATGCTTGCTTTCTTATGAATGCTTTTCGGTTCATTGTTTGGAGGCGACATGCCTCACCAACTTTGTAATTAATCTGCGAGGACGCTAGCTGGAGAAACCGCCACAGTCGTCCGATTGACCCACTGTGTTATCTTTTGTAGTTGATCTGTGAAGGCGCTTGCCAGCGGAAGACCGCTGCCACAGTCTTCCGGTTGACGTTTCTTTTTCCTTGTCAAACGAGAAGGCGCTTGCCAGCGGAAGACCGCTGCCACAGTCTTCCGGTTGACGCTTCTTTTTCCTTGTCAAACAAGAAGGCGCTTGCCAGCGGAAGACCGCTGCCACAGTCATCCGGTTGACGTTCTTTTATTTTGCTAAGTTTGGACATGGATACTACTATTGCTTGATTTATTGTGTTGCTAATATTTTGTCGCGTGATGATATATTATGATATTGTGATTGTTGTGTTGGACTAATCCTCTTGGTTTGGACTTGTGAATGATGGAACTTGATTAAATGAAACACCCCTCCAAACAACGATAGGGTCAGTCCACGGTGCCACTAATCTGAACATCGAAAGCACTGCCACTGTCGCTCACATGGGCGGGCCTTGACCTACGTAACCTATTGAGCCTCCTTTGACGCCACCATTTTGGCAAGTCTAGTCGGTACCATAGTTGGTCGGGGCTAGTCTTGCGAAGGTTCCGGAGCTAGGCGTCGCTCATGGGTTGGGGACGTGCCGGATTCACTTCTGCATAAGGCATAGAGTTATGTCGGTGGCTATACAGGGAGTGTCTTGGTAGCGTGAACGGTCAGGTGAGTGTATCTTGCTGAGTTCGCCTTAAGGATGATATCCTAAAGTACCGGCTGAGTGTGGTGCACTTAGGTGGGTGGTATCTGCAACCTCTCGAGAGTGTCAAAATCTGGATGTCTAGCCTCGTTCCAAGGTCATGGAACAACAGTTCAGTGTCGGTCACACTGTGTGTCTTTGTCGTGTCAGGAGTTTAAACCTAAGGCTTGTTTGAAAGAAAGGTGAACAACCTGATTTCACTAAATGAACAATAAGATGATGCAGGGAAGGTTACTTGTGAGGTGAATGGGATGGCGGTGTGATGCGTTGGAAGCCTATAGTTAGGCCAGAGCCAACATCAACCGTGCATGCCCGGAGATAGCCAGAGTTGGCTGGATTGATAGCCAGAGTTGGCTAGAGGCTTGAAAGCCTGATTGTGTTGACAAGAGTAATTATAAGATTTGGTACCAACCGGTGTACTCGTTTACTCGTCACAGGTAATCTCTTTGTTTGATTGCCGGTATACGATCCAACCCCACCTGGCTTGGACTCTGTACTGGTGATAACCCCATTGCTTGCTTATGACATGTTTGGTTGTCAATGCCATGCTACTTTTATATCATGTATCTAGATTACACCTTGCCATGTTGTAGGATTTTATATCCAATGTATATCTTGCTGCATGATTGTTGGAATGTTTGTAGTAAGTGGCGATTCTTGCTGAGTGCATATTAATGTACTCACGGGCCTTGTGATTGTGGCCAGGTTTTGTCGAGGATTCATCTTCCACCTTAGTAAGGATTTGAAGCAAGAGCGTGCCAGGATCAGTAGCCCAGCCAGAACCTGTGGAGTGGAGCCACTCCAAGCCATAGCCTCTCATATGTCTTGCGCTGCCAGTTAAAACTCTGTATCGTGCCATGCTGGGATTGATATTTCGTCATTCCTTGATGGCCTTGTAAACCATTTGTAGCACTGATGTGCCTGATTGTGTAATGATTTCCATTATGTTACACTGTTGTGACGTGCGGCCAGTTATCTTGGGATGGCGCACGGGACGACTGCCTCTCTGGTGATATATGCCAGGGAGGGGTGTCACAGACATGGTATCAGAGCCCCAGGCTGGCTGTAGACTACCCTAGCATGGAAAACCCCGCCTTACTTTTGCCCGACAGCGAGCCCGATGGATTTAACCCGTCTCCGCCTAACCGGCATGGCTGGTGTCGGTCCACAGTAAGGTGCAGTAGGACGTGTCCCATTCCCTGAGTGAGGCTCGCCGGTTTCTTCCAAGAGAAGGAGCCGACACAACCCCGTATATGAGACCCAGTCCTAACTGCCGTTTATCCCCACCCTCGCCTGCTATCCTTAGCCAACCCAGCTCTCTTGAAGCAGGATCCCGCAAAGGAATCCCGCATTCTCATCTCATCCTACACCCAGATCCAGGAATAACCCGATGGCAAACCCCAAGGTCATCCTGGAAACCACTGCCGAGGATCATGGCGGATTTCCACTGATGCTGTGGAAGGCCGTCTGTGATCTTCTTGGTAGGCCTGCTCGCCCTCGATACGTGGTGTTCGAGAACTCGCTCTCGCCTGCCGGGAGTGACTTTCGAGCAGACGTGCATGTCGGCTCGTGTCCGTTGGGCACAAGTCCGTCTTACCTGATCCAAGGTAGGAGCATGGCCACTCTTTCTCAAGACATCCAGGTAGCAGCCTGGGAAGGTCTCGTCCGCCTGCGGTCTCGGAACCAGCAATGGCGAAAAGTCGAGCTTTCCACCTTCTCCCAGCCAGACCCCAGCATGGTGCGGATGCTATCCAAACTCCCATTGGAGAAGAAGTCGACCCTGCCGTGATCACACTGGCCACCTACGGGGCTGCAATGACAAGGCTCAGCCATTCTCTGATGGAGGAACTCATGACCACAAGGTGCAACCTTGGTCAAGCTCGCCTGCAACTGTGTCGAGCAAGGAACCCACCTACCCCCAACCATGGGCAAGCTCGGGGCGCAGGACTCCCGTTCCCAGATGATTTGCTGGACCGCAGTCTTGATGCATCTGTGACGCAAGCACTAGCCCGAATTCAGCAGCACCCCCAAGAGCGAGGTATAATCCTCGAAGGCGTGCCTGCAATTCCTCACCCCGCGGAAGAAGGAGATGTGGACACCACTCTTCGTCTCGGCCGCGCTCCACCGACTCCCAGAGGCCAACAAGCTGAGTAGAACCCGTGTTTAGCCTGAGTGGCGCTTGTATACTGGTAGGTGAGGATCGGCAAGGTTGTTTGTCTTCCTTGTGTTAGCTTGTAATGTAAGTTTGTTGTATGCTTCCTGGTTGATGTTGAATCAGCCCGTAATAAAACTAGGTGTTCTGATTCTCTGGCTAACCATTATGGTTGAGAGGATTATGCCACACTCCTGCAAATGCTTTGGGCCATAAGATGGAGGGTTATTTTCTAAAAGATATTTTCTCAGTGCAGCTAGTTCTTCCATCTGTATGCTAATACCTCTGCAATTCTATCTGTGCTGCAAGACCCAGTTTGTTACAACTGAGAAAAGTTCAGAAATGAAAATCTTGTTCCAGTTCATCAGAGGAGACAAATTCGATACATCCAATAAGTTCAGTACAGAAGGGAAATTACAGAAACAGAGGATACAAGTTCTACTCCAGCATAGGACACTACAACTACCTCAGTACAGATGCGAAGGCACCCCAGAAATCCTACTCCCTCTCAAGCTCAGTGGTGTTGCTAGAAGATGAGCCTGGCTCACCCGAAGCCGAGGCGCGAGCCGCGCGACGGCGACGGACGGCTCGAGCGGCCGGCTCACCTCCAGCTGGAAGAGCGGCCACCTCAGCAACCGGCAGCGCAGCCTGCCCCTCCGCCGCAGCCTGCTCCTCCGCCACAGCACCACCGCCAGCACCAGCGCACCAATTGCACAGGCCAAAGATCAGGAAGACCACCACCGCAAACAGCAGTGCGCCCACCATCGGAACCAAGACCACGAAGAGCACCAAGGCAGCAACACGCTCGAGGAAGTCCCCATCCTCCATGATCTCGACATAGGCTCTGAAGAAATCTCGAATGAAGCCCATGGTTGCAATGCGGAAGCAGAAATTTCAGAGATTCGGATTTATAGCCGCTCCCCGGCACCGCATTGCGCGGGAGATGAAAGAAATCACGAGCAGTGTTCGCTCAATGGCGCGAAATCGTCAGAGATTTGTTCCCCAAAGCAGTGATTGCCGCTGAGATGACGGACCGCACGCGCAGCAGTGCCGCAGTGGAGTGCTCCGCGCACTGAGAAACCGCCGGGTACAGGACGAGAGAGAGCGAGGAAGAAGAAGAGAGAAAGGAAGAGGGAGACGGCCAGGTGGACCCCGGTCCCACATGTCAGTGAGTAAGCAGATAGCTCCGTGTGCTCCTATCTTTATTCAAGACTGTAATCCTCGTCTTTCCAGTATCTTTAGGAGAAAACTTTTGCAAAAATGATTTTGGGAAACGGCCCTATCCCACTGTGTCTGTGAACCAATTACTGGTGGCACAGATATTTTCTTTTGAAAAGAAACCCTGTTGTTTTTCAAAACCTGTGTATACATGAAAGTATATATACAGCTTTTCTAAAATAAAAACCCTAGATAGAGGATATGATTAGCATATTCCTAATCTTTATTTTGCAAAACTTGGGTAATTGTTTGCCCGAGTTAAATCCTTGCTTGTTGGTTGATAGTTTGGTTGTAGATCTTGTTCGATCTTGCCATGTCTGTGTTGAGTTGAGCAAAACCATAGATTTAATTTTTAACCATGGTGGTAGATCCTATGTTGATTGATTGAGTGAGCCCCTGCCATGCCATCTTTTAAGTGCATGGAGTATGGTAGAAATATCATACTGTTTTTAATAAAATCTTGTGGAGTGTTAATCTCTTGAGTGTTAAAACTCTAATATTTTGCAGAAAAAGTTTTTTTATGGGGTATAAATGGATCGTTCAAGAATTATCTTGTATAACCTCCCTAATCTCGAGGACGAGATTCTTTTTAAGGGGGGAAGGTCTGTAACACCCCGAAAATTCAAACCTAATTTTAGTGGTGTTTTCTGACACCTGAAAAACTTTTTTCTTCTCATCCTAAATATTTCTTCAAATCCTTGAGGATGATTTGACTTGGGAATTGCTCCCTCAAAATTTTCCCAGTGATCCACGAACCACTCCGACAGCCGTAATAATTCCGATGCTTAGGTTTTCTCCCGAAAACCCTCGCACTAATTATCGAACCCTTTAAACCCTTTACTTCACCTGCCAAAGGGAAGCATATTTCCATAGCTGTAGAAATTCCACTAAAAATACCAGAGTACTCCCATATCCATATAAAGACAACCCATGCAAAAATATTGCATACTTCAATGCAATATTTCCAAGTTAGACATTATTTTCCGAAATGCCATTTCTGATCCAGATATTATCTAGACACTTTCCACTCATCCAGAAATTAGGCCATTTTGGGAAGGTGCATAATTCCACCTCCTGAGCATTTCACTCCATTGTCCCAAACCCATTTGAGCAATATTCGAGGTACTTCCTTTGTAATGCTCTTTTCATGCCTAATTGCAATTTCCAAAGGAACCCCTATCTTTATGTCTCCAAAAATTCTACAAAAATTAGGGAATGATCCCTAGGCAGTGTGTGACCCATTTATGCAAAAATGTTAGATACCGTGTTAAGAAAATATTTGACTTTTCCTCTGTCCAAGTTTCTGCCCTAAATTCAAATGTTTTCAAATCAAGCCAAATGATTTTTGTAGTGGGAGGAGAACACCTAGATGCAAGCACTAGGAGAGCCCACACCTCTGGGCAAAGTCTTGATCAAAGCAAAAATCTTTTGCTTCTCCAAACAACCTTTTTCCATTTGGACCAGTACTGTTTTTCAAAAGTTCTAGTCGCACGAAGTTTCGAATTTGCAAAAACTTTAGTCACCAAAGTTGTAGAGTTTTGAATTTTGCTTGCAGTGGTGAAAACCCCATCGCTTTTGGACCTCCGAGTCGCCAGGAACGCAACGATGCCGCCGTGTCGCACCCTAGATGCCCGCTTTCGCATGACCTAAACGTCGCTTAGCCCTAAACCCTGCCTAACCCCAGAGCTGCAGTACCACCTCGTGCGTTACTGTGTGTCCAGCTCCACCTCTTATCCACTCCACCGACGATACAGTGGCATGGAGGGAGAGAGAGCTTCCCTGTGTTTTTCCCCTTCCCCTGCCCATATGATGAGACCCCGAGCTCTCCTCTATCGTTGCACTCACACACCTCACTCTCTCTTCCCCCCTGCCCTTGCTGGCCAAACCAACCACACGCCACACCCACCGCTCACACGCCCTCTCCTTCCTCTCCTCTGGACCCCCTCCTCGTCACCGCACCACCACCGTCAACCGCGCCGTCCAGCCCTTCTCCGACTGCTAGGTACCCCGCGTCCGTGGGGAATCGAAGGTGAGCAGCGGGAGGCTGGAGGACGGCGACCACCCGTGCCACCCGCCATGGCCGTGCGGCCAAGCTCGCTCGCGAGCCAACCCCGGTTTCCCCTCGCCCCGAGCCCATCCCTGCCCTTCCCTGAACGCAGCGGAGCTCCAGCACCCCGCCTCGGTCCTCGGCTGGCTCCGCCGGGCCGCCCCTCGCCGGCGGCAGTTGGTCTCCATCGCCTCCCGTGCGTGCCCACGAGGAGGAAGGGGTCGACCACGCCTCCATCGCCGGAGCCGCCTCCCCGGCCACGGAACACCGCCGCTGCAACATTCCCCGCTGTCTCCCGGCGCCTCGGCCTCCCAGCCACCGGCGGTGGCCACCGTCCGAGCCGTCCGTGCGCTCTCCCGCGCGGAGGAAGGGGACGAGCTGGAGGTCAATGATGTCTACGTGTGCTTCTATTCTTGTAGACAGTGTTGGGCCTCCAAGAGCAGAGGTTAGTAGAACAGCAGCAAGTTTCCCTTAAGTGAATCACCCACGGTTTATCGAACTCAGGGAGGTAGAGGTCAAAGATATTCCTCTCAAGCAACCCTGCAATTAAGATACAAGAAGTCTCTTGTGTCCCCAACACACCCAATACACTTGTCAGATGTATAGGTGCACTAGTTCGGCGAAGAGATAGTGAAATACAAGTGATAGGGATGATTATAAGTAGTAACTGCAATCTGAAATAAAGATGGCAGCAAGCAAACATGTAGCAGAACTTGTTGTAAACGATGTTTCAATGCTTAGAAACAAGGCCTAGGGATCATACTTTCACTAGTGGACACTCTCAACAATGATCTCATAACTGAATAAGTAAAAGCTACTCTTAAACACTCTCTTGTTGGATAACAAACACCATTCATTGTGTAGGGCTACAAAAGCACACCTCAAGCCGGAGTAAACAAGCGCCACAACGTCATAAAGGAATCACACACGGTGCACACACTGTCACCTTTACACCGTGGAGAGTACCGGAGTTCATATTAAAGTAACCTATAGAGTGCATAATAGATAAAGAGTAACATCTACATATTCAACTAGATTAGCACAACCGAACACAAGTAAATACTACTCGGGATTATTCTCCTTCTTGATGAAGCAAGAGTACTATGCGTAGGGCTGCAAAAGCACACCTCAAAGTCTGAGTAAACAAACACCACAATTCCCAAGAATAAGCCATGATACATGTCTAAATTATTCATAGGGTCACACAAGTACCCACACTGTCACCTTGATACCGTGTTGTCACAATGACTCCAGAAACTAGACAAAATCACTTGAGTAGCATAAACATTATTAATGTATTCAGCGATACTAGCCATACACATGATTACATAAAGATCACACCATGGGAGAGAGAGATGAACCACATAGCTACCGGTAGAGCCCTCAGCCTCGGGGGAGAACTACTCCCTCCTCATCATGGGAGTCAGCAGCGGCGATGAAGATGGCGGTGGAGTTGATGGAGATGACTCCGGGGGCAATTCCCCGTCCCGGCGGCGTGCCGGAACAGAGATTCTGTCCCCCGAAACTTGATGTCGATGGCGGCTGTCGGGGAATACTTTCTGGATTAACCCGCGGCCCAGTGCGACTTAACTTACTCGCATGGACGAAGGCCCACTTGGGAGCAAGCCCAATATTGAACCGCCATAAGGAGAAAGATCTAGAAGACAAATCCCGGAGGACGTGAAGACCAAGTAGTCTCCGAGTAGGTCTCTGTGGATGTATTCCTTATGGGGGAAGTTTCCTTTTGTAACCTAGCGAGCCTCTGTGCATATAAAGAGGACTCGCAGGACTTAGAGCGGGTCAAGCTATCAAGCCCCAAACCCTAGCTCATACGGCGAGTACCAGATCGGATCGCCTCCATTGTAACACCTCGATTATCATATCAATACCAATCTAGGGTAGGCAGGAAGTAGGTCTTTTACCTCACATTGAGGGGGCCGAACCTGGGTAAATCTGTGTTGATCTTTGTTCCTGCGATCCCAAGCTCGGAGATGCTTGACTCGCATAATCCCACACCTACGAAGTCATCTATGACACCTGACGTGACAAACCCACGACAGTTGGCTCCCACCGTGGGGCCTGCGGTCAAGAGCGTCACGTTCCGCGCAGGATCCATGAAGGGAGCTGAAGATCTTGTTGTTGGCCGCATCATCACGGTCAATGGCACACCCCTCATCGACGATTCAAGCTGGGGGCCGGAAGCAGATTACTTGGAGACCGGCCACGTCATCCCCTTTGGATCCATCAACGTCTTCGTCGGCTTCATTGGCGGCGAGTCAGAGGATCCATCGCAACATGGCGACTCAGAAGAAGGAGTCGCGGTAACAGTGGACCAAGAAGAAGAATCTATCAACCACGAGTCGCTGCCTCTCGAAGACGAAGAAGGCCAATCCATTGAGTATGTCCTTGAGGAAAGGCTATGCGGAGGCCCTGTGGATAGTGGCTCGCCCTCTGTAGAAGATCGGCACGTGGAAGGGCTGGGCATGCCACCAGGCAGCTTAGCCCCCACACCGCCGGAAGCAGCAGAACAAGCCGCGCTAGACGCATCAGGAGTCGCGGCATCCGCTGCGATGACGCCAGGAGTCGCGGCCTCAGGAGTCGCAGACAGAGAGACCCACCTGGAGTCACGCCTGCGGAATCAGGGTCAAGGGTAACCCCCAACGCAGCAGTCACGCCGCCACAGGGAAGCGTGTTGTTTACGCCAATATCTGCGGTTAACGCGGCTGCTAGGGTGACAGAATTGGAGGCTACCAGGATCGGGCTATATGATGAAGTCCAGAGAATGCAGATGAGAGAGCCAGGCTGGCGCGTGAGGAACAGCGCCTCCAACAGGAGCAACTGCGACTCATCGAGGAAACCAATACTGCAAGGAATACAGGCCACCTTGCCACACAGACGCCACGCGAGTCGCCTGCAGCCAGGAACAGTAAACCCTATGGAGCTGTTCCAATCACCTACCGCTGAACCAGCAATTGCGGTCCCGTCAGCCGCCACCAACACGATCCCATCAGTCGCCACCACACGGCGCACCCGGTCGCATGGTCAGGGGTCGCACAACCTTCAGTCGCGGTACCCGCGCACATGGCACCATCTGCCATGGTTATGCGGTCCGCGGCCCCGTTAGCTGCGCCCGCGGTTCAAGCAATCGCTGTGCCATCAATCGTACCAGCGGTTCCATCTTTCGCAACCAAGAGTAGCAGAGATACCTGGGTCAAGGGCCATAGTACAGGCTAACAACAGGGCCATGATGCCCCCGCCATTGACGCAGCCAACCTTTGTTCAGCAATCGCCACAGCAGCCTCAAAGGTTCCACACGCCGCAAGGGCATTATGTTAGCCCAGTGGAGAATCTCTTTGCGGCCACAAACATCTTGGCCAGATTAGCGCCAGCAGGAAACACGCCAATGGACAGAGAGGCACGGCGCGCCATTGAGATGCTGAGCACAGCAGTAATACAGCAGGCGAATATGTCCGAACACGCAGGACGGCTGCACTCCACCCCTTACAATAGCAGAGCAACGGCGGAGAGAAGCATCCACGCGGAGTCGCCACACGTTGCGACCTCAAGCTCGGCTAGGCGACAAAGGGAAGATCAACCTGCGGCTCAAAATCAACCTCAGCAAATTCAACCCATAGAGATTGTGCAGCCGCGCGCGGCGGCCTAATCCAATAGGAAGGCCAGCTTCGTCCAACCTATCGTCGCGACTCAAAGGCCCAGTCTGTTTCAGCGAAAGAATCAGGTCTGAACCGTTTCCTGCAGATTTCAAAGGACCTCGCAAGGTCGCCAACTACAACGCCAGCATGGACCCTGTTACTTGGCTCAACAATTACGAGATGGGCATGAGCATCCTAAATGCATCCGAAGAGATCTGCGCACGTTACCTAAACATGATGTTAGAAGGCGCAGCCCACATATGGCTACAAAATTTGCCACCAAATTCAATAAACTCTTGGGATGAGATGAAGGAAGCTTTTATCAAGAATTTCCAAGGAACATGCAAGCGACTCTGCAGCATAGAGGACCTTGAGCGTTGTGTACAGAAGGAAGGCGAGTCGAGTCGCCACTGGATGAGAAGGGTCGCAGAGATCATACATTCCTCAGACAACATACCACCCAGTTCAGCAGTCCTTGTCATGGAGAAAAATTGCAAATTTGAGCCGCTAGTCCACAAACTAGGTCGCATGAAGGATAAAGTCAAGAGCCTAAGCGAGGTAATGGCGGCGGCCAACAAGTATGCTAGCTCGGATAAAACCAGGGACGCATCTGATGGGGAGGAAGAGGAAAACACTGGCAAGGGAAAGAAGGCCAGTAGCAAGCCTCAACAACAGCAAGCTAGCAATGCCAATGCGAGTTATAACAAGCGCAAAAACGAGGAAGGAAACTCAGGGTTAGTCGCAAATACGACACTCGTTACAAACAAAGCAGCAGCAGAGGAAGGAATTTTCACCCAGTTAATTTGGAAGAGGTTTTCAACCGCCCCTGCGACATCCATATAGGAAAAGATGGGAAACCACCCAACCACACGAAGGCACAGTGTTATCATTACAAAAAGTGGAAGGATGGACAGCCACTCAACACAAACTTCAATCATCAAAACAACGAGGAAGGTAAACACGGCGGAGGCAACAACAGCAACAACGCCGTCCCAAATCCGCAGCCAGATCAGCCACAGTTCCCAAAACAGTTGGGTCAGTATCATACCATTGTGGTGAATACTTCAAGGAGGGAACAAAAGCTGCGACGACGCAATCAGGCTGTTAACGCCATAGTACCAGCCGTCCCACAGTGGCTAAAGTGGTCCGAGCAACCAGTAGTTTGGAGCCGCGAGGATCACCCAGGAGAAATAAATGAAGAGGGAAAACTCGCGCTGGTGGTTGCCCCTCAAGTCGCAGGGTACAAGTTGAGCAAAGTACTGATGGATGGAGGCAGCAGCATCAATATATTATACTATGAAACCTTCAAAAGAATGAACCTTCAAGAAAAGCAGCTACACCCATCAAGAACAACGTTTCATGGTGTCGTGCCAGGCATATCAGCTCAGCCATTGGGGCGAGTTAACTTGGAGGTCGCCTTTGGGACACAAAGCAACTTCAGGAGCGAGTACATTTGGTTCGAGGTTGTAGATTTCCAGAGCCCATATCATGCGCTGTTTGGCAGAGAAGCATTCGCAAAGTTTATGGCTAGGCCGTGCTATGTGTACCTAAAGCTTAAAATACCAGGCCCTAGGGGAGTCATCACCATCAATGGCGACAAAAGAATAGCTCAAGAATGTGAAGAGGCGACAAGGCCATAGCCAGAGCAGCTTGCATCGCAGAGAGCGCGCCCATGCGCGAGTCGCAGGAGAATTTTGATGACATCGTGAAGGCCAAGAGGCACCTGCCTGACTTGCGACTTCAGATTACGGCCGCAAGGGAGGCAAGGAAGTCAAAGGCTACAAGCCATTGCCAATAAGGACACATCCCAGGCATCGCGAGTTGCCATCAGCAGCCGCAGCAAAATTATTAAGAGTTTACATCATCAAGCTGGCCACTCAGGGCTAAAAATTTCAATTCTGGTCGCCACTCAGGCGCGACCGACCCAATGTGACACTTCTGATCGCCACCTAGGCGCGATCGACCCAATTCTGGTCGCCACTAGGCGCGACCGACCCATCATTCTGGTCGCCACTCAGGCGCGACCGACCCATGTAACATCTCTGGTTGCCACCTAGGCGCAACCGACCCATCATTCTGGTCGCCACTCAGGCGCGACCGACCCATGTAACATCTCTGGTTGCCACCTAGGCGCAACCGACCCAAGCATCACTTCTGGTCGCCACCTAGGCGCGACCGACCCTATGTATCATATAATGATTCTGAAATAAAGCATCTCAAACTACCAATTGAGCTGTGAGTCTTTTATTTTTTAATCATTGGTCCCTTGGGGGTGCGGCAGCTTTTTAGCGCGGCCTATTCCTTGGGATCGCCAAACAAGTGGCATTTATCGTGATTATACTCAACCTCTCTTGGATGCGACTTGCACTATGCGGCCAAAGTACTGGGGGTGCGGCGTCAATCGAGTTTGATTGCCTATCATGGCCGCTCTCGACCCTGAACACGCACTTTTTACCTGGGAAATACTGAGCCGCGCAAGGGCCTAAGTGAGGAAAAACCGAGACAAATCATAAGGACCAGCCTATTGGTCGAAACATGTACTGCCAAGAGTACTTAAGCAAACCATAATATTGTCTTATGACACATAAATTCTAACAATTATTACAGACCGCTAAGGGCCAAGATCATCAAACCATTGTTTTCTCTTCTTCACTTGTGCGCAGCTTTTGGCCGGTGGGAAGGAGGAACAGGCGGCTTACCAAGCTTGCCAGAAGGAGCAATCGCAGGCTCGCTGGAGGGCTCTTCAGTCGCGGGCTTGGGGGCTGCAGAGCTGGATACGCCTGGAGAGGGGTTCTTTTCCTGCGGAATCACCGCACTGGATGACGGAGCGGGTAACTTCTCCCATCTGCTTCCATCTGCATTATACTTGCCCATATAGGTCGCAAGATCTATCCCCTCCACCAGTTCAGTCGCGTGGCCGCGCATATCCTTCCAAGTCGTCGCATATTCTGAGGCCGTCAGTTCGGTGCCATCCACCTTCTTCGAGGGCCTACCTTTTGCAACCTTGGCAGCATCAAAAGAAGGATAGTACGTCTTGGCCAAAGCAAGAACATGAGCCGCGCCGGTGCGAGCTGAGGACTCCTTCCAGTCCAAAAAGAACTGAGGCGCCCTAAGCAGTCTTTTCAGCAGCCCTTCAGAATCACCGGGACTGGCTTGGTCGGCAGCAGGCACTTAGACAGTGATTTCATGGCGTCACAAGTTCTTCGCGAAAAATCGCGGATATACTCCAGCTGTCTTGAGTACTGCCGCGCTGCTCCTTGGCATCTTCACCTACATCGAGGCATGTCTCCGTCAGCTCTACAACACACAGGCAAAGAGTAGAGAAAACAGATGCAGATATGAGTCGCAACACATACCAGTTAACTCTTGAGTCATGATGCACACTTTGGCGTGGACAAGGTTATGGGCATCAGAAACTTTCTTCAACTTTTTCTCAAGCTCGCCAATGGAAACAGCCTTAAGCCTTGCGTCCTCATTGGCATCAGCAATGGCGTCTTTCTGAGCACTGACTTGGAGGTCCAGCTGCTGGACCCTCTCTTGGAACTTCTCTTCAACAGTTTTAAGCCGCAGCTCGGTGGCTTTGGCTTGCTCAGATAACTTGAAGCTTTCATCAGATAGCTCGCCCATCCTGGTTTCCCTCTTCTTCAGCTCAGCGTCACGCTGGCCAAGGAGCTCGCGCAGCCTCTCCAGTTCAGAGGGAGTATCCCCCAGCTGCTTTTCCAAGGCAAGTTTGGCAGCTGTTATGGAGCTTAGTTCCTCCTACGAAGGGTACATCAGTTAGTAAGTATATATCAACAGCTAAAAGAGAAGCATCAAGTCTCCCTTTACAGTCAAAGAAGAAACTTGATCCTTGGGGGCTAGAGACAGATAACTGGAGATAGAAGTTTACCTTATAAGCCGCAGACAGGTCAGATAGTGCCTTGCGGAGCTCCATGGCTTGCTTGTCATTTGAGGCAATGATAGCCTCTGACAGTTTCTCAGCGCGGCTTGTGGAGGAGGAAGAAGCAACCTCAGCATGCAGAATTGGCGACCGCAGATTGTCCGCCGCTGGCGACTCAACCACTGGCGTATCAGCATCCTTGGCCATTACATCTATGGAGGAGGGGTTGACCTTCTCCACGTCCTGGATCATAAGGGGATCCGTTCTATCCTCCAGAGCCACCTCTTGGGTGGCTGTGTCAAGAACAGGGACCGTGGCCAGGTCATCAGTGGTGGCCACGCCCTCTACCATGGCGGTATGAGCCGCAGGTGATAAATGCGGCTCAACCGCGGTTCCAGGCTCAGTCGCGGGTTTAGCCGCACTTCTGCAAAAAGCAAGGGCATTGTGTGAAGAAGAAGCACATAAGCCAGAATAAAAGTATTGAAAGCACAGGGAAAAGTTACTAACTCTGGAGCCATCTTCACAAAGGCCATAAGTTCACCGCTTGACGGTGAGGACAGGCCTTGGGTCCCAGAATCTACGAGCAGAAGTTTTGCGTGTCAGTAGAGGAAAAAGAATAAGCATTCAAGATGACAAGACAACAGAAATTACCAGAGTGGGGACCCATGTCTTCTTCAGCAGAGGCGGTGGCTTTGAAAGCACGCCTGGCAACGGAGGAGGTCGCGCCCGTAGCAGGTTTGCGACGCTTCGTGGCCTCAGGGTTTTCCAGAGCATCAACCTCTGGTTCCTCACGAGATAGCCTCTTGGAGGCTCTACGGGGAGTTGGTCCAGCCGCGGCAACAGAACTCGCGGCTGGCACTGGACTCTCGTCCTCGTCCAGTTCAGTCTCTTCACCATCTGAGGCCGCAGAAGCAACAGAAGGGATATCAGCAGTCTCGCTGCCCTCTAGAGTGGGCAGCAACTTCTTTCGTGCGGCACGCTTGGGAGCAGCAGTGCCGGCGACGGTCGCAGGCAGCGACCAGTAGTTCTCATCAGCCTGGATCAGGAAATATAAGTTGCAGTATTAAGAAAAGGAATGCGACTCAACTACGAAGGCGAAAAGACAGAGAAGAGGAGTTACCTCAAAAGGCTTGTTGTTAACACTGAAAGGGGCAAGCCCCACCTTATCGAAGGAGATGTCCTTCTCCTCAGTCACGCGGGTGACAAATTCCACCCAATCCTCAGGCCTCCAGTCCGAAGCCTTGATACGATCAACGTCAGCAGAGGTGCCTGTGCACTCAAGGAAGGATCGCTGTCGTGGACTCACGGGCTGAATGCGCCATTTGGTCCAGCAAGAGAGAAGATCAAGGCCAGTAAGACCATGACCTATTAAGGCGCGGACTTTGATCAGCGACTCATTGATGAAGGATGGACGAGTCGCGGGGTTTTGATTTCAGTGCCTCGGTAGGCACGAAGAGGGTGTTAGACCAGGAGGGAAGGCGAGTTTCGCCCTCCGGTGAAGTATCTTGGCAATAGAAGAAAGATTTTTGCCAAGCCCTGGGTCGATTCGCCAGGGCTAGCTTGGGAAGGCAAGAGTTCCTATGGCGTTGAAGAGAGATGGCGCCGACCTGAACGTAGGCGCCACCCTTGGAGACAAGTTGGCTGTTGCAGGTGAAAGAGGCCAGCCATAGATCGATGTTGGGGGCTATGCCAAGATAATCCTCGCACAGCACATGAAAATTGCTCACCTGGAGCATTGAGTTGGGCCCGATGTCGTGAAGACGGAGGCCTAGGCGTTGCAGCAAATTGCGGAAGAAGGGAGAACCTGGCGGCGTGAATCCACGCTCCACGTGCTCCACGAACATCACCAGCTCGTTGGGCTTGGGGCGCGGCTCGATTTCATCGCCTGGCGCCCGCCAGACGCCGTCCTCCTTCGGCGGCAAGAAGCCAGCCTCGGCCAGATCTGCAAGAGTTTCCTCCGTTACCCAGGATCCTTCCCAGTTGCAGGAGATCTTGCGCCTATCGTCAGATGGCTTCGCCTTGGGCGCCATTGCGAGGGGGAGATTGGATTGGGGAACTAGGCTCGGGTCGAGGAAGAAGACGGCGCGGCTAGGGATGAGAAGATTGCAAGGGCAAATGGATAATGACCTAGGTGGCCGCAGCTTATAACTGAAGGGGCCCGCAACTAACGGCATTATCTGTGCTCGCAACCAACGGCACAATTTGCGCCCGCAAAACGAGTAACGGTCCGCAATTAAAGGAAACAGAATATTTCCAGAAGGAGAGATGAGTCGCGCAGATGAGTCACAGCTCTGAATCGCATAAGTCAGGAGATTGGTCAGAACGTTTACAGTGCGGCTCAGAGACCATTTCAAGAGGTCAGAAGATTCTCACCGTAAAGTCCTAACCAATCTTGGGGGCTAATGTCGGGGGAATACTTTCTGGATTAACCCGCGGCCCAGTGCGACTTAACTTACTCGCACGGACGAAGGCCCACTTGGGAGCAAGCCCAATATTGAACCGCCATAAGGAGAAAGATCTAGAAGACAATCCCGGAGGACGTGAAGACCAAGTAGTCTCCGAGTAGGCCTCTGTGGATGTATTCCTTATGGGGAAGTTTCCTTTTGTAACCTAGCGAGCCTCTGTGTATATAAAGAGGACTCGCAGGACTTAGAGCGGGTCAAGCTATCAAGCCCCAAACCCTAGCTCATACGGCGAGTACCAGATCGGATCGCCTCCATTGTAACACCTCGATTATCATATCAATACCAATCTAGGGTAGGCAGGAAGTAGGTCTTTTACCTCACATTGAGGGGGCCGAACCTGGGTAAATCTGTGTTGATCTTTGTTCCTGCGATCCCAAGCTCGGAGATGCTTGACTCGCATAATCCCACACCTACGAAGTCATCTATGACACCTGACGTGACAAACCCACGACAGCGGCGGCGCTACGGAACTCTTCGTGGAATATGGCTTGATGTTTTAGGGTTTTCGCGTCTGAGGCAATATATAGGCGAAGGGGCAACGTCGGTGGAGGCTCGAGGGGCCCACACCACCTGGTGGTGCGGCAGGGGGCCCACCCGCGTCGGGGTGTGGTTTGGCCACCTCGGCGCCCTCCTTCGTCTCTCCTTCGGACTCCGTGACGGCGCTGGAAAAATAAGGACGTGGCCTTTTGTTTCGTGCAATTCCGAGAATATTCGCAGAAGTACTTTTCTGAAACCAAAAACAGCAGAAAACAGGGAACTGGCACTGTGGCATCTTGTTAATAGGTTAGTCCCAGAAAATGCATAAAAGTGATATGAAGTGTATATAAAACATGTAGCAAATGGTATAATATAAGCATGGAACATCAGAAATTATGGATACGTTGGAGACGTATCAAGCATCCCCAAGCTTAGTTCTACTCGTCCTCGAGTAGGTAAAACGATAACAACAAATAATTTCTGAGGAGACATGCTTTCACACAATCTTGATCATAATATTGTAAGACATGTAAGCTGTGATCAAATCATTCAAGGCAAATGTATAAAGTTGATATCAAAAGACAAAGCAAGAGTCAAACAAGCTAAAAGTTTTCATGAACTATTGCTTCAAAGACATGAAACCGTACAAGGTTCATTAAAGATGATTTAAGTATCCAGCATAGGAGTTCTATCCTTCAATCCAAGCATCAAGCAAATTTTCATAACATAGAAGGATTCAGTCAAGTAAATATAAACATGAACGTCATGAATCAACTGTTTCGAAGCCTACTCAACCGGTGAGCGCAAGCATTTGGTATTGGCACCATGATGTTATGGCAAAGAGAACATTAATGGGGG
Source organism: Poa pratensis (assembly GCA_947311845.1). Lineage (NCBI taxonomy): Eukaryota > Viridiplantae > Streptophyta > Magnoliopsida > Poales > Poaceae > Poa > Poa pratensis. The sequence continues at coordinate 109,237,468 of CAMZMU010000117.1, forward strand.
TTTGGAAGGCCAATGGAAGAAAGTCTCACAAAGCTATAAGTGATCATTAGACAAGAGGAAGTCTTATAATCGAAGCTATGCAAGGAGTAGTGATTGCCATGCAACGGATGCACATAGAGCTATATGTGTATGAAAGCTCTCCAATGGAACTAGTGGGGGTGCATCCAACTTGGTTGCTCACGAAGAACTAGAGCACTTTTGAGGAAGCTCATCATTGGAATATACAACCCAAGTTCTATAGTGTAAATTCCCCACATAGTTATACAAGTAAAGCATGAAAACTCTCACAAATGGAGCATAGGTACTAAACATGAGCACAAATGATGACTATGAATACTGCAAGTGCTAAACATGAGCACAACTTTGATAAAGGATAGTAGTGTTGCCCCCCTTTTCTTTATTTTCTTTTTCTTTTTCCCTTTTTTTATATTTTTTTCTTTTTCTGTTTCACTTTTCGATGGCCTCCATGGCTCTTTTCTAGCAGGGGCAACACTCTAATATGATTACAAACTTTTTGGTATAAATAACTCATAATGAACAAAACATGATGTATAAAACTGTATGCCTCTGCCAGTGTAGCAGGATGTGCAATGATCTAGCGTAACATGGGTAAACCACACATCAGCTATATAGAATCATGCAAAGCAATATGTATGTGATGAATGACAACAAGTCATGTAATGTAAGATGGAAGTTGCATGGCAATATATCTCGGAACAGCTATGAAATGCTGTGGTAGGTAGGTATGGTGGTTGTTTTGAGAAGATGTATAGGCTTATGTGTAGAGAACAAGAGGGAGTTCTCCCACGGGGTTGGATGTACTGGCGAAGTATGCACAACTCTCAATGTGAGCAGAAGGCAATGCACAGCACCGAAGAGGCTAGCAAAATATGGATGGTGGAAGTGCCAAAAACCGTAGCTTAACATTAGTCAAAAAGAACTCACAAGTTTATTGCAAACAACTAGCAGGTTCAACATTAAGAGCATGATTAAAATTCACTCCAAGAAGGGCCGTTCACGGCGGTACAAGTACCCCGTTAGATTCCTCGACCTCAGCACAACTTAGTTATTACAATGAACTTTCAGACATGGAAAGCTATCAAGTCCAACTACACCTTCAACAATTTTAGAGTTTGTAGTACGGTACAAGCTTAAAGACAACAATCCACTAATGATTTTAACTTAATTAACCAGCAAGCTTTACCATCTAAATATCTCAAAACATTTGCAAAGAATCAAGTTATCAAAGTTTCAATGATCTACAAGATTATGCAAGTTTTCATCATACCACTACCACATGTAGCATTTTCTTTTTCCAAGCAAACACCAATCAATTTATTTAAACATAAACTCTCCAAATGATAATATAATGCAGCAAGAGAGTATTTATAAACACGTGCTAACAGCTCAAAGAGATGCATGAAAAACAGGAGCTAAAAGCACTGCAGTAGCTAGTTAAGAATACTCAACAAATATAAGTGAAGAACATGAGTATTCACATGAAAAAGCGGAGCGTGTCTCTCTCCCACACAAGGATTGCTAGGATCCGAATTTATTCAAACAAAAACAAAAAAAAAGCACAAGACGCTCCAAGTAAAGCACATAAGATGTGAAAGAATTAAAATATAGTTTCACTAGAGATGACCTGATAAGTTGTTGATGAAGAAGGGGATGCCTTGGGCATCCCCAAGCTTAGACGCTTGAGTCTTCTTGAATATGCAGGGATGAACCACGGGGGCATCCCCAAGCTTAGGCTTTTCACTCTTCTTGATCACATAATATCACCCTTCTCGCTTGATCCTTGAAAACTTCTTTCACACCAAACTCGAAACAGTTCTCATTAGAGGGTTAGTGCATAATAAAAAATTCTCATATTCTGTAATGATACAATTATTCTCAAAGCTTCTGGACATTAGCTACAGCCACTGATACTTTGTGGAGCAAAGAAATCCACAAAACATCGTAAAAGAGCGAATGCAAAACAAAAGGCAGAATCTGTCAAAACAGAACAGTCTGTGAAGACGAATTTTTTCGAGGCACTTAAGTTTCTCAGATGGATCTGGCCCAAAATAATGAAAGTTGCGTACATATCTCAGGAAGATGCGTGATTTTTCATAGAATTTTTAGAATTTTCTACAGGGAGAAAAGCTCAAATTTGTGACAGCCAAAAATCTGTTACTGCGCAGAAATCCAAATCTTGCATCAACTTTCAATATAGAACTTTACTTGGCACAACAATGTATAAAATAAAGATACAAAGGCGTTGCTATAGAAGTAAGCAAGCTCCTTGACTCAAAAAAAAAATTGCAGAAAATAAAACAATGGGTTGTCTCCCACAAGCGCTTTTCTTTAAAGCCTTTTAGCTAGGCATAGTGATTTTGATAATGCTCTCATATGTATAAGAGTTGAATATAAGAGAGCATCAAAAAGCAAATACCAAACACATTTAAGTCTAACCCACTTCCTATGCAAAGGAGTCTTGTAAGAAAATAAATCAATAAAGCATAAAGTGACTAGCATAGGAAGGCAAAACAAGTACAACTTCAAAAATTTCAACATAAAGAGAGGAGACTTAATATTATTGTGATATATGAAGCCGTGTCTCCCTCTCTCATAAGAACTTTCAGTAGGTCTTAAAGTACCCAGCAAATAAAAGCAAATCAAGAGAAAGCTCAAAACTTTCATCATAAAGAGAGGTGGTTTAGTAACATAAAGATTTCTATAACCATACTTTCCTCTCTCAAAATAATTTTCAGCGGCATCATGAATAAACTCAACAATATAGCTATCACATAAAGCATTCTTATCATGATCCACATGCATAAAAGTATCATTACTCTCCACATAAGCATGAACATTATCATCAGTAATAGTGAGAGTAAAAGTATCACATCCATCATTGTAATCATCATAAATAGGAGGCATAGAATAATCATAATGAATTTTATCCTCAATAGTAGATGGACTGAAAATATCATATTCATCATTGTAAACATCATATATAGGAGGCATATCATAATCAACATAAACTATATCCTCAATAGTAGGTGGACTGAAAATATCACAATGATTATAATCATCATATATTGGAGGCAAAGTATTATCAAAGCAAATTTCCTCCTTAAAGCTTGGGGACTAAAAATATCATATTCATCAAAACCAGCTTCCCCAAGCTTAGACTTTGCATAGCATTAGCAATAATGGTGTTCAAAGATTTATAGTAATACCATTGCTACCATCATGCAAACAAGCCTCCATAGGTTTTTTAATTTTCTCTTCAAAAGCATCATGTCCTAATTCAATATAAAGTTCATAAAGATCTCTAATTTTGTTGTTGTTTTCCATTAAGCCTAACTAGTGAAAATAAAAACAAGAAACAAAAAGAAATAATTGCAGAATCTAAAGGAGATACCTTCCAACGCTTACCTCCCCGGCAACGGCGCCAGAAAATAGCTTGATGTCTACGTGTGCTTCTATTCTTGTAGACAGTGTTGGGCCTCCAAGAGCAGAGGTTTGTAGAACAGCAGCAAGTTTCCCTTAAGTGAATCACCCAAGGTTTATCGAACTCAGGGAGGTAGAGGTCAAAGATATTTCTCTCAAGCAACCCTGCAATTAAGATACAAGAAGTCTCTTGTGTCCCCAACACACCCAATACACTTGTCAGATGTATAGGTGCACTAGTTCGGCGAAGAGATAGTGAAATACAAGTGATAGGGATGATTATAAGTAGTAACTGCAATCTAAAATAAAGATGGCAGCAAGCAAACATGTAGCAGAACTTGTTGTAAACGATGTTTCAATGCTTAGAAACAAGGCCTAGGGATCATACTTTCACTAGTGGACACTCTCAACAATGATCTCATAACTGAATAAGTAAAAGCTACTCTTAAACACTCTCTTGTTGGATAACAAACACCATTCATTGTGTAGGGCTACAAAAGCACACCTCAAGCCGGAGTAAGCAAGCGCCACAACGTCATAAAGGAATCACACACGGTGCACACACTGTCACCTTTACACCGTGGAGAGTACCGGAATTCATATTAAAGTAACCTATAGAGTGCATAATAGATAAAGAGTAACATCTACATATTCAACTAGATTAGCACAACTGAACACAAGTAAATACTACTCGGGATTATTCTCCTTCTTGATGAAGCAAGAGTACTATGCGTAGGGCTGCAAAAGCACACCTCAAAGTCTGAGTAAACAAACACCACAATTCCCAAGAATAAGCCATGATACATGTCTAAATTATTCATAGGGTCACACAAGTACCCACACTGTCACCTTGATACCGTGTTGTCACAATGACTCCAGAAACTAGACAAAATCACTTGAGTAGCATAAAAATTATTAATGTATTCAGCGATACTAGCAATACACATGATTACATAAAGATCACACTATGGAGAGAGAGATGAACCACATAGCTACCGGTAGAGCCCTCAGCCTCGGGGGAGAACTACTCCCTCCTCATCATGGGAGTCAGCAGCGGCGATGAAGATGGCGGTGGAGTTGATGGAGATGACTCCGGGGACAATTCCCCGTCCCGGCGGCGTGCCGGAACAGAGATTCTGTCCCCCGAAACTTGATGTCGATGGCGGATATGAAGTCCCAGAAAATGCATAAAAGTGATATGAAGTGTATATAAAACATGTAACAAATGGTATAATATAAGCATGGAACATCAGAAATTATGGATACGTTGGAGACGTATCAGTCAACGACTGGATCGAATCGATCCTGTTTTTTTTCCCCCTCCTGCGTTTCGATGAAACGTTTCTGGCCCAGTGCAGTAGCAGGCCGCAGGCCCAACCACGGCCCAGCTGCTGCCGGCCAGGCGCAACACGCGCAGGCGCGCACGCGGCCCAGCAACGGCCCGTCTGCGCGCGTCCGATGCGGCCCGTGCAGTTTTTTTTTCACGGGGCTGTTTTCTTTTTCCGGGAAGATAGACTTCAAACGTCCGTATCTTTTGAACCGTGACTCCGATTCAGGTGATCCAAATTTGTAAATTCCTAGTTTAAAGAGCTCTATCCAGTAGGGTAGTTTTTACATTTTTGTAAAACACTTATATGCTCAGCACCTTGTATGCATGCATAGGGTATCCCGCGGTACCGGCAAACCAAGACCTAACCCGCGACGTGTCCGTGACCCTCCAAGCCAAACGGTGTCGATCTTCGGAGGCAAGCTAAACCCTTGCTATGAGCCGTCCCGCAATGTTGTTTGTTATTTGCTTATTGCCATGCCGGGTGTTTATATTTGTCTGCGTTCGGTATATATTATGTCGGTGTGCTATTGTTATGTTCAATATGTTACTTTGAATATTGCCCCTGCCATGTTTTATTCATCATCCATGTGTGCATTAGAATGACGTGTGAATTAACTGTGCGCCTCGCACTTGCGCGGCTTTGTCGAACCCTCTAAATAAACAACTGTAAAACCTGCGTTCCTATGAGTGTTTGCTTCTTCTCCTTCGCCGAGGTGAGGAGCGGACGAATGTCATCTTATGATCCTCGGAGTTGGGGGCATTTGCCAAAAGAGTTATTTGCTTCTTCTCCCTCCGTCAAACGTGGTTGGCGTAAGCCCACCTGGATTGCGACGCTTGTGACATTTGCTTTCCATTTGGTTCTTTTTGGCCAAGATTGCTGACACCACGTCGGGTTAATCCTTGAGTGGAATGGATGCTTTCTTTCTTATGAATGCTTTTCGGTTCATTGTTTGGAGGCTACATGCCTCACCAATTTTGTAATTAATCTGCGAGGACGCTGGCTGGAGGAACCGCCACAGTCGTCCGATTGACCCACTGTGTTATCTTTTGTAGTTGATCTGTGAAGGCGCTTGCCAGCGGAAGACCGCTGCCACAGTCTTCCGGTTGACGTTTCTTTTTCCTTGTCAAACGAGAAGGCGCTTGCCAGCGGAAGACCGCTGCCACAGTCTTCCGGTTGACGTTTCTTTTTCCTTGTCAAACGAAAAGGCGCTTGCCAGCGGAAGACCGCTGCCACAGTCATCCGGTTGACGTTCTTTTATTTTGCTAAGTTTGGACATGGATACTACTATTGCTTGATTTATTGTGTTGCTAATATTTTGTCGTGTGATGATATATTATGATATTGTGATTGTTGTGTTGGACTAATCCTCTTGGTTTGGACTTGTGAATGATGGAACTTGATTAAATGAAACACCCCTCCAAACAACGATAGGGTCAGTCCACGGTGCCACTAATCTGAACATCGAAAGCACTGCCACTGTCGCTCACATGGGCGGGCCTTGACCTACGTAACCTATTGAGCCTCCTTTGACGCCACCATTTTGGCAAGTCTAGTCGGTACCATAGTTGGTCGGGGCTAGTCTTGCGAAGGTTCCGGAGCTAGGCGTCGCTCATGGGTTGGGGACGTGCTGGATTCACTTCTGCATAAGGCATAGAGTTATGTCGGTGGCTATACAGGGAGTGTCTTGGTAGCGTGAACGGTCAGGTGAGTGTATCTTGCTGAGTTCGCCTTAAGGATGATATCCTAAAGTACCGGCTGAGTGTGGTGCACTTAGGTGGGTGGTATCTGCAACCTCTCGAGAGTGTCAAAATCTGGATGGCTAGCCTCGTTCCAAGGTCATGGAACAACAGTTCAGTGTCGGTCACACTGTGTGTCTTTGTCGTGTCAGGAGGTTAAACCTAAGGCTTGTTTGAAAGAAAGGTGAACAACCTGATTTCACTAAATGAACAATAAGATGATGCAGGGAAGGTTACTTGTGAGGTAAATGGGATGGCGGTGTGATGCGTTGGAAGCCTATAGTTAGGCCAGAGCCAACATCAACCGTGCATGCCCGGGAGATAGCCAGAGTTGGCTGGATTGATAGCCAGAGTTGGCTAGAGGCTTGGAAGCCTGATTGTGTTGACAGGAGTAATTATAAGATTTGGTACCAACCGGTGTACTCGTTTACTCGTCACAGGTAATCTCTTTGTTTGATTGCCGGTATACGATCCAACCCCATCTGGCTTGGACTCTGTACTGGTGATAACCCCATTGCTTGCTTATGACATGTTTGGTTGTCAATGCCATGCTACTTTTATATCATGTATCTAGATTACACCTTGCCATGTTGTAGGATTTTATATCCAATGTATATCTTGCTGCATGATTGTTGGAATGTTTGTAGTAAGTGGCGATTCTTGCTGAATGCATATTAATGTACTCACGGGCCTTGTGATTGTGGCCAGGTTTTGTCGAGGATTCATCTTCCACCTTAGTAAGGATTTGAAGCAAGTGCGTGCCAGGATCAGTAGCCCAGCCAGAACCTGTGGAGTGGAGCCGCTCCAAGCCGTAGCCTCTCATATGTCTTCCGCTGCCAGTTAAAACTCTGTATCGTGCCATGCTGGGATTGATATTTCGTCATTCCTTGATGGCCTTGTAAACCATTTGTAGCACTGATGTGCCTGATTGTGTAATGATTTCCATTATGTTACACTGTTGTGACGTGCGGCCAGTTATCTTGGGATGGCGCACGGGACGACTGCCTCTCTGGTGATATATGCCAGGGAGGGGTGTCACAATATACCTATATTTGTGGGTATGGATCCAAATATTTGAACGAAATAAGAAAAATTCCATATCACACCCCACTATCCAACACGTGAAAATTTGCGTGGGAGAGGGCATTGGGTGCAGCTGTGCAGGGTGAAATTTCATGCGCATGCCACCACTCCAACCCGCTCTCTTCCACGCCATCCATTCGCCGTTGACAAATCCTTTATACGCTTGTGTGTTTTTATTTGTAAAATAACAAAAGCTAGGTAAATTCCCCGACAAATATACATTTGAACCTGCATGATTATTGTCCTGGCCCCGCTGCTGAATATGTGTAGGGTGATTCATCCTCCGAGGATGAGGACGAATGGGATGAAGAGGAGCATCATGGAGATGGAGGATGAACACGCAGACTGATTGGATATGCCCACAACGGGCTACGTTTTTCAATCCAATTTTCAAACCCCAAGCTTAGAAACAGTTTTATTTTCGTACTGCTCAAGCAACTGGTTGTAATTAAGAATATGAAGTTGAAACTAGGGATTTTGCTAGCCCAATTTACTCTTGTTGTGCGAGGAGCAGATTGATTTTAGGAGATTTTTCAAGTCGGTTTAAGTTTTGGAGAACTAGTCGAGATCTAACAATGCACGAGCAGTAACTGCTCTGGTTTTGGCGGTTCATAATTTACTACTAGGTGAATTTTGCGCGGCGCACGCCGCGCCCTTCATGAGAAATTTTATATAAGATATGTTCTGCTGTTGTAGTGGCATTATATATAGCGTAAGTAGGTTTTGAAGAATGTTAGTATAGGTGTTAGCTCAATTTCGGATGGTTGGATGTAGCAATACATATATGTGTACATATATGTACCTGTAAGCTATGTAAGTAAATAGCAACAACCATCCCAAAATGCCTATTGGTACATTCTAACACGACATTTTTACTTGATGATCTTCAATTTCCCAAGAAACCTAAAAGATGACATGATGCATTCTTCGTCGACTTGATATGACAGCTACAGATGAAATACATCATGTGTGCTATAATAAAATTTGAACATTCTGGATTATACAAAAGTGAGAAGTAATACATGCAGGCCACAATTAAAACAAAATATAGTGCCCAGTCCAAACTGAAAACTACACTACCCAAACCTGAAACACAGTAGAAAATGCAGATATAATTCACAGCTTCAGCTTTCATAAGCTCCAAATAGAAGGATCAAAGTTAATATTAATTCCGTAGCAGAAAGCCCTTCAATATTCCAGGAAGTTTGATCCACTCAAATCATTGCAATAATCCAATTAACTGCATATGACACAATGTACATGATACCTGTACCTGCAACAGGTTTGAGAGAAGAATGAAGCTCTCAAATATAAATGGAAATTTGGATCAACGATAGTACAATAACATATAGAAATGAATATTTTTTCTAAACATGCTCCTTCTCTTATTACGTCCTTGTTTTAGAAATGCAAGTAATTTCAAATTATTTTTATAATACCTCAGAAGGAAAAGCCGATGGCAGCATCAGTTAATCAATCACATGAGCCTATCAATCAGGTGTGGATCTATCTAAGCCCTGTCTCTTTTCAGCTATTACATTATCATATATGTGCAAGCTAGCTGATATATGCATATACATAATTTTTATTGCGCTAGTGCTTCAACATAGAAACCTTTGTTTGTCTTGTTCAGTAGTAGGTTTAAATTGCAGATAATTTAGATAATGCTGAAATTATTTATATGGTATTCACATATAATCTAGTTGAGTTGACCCATAGAGCTAAAGCAAAAAAAGCAAAAATAATCTAGTTATTCTGTAGCAGGAGGGTGAAGCAAAAATAATCTAGTTATTCACATATAATCAGTAGCAGGAGGTTGAAGGAATTTTTTTCTATGTTATACACAAATAAGCTAGTTGAGTTCATCATATAGTAGTAGAATGCATTGTGTTTAAAAAAGCAAAAAACAACAACAGGGAAACCAGAGATTCTTGTGGCACGTAGCCTACATGAATATTAAATCAGTCGTAGAAGTGGAAATAAAAACAATGGCTTAAACATTCGCAGTAGTACATAGGTATCATATTGCCTCTTTACCTCTTTATATCTAAAGTTAATGAGATAACATATTATTGTTCAGCACCCTTAGACAACTTCAAACAATTTCATTCATAACAGAGTGAATTTAAATCTTGCCATCACCTTGCATTGCTGTAACAAAGAAGATTCGACTGTTGTCAGGCTTATTAAAAAATCTGCAGAATCCAAATATTTCTCCCTAGAAAAGTACCAATTAGAAGTTGACCTGAACCTAAGAAAAAAAGTCAATGTAAATTGTCAAAAGTAATCAAAATGCAGATATAATTCACAGCTTCAGCTTTCATAAGCTCCAAATAGAAGGATGAAAGTTAATATTAATTCTGTAGCAGAAAGCCCTTCAATATCCAGGAAGTTTGATCCACTCAAATCATTGCAATAATCCAATTAACTGCATATGACACAATGTACATGATACCTGCAACAGGTTTGAGAGAAGAATGAAGCTCTCAAATATAAATGGAAATTTGGATCAACGATAGTACAATAACATATAGAATTGAATATATTTTCTAAACATGCTCCTTTTCTTATGGCGTCCTTGTTTTAGAAATGCAAGTAATTTCAAATTATTTTTATAATACCTAAAAAGGAAAAGCCGATGGCAGCATCCGTTAATCAATCACATGAGCCTATCAATCAGGTGTGGATCTATCTAAGCCCTGTCTCTTTTCAGCTATTACATTATCATATATGTGCAAGCCAGCTGATATATGCATATACATAATTTTTATTGCGCTAGTGCTTCAACATAGAAACCCTTGTTTGTCTTGTTCAGTAGTAGGTTTAAATTGCAGATAATTTAGATAATGCTGAAATTATTTATATGGTATTCACATATAATCTAGTTGAGTTGACCCATAGAGCTAAAGAAAAAAAAGCAAAAATAATCTAGTTATTCAGTAGCAGGAGGGTGAAGCAAAAATAATCTAGTTATTCACATATAATCAGTAGCAGGAGGGTGAAGGAATTGTTTTCTATGTTATTCACAAATAAGCTAGTTGAGTTCATCATATAGTAGTAGAATGCATTGTGTTTAAAAAAGCAAAAAAAAAAAAAAAAAAACAGGGAAACCAGAGATACTTGTGGCACGTAGCCTACATGAATGTTAAATCAGTCGTAGAAGTGGAAATAAAAACAATGGCTTAAACATTCGCAGTAGTACATAGGTATTATATTGCCTCTTTACCTCTTTATATCTAAAGTTAATGAGATAACATATTATTGTTCAGCACCCTTAGACAACTTCAAACAATTTCATTCATAACAGAGTGAATTTAAATCTTGCCATCACCTTGCATTGCTGTAACAAAGAAGATTCGACTGTTGTCAGGCTTATTAAAAAATCTGCAGAATCCAAATATTTCTCCCTAGAAAAGTACCAATTAGAAGTTGACCTGAACCAAAGAAAAAAAGTCAATGTAAATTGTCAAAAGTAATCACCTACTTCTGTTGCAGATTATGTAGGGAAGATAAGCAGAAGTTAAGGAAGAAGAAAAAGATATGCTGGCTAATAATATAAGCTGACAATTTGCACATAATGCGTCTACTGATTCAAAACGTCTACTGATTCAAACAACCACAGAAGACACTATTAATTCTTGAAAGTACAAATGCACAACCTAATAGACTAATACATCTGCAGCATCAGAGAGAGGGAAAACTGCAGTGGGGAAGGATAATCTCGGCGACAACCTGTTGTACTTGAAAATTAGGGAAAGCAGACTGGAGATCCTGGCGGAGACTAGTCCCAGGAACTAGGGGTGTCTCTCAAGTGCCAGGAAACGAGTAAGGGGCTGAACACAACGTCAAACAGATCCTCAACAACCTCGGCGACGGTGCTCGTCGAGCTCGGTGAGGAACATCACGGCAGAGAGGTAACACGAGCCGCTACCCAGGTTCAGGCCCACCGTCAGGTGTAAAAGCCCTACGTCCTGCTAAGATGTATTGCACTGCTTGGAGAGGTTCACAGTACAAGTGTGCTTGCCGAGGGCACTGCTATGGCTATGGTGGACTATGGTGGAATGAGCTCCGTCTTCTTCTCAGACGTAGCTCCTTGGTGTGGAATGAGTTGCTGAATGCCCGGGATCCCCCTCCTAGGTCGTACACTGGCTCCTTATATACTGGGCTTGGTCCTCTTCCCCGAAAACCTCCGGCGGGAAGGGATACCACAATGCCGCCGAATTGGAGCACAGCGCACAGCAGCGGGGGCGTCCATGGACACGGTCCATGGCAGGGAGCACGTCGACGGTGGGCTGGCGCTGCAGAGCTTTGGGGCGCCCCACATGACGTCGCAGTTGGAGCGTAGCGGCGGCCGGCCGCTTTATCACCAATTTGGCAAGTCTTGGAGTCCGCTTTGCTTGCCGCAGCTCCTTTGACCACTTTATACACGAGAATGGCAACTGCGGCGTCTTCGTCATCACGCGCAGGCGCGCGCGTCACTCTGCGGCGGGCGCAGAGCCCATGTGCGCTCTGCAGCGGCGCAGGAGCTTGCTTCCACTTGAAGGAACCCCGCGAGGCCTGAACCCTCGCCGAGGTTCTGTAGCCGTTGACTTCTCGCGAGGGAAAACCTCCCGAGGGTGGCGCGGAGACGCGCCAGGGCCTGAAGATCTTCTAGGAGAGGCCTTCTCGAGGCAGAGGTCCCTCTCGAGGCCTCCAGGCCGATCGTCTTGGTCCTTAGCAGAAATGCTCGGTCGAGCAAATAAGCCCTCGCGAGGGAAAATGCCTCGCGAGGCTCGCCAGGCTGAAGCCTGGTCCTTAGCAGAAATTCCTGCGGAGCGTTCGAGGGCTGTGGCAGGCCGGCCCATGATACCCTGGTTTTCACTGGGCCGACAGTAGCCCCCGGGCCCGCGATGGGCACGTTGGAGCTCCTCAGGCGGAGGCGAATCGTCGTGGGCCCAAAGAAGCCTGCGAAGCCCGAGACACGTGGAGCGCTACGGCCGGGCACGATCCCACGATCTCCTCTGAAGTAACGGGCGTGGTGGTGGGTCCCGCCACGTCCCTGTAACGGCTCGATGAGCCGATATAAGGCGAAGAGCTCGGCGCAGGCGGCCATCACTTCATTCGTTCCCCTTTCATCTCCTTCCTCCCAGCGCTCAATCCCCAATCTCCTCCTTCGCGACCTTGCTGCAATGGCGCCCAAGAAAGCCACCGCTGCTTCGAAGGGCAAGGCAGTGGCGCAGGGCGGCGAGTCCGCTGAGGCGCGCGGACGGCGACTTCGAGCCGGCTCTGAGCGGCTCCCGCTTCGAGACGGAGGCGCAGCTGGACAAGGTGCGCCACATGGCGGCTTCGAAGACCAACGAGCACGGCGCCACCGTGCTCAAGCGCGCGGGCAACTCCCACGGCAGCTTCTACCCCATCTTCATGCACTCTCTCTTCGCCGGCTCGTTCCTCCCTTCTCCGATTTCTTCCTGGCGGTCCTGGAGCGCTACCAGATCCAGGTTCTCCATCTCCACCCCAACTCCATCCTCGTCCTCGCCATCTTCGCCTACCTCTGCGAGGCGTACATCGGCATTCCGCCTTCGGTGGACCTCTTCCGCAGCTTCTACGCGCTCCGGTTCACGGCGAACAAGGAGCGGTCAGGGTGCGTGTCCTTCCGCATCACCGACGGCATGAAGGGCGTCTACATCCCCATCGCGCGAACGGCGAGAACATCGTGACCAGCGTGACGAAGAAGGTGGAGGACTTCCGCAAGCGCTGGTTCCTCATGCAGTTCGGGAGCCAGAGCGCCTTCTTCGAGCTGCCTGAAGCGCCTCCGACGAAGAGGGCGAGCTGGGCCTCCAAAGGGCTCAAGGGCGCGACGCTTGGCCCTGTGGTGAGGCGCTTGAGGGACCTCCGCGAGGCCGGCCTCACCGGGCAGATGGTGGCCAAGGACTTCGTGAGGCGCCGCATCGCTCCGCTCCAGAGGCACGCGGACGCGATGTGGCTGTACTCCAACCAGAGGGACAAGATGCGCCTGAGCGCTACCCTCTACACGAAGGAGGAATTGCACGCCCTCATGGAGACTCTCTTCACGTCTCCGGACATCCCCGTGCCCACTGACCAGACTGTGCCGCTTCATCGGATCGATCTCGGGCGCCGCGTCTCGCATGTGCAGGCGATGCCGAAGTTCGATCAGTGGGGCCTGGTGCCTAAGGGGCACGTTGGGCCTCGCGAGGACCCGGAGTCTGCGGCGCAGGGGGCGCCAGTTGAGGGCGACGAGGAGACGACGGAGACGCCCGCAGAGTCCGATGCGGGCGCGACCGGCGCCTCGGGAGACGCTGCTTCCTCGGCGGGGAATTCGAGCGCCTCGAAGAGTGCGGCGCCTGAAGCTGAGGTCCACGAGTCTCCTCAGGCAGCGGCGACGAGTTCGTGGTTGCCCCCTCGCGGCGTGTTGAGGGGGAGGAGGATAGCGACGATGACGATGCTTCGTCGGGCCACTGCGAGCCTCGCTCCAAGGCGATCCACGACAGGAACGCCGGGGCCCAGGAGGAGACAGAGGCACGGACGAGCGCGGGCCCAGTGCTCCGCCCGCGAAGCGGAAGAAGAGGAAGTGGGTCGACACCGCGGCGTAAGTTTTTGTACTCCTTTCCTGTTTGATGTTGTTCTTGGTGTGCCTCTCGGGGTTTCTGAGTCTTTTCCTCTCCAGACGCACCGAGGAGCCAAAGAGGCGGAGGCTCCGGAGACTTGGAGAGATCTCTGGCTCTGCCGCGGCGTCCGTGACGCCCACAACTGAAGAGGTGCACCACGAGGCCACCGCTTCCTCTCCCGAGGCTGCGACGCCACCTCCGGGGCGGAGGAGCGCCACGAGGAGAGGGAGGAGGAGGCTGAGTGACGACGCCGCCGCCTTCGCGGCCTGATGCCTCTCCCGCGCAGCAAGAGAAGACGCCGGAGTGGACGCGGCAAGGACCACGCCGCCGGCGAAGGAGGGCACGGCGGGAACAGCTGCGTCTGCAGAGACGCACGCTGACGTCGACATGGAGGACACCACGGTGCCGTCGCCTCCACCGAGCTCGGGCCTTGGAGGGCCTACGTGGGCGCTGAGGCTGCCGCGGGGACGGCCTCAGCAGAGAAGGCCAACCCTGCTCCTGAGGAGGAGGAGAGTGCTCCCCAGGGGCAGGAAATGGCGGAGCTGACGGTGGGGGCGCCTCGAGCCCCCAGAAGGCTCCCAGCGCAGAAGGCGAGGGGGGCTCTCGCCAGAGCCCCCAGAAGGCCCCTTGCACGGAAGAAGAGGGAGGCTCCCAGCAGAGCCCCCAGGCGCGCCTCGAGGTCACCCAGAGCCCAAGGCGCGATGCCCCGGAGTCCTCAGCAGGCGCTGGCGCTTCCAGGCCCTCTGGAGAATCGTGGGCCCTAGCCTTGCTGGGTCGGCGCCCTGTGCAGCTCGCCGAGAGGCCGTCCTTCGCTCGGCGAGGGAGGTGCTCGATGGGCTCGAGGCCCAGCTCGCTGAGGAAGACCGCACCAGGGCGGAGGAGGTCGCCGAGCTTGCGCGGGGCTGGGCTTGCCTCCAGGAGACCGTGGAGCGCTGCCGCCGGAAGGACGAGGCAGCCCAGGCGCAACGCGAGGCGGCGCTGCGCTCTGCTGAAGAGATCCGCCTCAGCGTGGTCCGCGAGGTCGAGGAGACCCTTGCGGTCCTGAGCGCTAAGCGCGAGGCTCTCGAGGCGGAGACGGAGGCCAAGCATCAGGAGCTGGCGGCGCGCGAGGCGGCGGTCTCCACCAAGCACAAGGAGCTCCTAGACCGCGAGGCGGGAATCATTGCCGAGTCGGAGACCGTGCGGCAAGGCCTGGAGAAGCTCCGCGAGGACCTGCGTGTCCGTGAGAACCAGATGGTGCAGCGCGGGGCAGAACTTGATGCCCGCGAGACCGAGCTGCGCAAGCGCGAGGAACAGGTCGAACAGATCGAGAAGGATCAGTCCGCGCAGCGGGAGCACCTGGAGTCTCGCGAGAGCAAAGTCACTCAAGACGAGGCGTTCTACCAGAAGCGCCTCGCGCTGACCAACGAGAACCTCCGCAAGAAGGAGGAGCAGCTGGCGGCGGAGTCCGCGACCAAGGAGCAGCTCTTCCGCGACAATTGCAGGAAGGACTTCGCGGACAAGGCCAAGAAGCAGGAGGCGCGCTTCACGAAGAGACGCAACGAGCTCGAGGCCCGCATCAGGGAGCTTGAGGCTCAGAAGCAGCGATTCGACTCCCGCCTTCATGACGCTGTGGAGGCTCGGAAGCACGCGGAGCAGGACCTTGCCTCCTTGACGCAGGACATGAACGAGATGCAGCAGCAGGTGGGGCCTGTTGTGGAACTCGTCGAGGAAGCTCGGCGGAGCGCTCTGACTGCGCAGGTCTTGTCGCGCCAGCGGGAGCGCATGTTTGCTTCCTTGGTGAGGCGCGCGCGCCGTCGGGCCGCCTGGGGACCGAAGCCCCCAGGCTCTCTGTCGAGGGGAACCAGGACGTCGCCGTCTACCTTGGCTTCTTCGAGCAGCTCCTCACCAAGTTTGAAGAGGTCGTGACGAACCTCGACGACTTGGTCGACACCGAGAGCCGCGAGCTCCTTGGCGTCGCGATCGGCCAAGTCTTCGCCAACCTTGCACACCTCCACCCCGGCTTCGATTTCGCGTCTGTGATGGAGCCTCTGGAGAAGGAGCTCGCCGAGAAGCTGGACGCCTCGGTGTGGGACGACGTGGAGAAGTACACTCAACGCTTCAAGAGGGTCGAGGTTGAGGAGAGCGACGACGAGGCTGGTGCTGAGGAGGTGGACGACGAGGACGTCGACGGCGACGACGACAACCCCGCTGCTTAGGTTGCCCCTGTAGAGAGATGTGCCAAGGGCACCAGTTATCTTAAGACTTGTCACTTTTATTTCGTGCTGGTTTGTAAAGACACTTTAACTTTGTGCAAGTGTGAGTGCCCCTCGGGAGGCCTTTTATCTGTTCCCTCATGTCTTTTTCGCTCTACGTCGTTAGGACCCTGCTCTTAGCGCAAATAGCACCGCCGCTTCGGTATGCCGGAGTCAGGGCTCGACAAGGCCGGGGGGTGCGTAAGGCTTAGAGAGGTAAGAGCCCTCGAGGCGCGATGCTCAGGGGCTCCCCTTTGACGTGCAAGCAGCCCATGAGGCGTAAGAGAGAAAAGAGAGGCTCGAGGGGCGACAAAACCAGCGAGAGGGAAAAAGAGCTCATGAGGCGTAAGTTCTGGACTTAGCTCTGGCGAGACGCCTGCTTTGTAGAGGGTGTTGTGTTCCTGGTGAGGTGTTCTCCCTCTCGAGGCTGCCTGAGACTGGCTTGGAGCTTTTGGAGCCCTGCAAGGCGTCTTGTTCCCTGTGTTGGAGAGAGAGAGAGAGAGCGAACCCACAAGCAAAGCATAGTTGTACAACTCATGCGCGCTCATAGATTTCCTCATGGGTATCTCACGAGGAGAATAAGCACCAAGGTCCTTGGTGAGGTGACGTGCATGGGAGCTAACCCACGAGTCAGAGCTCTTTGGTGAGATAACGGTCGTGGGCGGAGAGCCACGAGTTAGAGCTCGGATCCTTTGGATTTTACGACGCTGCTGGGATGCTCCCGAGACACAGGCACCGTGCTCAGCCCCCGCTCGCGAGGTGCGCATGGGGAAAAATGTGAGCGCGAATGAAATGTAAGAAAGCAAACTCACCAAGCAATATTACATAACGGCGCCGAAGCGCAATAGGTTCATGATGACCTGAAATTGTTCATTACACTTGGCGAGGCCAAGACAAAGTCCGCCATGTCTGGGCATGGGGTTCCACATGGAGTGGCTGAGGCTTCCCGCGGCCCGTGGCACGCGTTGTAGGAAACTCTCAGTGGAGATGGCCCTCGTGAAGGGAAAGCTTGGTGAAGCTGGGAGGTGAAGACGCGTGCTTCCCTCTTGAGACAAAAAATGCCTGCCGCGACGTGATCACGGGTAGAACTTGCGTAGGTGCTCGATGTTCCATGGATTTTTGATCGGATCGCCGTCTTCCGTCTCGAGCCGCACCGCGCCAGGCCTGGCGATGTGCGCGACCCTGTAGGGGCCTTCCCACATGGGTGAGAGCTTGTGGAGGCCTTCTCTGGAGAGGATCCTCCTGAGGACGAGATCGCCTGTCTCGAGGGTGCGCGGCCGTATGTGGCGGCTGTGGTAGCGGCGCAGGTCTTGCTGGTACTTTGCCGCTCGGAGGGCGGCACGGCGGCGTAGTCCATCGAGCAGCAGCAAGTCGTCGTTGTGGAGCTCCTCTTGGTTGTCCTCGTTGAAAGCAAGGATCCGTGGGGACCCATGCTTGATCTCGGTGGGGAGGACTGCTTCAGCGCCATAGACGAGAGCGAACGGCGTTTCTCCAGTGGGCTTCGTGGCGGTGGTGCGGATGGACCAGAGCACGGAGGGGAGCTCTTCGATCCAGTTCTTGCCGTGGGCCTTGAGGCGATTGAAGCTTCTTGTCTTGAGGCCTTTGAGCACTTCTGCGTTCGCCCGCTCAGCTGCCCGTTGCTTCGTGGATGAGCCACCGAGGCGAAGCAGAGCCGTGTGCCGAGACTCTCGCAGTAGGCCCTGAAGATGCCGCTGGTGAACTGCGAGCCGTTGTCGGTGATGATGCGATTTGGCACGCCGAAGCGACAGGCCAGGCCTCTGATGAATTTCACCGCTGATCTCGCCGGGATGGTGCGCACCGCTTCAACCTCCGCCCATTTGGTGAACTTGTCGATGGCGACGTAGAGGTAGCGGTAGCCCCCGCTGGAGCGTGGGAAAGGTCCCAGGATGTCCAGCCCCCAGACCGCGAAGGGCCAGGAGAGGGGATGGTCTGGAGCCCCAGCGCGGCTGGTGGACTTGCTTGGCGTGGAACTGGCATGCCTCGCAGGACTGGACGATGGTTGCATCTTGAAGCACTGAGGGCCAATAGAACCACTCCTGAAGACTTTCCCTGCGAGGGTGCGTGATGATGAGTGGTGGCCACATTCTCCACTGTGTATGTCCTTGATCAGCTGGCGGCCTTCTTCAGGGGGGACGCATTTTAGTGCAACTCCATTTGGACGCTTGCGGTACAGGTCTCCCTCGTGAAGGCAGTATGACTTGGCCTGGCGAGCAACTCTCTCTGCTTCTGCGTCCTCTTCAGGGAGGACTCCGTCCCTGAGGTACTCCTTGAGCTCATCGATCCAGCCCGTCTCTTGGTGTGTCATGGCCAGCAGCAGGCGTTCCCCTGTGGGTGGACCGCAGCCTGGTGCTCCAGATGTTGGTGGTGGTGGGAGCTCTTCGTCCATGTTCATTTCAACGGCTTCTTTTGGCTGTTTCACCGATGCCCTGGTGAGCCTCTCCTCGAACACGCCCGCCTGCTGGGCTTCTCTGCGTGATGCTCGCCTGGCGATGTCGTCGGCCTCCTGGTTCTCCCTTCGTGGGATGTGCCTGAGCTCCATCCCCTTGAAGTGTTTCTCGAGCTTGCGGACCTCCTCGAGGTAAGCGGCCATATGGCCGTCCTTAGGCGTGTAGCTCTTGTTGGAGAAGTTGACGAGGAGCTGGGAGTCGCCCTTGATGAGTAAGCGCTTGATGCCGAGGGCGATTGCGGCTCTGAGCCCGGCGAGGAGGCCCTCGTACTCGGCGATGTTGTTGGAGACCTTGTCTGTCGTGAAGCACAGCTGGACGGCGTAGTAGAGCTTGTCGCCCTTGGGTGAGGTCAGGACGACGCCAGCCCCAGCGTTCTGGCATGCGAATGCTCCGTCGAAGTGCATGGTCCAGTGGCTTGGCACCGTGTCTCCTGCTGGCGTGGATTCTGCCTCATGAGGCTCTTCTTGCTGCGTGTCTGTCCACTCGGCGACGAAGTCAGCCAATGCTCTCCCCTTGATGACCCTGGTGGTGTCGAAGCGCAGGCCAAAAGGTTGCAGCTCAATGTTCCACCCTGCGACGCGGTCAGTGGCGTTTGGATTGCGCAGGATCTGCTCCAGAGGGAATGATGTGACCACCGTGATGGGGTGGCCCTGGAAGTAGTGGCGCAGCTTCCTGGAAGCGATGAGGAGCGCGAGGAGGAGCTTCTGCTGCATAGTGTACCGCTCGCGAGCATCTCGCAGCACAGTGCTGACGAAGTAGACGGGATGCTCGACGAGGGCTGTCGATGGTGACGCAGCGCTGGGTTCCTCGGGAGCCTTGTCGAGCCTCTCGAGAGGTGGACCCTCGTCGAGGGTGCCTTCTGGTTGTGCGGGCTCGGCATGGGGCTCAGGGCCTGAAGAGGATGTTTCCTTGTCGGGGGGATCTGGGCTTGGCGTGGCGGTGTCCTTCTTGGCGAGGACTGGCTGATAGATACAGCTTCAGATGCTCGCCGGGCCTTGGGGCAACCATGACAGGTGGGCTAGCCAAGTACTTCTTCAGGTCTTCAAATGCCTTGTCCGCCTCAGGCGTCCACTTGAACGTGCCAGACCGCTTCATGAGCTTGAAAAATGGCAGCGCCCTCTCGCCGAACTTGGAGATGAAACGGCCGAGGCTGGCCATACATCCCGCGAGGCGCTGCATGTCCTTAAGACGCCGAGGTGGCTGCATCTCTTCTATGGCTTTGATCTTGTCAGGATTCGCTTCTATGCGCGGTGAGACACTAGGAACCCGAGGAGTTTGCCTGACGGTACCCCGAAGACGCACTTGGCGGGGTTCAGCTTGATGCTTACTTTGCGCAGGCTGGCAAAGGTCTCCTCGAGGTCCTCCATGAGGGTGTGCTCTTCGCGAGTCTTGACCACGATGTCGTCGACGTAGGCTTCTGCATTTCTTCCCATCTGAGCCCCCAAGGCCTTCCTCATGAGCCTCTGGAAGGTGGCGCCGGCGTTCTTCAGGCCAAAGGGCATGCAGACGTAGCAATACACACCACAAGGGGTGAGGAATGCTGTCTTCTCCTCATCTCCTTCGCCATCTTGATCTGGTGGTAGCCTGAGAAGGCATCCAGAAAGCAGAGGAGGTCGCAGCCGGCGGTGGAGTCCACGATCTGGTCTATCCGAGGCATGGGGTACGGGTCCTTGGGGCAGGCCTTGTTGAGGTCGGTGTAGTCGATGCAGAGCCTGCCGCCCCCGGTGTGCTTGGGAACGACCACCGTGTTGGAGAGCCATGTGGGGTGTGGAACTTCTCTGATGATGTGCGCTTCTTTTAACTTCTCTACTTCCTTGATGATGAACTCTTGCTTCTCTGGCGCCTGGCGCCGTGCTTTCTGCTTCACGGGGCGTGCGTTTGGACACACGGCTAAGTGGTGCTCGATCACCTCCCTCGGTACTCCGGACATCTCTGACGGTGTCCACGCGAACATGTCAGAGTTTGCCCTGAGGAAGGCGACGAGCGCGCTTTCCTATTTGGGAGGCAAGCCAGCGCCTATGGTGACGCTAGCCCCCGAGCCGCTGGCGTCCAGTGACACCTTCTTCGTGGCTGCCTGCTCCTGAGAGAACAGCTGCTTCTTCTTCGCGGGCCTCTCGAGGGGCTCCATGTCCTCATCAGCGGGGAATGCCACGACAGCGGCCTTGTAGGCGGTCTCGACAGAGCGCATTGCGTCCGGACTTGACCATGGATGGCGATGGTGCCGCCGCTGCCTGGAAGCTTGACGATGTTGTACGCATGAGTGACGGCCATGAACTTCGTGAGGGCGGGGTAGCCGAGGATGGCGTTGTAGGGCAGGCCAATGTGCGCGACGTCGAAGTCGATCTGCTCG
Organism: Poa pratensis; assembly: GCA_947311845.1. Taxonomy (NCBI): domain Eukaryota; kingdom Viridiplantae; phylum Streptophyta; class Magnoliopsida; order Poales; family Poaceae; genus Poa; species Poa pratensis. The sequence goes on from CAMZMU010000117.1 coordinate 109,258,716, forward strand.
GTGCGGTAGTTCTGCGGCGTGCCGAAGGTGACCGCGAGCCTCACCTGCCCCAGAGGTGTGGTAGAGCCACTTGTCACCCCCGTGAAGGGCCTAGAGGGCATGAGCCACTCGTAGGGCACTTGAAGCTGCTCGAAGGTCTCGACAGAGATGACGTTCAAGCCCGCACCCCCATCTATAAGCGTCTTGGCGACGGCGATGTTGTTGATGATGGGGGTGCACACCAGTGGGATGGTGCCTACAGCCTTGGTCGACTTGGGGTGGTCCTTGGAGTCGAAGGCGATGGTGTACTGTGACCACTTGAGGGGCTGGGAAGCCTCTAGCCCTGGAAGCGCTGCGCTGACCTCGCGAGAGAATTGCTTGAAGTGGTTGTTGGACTTGGGCGCTTGGGACCCGCCGAGGATGCAGGCTATTGCCCCCTGAGGGGCCTGGTAGCCCCCAGGGTTCTCGTCGGGGAGGTTGCCGTTTTGCCCAGCGTTGTTCCCCCGAGGCCTGTGCTGGAAGTTGTGACGTCCACCTCCGCGGCCACCACGGCCTCCGCCGCGGCCGCCGCGGCCCTGGTTCTTCTCCCGCTCCTTGCTGAGCTGCTTGAGCTCCCAGCAGTCTTCAGTGGCGTGGTTGTGCCTGTTGTGGTAGATGCAGTATGGGCGATTGTCCGCCTTTTTCTCTTCAGCCGCCGGAGAGGCCTCGCGAGGCTGCTTTGCGTCAGGCTCTGCCGCGAGGATGGCGGTGGTCTTGCGCTTCTCTGCGGGCTTCTTCTTGCTCCTGGACCCCTCAGGAGGGTCCTCCTCCACTTCCTTCTTGACGAAGAGGAGGCCCTCTTCAGCCTTGGCGCACTTGTCAGCCAGATCAAAGAGCTTCACCACAGAGGAGAGAGTGTCGTGGATGCCGAGCTTCTCGAGCATCCTGTGGTTCGTGACGCCCTCCCTGAAGGCGGAGATGACGTGCGAGTCCGGGATGTTCGGAATCTTGTTGCGGACCTGGCTGAAGCGCTGGATGTATCTGCGGAGGGTCTCGTCAGGCTTCTGGCGCACCGCGCGAAGGTCGTTGTAGGTGAGTGCGCGTTCGTAGGTGCCCTTGAAGTTGGCGACGAAGACCTTGCAGAGATCCTCCCACGTGTCAATGGTGTTCTCGGGGAGGTTCATGAGCCACGAGAGCGCGGAGTCCTTGAGCGCCATGGAGAGCCAGTTGGCCATCACCTTGTCGTCGCCTCCTGCAGCTTGGATGGAGACGGTGTAGAGCTGCAGGAACTCCAGAGGGTTGGTCCTGCCGTCGTAGCGTGGGGGAGGTCTGGCTTGAACTTCACAGGCCAGACGACACGGCGCAGGTTGCGGGTGAAGGCGGTGCAGCCCGTGGCGTACGTCACGGCGCCACCAGCGAGTACGCCGCGGTTCTGGCGACCTGCAGCGGCGATCTCCTGCACGACGCGGTTGTGGCGGTCCCTCTGGCGCTCGATCTCCACGCGGGCGTCCGCCGGAGTCGCTGCACGATCTGGCAGTCGTGCGGCGAGGACGCGTGCGACGTGGCGCGGTGGTTTGCTGCCGGAGCTGCAGCTGGAGGAGGTGGCGGAGGCGGAGGGGGAGGAGGAGCGCCGTGCGCTATGTTCCCCTCGCGTCCGGAGTGGCGCACCAGCGAGCGGGAGGGTGCTGGTGCTGCAGTGGTGGCGGCAGGAACGGCGGCGGCGTTGATGAGCTCCTCGAGACGCCCCAGCCAGTTGTCATGGCCCGCCTGCGTGGGACGGTAGCGCAGCAACTCCTGCGCCATCAGCAGCGCGGTGGCTGGACTGGGCGCTGCTCGGCCCATCGTGGAGGCGCTCTCGCGCCTGGATGGGTGCAAGGAGGAAGCTCCCTCGTCCTCGCCGTCGATGCCGCCGTCATTGCCGCTGCCGTTGCCGCCGTCGTCCTCAGGGTGCTCGACGCGCGGCTCGGCGTTGCGCTCTGAAGCGCGGTTGGCGCGTGGGCGACCACGCGGGTTGTGGTTGGCGGCGGGCTCGGTGTTGGCCCTGCCGGACGTCCGTCGCGCGAGACGCGCAGCTCGCGTGTCAGTCATGGCGCGGAGAGGTTGAAGAAGTTGAAGACGCGCCTCAGCCCCCTACCTGGCGCGCCAAATGTCGGAGACTAGTCCCAGGAACTAGGGGTGTCTCTCAAGTGCCAGGAAACGAGTAAGGGGCTGAACACAACGTCAAACAAATCCTCAACAACCTCGGCGACGGTGCTCGTCGAGCTCGGTGAGGAACATCACGGCAGAGAGGTAACACGAGCCGCTACCCAGGTTCAGGCCCACCGTCAGGTGTAAAAGCCCTACGTCCTGCTAAGATGTATTGCACTGCTTGGAGAGGTTCACAGTACAAGTGTGCTTGCCGAGGGCACTGCTATGGCTATGGTGGACTATGATGGAATGAGCTCCGTCTTCTTCTCAGATGTAGCTCCTTGGTAGTGGAATGAGTTGCTGAATGCCCGGGATCCCCCTCCTAGGTCGTACACTGGCTCCTTATATACTGGGCTTGGTCCTCTTCCCCGAAAACCTCCGGCGGGAAGGGATACCACAATGCCGCCGAATTGGAGCACAGCGCACAGCGCGGGGGCGTCCATGGACACGGTCCATGGCAGGGAGCACGTCGTCTTGCCAGAAAAAGCCACCGTCCAACCAGGACGGTGGGCTGGCGCTGCAGAGCTTTGGGGCGCACCCCACAATGACGTCGCAGTTGGAGCGTAGCGGCGGCCGGCCGCTTTATCACCAATTTGGCAAGTCTTGGAGTCCGCTTTGCTTGCCGCAGCTCCTTTGACCACTTTATACACGAGAATGGCAACTGCGGCGTCTTCGTCATCACGCGCAGGCGCGCGCGTCACTCTGCGGCGGGCGCAGAGCCCATGTGCGCTCTGCGGCGGCGCAGGAGCTTGCTTTCACTTGAAGGAACCCCGCGAGGCCTGAACCCTCGCCGAGGTTCTGTAGCCGTTGACTTCTCGCGAGGGAAAACCTCCCGAGGGTGGCGCGGAGACGCGCCAGGGCCTGAAGATCTTCTAGGAGAGGCCTTCTCGAGGCAGAGGTCCCTCTTGAGGCCTCCAGGCCGATCGTCTTGGTCCTTAGCAGAAATGCTCGGTCGAGCAAGTAAGCCCTCGCGAGGGAAACCGTCTCGCGAGGCTCGCCAGGCTGAACGTCTGGTCCTTAGCAGAAATTCCTGCGGAGCGTTCGAGGGCTGTGGCAGGCCGGCCCATGATACCCTGGTTTGCACTGGGCCGACAGATCCTTGTTAGTTCCTACATGCACAATACCAAGAAACATTATGAATAGGCCAATCGTGAGAAAGAAAAGCAAGAGAGAGATGGAGGAGATAAGAAGAAGGTCGACTGGTCAATAAAGCACCCACGCGAGAGCAGTACTGCGACAAGCCACTGTCTTCGCGGGCGAACTGCTCGTTGGCGAAACAGCAGCTCTGGATACCTGCTGCGCTCTAGCAGATTAGACCTCTAAATTGGAAACTCTAAGTGCTGTTATTTCGTACGGCAGAGAAAGGAAAAAATTACTAACTTAATTGACCGAGGTGAGGCGGCATTTGATGAGGAGAGTCTCGAGGCAGGCGAGCCCGCTTTCGGCGATGGCATCACTGATGTCAGCCTCCCCAACGCCCTGCCTCCCGCCTTGCGTTCCTTCCTACTAGTTGAAATCGGCGCGGCGACACGCCGCGGCCTTTAAGAGAAATTTTATGTATGAAATGTTTTGTTATAATGACATAATAAATGTCGAAGGAAATTCGAATTTGACGAAATTCGTCGAATGTTTGTGCGAATTTGGATCGGAAATCGAGGAGTTAGAGTCGACAAAACTCGAAACCGATCACGGGGGTGGAACCCACTCGTCGACGCGCATATATTTCGTGTATATAATTTTTGGGAAACGGGGATTTTTTTGTTAAAATTCGTCAACGTTTGTACGAATTTGGATCGGAAATCGAGGAGTTAGAGCCGACAAAACTCGAAACCGTTCACGGGGGTGGAACCCACTCGTCGACGCGCATATATTTCGTGTATGTAATTTTTGGAAAACGCGGGGTTTTTTGCGAAAAATTTGACAAAATTCGTCAACGTTTGATCGAGAAGTTAGAGCCGACAAAACTCGAAACCGTTCATGAGAAGGAACCCACTCGTCGACGCGCATATATTTCAGAAAAATTGACAAAATTCGTGAAATGTTTGTGTGAATTTGGATCCAAAATCGAGAAGTTAGAGTCGACAAAACTCGAAACCGTTCATGAGAATGAACCTACTTGTCGACGCGAATATATTTCATGTATATAAGTTTTGGGGAAACAAAAAAATTTGAGGAAAAAAGTGGAAAAAAAATGTTGCAAAAAAAAGAAAAGCGCTACAGTACCCCCGGGACTGTAGAACACTGTATATGAACAGTAACATCTACAGTACCCGGGCGCTCCCAGGCCGCGGATCCGGCCAGCTTTAATATAGTGAGTAATACTACACGGTGTGTATGAAACACTGCCTTTACATGTAGTTGTATTTTTATTCTAAAAAAAAGTGTTCGGATATTTTAGTAAACATACATACGTGTATTTGATCCCTTAGGCCGTGCTTGGTTCCCCGTTAACTAGGCAAAACGACACGTATATTTCACGGAGGTGGTGTAGCCCTGTTGAAAATATTGAGCGAGCTCCGTAAAATATACCGGTCCGTTACGAAAGAACGATGCACGTTGACGAGGGTGAGGGCACGTACAATGCTAGAGAAAGCAATCGTCCCTTGTGCCTTCCATGTCAGAAAGAGAAGGCAAGAAAAAATATTGTACAATGGCTTTGCCGCATGCGCCTTTGCGGAGAAATTTCAGCACAGCTGATGAGGTAAGAGCATCTCCAAGCGAGGTCCCCAAATCCGGCCCCGAAACGTCCGGACGGCTGTCCGCGTCCGCCTCTAAAAATTGGCCTCCTACAACCATTGCCCCCAAATGTCACACCAAACTGTGGGACCATTTGCATGTGATTGGTGGAAAGGGAAAAAGAGCAATGATTGAAGGACAAAAGAAAGGAAAAGAAAGGAAAAAGGTGGTCCAACATGTCAAAAAGGTGGTCCAACATGCGTCCGGGCGTGCGTCCGGGCGTGCTAATTCTCCCCAAACTCCTCCCACATATGGTGTGGGTTTGGGGGTTGCCGGACGTGCGGACGCTGGTCCCATGAAATAAACCAGTCCGGACGCAAAAAGATCGGTTTGGGAGCAGTTTAGGGCCATGCTTGGAGATGCTCTAACCACGCGAAAGCCACATTCGAGAACAGGACCGAAGGCCAAAAACGGAAATTTTGAACAGTCTCCAGTTCCATTCTTCGGGCGGAAGACTGAAATCACCGACAAGTCAAACCATCTTTCATCTGCGCCAGTAGCCAAAAATGAGCCACGAGCCCACGACAACGACCACCGAATAGAATAACAGCAACTTGCTGGGTTCCGGACTATTTCGCGGGCCCTTCCATGGGATGGAGACGACGGACCAACGCTATCCATGTAAGGAAGCGCGTGTTCCAGTCCCAGGCTCTACCTTGCGAGCAAGTAAACAGAGAGAAGATTCTGCCTTTTTCAAACCGCCTAGCTATTGCGACACGCTCCTCGACGACGTCAACCCCGACGTGAGACAACCTGCTTACCGGCGTAAGCTCCCCCAGTTAACATCCCTGGTACTCCTATAAAAGGCCTGGCAGCCATGGCCATGCACTCACCCAGACTCCGTCTCATCACAGGAGCCACTTCAGATTTCTCCTGAACCCATCTCGTCCATCGTTGGCACAGACGAACGTACATACTCTACTTAGCTCATACCGCAGCCGCGCGCCAATCGATGGTTTCGTCGATGAAGCACTGCAGATATCAGGCCGAGGTGCCCTTGTCCCTCTCGCTGTCCCTCGGCGCCGCGGCCGACCGCAAGAAGAAGCTGGGGCGGCGCGCCACGGCCGGAGGCGGAGGAGAGGGCGACGGGGAGTTCACTTGCAAGACGTGCGGCCGCTCGTTCCCGACGTTCCAGGCGCTGGGCGGGCACCGGACCAGCCACCTGCGAGGTCGACACGGGCTCGCCCTCGCCGGAGATCACTACTCCGTCAAGCCAAAGAAGAGTACTTCCAGCGATGATCAGAGGCCGGCGGTACACCAGTGCCACGTCTGCGGCCTCGTGTTCGAGATGGGCAGGCGCTCGGGGGGCACATGCGCAGGCACCGCGAGGAGGCCGGCGCGGTGGCGCAGGCGCCGCCTGTTCTGCTCCAGCTGTTCGTCTAGCTAGCGCACTCGATTGATAGACTCTGTGTATAGAGCGATTGGTTTGTGCGCTGCTGCACACTCATACTCTCGTAGTCGTCGTAGGTGTTGATCGATGGTCCATATCATTCGTATGTGTACATAATTCACTCGGATATCTTCATTCATTCGTTACGGAGATTATATACATTGATTAGTTCGTTTAATTTGTTTCAATGGAATTGCCACCGTTTCGCACCTGAAAATTTAAAAACTTCGCTGCTTGGTCGCATATGAAGAGGTGACTTATGAGTTGTTTGGATACCGAGATTTTAGCAAATTAGTTCTCTAAACCCGTTTAAGAGACCTAAAACCATGTTTGGTTAGTGTAATCATTTTTGGGATAAATAAGACATTTTGAGGAGTATAACAATGATTAACTTCCAGTTGTGTGTATATTGTCACTCCACACAGGCATGCACATTTTGTGTTAGATTTGGCAAAGACGAAATTGTGCCTCGTGTCAATAAATGAGAAACATTTGAGGCGGTGAGATGAGTACAAGATAGACTCTCATTCCTCCCCAACCTTTTCACAGTCGACTCTCCGCTCATGGCTCCTCTCTTCTCCGCCTCAGATGACGCCGTCCCCTGTAGTGCCAAGGAAAGGGGAGGCTGGCCACCGTTGCAATAGTAGTTCAGGGTTTTAGTCTTTGTCCCATGTTGCGTCTAGTCGTATGCCGAGGGGAGTTGGGTTGCAGATGCAAGCTGCATTTGGCCGGCGGCGACAATTGTCCTCGCCAAGGTGCTCCGGAGGGCCGCGATAGAGGCACGAGTTGGAAGATCTACGCCGCCCTTGAATGAGGTCGAGGTCGGAGCTCTTCCTCGACTTCATTCCGACTCATCTAGCTGCCATGGGGACGGAAGTTGAGCGACGGAATTGTAGGTTGGACCTTGGAGAGGGATTGGTGTAGCTCTTCAGCGGAGTTCAGCCACGAAGGACAAGTTCACGGAAGTGATTCCGACGAAGACAAGCCCGCGCTATGTTCTGTGAAGAACACCCTCCAGGGCGATGTGCCATGCGGAGGATATATTAATGTGACGATTAACGTTACGGCGATCCATATGGCGCTGTCCCCGGCACCGTCAACGGCGGTCGTGCTTCGAGGTCAGGCCAGAGCAGCTATGGCGGAGAAAAAGGACATGATTGCTTTTTTACTTTTCTTTGTTGGGGTTTTTCTTGTAAAAATTGAGGACATCTTGTTATTCTTTTATCTGCTAGTGTCCTCTTTGTAAATTATCGTGCACCTTAATATACTTTTCGGGGGCCTTCGGATTTTTTCGGGGGTCTTCGGATTTTTTCCCCCGTTAAAAAGGGTGGTAGAGATGGACCTCCATTCCAAAGAGCTGTGTGGAGTGGAACAACAACGTATTATGAAACCAACGTACCACCAATAACTCTGTTTTAATACTCCCTCCGGTCAGATTTTGATTGTCGCAACTTTAGGAAGGATTAGGCAAATCTTTCTGCGACAGTTAAATCCGATCGGAGGTAGTAGTAAAGATTGTGAAGGTTCTAGTCTTGTATGAAACACTGCCCTAACGGGTAGTGATATTTTTAGCAAGAAGGTACACGCGTGTTAGTAATCTCTTGCCCTCTACTAAAAATAAAAAATCAATGGACGTTAACGAGCGCGTGGCCTGGACCTTTCCCGCTGCGGAGGAATGAGACCGCAGACGAGTTAAACTGTAGTCTCATTCTCCGGCCGCAAGACTAGCCTGGTTGCCTGGGCGACCGATCTGTGAATGAAACCAACCTTCACCTGCGCCAGCGACACTGCCATAATAAACAAGCCAGTGACAAGGACCACCGATAGAGCAAGTATATATCTTTAGCTAATAAAGTACACTAACTAACACCGTGAGGGATAGTTGCCGGGTTCCGTCCCATTTCGCGGGCCCTTCCATCCACCTGCTGTGTAGACGCGCGCGCGTGTCCCGGTCACTGATTGCGAGCAAGTAAACGGAAAGAGAAAGTTCCGGCCGCCCTTTCCAAACCACCGATGTCGACGCGCTCTCATGGTGGGCGACGTCAACCCCGACGTGGTCTACACGTGAGCCGTGACCACCTCCTGCCTGGCTGCTACTCCTGTTCCCACCACTATCTCGCTCCTATAAAAGGCCAGACATGCACACTCCCAGCCACATCGCAGCCACTTCCGATTTCTCCTAATTCCATCTCATCTCGTCGATCAATCATCTCGCACAGACAACTCTCGAGCTCGCCCGATCGATTAGGTACTCATCCATGGTTTCGTCGATAGATCACTACAGAGACCACCCCTCGTACCTCTCCCTCGCACTGTCCCTCGGCGCCGTGGCCGAGCGCAAGAAGAAGCTGGGCCGGCGCGCGACGGCCGGATCAGGCGGAGAGGGCGCCGGGGAATTCATCTGCAAGACGTGCGGACGCTCGTTCCCGACGTTCCAGGCCCTCGGCGGGCACCGGACCAGCCACCTCCGCGGCCGCCACGGGCTCGCTCTCGCCCTCGCCGGAGATCACTACTCCGTCAAGCCCAAGAAGGTTACTTCGTCTGCGGACGATCAGAAGCCGGCAGCAGCACACCAGTGCCACGTATGCGGGCTTGAGTTCGAGATGGGGCAGGCGCTCGGGGGACACATGCGCAGGCACCGCGAGGAGACCGCCGGCGCGACGGCGCAGGCGCCGCCCGTTCTGCTCCAGCTGTTCGTCTAGCTCGATGCAGTTGCAGAGTTCCTGCAGCCGTGCCACCTGCTAGCTTGATTATTGTAGTCGTAGGTGTTGACCGTTGGTTCATTCGTTCTTCATATGTGTACATATATCGCGAGGAATTGTTCATTCATTCATTCCTTACGGAGATTATATACATTGATTCGTTCGTTGCATTTGTTCCAGTGGAATTGGCTACCGTTTCCGCACCTGAAAGTTGAGCTATTGACTCTATCAGAGTCCAGCATCGTCGAATCCTCGCATGCCTACTCATCACATATTTAGTGAGTCCAAGCAAGCGAGGAGTTAGCACACACACTCGTAGCGATCAATAAACTACAGATCCAACAAATATATTTCAAAATTACTTTTATACTATTCCCGGTTGCGACTGCAACCGTGATTAGAATAACAATGTTGCCAGGCCAAGATGGTTAAATGTACTCGGTATAAGTGTATAAACAAGATTGTTAGGCCAAGATGGTTAAATCAAAACTATCATAAGCAAAGATAATTAGTTAACTACTCCCTCCATATCAAAATATAAGATATTTTGGATATTATAATACAAACTACATACGAGTTGAAATAAGTGAATCTATAGATACATCTGTATGAGAAAAATGCTATAAAATCTTTTATTTTGGTACGGATGTAGTTTTTATTATAATTCTACTAGCTAACACTTGTCTACGGGGAACACATGGAAGATTCATAATTAAAATAAATGGACTAAGAACCGAGATACCACTCATGACTTATATTTGAGATTCGTCGCCGATTTTGATCGCTCATAAGTCAGAGTGTTCAAGTTGGCTTATGAAGAAACACAATACTGAGGGAAAGATAATATATTACCTGTCATAACATTACTAATATATATAGATGTTTAATCAACTTAGAGCCCAATTCCGAGATTGCTCCTAGCTAGTAGATCGGCGGAGATGTCGGTTTCCCGCAGAATGCGAGAATGGTAAACACACATGTAAAGAAATACCTCTTTGATCACAACGCAAGTATTGGCATGTACAATCTCACTACCTCCAAATATTGATTCCATTGACAACTATTTTCCGCGAGAAATATCAAGTCTGTCAAGGAAACTCATTTTTCCTTGTGAGCTTTTCTTCGGAACCTCTTTTTGTTCATGCATGCAGCAATCAACAATTCATTTGATGCTTGTAGAGCTATGAAGTGCATTCTCGATCAAAATACAACATTCTTCAAAGCTGGATATACTAGAGCGGCTAAGTTATAAAACATGTGGGAAAGATAGTTGTATCGAATGATGTCATCCAGCTTTGGATTTTCAACTACACTCCTTTCACGACAATCTTAGATATATCCAGGCCTTGCATTTCTTGCCCAAAGCTTCACAATATAGTGTGCCAGCAACGATTTGATATTCATTAAATAAAAAACTTTAATGACATGACTAGGCAATATTCTTGCTCTTTTGAAGTCACCACAACGACATGATGTCGTCTATTGGTTTTAGCCCCTGTTTGTTTGGGCTTCTGTTTTTGCTTTTAGGCTAAAAAACAGAAGACCAAAATCAAATTGTAAAGCACTGCCTAGAAACGTTGTGCGAAAATGCACTAGAAGAGCGAACGAGAGCGGAAGCAGGGAGGGAGGTGCTTCCCGCAGCTTCCTACTCAAGTGCCAAAACTTTTTTCTTTATTACCCACCCCGTTCCTGAAAATAACAAGCCCACTGCCCCCGTGAGCCCAAACTCTGACCACTTTCGTTCGCTTCGCATGCATATGTACATGTACGTTCCCTTCACATGTGTATCTACATGTACGGTATCTGGCGATTTTGGTTCGCTTCGCATGCATATGTACTGTACGCTTCCGTCGCATGTGTATCTACGGTACGTGTAGGGAGTCAAGCCATACTCCATCTCACACAAATATATATTATTATTCGAAATAATTTGTATACTAAATATGTGCGTGTCGATGAATAGGTTCCTTTCCCGTAATCGGTTTTGAGTTTTGTCGACTGCAGGTTCTTAATTTTGGACCGAAGTTTGTACCATTTTTAGACGAATTTTATTGAATTTTTTGCGCTCGGCCGCCCTTTTGAAATCTCCTGTTAGGACTAGATCCTTCTCCGTTTCCTACAACTTTCGTGTTGTAACTTTTTCATTTCGCCGAACATATATAAATAGATCGTGTACACCTTCACACCCTCCTTGTTAAACCAGTTCACGGTAGGTCGTGTTTGGCAAACTATATCTCCTAGTGAATACAACTTGTTCAGAATTCAGGGTATTCCAGACATTTCATACTTTAAACGAACAATAGCAGCCATAAAAAACATTCCTGCCAAAGATCAAATCTCTGCTTCCAACAGCTGTTTCCCACAGCTGCTTTTTAACAGCCCACCAGCTACAGCTGTTTCTCAACAGCAGCCCAAACAAACAGACCTTTAGCCACCAATAACTTTGTGTTCTTCAAAGATTGAAAGTTTTTCATCAGCGGGAATTCCAATTTTAACCATGTATTCATTATGTCAAGGTAGTTTATCTGAACAGGTTGACATTGATCTCACATATTTTTCTTGAAAAAAATCAAAATCAGCAAGAGTATAAAGCTTTAAACGATTGAATCCAACATAGACACAAATTGATCTATACTTTACGCCTTGTCTATTTCAAAAGTAGCGTCGAAGGTTATGAAATCACCCAAATGGGCACAATCTATGATCATTTTGTGACTAGCCCAAAATATATTTAATATTATTTCATCACAATCCAATTGTAAAACATATTGGAATGAAGGAGGTTTCGTCTTACAAGGGACATTTCATTTTGAAACAATATTATAATTAACGTCAGATTTTTTCGTAAATCTAAGTCTCAAACCATATCCTATCGCTTTGTGTAACTTAATAAAGCAAATTGTACTTCAAACCTATTTTTTCTGTACAAAGCGAGCAAGGACACATTGGTATGGTATGGCATAGTGCAGCCTAGAAACTTTTATTAGATCGAGCATTGGAGTCGCACACCTTTGGACGCATGCACTTTTAGTCGGAAATTGAGATTTATCAAGTGACATATAATATAGATCTAGCGTGTTTTTCGGACCACACGCCTGTGCGTCTAAGTCAAGTTGATCGTCTTTGTAATCTCAAAAGGAAATTTAATCATTTATCTTTTCAATTTTATTTTACAATCAGCTCCTAAACCACTCTCGGGAAAAAACGAGTTCCTAAAATTGAACCTAGCTGCATATAGACGATGAATTATACACTTTAGCAAAGGTGAGGCTGATATAATTTATAATCTCTACTATATAATATCAGTAAAGTTTCTTCCTCCAAAAATTTCGTCCGTCCGTGGTACGTCGTGCATATCGGTGAAATAATCAGACGGGTTCGTTCGGCCGTCCGTGTCGATGTGGGCTAATGTTTATGTCCTTCTTGAGCGTCTACGACTCGTTCGCCTCGCCTCCGCCCGAGCAGCGCGAACATGAGCGCTGCAGCTTGCTTCGAATCCGCCTGCGAGTCTGCGACGAGCCTCCACAGTGGCGGCAGCGATAGCCTGAGGCCGGCGCGCTATGTCGTGTTCGTACCTCCCGATCTTCCTTTAGTTATCTCAGGCGTGACTGGAAGGCCCGGCCCAGGCGCCCAGTACGTCACGGCCGAAGGTGATCGTGCTTCAAGTTAACTATTGAGTGTGATCAATGGCGAGCCGTGGTACCTCTGGGGCACCGCGCGTCGCACCGCCACACGCTTGTCCACCTCAGCCCAGCCGAGCGTCCCTGCCTCCAAATTGGAGACACCGGCATCGCAGCGCTACTCGACGGGGCGCTCCAGGCCGGCTCGTACAATCGGCGGCGGCGACCAGGACAGGCACCCCGCTGCACCTCCTATGAGTGAGGCTCGTACCATTCAGCTCAAGTCCGGCCCCGTAGTGGCATTCGCAGATCCGCTGCCGACGGCGCGACGCGTCTGGCGTCGTTCCTAGCGCCAACGATGACACCTGTGCTAACGCCCACGGATGACAGGCACAAAGGACGTCGTGGACACGCTACTGATTGTAGAGGAGGACGTCGGCTAACGACGACGTGACCAAATGGCAAATATAATTTTCCAAGGCGCGTACTCGATCTGGGTGGAGGTGCATCTCGCCCACTATATGGGATTCCACAACGTCGAGCCAGAGTTGCAGAATGGTTCCGTCTTCAGGTACGCCTTTGGCGACAAATGCATCGAGCTGCTGGAGTGCTCGACAGAAGTGGGCAGAACCCAGTCGGAAATTTGATCAAGCAGTTGCAGGTGAGCAATATGCCCATATGAGTCTGACATGCTTTAAGTTTCTCGGGCGTTCTCTTCCTTCCTAGATTTCCTTCTTTTTATGGGTAGTATGGGTAGTAGTTAGTGTGTTAATGTCTGACACACAGTGCCAGAATGTTGTTTCGTGTTGCTTAATCTATACTAAACTTCAGTAGCCTGCTTTAGTAGGTCAATACATGCAATACAGCTTGCTGGGCAGTCACAATTAGGAAACTGACAAAACATTATTGCAAACTGTTAGATATGTCAGTACGAGTATTGGGTTATATCGCCAAGATTTATCATAATAAGTACACGTTATAGTGTGAAATATGTGAGTTAGTTACCAGGCTCTAGCACAGCAGAAATTCATCATTTGTACCAACCATTGTCAAACCCAGAACCTCCATAACCCAGATTTTTATTCTACCCCGTTGCAACGCACGGGTACTTTGCTAGTTAGATTAGAGATCTTCTACGCAACGCCCCACGTCTACGGTAAAGCAGGTCACCATCACTGATCCGTATATATTAGGTCATGCCAGGTGGCCTAACTTAATTTTATACCCGACGATAAATTAAGAACGCAAAAAGGTTGGAAAATCCTGGACGTACGTCGAAATATCCTTCAACACACACCAGAATGTTCCGGCACTTGGTGTTCCAGAACGTCGCCTACTGCTAGCCATAGCCGATTAGCCGGGAACGTCCCTTAAGATGACGCGTCCGTCGAGCTGGTGAAGTATTTTGATCAGCTGGTGCGCGACTTCCACCGCAAGTAAACTCGGAGCAGTACCATTTGGCGTGGATCGATCGATACTACAGTAATTTGCAGCCTAGCTAGCTTGATAGAAGCCACGACTGCTGACGTAAGCACGTACCGCTGCAAAATGCAAATGTGGGACAGTACGTTTCGTGGTATGGTCAATGCTTAACCTCCACAATCCATCGTTTAAATATTGAGCGGACGAGCGTAGAGCACACAGGCTCGCTTTCTAGATTAAATTTACCAGCTGAAAAGTTGGAATAATGAATGGAGTCAGTGTGTGTATGGAATATCAGAATATGGATCCACATCCTAAGCTATGCCGAGTTTGGCAAGAAAACAAGGATATCTACAGTTGACTAGAACAAGCTGCCAAATGGGCAACGCGCATGCGTGCACCGGACGGGACCGGGAGGACGCGGTGGAGGAACAAAGACGTGGCCCCTGCGCCGGCGGCAAAATGGAACAGCTAGAGCTAGCTAGCACGGCGCGCGCGAGTTGATTAAGGCTCAGTTCTTTTCGGCTTCGGCCTGCGCATAACCAACTCCGGTTTGAAGCTACCCAAAGAGACAGTAGTTAAAAAACGCTAAATTGCAGTCTAGTTCTTTTCGGCTTTTATTGTCCGAGCTTATTGTTTGAGCTTTATGATGAAAAGTCCTGAGATGATTTTATGTTTTGACTACCTCCTAATGAGTTGTTTCTTATTGTTTTTGCTGCAAATTTGAGAAGGAAAACAATTCCAGAATTTGAACAAAACTCATCCCATTGCAAGACAAAAGAGCTTTGAACTCTGAAGTCTGAACTGAAACCGTACACCTACACCTGGAGCATCCGCCGCCGTCGCTCTCCGTGTTGCTGCAGGGTTCCTCCTGTACGGAGGCGGAGGGGCTCTGTACTAGACGTCCTGGTCTGGGGCCTCGCGGTGCGCATTCCCACAGGTGAGCTCCAAGGCGGATGCAATCCTGTAGGGAGGCCGGCAAAGCTGAGGAGGCCGGATGAGGTCCTCGACCACATCGTCGTCTTCTCCGTCGCTCTGGTCGAACACGACGCTCTTCCCCTTCTGTGGCAACGCCGGTCGACGGCCGCAACAGAACGAGCTCCGCCCGGCGAGCTCGACCTCGCCTTCAATCCGCGCCTACGAGGTGTAGGGCGTGGCCGCGAGCTACCCTCCGCCGTGGAATGGGTCCAGGGTGGGCAGGGGAAGCTTATGGCGGAGGGGGGTGGCTGGGACGGCGGCCGAAGTTGCCGGGGCTGGCGGCCGTGGGCTGGCGCGGGAGGAACCCTAGCAAGCTAGCACGCAGGGGAATCGGAGGGGAGAGGAGAGAAAACGGTTCGGTCTCTGCAGTCTCGCTAGGGTTGATCTAGGTGCAGGGCGCGGTGGCAATTTGCTGTAAATACGACGTCAAACAGGGGCAACACCAAATAACGTTTCGTGGACTTTCAGGAAGCTGCGGGCGGCTGTGGGAAGTTGGGGTCAGGTGGCTTTTTCGCACGGTGAAAGCTGGCTGCCCAAAAAAAAAGACTTAAATTGAAGTAATTTTGGGCTTAGGCTTTTTTAGACCATTAAGCTGTGAAGCTGTCTAGAAGCCTAAAAGAGGCTGGACCTGCCGCGCTTTACTCCGTGCGAACCATGTATATCGCCGCGCCGGCCGGTGCCGACGCCCCACGCTCTACCTAAATGCCTGACAGCTGCGACATGATCGGCTCGGCAGCATATACTTCCCTCTCGCGCTCGATGTAGCGCACCGCCGTGCAGCCGCGTGACACTAGCTAGCTGCCCGGCCGCTTGTCGTTCACTATCCAACAAAAGACTTGATCAGGAGTCAGGACTCCCGAACCAATAATTTACTAGTAGCATTAGACTCGTTGATCTTCTACTCGATCGATATTTCTAGGCAGTGACGGAGCCAAAATTTCAACTCTGTGTAGTCAATATAATGTTGTGTAGTCAAATACACGTATACCTTACACTATACCTAATGAAGACTTACGTACGTAGCGTACACAAAGTCTGAAAAGTCATGCCCGATCAAAGATCTTGTCGACAATTCGAGAGAGTTCTAGAGCTTTGAGCTTTGTCCACGAACTCGACCACGATTACGCAACAGCGCCGCACAGCCTACGCCCAGTCCAAACTGCAGACGCGCGCAGCCTGGGAGTAATTTATCCACTCCGATTAATAGATTAAGCCGCCGAACCCGCCCCCGCGGCTAGGCTCGCGTTGCCTCGCGGCTAAGCAAACCACGCGCCGCGTGCCGTGCCAGCTGACGCCACTCCACACCACACCTTCGGTTCGGGTCGGCCGCGCTACTCCTGCCATATCCGAGCGCTGAGTCCGTCACGTCGCTGTGGCTTCCTTCCTCCCCAGATTGGTCGAGCCACGTTCTAGGTCGGCCAGCTCCCACCAACTTGACACCCACGTTAGCTCCCCCGACACCACTCACGCCACCGCCTCCGTGGTGGTGGTGCAGAACCTATATATAAGTGCGCCGCCGGCTAACCCAAACCCATCCGTCCATTCTTTCTTCTTCTCACAAGCTGCAAGCCCAGAGCACAGAAAAGCATCCGAGATCCAGCTCATAATCGTCCTCCATGGGAGCGGGGATGAAGCACGCGAGAGACGAGGAGCCGGTGTCGCTTGCCCTGTCGCTGACCACGGACTCGCCCACGACGTCGTGCACGACGTCGGCAGACACATCCGGTGCGCCAAAGAAGAAGATACGGCGCGGGCGGGTGGTGGCGACGTCCGGTGAGGGGGAGTTCGTGTGCAAGACGTGCGGCCGCGCCTTCACGTCGTTCCAGGCGCTGGGAGGCACCGGACCAGCCACCTCCGCGGCCGCCACGGGCTGGAGCTCGGCGTCGGCGTCGCTAAGGCCATCAGGGAGCGGAAGCGGCTCGAGGACAAGGATAAACAGCACGAGTGCCACATCTGCGGGCTCGGCTTCGAGATGGGCCAGGCTCTCGGTGGGCACATGAGGCGGCACCGCGAGGAGATGGCGCTCAGCGGCGGCCATGACCAGTGGGTCGTCGCGCTGCCGGATCAGGAGGTGGTGGGGCACGCTGCCGACGACATAGGTTATTATTGTTCGTCTAGCTTCTTGATGGAGGACCTGTACATGAATGACATAGGTTATTATTGTTCGACTTGTAGCCACGATTTTTGACGATGCGATAGAGATTTCGGGGGGTAATTAGCGTTTCTGTACTTGGAACTTTGGTTTGGAATTTTGATATGTCAGTTGGGCTTGGCTACTCGGCAATTTCCCCTTGGATTACTGTAATTTCGAATTTTGCCTCGGATTGTTCTTTTTTTTTTTTTTTTTGAGGATGATCCGACGCAAACAGCTCATCACACTTTACAAAAAGGTCCAAAAGAAAACAGAAATTACAGAGAGAACCCCGAAAAGTGCAAAGAGCACCCTGAGCTACCGAAGGAGATTACAATCGGATCCAAAACGAACCCCAAGCACCTAGGCGACGGCGGCGCCGCCGTACATCCAGCCGCCGGGAAGAGGGTGCCGCCCCAACATGTAGATGGTCGCAGAAGCCGTCCGCCGCCGAGCGACGGCTCGTTGAACGCGTACGACCACGGCACCTGCTCCCCGCTTCCGCCAAACTTCCAGCCGGCTCCGCGCCGCCCAGGTCCACCACCGCGCGCACCGCACCATCTCCAGCCGTAGCTCCCCTCGCCACCATGGCCGGCCGGAGCTGAAGCAACGAAGAAAGAGACCACCCGAACCACCTGCAGCAAAAACGGAACACAGCCCACCAGCAGCTCCTCCCCTCGCCTCCACGGCCGGCCAGAGGAGCACACACGGAGGACTGCGCCTGACGGAACAACTCCACAGCCTCCCCGGTGACGAGGCCGGAACGGGAAGAGGGGGAGGACGAAACCCAACACACGAGCGCCATCCCCACCGTCAACAACAGCGCCGCCCGGGAACACACACCTACAAACCACTACCTATACTACACGCGCGGCGAGAAACGGAGCTCCCCCCCCCCCCCCCCCCCAACCTCACGGTGCCGAAGCGGTGACCGGAGGCGGAGGGGAGCGGCGGAAATCGCCGGCGAACTCTCGAAGGAACGAGACGCCTCGGAGTCGCCTCTCTCGACTCTAGCGAGGGACACGGGGACGGACAGCGGTATAATAGATTGCCTCGGATTGTTCTTGTGTCTGTGAATATGGTAAATGTTCTGAAATGCTAGCTGTTTTTTTGTTTTTGAAGAACAAATGCTAGCTGTTCATCCTCTGTAAAGTTGTGCAACAGGCTACCTTGGAAAAATTTTGAGGTTTAAGACGGTCGTATCCGTCATTCGATTAGATAGAATAGAGTGTTATGTACAGATTTTCGAGCTAGGGAAAAAAACAAAAACTAGTCTCCAGGATCTTGTGTGTGAGCGAAAGCCCGCACCGCCAAATCCTCCCGCACCAAAGCCGCCACCTCCAAAGGCGAGATTGCCACATTGCATAGGGTCCTTTGGCTCCTCTCCTTCCCTGTCCGCCAAATCAAGTGGATGATGGTTTCGCCAGTCGCTCTCCTAGCCTCGTGTGAAGAACCCACAAGTGCTCACCATGACAACAGACAACCTCGATCAGCAACGCACCGTTCTTCCTGTGCCCCACAGACACAAAAAACACCTCCTCTCAGCATTTGCAAGCAGGAGTGTCCAAGCATCAGAAACTTCATCATCTAGGCCTCCCCCGGCGGCATTTGCCGCACCATCCTGGTCCCTGACGTCGTCGTCTTCTTCTTCTTCTTGGTCTTGTTCACGACGAGGACAAGGTCGTCGATGGCCGCCACCTCCGGGTCCGAGAAGGGCCGGTCCGAGACATCTAACAAGGCCAAGAAGTCCTCTCGCCGGCGCCCCGAGGGGTGGGCCTCCTCGGTCAGCGAGCCGAGACGGCGCGCCACGGTCTCCCTGGCCAGCTGCTCAATGTTGGCGCCTTTCGGGTGTAGCTTGGCGAGTCTCTCGCTCCTCCACACAGACGGCGCCTCCACCTCCCTCTCGTGGACCAACGGCGTGGCCGGCGTGCCCAATACGGTGGCCGCAAGTGGCACCGTGATCCGGGCTAAGAAGCCCGACAAGGGGCACAGAGCTGCACCGACCTCCTTGTCCTGCTGCCTAGGTCCAACCTGCACCGGCGAGACAAAGTCCTTCACGAACTGTTGCCCGTCCACCTTCTCAGCAACGATCACACCCTGAGCGGACAACAGGGTAGAGCCAGCTCCAGGCTCGGCGATGCACTGCTCTTCATCCTCCACCTCCTCGCACAGCAGCACCACCTCGCAGGACGCATCGCCTGGCGAGACGATAGAAGGCGGCTCGTCGCTCACAACCGGACGCGGGGAGCACCCCGAGGCCGGACACGAGTCCCATGCCAAAATCTCGCCGATCAGACCTTGCCACGCCAACATCTCCTCAGACTCTGCCGCGGATACCTGCCCCCTCGCCTCGCGGTCGCCATCCTTTCCTTGCTTTGGTGGCATCATCAGCCCGGCCCGCTTGTTCTCCTCTGTGGGAGCTCCATCCACGCTCTCCTTGTGGCACCGCTCGTTGGGCAGCAACACCTCCGCCGCCGCAGTGGAGCAGCACATGTCAAGCTCGCACTCCATGAGCACCTCCCTGAAGGAGCGTAGCGGGCTGACCGACGAAGAGCAATGTCAAGGAAGGCCTGGTGGCTTGGCAGGTGGAGGAGAAGCCGGAGGTTCTCCGCAACCTCCAGCGAGGTGGCCTGGCATGTGGCACCTCCAGCAAACTTTGGGCTCTTGACACTTTGGGCTCTTGACAGTCAATGGCGTAGTGGCGGTGGCTGAGACAGCGGAAGCAGCGTCCCCGCAACTTCCTAAGGAGGAGAGCGCGTCGCGCCAGGCTGGCTCCATCCCGCACGCGAGCCTTGTCTGGTGGAGCAGCCCGAGGGAACTGGGGCGCCGCCTTGACTGAGCCAGAGGCCGGCGGCCGCCAACATCCATGTTCACCGGCGCCTGCTGGCTCCTTCCCCGAAGGCACGAAGCGTAGCTCAGCCCAGGAGCAACAAGGCTCCCTCCAACTGCTCCAATCCGCGAGGACAAGCGGCGCGGCCGACGCACAGGCGACAACCCCGGAAGCGGGGGCTTCTCTCCACGCGCAGTTGGGTCCAGCAGCAGCACGCGACGAAACCTTGGCTGGAAGCGGGGAGGAGCCACTCCCGGAGGAGGAGGAGCCGCACGAGCGAGCCCCCCGAGCGGCAGGCACCCGCCGCCGGATTCCGAGGCCCTGGACCCCCGCGTCGTCGGCAGGTCCAACCGGGTGCCGCCGACCGCATCCTGCTGAGAGGCTAGCACCACCGAGACCTCCTCGTCGGCGTCCTCCGCGCAGTCCCCCCAGAGGAACGTGCAAGGCGAAGGGAGAAGGTTGGTGGCGTCGATCTACGGGACGGAGGGGTGGAGACGGTGGCCGGAGCGGCTGCCGCCTTGGCCGCCCCACGCGGGTCGGGAGCGCACATCACATGGGGCGGAGCTGCCTCTCCTCCGTGCTGGAGGCGAGCGACTGGCGGCGGCGGACCTGGGGGCGAGCGGCCGGCAGCAGCGGCAGAGACCCGAGCGGCTCGCGGCGACAGCAGCCTCTGCCACTACATGCCGCGCACCATGCCGGAGAGAGCACGCGGAGGGGATGCCGGATCAGGTCGTGGAGGTCGGAGAAGTCACCGGAGCAGGGAGATCGGGCCGGCGGCGGGGTCACCACGCGCGTGCCGCCATGGTCGCCTCACGCGCTCTCTTGCCTTACTGTTTTGCGCAGTGTGTATATGTTACCTTGGGAAATTGTCCGCAACGTTAATATTAGTGCTGAGATTATCAAACCACTTGTGTTTTCCTCCATCATCTATTCCCAAACAGCTGTAATAAGATCAATAGCCCCGGACACGTCGACGGAGAAAACGTATCAGTATTCAGTACTGCAAACTATTGACAAAACTGACTTAACTTGGATATCTCTAGAAGAGGTAATACTACGCGGAAAACAGCCCACGTAAGCTTTATTTTCATCGTATATATGGCTAAATTAGTGGTAGGCACTTCCTACAGCTCAGACGTCCATCGCTGTCACGCGGCCGGGGCAGAACTGAATTCCCAGCCAGCTGCTTCTAAATGTCGGCCGATACAGCCAATGTTTCGATACAGCTGACTAAATATGCGGCGACTACCTGTAGTTTGCCCTTTACTGTCTTTTATTTTTTGACCTCGGCCATGTCTTGCTTTACTTCTCCTATATCAATATAGAAGGCAAAACTTTTGTCTCGGTTTCAAAAAATATATTTTTTGACCTGTTTGGATAGAGATAGTATAGTGGATGAATTTCTTTTGAAGAAAGTGTTGAAACTTTGAATTGTATATTTGCGAATGGCGAATGCGTACATTTTAGGAAACACCAGAGCAGTGTTAGCGTGCTGTATGCACACGAGATTCAGCATGTTGTACTTGGAGTAATTAATCATCTCTTTTTGGAAAAATTAATGATCAAGAGTGTCTTGCAAGAGAATGGATGGATTGCTCAAATCGAGATGACCGACCAGCTCTCCTCTGCCCAGTTGGAGCAATTTGTGGCACTATAGACTCATACTCCAAAAACAATTAGTAACTCGTTCATGACTTTGAGGATGACATCATTTGGATGCTCTCGGCAAGGGTCCAATATTCGGCGGCATAGGCATAAAAGGTTCGAGTTCCGTCGTAGTTGAGGGACAATGTTTCGTAATATTTTTTACCATGTAAAGTTTGTAATTCTCCAAGTAAATGAACATCTACCGGAAGATTTGGAAAGAGTGGGCCAAACTATAATAATGATTTAAATTTCAACTGGCATAATCTGATAATATATAAACAAATGTTAGTCTTTGTTTTTGGATTATACGAATTGTTGTTTTCGGTGTTAATTCTTATGAATATTGATAGTTGATTATCTTCCATGGTGCACATGGCCCCGACGCTAATCTACCTCTCTTCCTCTAGAAAACATTGGCAAGAAGATGTTGGGAGAATTTAACTCTTATGTCCAGAGTTCTACTTTTTTTTTGCGACTTCTTGGTAGTCAAATATTTTATTTGCTGTACAATAGTACACAAGAGTTTGTTAGCACGAGATACTTCCTCCAAGGGTAGTTAATTAACTTGGGGTGTACACACATCCACAAAAATGTCATCACAAAGCAATCCATAGAAAATGTAAAGTGAGTCTTAGTTTCACTAGAAAAGATAGTGTGATACATGATCGAATGTCGTTATTTTCCTAGTATACTATCCTAGGGGAAAAAATGCCGCTACATACTGAAAACACGTGTTTCGGAGCCTGTAACTTTTCTCTCCTTGCTTACTTGTCAGCCACGGGTAGCCTTTTGACTCTACGCGGACGAGGCAGCTCCTCCTCCTCCTTTGCGACTACTTATCGATTGTGCTGCTGAAACACTTTCCCTTTTGTGATCTCTTCTCCTCTTCTGAGCCATCTCACCGCTGGGTGATGACGAGGGAGACCTCGAGACTCTAACAGAAAGCATAGCAATACGAGTCATAGACCGGAACATACATTAAATATACAAAAAAATGAAAAAAAAAATGTTGGTGTTGATCCAACAATAATGTCCTAATTAAAAAAATAAGTATACCCAAATTAATACAGACAATTATTGATTTGTGATCCATGGATATAACCATTATAACGCCGTAGTAAGAAATAGTAATGGCCTATCATGAATTAAATAATTGGCTTTGCAGTTGGTACAAATACGAATACATAATTTGATGGACATCCACAAGTAATGAAAATAAACAGTACTATTAAATTTACATTTAGAGTTGGTACAAAATTGGAAGAAGTACATCTATCATCTGTAAAGTAAAACATATATATTGGTTAGCACTAGTACTTAGTCGATCTATGTAATCCAGCACGGTTCATCAATACTGTATCACATAATATATCTAGAAAACTTATGTGCAGGGAAACCAACAATTGAGTATATCAAAAGTATAATATATACCTGATACCAAGCAGCCGAGAACCGAAGATTGTTGGCCAATCTATTTCCAGGATCACTGGCTCCTCGAAGTTGACGCGTTGTCTGTGAGGCAAGTCTACTAGCTCCTCCATCATCCCAGTTTTGAGATCGGCAATGTAGACCTGTCGGTGACCGTTCTTGACGAGCAGCATGCCGCACATATTTCCTACCACAGATAGCTTCACTTTGCCATGGGTCTCCTTTTTACATGGTTCCTTGAGCTCGATCTTTCGATTATATACCCATCCTGGAGTCCCATCTGTATCCACACTTGCTCCGTTCTCTCGTTGTTCCCACATCTCTATCCAGGGCCCTTTCTCATGCATCCACACCAGCGAGAACATACCATCAATGGTAAGGCTAAGGCGTGGCTTAGTCATGGTGTGGTCTAGGAAGAAGGGGAGTTTGGTCAAACAGACATTGCCGGTATGAACATTCACGTCAATGGTGCATAAACGCTGCTGGCTCTTGTCTACAAAAAGCCAGTGCAATGTGCCACGACGTACAACGGCGGCGCTCTGAGCGATGTACCCATAGATACCGGCATCTTCGGCCCCGTCGAAGAGGTGGGTGGCCATGCTCCAGCATGCTTCGTTGGACGAGAACATGTGGAGATTGAACTTGGTGCCATCGTCGTCGACGCTGATGGCTACCACTTTAGACAACGACAAGTTGCTCGGCTCACTACTGGGGTGACAGTCTGCGCCGGTTAGAATGGCATAGCGGGTCTCCTCGTCGGAGCGAAGCTTTAGACGAGGGAGCACGTCGCAGGTGGCATTGAGTATGTTGCACACGGCTAGTTGGATCATGCCAGGCTCCGGATCGACGTCGTCGGCGCCGGTCGGGATGATGTCTAAAAGTAGGAGGTCGTGACGCGAGGCAACCGGCAGCGCGCCGCTGAAGAGGCCAGCGGAGGGAGCGGGCACCAGGGAGGTAAGGGCGCAGCGCCCACGGCCCAACAATGACAACGGCGGCGGGATGAAGCACGGCGGGGCGAAATCTTTGGCACCTCCAAGACGTCTACGCGGCCGTAGCTTCATGACGCAGCCGACGAAGGAGGAGGACGGCCAGCAGCGGCGGAGGAAGAAGGGGTCGCCCACGAGGCCGCACCACAGCTTGCACACTATGGCACATCGGAAGAGCGCAGCCGGGACGTCCTTCAGGCACACGAGAATCGCGAGGAGCACGTCGTCCGGGAGCCACGCCGCCGTCGTCTCGTCCATGGATCTTCTGTCCGTAAGGCTGTACGATTGCAGGTCAACGTTCGATTGGATCAGGCTCTGATTAATTAGGTTTAGAAAGACATATATACGTATTGATTTCGAGGCTGTCTCAAGTGGATCTACAATCTAACTGCAAACTTGACGAGTTTTATTGAACATGCATGAGACCAGGACACAGCGACGATGGGAACTTTATCTCTTACGGCATACGTCACCGAGCCTGTATTGTATCAGTTTCACGGCATTTTAACCATAAGATCTATCAATCAATCTCCAAATAACAAGATCCGAGATAGCTGAAGTTTGACTACATATAGGACATGGTGTTTTGCCTCGCCGGAGCACCTAGTCTCATTATTAAGTGTATCTAAAAAACATTTTAAAATTTCAAAAAGTTTTGATATAAAATTTCGGGTGTACCTTAGAATATTTTATGTTGACACACAAAGTTTCACGAAAAAATAAGTTTTTGTGTTATGTATAGAAAAGATAAATTCGAAGCTCAAATATAAGTGTTTACTAGACATTTTATTTGTTTTTCTTACAAAAGGTACAAAAAATGTCTTTTTTTTGACAAAAAATTGTGTGTCTGCATAAAACATCTGGATATACACACGAAAAAAATTCGGAATTTTTTTATATTGCGAAATATATTTTTCCTAATAGGAGCATCTAGTACTACAAACAAAATGGATTTCGTAGTTCTAGATCCTTTTTATGCACATGCACAATTTGCTTGCGGTGCAGCAGCTCCCAATGATTTTCCTTTCCAATAAAGATAGAATGTGTTATGCATTAACAATCTTTAATTTACCTCATGTTGACATCGGCATGCAACATAATAGTTGTTAAATTGAACTAGCCGGGTGGCCTTCGCATCTTTGTTGTGTCGAAAATCACCAAAACATAAACCTATATTTATATTGTATGTATGAAATAAAGATATCAAACGAAAAGAAATGTTATAAAAGAAATAACATTTAAGACGTTGGAAATAATTTGAATTTCGGGCAAATGATTGTCATACTATATCTAGAAACATCATATCGATGATGATATGTGTCATTTGTACATGAGTTAGCCGATAGTTCTTATGTCAAGTAAATTATTATGCGATAATATGTTCATATTATCGGTTACTAGCAATGAAATTCCATATTTTTTGGTTGAAATAATAATTATGGTTCACCTGAGTTAGTACCAAGATAATTAGCTGATCTTCCTCAGGGAACATCAAGATAAGTCATATTAATGATTGACACCGGATGAAAATGTTTCCTACAATATAGGAAGTCCAGATAAATAAGAATTATTGTTCTACTTTATGCACGTCTATCTTTCTCTCTTTTACTTCCTGTGATCTGTAATATGTGGTGCTCTCCCTCCTTTGTGATCTTCCTACTAATCTTATTTCGATATAACTCAGTTCTTAATAAATAAATTATACATTGGTAATCGAAGTTTGAAAAGTTTGACTACAAGTTTGTGTACCATTTATTTTAACTCGATCCGTACAATCCCCCACTCTCTAGGCAACTTCTTTCTAAGCCCCCACTCTGCAATCAACTTCTTTCTCAGTTATATGTATTTTAATTTTCATGTTAGACGACTACTGTGACATGACTGGCTTAGTTTTGGCACAAGTTCAGCATTCCATCAGACATATTATTGTAGTGGCACATCCTATCAAATTATAAATGACCATAGAGAATGGAATTAACAACAATATGTGTTAGATTACATCCTCGGTAAGAAAAATAAAGTAATAGGCGACAATATTTTTCCAAGCGGTTGCAGAAAGTTGTCCTTGCAAATAGTGTTTTCCATAGAAAAATTTCCTAGATACATTCCTATAATTATACAAACCAAACAAATATGATAGGGAAAATCTAAGAATTAAATCTCTACACTGTTTTTCTCATTCTTTGAAATAGAAAAGATGTAGAAAATATTTTTAATGAAACATCGTGATGACAATCTTAACTTTTGGTATTGATATCTCCCTAGTGTATATCTGCAGTTCTTCATTGTTCAAACACATGCCCAATGGCTAACCACTGAGCATTCTCCACCATGCATATCTTAGAACCGATATATCTCTTTTGTTGCCACAATTTGTGTCAAGTTCTTACGCATAACCCGTGCCGTCGTGCCAAAACCTACACATAATACTCCAATCTTGTTCACCTTCGAACACTACTACCTTTGTTCGGGATTATAAGGCCCCTAGAAGTTTAAGCCAAACTTTAAACATAAAATTAACTAACAAAACATATAGTTCTTGTCACTACAAATTACATCCTTTGAAACTTTGTTCAAATATGAGGTACTTTTTATGACATATACTTTATATTTTGTTTCTTAAATTTATGGTCAAAATGGACTCAAACCTTGGAAATTACCACTACACCCCCACCCCTGTGTGGCGTGTTCAGTCTTGGAAATTCTTGTCGAGCTCGATCAACCAAGCAAGCTTTATTGGTAAGATCTGCCGAGCCAAGCGATGCATAGATTATCTGCACGCTCTTGAGCAAAAAAGACATCTTCTGACCCAGCTGAATTATCCACTAACTTTGATGTGATGGTTAATTTGTTCCAATATGAATTCATGTATTTATTGTAGTGTGTGTCCATCGGTCCATGCCAAGCTCGACAAGAATTTATTGAAGACCAAAAATTCGCAAGCAAACAAGAGGAGCGGAAAAGGGAGGGGAGGTTAGAATAACTTAGCAGACCCCCTAAATTAAAACGAGAAATGGAAATATTGAATGACAAAACTATACTAGGTGATAATTTGTATATTCTAGATTATATGTGTGTATTTATAATAAGTATACTTTCTACTTGCTTGCACCTAAAATAGTGGAGCAAACACTCTTGAAACCTCTCTCAACTTTAGGGCGCTTAGCACTAATATTTAAGGAAGCTAAATAGAAGATATGGCATTAAAATATGTTTTATTCTTATAAGTGTCATATATAAATCTACGAACACATGTGATTTTGTTATTTTCGTTTCAATTTGATATAGAAAATTATGTTTAACCAAAAAATAAATTGCCAGTCCTGAAGTTTCTTGGACAGTAAATAATGGTCAATTTTCTTGCAATTATATTTTATAATTTAGTACATACACATTTTCCACAAGCACTAGTTAGAGTTTAGTGCAAGTACGCCATGTCATAAATATTTATCTGGACTATTACGTTGTTAATTTTATCAAGTATAATTAAAATGTAACATTCAATACGTAATGTAAAAAAGATGAATTTAAATTATACATAAGTAAAAATGTTTAGTATAAATAATTAGTAACAAACTTACCGAGACTAGATAACAGCATCAGAAACATACCGGTTCCAGATACAACGAGCAGTGTATCTCTGTCGAAGCAGATGAAAGCCATATCCTCTTCAGTCGACACTGAGCCCGGGTTTTAAAACATTTTCTATAGATATGTTCAAGTTTCTTAAGTTGTTGGTATGAATCTTGTTTACTCGGTGCGAACGAGATTAAAATCACGGAAAAAGTGAGAATAGATCTGAAATGTCTCGGACAGTTTAACAAGAAAAACTAAGGTATTGGCTGACTTTACTAGAACATCTAGCTAGCAGTTGGCCACTTGGACACCAGTTGACTACGGGAAAACATGTGTGCAACGCACGGGACCGGGACACGGTGAATGAACAAACAGACATGAGACCTGCACCTGTGGCAAATGGAACATCGAGAGATACCTATAGCACGGCGGAAGTTAATTAACCCGCGCTCCCGCTGCGAGGACCTAACCTTTTTTTGTGTGGGATGCAGCCGGCGAGGATAGACTTAACGGTGGGGGTGGGGGTGTGGCCGCCGACGAGCTCCGGTGTGGGTGGGCTTAGAGGGATGGTCGGGGGCGGCGGCAGACCGGCGGATGTGGTGATTTGAGGAGGGCGGGGCGGCGAGGCGGCCGCGGGCTGCGCAGGCAGGCGGTTAGGCCGACGGCGATGGCGGGGGTGAGCTCGTCGTAGGTGGTGGCGGCGGCGGCGACGGTGACGGAAGCAAGCTAGTCGTCCTCGGTGACGGCGGTGGCGGAAGCAAGCTCGTCTTCGAGGTGGCGGCGTCGTCGGCAGCATCGGAACGGCCACGTGCGTCTGTCCGAAACCGCTCGACCGCTCGCGCGCGAAGAATAGCCACGCCCGAAAGACCATGCGCGATCTCAAAGATTCTCTCAAGAAATTCGAGATCGTCTAGAGTTTGATCCCCGGACCCGATCTTGCTCACGCACGCGCCGCACAGCTCAGGTTGCAAGGCGGCGCCCGAACCTGGCCCACAACATGCTAAAAATAGCATAGCTTACTCAGATTTAACCGTTTTGTGCTAAAAACGAGTTATACGGCGCCGCCTGACACCTTCACGCACAGCCCACACACAGTCCATACCCGATCCAGACGCCGAATCCGTCCGCAGACTGGTTGGATTATACTCCTTCAAATAATCGGGCCGGCCCACCGGCTAAGCTCTGGCTCGCTCGCGTTGCCCCTGCGGCTAAGCAAACCGCGCGTCGCCACGCGGCGTGCCAGCTGACGCCACTCCGCACCACACGCTTCGGCTTGATTGAGGAGTCGGCCGCGCGATACTCCTGTACAACCATATCCGATCGACGATCCCATCCGTCACGTCACCAACCTTCGCGTTGGCCTCCTCTCATTGGTCCACCGCCACCAGAGGTCGGCCAGCCCCCCACCGACCTCACACCCACGTAGTAAGCTTCCCCGCAAGCCGCAGCGCCACTCACGCCACCGCCACAACCTATATATAACCGCGCCGCCGGCCCCTGGAAACCCAACCATCCATAATTCCATATCCATCCATATATATTTCCTTCTTCTTCTCGATATCTCACGAGCAAGAACGCACACACAAGAAAGGATCAAAATCCAGACGAGCGAATCATCCATGGGAGCAGGGATAAAGCACGCGCGCGACGAGGAGCCGGTGTCGCTGGCGCTGTCCCTGTCCCTGACCACGGACTCGCCCACCACGTCATGCACGACGTCCGCCGACTCATCCGGTCCGCCGGCGTTGGCGTCCAGAAAGAGAGCGCGCCGCGGAAGAGTGGTAGCTACATCCGGCAAGGGGGACTTCGTTTGCAAGACGTGCAGCCGCGCCTTCGCGACGTTCCAGGCGCTGGGCGGGCACCGGACCAGCCACCTCCGCGGCCGCCACGGGCTCGAGCTAGGCGTCGGCGTCGCTAAGGCCATTAGGGAGAAGAAGCGGGGCGAGGAGAAGGATAAGCAGCAGGGGCACGAATGCCACGTCTGCGGGCTCGGCTTCGAGACGGGCCAGGCGCTCGGGGGGCACATGAGCAGGCACCGCGAGGAGATGGTGCTCAACCACAGCGGCGACGAGCAGTGGGTCTGGCGCAGCGTCGCGCTGCCAGTGCCGGATCAGGAGGTGGCGCCGGGGCACGGTTCTGACCGGCGGCCGGTCTTGCTCGAGCTCTTCGTCTAGCTTGATCTGTCCGTGTTTCTTGTTAGTGGAAGACTTGTACATGTCTTTAGAGTGCAGATAGAATCGACCTTTGTTATGTGTTTTGACGGTATACGATATAGAGCTTCTGCTGATTAGCTTTTCCGTTAGTGGAACTTTGCTTTCGATCCATCCATTTCTTACCGGATCTTGTACTCAGTTGCACTTGTAATTAATTGAGACAAATTCTTTTGTTCACTCGCTACCCTCTTGTAAACTATGTCTACTGATGCAATCAGAAATTTCCCCTTTCACTATAGTAATAACAAGATTCACCTCACGTCAAAAAAAAAATAACAAGATTCACCTTGGAGCGTGTGATCTAGTATGTTCTGTAATAAGCTAAATTGGCAGATTCGTTCTTCGCAATGTTGATGGCATATACTTGTGCATGTCCAGAACGTGGTTTTAAATTTCAGTGCGTTTTCATCCAAATTCACTAAGTTCCACTGATTTCGGTGTACACTGAAATAATTACCTTTCGGTAAAAAAATTCAGCACTTTCAGTGCCACCAAGGAACTCAAAAATAATTTATTTTTTATTTTTTTTGAATATTTAAATGCACTTTCAGAGGAAATTTCGGTCATTTGGGAAAAAGGAAAACCGAAATCAGTAGTGGCCGATTATTTTTGAAACTGAAAGTTAAAAACTATGGTCCTGAAAGTTAATTGGACCAAGATCTAGAAACCGCCATATATGCGAGGTTTGCGTACGTTTTCCTCCATGCATGATTTTCCCAGTCACAGTATCATAAGTTTACGTTCAGACACCTCGATAGAGAAAATTGAGTAGATTTTGTTATTTTTCCAGAGTCCAAAAATAACATATTTTTATTTGAATTTTACACGTTGGTAGAAGACGACATTATTTACATCCAGAATTTTTTCAGATATTTTTGAAACTCTAAAATATGATTTTCAAAGTAAAGAGCTATGAGTAAATCGGGCTCCATATCGCTGCTCTTCATATAAGTGACTTAACCTACATGGATCGTCATGACGTCATCTCTATAAGAGGCGTGGTAAGTGGTAACACGTTTGAGAGATACTCCCTCCGTTCTAAATTGGATGACTTCAATTTGTTCAAATGTGGATGTATCTATACTTGTAACATGTCTAGATACATCCACATTTGAACAAATGTAAGTCATCTAATTTGGAACGGAGGGAGTACTATGCGGAAAATGGCCCACGTACGCTGCATCGTCTGGCTAAATAAGTGGTAGGCATGTCCTCCAGCTAAGCTCATCGCCGATCGCTGTCACGCGGCTGGGGCAGACCGATCTGTAATTGCTACGTACCTACCCTCGGTCAGCTTACTCAGAACACATAACTGAATTGGCTGCCAACTTCTAAATGCCAGTCAATACATTTTACTAAATATTTTGGCCGGAGTGGATTTTGGAGAGCTGTATTTTCTTTCGATAAAAGGATCTTTATTACTTAAAGATTGGAGAGCTGTATAGATAGGTGGCATGAATGTCTTCTCAAAGAAAGGGTTGAAAATTCTTTTCTTTTTTGCGAAAAAAGGGTTGAAAATTCGAATTGCATGTTTACGAATGCATGATTTAAAGGTAGACGTGTGGACATAACGTACTCTCGTGTGCTAAAGGGAAAAAATAACGATTTGGCCACTGTTTGTGCATTTCGTAACCAACTTGAATACGTGGGAAATGAAGAGAATTATACGAATCAAATACTCTCCAAGTCTCCATGGATGAGAAGACACACACTTGGTCGTCTGATCTTTCACTCAAGATGTCCTCAAATTGAAGTTGAACTCACGGTATTTGAGCAAGCGAGTGGCGCACGCGAGCAATTCACCTGAAAAAACGAATCGAGCTAGCTAGCTAGTAGCAACTTTGGTCCCTCGTGAATACGTACGTTCGACGTAAGCCAGATTTGGTCTTTTTACCCGTGATCAAACAAATGTAAAGTCCCGGCGCGACGACCAGAAACCGCGGGCGGGCGAAGACGCAAGGGTCTGCGTCACCGGCCCACTATTCCGCATGACGTCTTCCCGGCTCGTTCATTTCTTAACGGATAACACCGGGCCGTGAGCTAGCCCGCTTCCGCCCCATTTCGCGGGCCCTTCCGCCCACCATCCTTCTGCCGTGTGCGGCCTGTGTGAAGCCAGCGTCTACGTACGCCAAGCAATCTAAGCGCGTGCGCGTCCGCGTCACAACTCCCACGGCTCCCTGCCGAGGAAGCAAAACCGATAGAGACGGCCGGGTCGACGCCGACGTCAAGCCCGACGTCGTGGAGCACACGTGACCGCCGCCGAACTGCCTGCTAGCGACTTGGCTTTTCTCATTGTCCCCTCCCATCTGACTCTCTATATATAAAGCCTACCATGGACACGCCGAACCCAACCATAACCACACCAACTTCCGATTTCTTCAGAGTTCCCAATCAAGGCCTTCTCGAATCGATCATAGTTCGTCAAGAAGATGTTCATGAAGCAACAGAGACCAGCAGGAGAGCAAGCAGTGTCCCTCGCCTTCTCGCTCTCCCTCGGCGCCGCAGCCCACAGCAGCAACAAGAAGTCGCGCCGCGCCACTTCCCCGGCGTCATCCGGCGAGTTCGTGTGCAGGACGTGCGGCCGCTCGTTCCCGACGTTCCAGGCGCTCGGCGGGCACCGGACCAGCCACCTGCGTGGCGGCCGCCACGGGCTCGGGCTCGCGCTCGGCCTCGCCTGGACAGAGCCGGCGGCGCCCGAGAAGACGGAGAACCAGTACAAGCCGGCAGCTGTGCACCGGTGTCACGTCTGCGGGCTCGAGTTCGAGATGGGGCAGGCGCTCGGGGGCCACATGCACCGGCACCGCGACGAGGCCGCCGCCGTGGCGCCGCCCGTTCTGCTCCAGCTCTTCGTCTAGCTAGTAGCTAAGCGGGGTTAATCGGTTCCTGCTGTGTTCACCTGTGTGCGTGCACGATTGGTTTTCTACGTTGCCGCACACTAGGTCGTAGCTTGCTGGCGCATTCGTTCATTTGTATGTGTACAGATTTTAGGCTGACTTGTTCATTCATTCGTTTCAGAGATTATATGACATTCGTTCGTTTGTTTTTTTTCTTCCAGTCTAATAGACTCCGGCCTGTTTTCCTCACCTAAAAGTTGACGATCAGAGTCCAGCACCATTGAAATATCTAAGCATCAATAAGCATGCGTATAAAACGTGTGTAAGTTTGCCTGTTATACTCCTGATTGTTTTCACAATTTTCTGAGAGATACAAAGTGTTTTCATTCCTGATAGAATGATCACTAACAATGCGCTGGTTGCGTTTGAATGCATTCACACCATCCAACTAGGAAAAGATAAGAAAGGCTCATTTTGTGCATATAAGATGGATGTCAAATACTCCCTCCGTTTCACGATATAAGATGTTCTACCTAGCTCACATGTTGGTTAGGTGCAAACCCAAATAAGTGTACATACACACTAAAACATGTCCACATACATCTAGTTACATGTGAATGTGGACAAAATCTAAAACATCTTATATTTAGGAACGGATGGAGTACATACGATTCGTGTTGACTAGCTCTTTCTTGAAAAAGCTCTGACCAAGCTGGGCTTCGACACCATATGGATTAAGAGGGTTATGGAATGTGTTGAATCTATCAGATATTCAAGACATTTGGAGAAACTAAATGGATCTCTTCTCGCTCCTTTCACTCCTTCAAACGATTACGCCAAGGCAACCCGATCCACCACCACGTTGCCGAAGGTTGATGCCCTATGCTGCGCGCCACCTGCCGCCAAGGCGTCGCTTTGGCTTTAGACCCGTCTCCAAGGCCGCGCCGCCCTTGAACCGCCGCCACCACCCCACTACCTCCCATGGAGCCGCCGCCGCCGCCGTCCTTGACAAGAAGGGCGCCAGCTGCGAGGGCGGCGCTGGCCAGGAGCACGCCGGCGAGGGAGGCTGGAGGGGTCGGGAAGATTCCTCCGGAGTCGCCTGGGCGGGGGCGATTCAGAAATCACCCCACGATGGGCTACTTATATAGGGTTCAGGAGAATAACAAGCTTGTCCTACTGAAATCCGTAAGCTTACTTCTTCGTGAATATATGACCAAAAAACTTTGCCTTGTCTCAGGTTTTTGTACTGCACCGCAATGGCGAAGGGGAGGCCAGCGAGAGGGACGCATGGGGCTCTTCCTCTTTTTCTAAGCTAGTGCGTCGTCTCTAGGATAAAATGTATCTTGTAGGCGGACCGAGTAACCAGATGAGCTCTGCTCTAGGTTCGCCCGAAATGATCAGCGCCTCAACGGGAAGGACACGGGGCTTATCTCTACAAATACTAAGCTCCCTATAATTGGTGGCTTCTCCTTACTCCCATATGTCCTCCAATGGAGCAATGACACCTCACCATGGTGAAACCTATTTAAGTATTACTTTATCACAACTCTTAAATAATAAAATAGTGGAGCAGCGACACCTCACCATTGTGGACCCCACTTAGGTATTACTTTATAGTTCACAACTCTCAAATAATAAAATTAAGTATGAAAAAAATTATAGAATTGGTGGGCTCTCCTTGCTCTCATATGTCCTCCAATGGAGCAGCGACACCTCACCATGGTGGACCCTATTTAGGTATTACTTTATCACAACTCTTAAATAATAAAATAATGGAGCAGCGACACCTCACCATGGTGGACCCCACTTAGGTATTACTTTATAGTTCACAACTCTCAAATGATAAAATTAAGTATGAAAAAAATTATGCTTGATATATACCCATGTTTTACAAATACTAAACTCTGTAGCCTATCCTTGGTTCCACATGTTATGGACCCCACTTAGCTCTTACTTCATAGTTCACAACTCTCTTATATTAAATTTAAGTATGAAGAAATTTATGTTTGATATATACACATGTTTTACAAATACGAAGATGTCTATAATTGGTGTCCCCTCTCCTTGCTCCCACATATCCTCCGGTGGAGCAGTAATACCACACCATGGTGGACCCCACTTTGTTCTTATTTTATAGTTCACAACCCTCGAATATTAAAATTAAGTATGATTTTTTTTGGATATATACACATATTTTGTACGTATCTACCAAATTTACGGTGAAATAATGACATTCCCAGCTACTGAAAAGAGAAAATTGTGGTTGTGAAAAAGGAAAAATAGCTTCATCTCCCCTCAAATTTCTCTTTTTTGTGTAGCCCAAAATACAAAATATTTTTTTACAAAACTTTTCGAGTACGTAGAAAACGTACACATGGTTGTATACTTTATTTCAAAAAAAATGAAACCTTGACATGCCATTTGATATTTTTAAAAAAGATATGTGGTGAGGGAGCTACCGACACTTTTACTGATCTCAGGATAATTTATGTTAGATAGGTCTAATTGATTTCATTATTATAAAATCAGTGACCTTAACTGTAGGATCTCATCTCGGTGGCTAATCCAATTTTTGCTAATATATCTCTCGAGTATGCATTGTTTATTATATCATACATTGTATAAAAATTGTCAGAACTTTGCTCAATTTTTTTGTTGATCTACACAATTTTACTTGCATGATATTTCATAATTGTGAGCGTATCTTTAGTGTCTAAACAAGTATGTTCTCTTTATTGAGTACTGTACTACTAACCTTGCTACAACCGCACCTTTCTCTATTCCTCTATGTGTATGTGAGGATCTAAGTGATTGTTTTTCAAGAGAGTGAGCCAATGGTACTATATTCCCATTATTGTTACCGTCTCTTATATATGTTTCACTAAAAAACTGTTTGTTCATCGCGTGGGGAGGTGTGCTTCGTTCAGCGTGCTCCGGTTCAACAAGGCTTCGTCTCTTCTTTCTCCGGCCGGCCGTGGTGGCGAGGAGAGAAGGATTGACCAAGGAGTGCTTTCGGCGTCGACTCCGGCAAACCGTGTTCGAAGGTATGTCTGGAAGAGGGGTGGTTGCGGGGAGGAGGCGCTGTGGCCGTGCGTGTTCAGCGTGCTCGGTTCCGTCGCTTGCGGCGGGCGGCTTCTGCGGTCTTCTACAAGAGTGGGGGTGTTCTCTTCCCCGGGTGTTGCGGCGGCCTGGCGTCTTCCTCTCCGGCGGCTTGTTCGGTGTTGGTTTTCGGCTGAAGGTCTTGCGGTGGTTCAGCGATCTTCGGATGCTACTGTTGTGTTGAGTTCGTCGGTTTTGCTTTCCTGTGTACGTTGGTGTGTTCTTTGCTTTCTTTGTGGAATGTACACAGGTTGGATCCTTTCAAAAAAAAGTGGTTGTCAGTCTCCGTTAGCCTGTATATATAGTAAGCAGATGGAGATGGCCACCTGCAGTGCACGTCGGGGTCGACGTCGGCGACTCGTCGCCGAGTGGGAGTAGAAGGTTAATACTCGAGCTCCATTAGCTAATCGTACGTGCGTTCACGGATGCCTGATACAAAGTCGCCTGACAGCAAGCAAACGAATCTTCCACTATTGACAGGTGTAGGGCCTGAAATTTCAGGATCAGAGAGTCGAATAGATGCTCCAACATTCAGGCCAATGGTACACTCCACTTTCTAATACGGAGTACTAGTACTCCAGTAATAATAAACTAACAATCAAGTGGATAAAGCTTATTCAGCAGGTTGTCGACCACGCCACATCCGATTCGACGCCACGTCCTCCCGCTGCCGACCACGTCCAAGCATCCAGAGCAGTCGACCGAGAGCGACACCCCAGCTAGCGCCCACACGTGTCCACCTCCTAGTGGCCCTGGTTCATCTCGCCGACATGGGCATGGCCATTCTACTATAAATGAAGCAGGCGAGGCCGTGATAAATTAACAGCACTGATCATTGCAAAACACCAGCAGTTCCAGAGTGAAATCGTTGCAGCATCACCACACAGTTTTCTTCTCGTTCAGGGCCAGTCTCCAGATCAAGAATGGTAGGTTCTTCCTCTGATTCTTCAGTTCTTCTTGATCAGTTCTAGTTGTGTTTTGGAATGTCTTGGTTGTGAATTTGTGAACATAAGCTGAAGGATTTCATCTGTGTGCGTCTGCAGGCGAACGCTGTGTCGGGAGTGGCGGTGAGCGAGGAGTGCGTGAAGGTGTTCGAGGAGCTGCGCGCGGCGCGGGCGCACCGGTTCGTGGTGTACAAGATGGCCGACGACCTGGAACAGGTGGTGGTGGACAAGGTGGGCGGCGTCGAGTCCAAGTTCGACGACCTCACCGCGGCGCTCCCCGCCGACGACTGCCGCTACGCCGTCTACGACCTCGAGTTCATCGCCGACGACTCCGCCGGCGACACCCCCCGCAGCAAGATCTTCTTCATCTCCTGGTCCCCGGAGACGGCGGACACCAAGAGCAAGATGATCTACGCCAGCTCCAACGAGGGGTTCAAGAAGGAGCTGGAGGGGGTGCAGTACGACGTGCAGGCCACGGACGCCAGCGAGCTCACCCTCGACATCCTCAAGGACCACGCCACCTGATCGAGTGATCGCTCCTCCGAAGCGAAAATTTAGTATTTTGCTTGCCTTCTTCGATCAATCGTGCTTGGATCGTGCGTCGGTCAGCTGACGAATGATTTTTCCCTTCCTTTGTAACGCGTGGTGTATGAAATAATTGACAGCTTGATTAATTAATTCCTTCCCGAAAAGAAAATGAGCAATGATCATCGTTCGGCGATCGACCTGTTCGGTTTACGACTTCATTATGC
This sequence comes from Poa pratensis, assembly GCA_947311845.1. Lineage (NCBI taxonomy): Eukaryota > Viridiplantae > Streptophyta > Magnoliopsida > Poales > Poaceae > Poa > Poa pratensis. The sequence continues at coordinate 109,296,149 of CAMZMU010000117.1, forward strand.
AGGTGTCGTTATTGGTAGCTGTTGCTGTTCAGGTCTTGGTTGTTGAGCATTACCTTGCTGGTGTTGCCCCGCATAGTTAGGGTGCCTGTATTCAACAGCAGTAGTATTCAAGACTTCTTCAGCGGTTCTTGCAAAACCTTTAGCAAAATTGGCCTGGATGTTTCTGTAATTTTCCTGAATAATTAAGAAATTAGCCTGTACGTTCTGAGTGAAGCCCAAGAACTCCTTGCAGTCCTCTTCTCTGTTCTTTGCAGAGTTTGCACGTCTAGTTGCAGAGAAGCCAGCTCCAGGGCTGTTAAATCCTGACGCACCAGGTTTGCCATGATAATCAGTGAGGAGTTTCACGGACGTAGGGAACACCAAAACCTCAGTGAGAGGTGATCTAGAAAAAACAATTGGGCCTTTTCTCCAAATTCCTTCAGTTCCTGTCGTCGCCTTGCACCGCCGCTAGCGCCACCCTCCTCTGCTCTGAATGATTCACGAGCAGGGGTCAAACACTCAAACTCGGGATTTTAAAACCGCAGAAAGGCTCTGTTGCAATTGGACCGACTGGCCTACTTCCGCCTGAATAATGCCGGCGCCGGAATCAAGCACATGGAGAAGGATTTTTCAAGAGAATTACTTCACCGCGTTCAGGACCGATTCGCCGCCTAGAATCGCTTTGATAGTCCGATCCATCGCTAATCAAGAAGATTCATATTATTCAGGGGTTTGATTGACAGGGTTTAAAGGGCTATTACATATACGAGTTCCACCGACCACACAAGTGATGGCTACAGTTCAGACGTAAGACGAAAAGATGGTCTCCGTGGCATTGGATCTGTGCTTCATAGCCTTATAATTCACTAAAAAGAGTAAAAGTAAAAGAACCAAAAGGTGGTTCAAATCTAAAGGTAAACAGCCCACAAACAAGATTATATAGTTGTGCCCCCTATTCTCTTTTTAAAACAATGCAAAAAAAAATTGCCATTTTCTTTGAATAAGAATAAGGTTTTAGAGATTGCGTAGGACATGCCTACGACTTCATTATGGAGATTACTTTCCAGGGATTACACTGCTAATTTTTTTGGACCCGGACAAACACCGTTCTCGCCTCATCTTTAGTTCTAGAAACAACCACTCATAATTACGAGCGAGGCAATATGCCCGAAGATCCTAGTATTACGTTCCTTCCAAACCTCCCAAGAAATAAGCACGATGATGGAGGACATTGCCTTCCTTGCCACGCCATGATCAAGAACAAGGTTGGAGAAGCACTCGCCAGACATCTCATTGGCCCAAAGCGCCGGAAGTATGTCATTGCAACCGCACCAAGCGAGGAGATGGATCTCGTTCCAAATGTGTGTGGTGAAGCAGCATTGTAAAGCATGTGTCCCCCCGATTCTTGCACTTGGTTGCAAAGGGGGGAATCCCATAATTTTCCACTCCTACGATCTCCATGAGAAATGGAACAAAAAGCTGCCGAATTGGCCTATTTATCTGCCGTCCAAATTATGTTTTGCATAGCCAACCAAGCGAATAATTTGCATTTTGGAGATGTCCACGCCCTCCACACGGTATCATTGAGGGAGGTGGAGATGATGCCCTCAAATTACATTTTGTAGGCCGACTTGGTGGAGTAAGACATGGTAGAGCTATCAAAAAAGAGGGGTAGATCCCCAAAGATTAAATGATACTTTCACCGTTCCAAATTATAAAATATTTTGCATATTTCAATCTGAACTACATACGGACATAAATGGGTGAACACACACTAAAACGCGTCTATATACATACGATTCGGAAAAGTTACAAGATCTTATAATTTGGGATTGAGAGAGTGGAACACCATGATAAACAAAGATTTCTCATAGAGACTACAATGTTCAAGATATCGCTTTCGTTACTTATCGGCCGACCCCGATAAGAGATAAATCGGCTTATTGGCCGATTTATCGATTTTATCGGTCGATTATTTATCGGCAAGGTTTTTTTAAAATCTCAGATTTTCGTATCATCAGGATCAATCAACATGGCCAACTTGTAAGCCATGTCATATGTCTCCCTCTTATGCAACCTGAGATGTACCGGAAGTAGCCATCTACACAAATAGAAGGCATCAAGACTACAAAAACTCATCCAAAATAAATAAAATGGGATCTAAATCGGTTGGGACCCACAGATTTGCTGATAAATATCGGCAAATATTGGCCAATATCGGTGAATATCGGAAAGACAGGTAGATGTCGGCGATATTCTCTTATCTTATCGGAAATACAAGTAGCCATCTACACAAATAAAAGTTTTGTTGTTATTTTCTCTTTGTTTGGGTTCTTTCTGTACCGTTTCCAGGATTGTTGTCTTGCACATTGTTTTTGGTAGTTCTCCCTTGATGGAAATGCACACTGTTACTCTCTAAAAACACACACTAAATAATCAGTTATATTTCGGTCACCTGCATACGCAAAACGAACCTTCCGCTGTGATCTGACAGGCGTCCCAACAGAAATTTGTGCACGTCACTGCAGAACTAGAATCGAACATTACCACTTCTTGATGTGCTGATCTTCACCAATGAAGATAGCGCTAATGGAAAAGGCACACCCGCCCCCAATCTGCCAACCACGCAAGCGGAAATGGCCATCAGTCCTTACCAATTTTCTAGCTTCGGTTCGACGGTGAGTCACTTTTATTCCGCTTCCTGCTGCCACATCGCCGCATCCAGAACGGTCTGAGGATCGAGAGCGACACCCTACTGCTCACACGTGTACGCCTGGTAGACTCCCAGGTTCATCTCGCCGACACGGGCACGCATCATGCAATCCTATTTAAGCAGCATAGTAGACAGTGATAAAACTAACAGCAGTTCTTCTGTGAGATCGTCGTTGTAGCATCATCACAGAGATTTTTTGTTCGTTCCGAACTCCAGTTCAAGAATGGTACGCTATTTTATTCAGAAATCTTACTCTTCTTCTTCTTCTTCTTCTTCTTGATTACTAGTTCAGGCTGCGTTGGACTGTTGGTTCTGAAGTTCTGAACACTTAACTGCTGAGTTTAATATGGGTATATGTGCAGGCGAACGCTGTGTCGGGGTGGCGGTGAGCGAGGAGTGCGTGAAGGTGTTCCAGGAGCTACGCGCGGCGCGGGCGCACCGGTTCGTGGTGTACAAGATGGACGACGGCGTGCAGCAGGTGGTGGTGGACAAGGTGGGCGGCCGCGACTCCAAGTTCGACGACCTCGCCGCGGCGCTCCCGGCCGACGACTGCCGCTACGCCGTCTACGACCTGGACTTCACGGTCGGCGACGCCACCGCCGCGGGGGCCGACGGCGAGGCGCCGCGGAGCAAGATCTTCTTCATCTCGTGGTCGCCGGCGGCGGCGGCGGTGAAGAGCAAGATGGTGTACGCGAGCTCCAACGAGGGGTTCAAGAAGGAGCTGGACGGGGTGCAGATCGACGTGCAGGCCACGGAGCCCAGCGAGCTCACCCTCGACATCCTCAAGGACCACGCCACCTGATCATCAGGACGGCGCGTGTATGTATACTGTTTTTTGTGCTGTCCGGTGGTGCTTGGATCGATCGTGTGTCGTTCTGAAGAGTGATTTTCCCTTGTATAATGCGTCGTGTGTATGAATAATTGCATGGTTGATTAATTCCGGTCCCGAAAAGAAAAGAAAAGAAAACGAATAATGATCATCATCATTCGGTGATCGACCTGTCCGGTTTATGACTTTCTGTTTGGTAGAGGTGACGAGACGTGACTTCATAATGCAAGTGTCGTGCGTCGACGTGGAAATCCAGCCTAGCCATGAGCGGAGGCGGAGTTCTCTTTTCCTAGCACCGCAGCACCGCTACCAGCCTACCACTATGTCCACTAATGGTCACAGATCAGCATAATAAACAGTACTAATAAAAAGATAAATGAACGGACATGATGTTTTGGTTCACGGGTGCAGATAAACCCGTTGTGTAAAATGTATTTTTAACGCATTTTAAAATGTTAAAAAACTTAAAACAAAATTGTTGGGTGTTCATACGAAAAATGTCTATCCATAAAAAACGTTTTCGCATCGAAAAGATATTTTGTGTGACGGGTATAAAAAGAGAAAAAATGTTAATTACGTGAAGAGGCATTTTTGAACATCGGGGATTTGTCTTTTTAAACCGGCCGCACAAAATATCTTTTTATCCCATTTTTCTTTGTACGAACATAGAATATTTATCTGTACACCCGAAATTTTTATTTAAATTTTTTGACATTTCAAAATTCGTTTTTTAGGTAGCGAGTGTAGATGCACCTATGAGCTGAAGTGGATCTCCTGAAACGATTATTTTGATGCAAAAGAAACATATTTCAAGAGATAAAAATCTCTCTCTCTCTCTCTCTGGGGCATGGCCGCATGGGTGTCTCGCCTGAACGTGACACGACAGCGTAGGGGCGAATAAAGAATCTGATTAAAAAAAGGGATAAGGCAAGTAGCTGGCGGTCGGTGTCGCGGCTTCTTTTTTCTCCGGTTCCGTTGGCCTGATATTTTTCAGCTGGGCCACAGGCTGTGCCAAAGATTCGGTCGACGCCGCGCACTACCCTACGCCGTATCACGGTCAGGCCGTGTTTATTTAACTTCGAATCTCTCTAAATACTAAGCTCTCTAGGATTTGTGCCTTCTCCTTCTCCCACATGTCAACATCATGGTAGACCCCACTTAGCTCACTTTATTTACTAATTTATAGTTCATAGTTTTAAATTGAGTTTGAAAAAAATTCTATTGGATATATATCCTCTCCTTTCCACATGTCCACATCATGATAGATCTCACTTAGCTCACTTTATTTATTAATTTATAGTTAATAGTTTTAAATTGAGTTTGAAAATATCCTTCTAATAACTAAGCTCTCTAAAAAAATAGAGCTTATTGGTTGCTCCACATGGCAACTTTCTATTGGTTACATCAGATCAGTTAGAAATAATATTATTTGTCCGTTTAACTGAATACAAAATTTACTTTTCTATCTACTGTACACAACAGTGTCGCCCCTCTCTTATACTTCAGTAGTTGCTCTATTTTACAACATAGATCATTTGGAGCAAAAAAATATTGCTCTAATAGGTACTGCCCTGCATTTGATGTAAATTTAGCAACAAAAAAATTGTCAAACAAAAAACACCAAGTGCGGCAAATATAAAAAAACTTGGTCTGCTGCTATATAACAGAAAGGCCAAAACACGCACGCTAACTGTCAATCGGAATTTTCATGTCGCTCTCACGTCTCTTCTCCGGTGACCATTGTCGCCTCTTCTCCCATCGATGGCCTCGGATCGGGTAGTTCCACCATAACTCTAACCGATTCGGCAACAAATTCAATACCACTGGTCCACTGCTCAAGGGCACCACATATCGGGAGGGATGCCGCCCGTCGCTTTCCTCCCGCGCGTGGCCACCATCGACTCCCATCCGTATTAAGTCATTTGGAGCAAAATAAATTTTGCTCGAACAACTAACCGGTCTTGACGAAAATTCTGTCCATTTTTTGTCAAAAAGAAAAAGGCAAGTGCTGCAAAAATAAAACACTTGGGTTGTTGCTATAAAACAGAAAGGCCAACACCTGCACGACAACTAAAAATCGGAATTTTCATGCCGGCCTCACGCCTCTCTTCCGGTGACCACTACCGCCTCTTCTCTCATCGATTCAGTTTCGAATCCGGCAGCTCCGCCAAAACTCTAACCGATTCGGCCGCGAATCTACCATCACATCTCAAGGACACCATGGATCGTGAGAGATTTGGCCTTGAATAATGCCGTCTCTCTCCTCCCTGCGCGGTCACCAATGACTCCCTTTTGTAGCTTCGGCTGACATGCCACCCGAAAGGCCCTCTCGCTTCCTCTTCCTCGGTGTCTCCTCCTTCCCCGGAAGCACAAGCACGGGCGACATACGGCAGCTCTGCCTCTGGCTGCACCTCGACTAGCACCAGTTGTTGGGCTCACCTCGTTAAGAGATTAACAGATTCAAATTTGTTACTTTTGTATTATACAGTTTATACCGCTGTTTGCTAGAGCAATACATGCAATATTTTTCTGAATATGGTATGAATTTGTACCTGATGATGTATCAGACACTACTCTTTACTCAGATCATCATGTCATGTATTGATAACCGCAATAATCACATCGGGCGCAGCAAAGCGCGCCAACCTCTTCTAGTCTATACTGTTCTACACGACAGGAAGCTTGAACCAGACCCGCGCTCTCGTTCCACACAACCTGGTCATTCGTACTGTTCTTTTTGTTGTTGAAAAAACACGGGCAAAATCTTTAGCTCATCTCATCAACAAAGAAGAGTTTTATAAGAGAAACAAAGCGTAGGCGAAAATGCTACAGACGACAAACCCGTGCGGAGTGGTGGAGATACCGCGAGTAGTCAGCGTTGAGTTATAGCTACCTCGCGACATGGGTGCGTGTTGGACGTCTCTGCCAAGCCCGCGATGTATTTGGACGCATGGTCCTTCTTCTATGAACCCTAATATGCCTTGTCTAAGACATATCCTTGAAAAAAAGAAATCAAATGCTTAGCACCCGCCAAACACCTATTGTTAACCTATGCTGTAAGTTTACAAATGATCTTCTCACAAAAAAGTTACAAATGATCATGGTTGGTAAATAGTGCACATTTCTGGAAAACGTGTTTCTTTTTTCATTTTAAATTTTTCAAAGCCTACATTATTTTTTTGAAACGAAAAGCCTACATTAGCAAAGATGACAAACCTTTTGCCTCTTCCCGTGAGCATTGTTCACCGAGAACCACCGACCCTTGACCGAGGGAAAGTTTGGCTAATTTGCGATTAGAGCGAAGTCGTGGTCAAGCCGTTTCTTCAAAATGTGCAATGTTAACTGGATGATGGATGTGGTGTGTAGTTAACTTAACTTTTGATACCTTTTACGATCGGTCCGAGCACCAAAGTGAGAATATAACAATTTTGATCATTCTCAAAATGCTGGGGCAAAAATAACCTCCTTCGATAACTCTAACATCATCCTCTACGGCGTTGAACTTGGCTACGTGAATCAACACCACAGTCCATGGCATTCAGCTCGCGATCGATCATGTCGCTCACCCCTGAGGCTACCACTCATTTCCTTGGATATAGCATATTTTAAAAACTATGTGCAAGTTTTGCACATTATTAAGATTTAAATATGAATATCTTGGCAGTTACGTATTCCAAAAGATATACTCCCTCCGATCCCAAAAAGTGTCGCCAATGGTACCTACTGTATAAGTTGTACGGACCAGTTCGTTTCGTGCGACACTTATACCGGATCAGAGGGAGTAACAATTGAGTAATGTTCCATATGCACCCCTTTTGGTTTATGTACGCAACCTCGGTGGTGGAACTTTTGGAAGCGTGTACGATTCAGAAATAGCAAATGGATTTTGGATTAACGAACATTTTTACCCTTATTACGACCAGCCAACCACGCGACTACCTGTCACGCCGAAGCAGCAACGGCGCGATCCCGCCCGTCCATCCCCCGATCCGACGAGCGAACCACAAACCAAGAGAATCGGGAGGAGCAGTGGACACCCCGACGACTCCCCATCCATCAAAAGGAGGGCGAGCGAGCAGCAACTCTAGCTCAGCACACAACCCCAGCAGCAATCCACCCCCTTTCCCCTCCCTCCCCGGCGGATTCCCCCTCCACTCCCGGCCTCCCTCCTCCCGAGCTCCGCAATGGTACGTGCGCCCTCCTCCTTCCATCCTCTACAGTCTACCCCCTGCGTCCGCGCTCTCCGCGCGTCGATCTCTGCCGATAGATCGGCGCCTAGTCGAATTTCCCTCTGCTGTTGGGGGCTGGATCGGGGGAAACCGAGGTCGTTCCTCGCTTCACCTAGAGGGACGGCTGCTGTCTGGCCGGGTAAAAGCTTTGCTAGACCGGATCACGCGAATCCCTGTATGGTTCTCGCGGATCTCTCGGCGCGCGCTTTTGGTTTCGGCCCGAGCAGCGACGGCAGGAGCTTTAGGGTAGAGGGTACCAGGAGATTTGGCTGGCTAGCAAGGGGGTCCGTCATCGGATCCGTGCTTGGGGTGGTAGATCCAGGCTACGCGAGATCGGTTGGCCGTGGAATCTCGGCTGCTACGGCCGTGCATCTGGCGATTAGCGTGCAACTCTTCGCTGCTCCTGCCGGCGATTAGCACGCAGCTGTTACTGGTTCTGGCGTGCACGCAGTATAATTTGCAGCCTAGTAAACGCTAGTTTGGTCTTGGAAGAGAGAGATCGCCGTTGGACATGTTTGGGACTAATTGTACGTTTTTAGGTAGAGACTAATTCGTTTAGTAGGATAAGGATCTACTTGTAGTATCCTCTTCTAAAAATTCTATGCATAGTCTGATTTAGGATGCATGTCAAAATTGGCTGCCATGCATTCAGGACATGTTGCTCCTGTTTTTTGTGGCCTGTCACGTCTTGGTATTTCGTAGTTTCATGCCATTGTGATAAATTTTTGTCTCTGCACATAATGTCTTCCATTATCTAAAATGAAGTACAGAAAAGCAATGACAACTGCATACCTACCTGAATTCTATTTTGCTCGAGTTATTATGTTCATGTTCGGGCAGCATTATCGCGTGCGTAACCAAGGTATTTATCTCGAATTTTTGCTTCTGTGCACACAGGCGAACGCGTCATCAGGAGCTGCAGTGAATGACGAGTGCGTTACCAAGTTCAACGAGCTCCAGGCCAAGAGGCTGCACCGTTTTGTGACTTACAAGCTGGAGAACTCAAAGGAGATTGTCGTGGATGTTCTTGGGGAGCGCACAACAAGCTACGAGGATTTCGCAGCAGCTCTACCTGAGAATGACTGCCGATTCGCAGTCTTTGACTTTGACTACATGACCAAAGATGACGTTCCCAAGAGCAAGATCTTCTACATCTTCTGGTATTGCTTCTCTGTTCCTTGCATTCCCTAGTTATTTCGACAGCAAGGGCTGATTGAGTTGCTTATGAGATTTGTTGTGCCTGAATTGGAAAGGTCCCCGGACTGTGCCAAGGTGCGGAGCAAGATGCTCTACGCGAGCTCTAACCAGAAATTCAAGACGGGACTCAACGGCATCCAGATCGAAATGCAGGCCACCGATTCTGCCGAGATTGGCCTCGATGCCATGAAAGACCGCATCAAAGATCTCGCGTGCTAGGCAACCATCCTGCCCCTCGACACCCTCGCGATATGGATTTATGTCATTATAGATTTGGCGGTGTGACTCTTGAAACTTTCTTGATGATTTGTCGGTTTGTTACCGTGTCCGAAATGTCTCCGTGGCTGGGCTACCTACCATCTGACCACGAAGATTTGGTTCTATCATGTAATCTGTCCTGCCCCTTTATATGTTGGGCGTATGCTGCACTTGTTCCAAGTTACAATTATAAATAACTAAATGTTCTGTTTGGTTTCATCTAAGCTGGACAGCACTGGTGTCAATTCAGTATTTCCACATGAGGCATGTCTGCATGTTGGATATCCCCTGGCATGTAGGATCTCCTGTCTCCTGAGTTTTTTGCTGGGTAAGATGTAGACTGATGTGATAACTTGGTCTAGGTTTTGTTTGAGCCCATTTGGCTTTACCAAAAATTGCCGAATGTTTTGTGTGCCTACGAGTTGGTCTTAAAAAATGAACTGGAGTTAGGAGATTTTGGTTTGGCAAAAGGTTGGCAACCAACCAAACAAGCACCAACATTTCGGTCATAGTCGAAGAGATCGGTAAGGTATATGTTGGCCACAAACCAAACATACCGTAAATACAACACGACGCCCATTTTGACCATGCCAATCAACCAAGTGTACAAATAAGCTATGTTGATAAGCTGATGGCGAAGGCGAACTGTATCATAGCAGCCACGATTACAAATTGACAATGAAGCACGACATGGACATGAAGCAAATAATTCGGTGCTTCCACGCTAGATAACGTAACCCTGAGGGTCCAATCATGGGATGATTGTGGGGACCTCGGATTAACAATCCGAGATACTCGTTATGTTTCCTGCAACAATCCCGTGATCAGTCTGTTGTTGCACATAACTCGAATTGGCATCACAGAACACCCATAAATACCGAATAAATATACTCACTTGATTGAAGTCGTAACTTCAACAGGTACTTGCAGCGGAAATCACCATACAGCGTGGAGCCCAAGTCATTTGCCATAACCCTACAGGCAGCTGACTGGGAAGCGCCCTAGTTCGCATTGACGTTATTAAAGTCTTCTTCTTCGAACTGTTCTTCTTCAAAATCTGGCTAAGACAATAGCCAGGGACGAAACCAATATGAGTACATTTGAATGTACTCGCAAACTACCACCGAAATGAGCATGCACTACTCTTTTATTGTTTAAATAAAACTTCGTTTGCTTTGAAAACTCTATATCCTTGTTGAAAAGAGAAGGATATACTTTTATTTATTAAAACTTTGTTTTGAAATCTCTATATCTTTCTTGAAAAAGAAAAGAAGGCGTTTAGAACTTTTCCCCATAAATCTGACTTTGTAAGAAAATCTCTTTAAAACTTTTCCCGAAAATACATCCCTGTTGAACTAGGTAAGAAGTCTCTTTTATAAACATTTTCCCGGAAAATCACCATTTGGTTTATTTCTCCAAAACTCCTCCTTTTTCGACCATAACCCTTCATGGTCATTCAATCCCACAACCTCATGCCGGCCCGTGGCATAGTTGCATAAAACATTTTCACCTTTCAAATCACAAAACTCTTCACTTCTCGACCATAGCCCGTCATGGTCAAATCATTCTCCAGCAACCTCATACCAGCCCGTCGGTAGAGTTGCTGAGACAACACATCTCCATTTTATTTTCAAATCTCAAAACTTTGCAAAACTTGCACATGGTCAGAGGACAGTCTCCCAATTGTCCATATCCGAGGACTCGGCTATTCGAATAGTTTTAACCCTCTGCAGAGGTAGCACGCTTTTAGCCCACACCCATCCGGTAACTCATCGTGTCAGCCACGTCCCGCCATACATGGTGTATGCGAAGTTGAGCCACCGGCCATAGCCTCTCCTTTGCTCATGCTAGTATAGGATCCTGCCCCTATGACACTTTCCCTCGACACTCAGTCCAGTTTCCCGTCGGAAACCCTAAGTGTGAGGACTCATAGGTTTTTCCCGGCGATTTATGGTGGAACCTTCAATCCTCCTCCTTATCTTTCCATAGAGTTTGAGCGAAGACCCGGGTCAGGGGTAGGTCACCAATCCATCAGGTGCCAAACCATCCCCTCATGCATAACGGAGTCATCTCCGTCGATGAGGTATCCCATACTAATATGAGCAAATTATATGACTACGCCTTTTCCCATATGTGGTAAATGTGGTCGCACAGGGTAAGATTGGTCGTCATAGTACAAAGACACAATGTGCATTTTTCATAAACATCTCCATTCTCCATTCCTCCACTTCAACACCGACATCTCGGCATTCCATATCCACACACAAGTATTTTCAAAGGAGTTTTGAGTATACAATATTTTTCCCATCCTATAGTTTGAAAAAGAAATTCCAGCTAATATCTCCATATAGGGTGTCAAAATAATATACTTATATTTTGGAAAAGGGTTTTCAAAATCATGCTTTTGTGGCAAACACCACATAAATAACTTTTGCTCTTTATAAGTAAAACATGTGAACCAAAATAGATGTATATAAATGCAAGCTCAGAGGATAGCTTGCCTTGCTCGGCAAAGTGAACTTGGTCTTGATCTTCAGATTCAACGAATTCTCCTTCCTCAATAACTCCGTTCCAAGGACCACTCCGGTAGCATTTATGTCTAGCGTCGCAAACATGAGAATAACACCACTATCAATAAGCAAACCAAACCACAAGTGGCACACCGACAAGTAACCAACCGTAAGCGTCAATCTAATCGTTCGAGCAACAACGAGGATTTACACTTACGGGGGCCTTATCTTGATCCGTAGTCTATCGCCTATACGCAAGCTAGGTACATCGATCACAAAACTATCTGAGGCGAAGGTTAACGACAAGCACCTCCTGTTGAACAGGAAATACTTCAGACAAAAGTTAGGTCACTATATATTTTCTGTGAGTCAAAAATATTATACCAAGTTAGGATATGATAAAGTGAAACACTAGGAACCTAGCAAAATTGGGTTTGCTCCAAAAATCATTACAGATTAATTTATAAAATCCCTTTTTAATCTGTCCTTTTGTTAATTTATTTTAAACAACGTTACAAAATAACTATCCATGTTTGGAAACAAGATGGAACATGAAGGTCATCAGTTTCTGAACATTTTAAGAGGTCAAACTTAATTTTTGGATCCTTATTTTTAAAGATATGAATTTTCCCAATTTGTTTTATATTCTGCCATTTTCTTTATTTTAATAAAACATTAAATAAACTAATTTATTTGGATAGGTGAGTTATACCAAAAGACAGGTATTAATTTTCTGAACATTTTGGTATATCATTTGTAATTGTTGGATCAATATTTAAAAAGTTATGGATTTTGCAAAATCATTATATATTCTGCCCTTTTACTAAAGTGCAAGGAAAAGTTATTTCCAGTGTTTAGTTCAACATGAAAATGATGTTATAAGGTGAAGTTATTTCTCCTGATCATTTTGATATATTGTTTGCTATTTTTGGATTAGTATTCAAAAAGATATGGATTTTAGAAACTTAATCCATTTTCTGTCTTTTCTTTTATTTTCCAGAAATTCCAGCGGATTCGTTTTTCACCGGGCCCGTGGCTAGCCCGCGTCACTGACTTGCGGGGCCCGTGGCCACGCTGTCGCTGACTGGGCGTGTGCGGGCTGTGCTGGCCACCGCGGTCGCTGACCGGTGGGGCCCGCCTGTCAGCGTGCGAAAATAAACGAAAAAGGGCAGTGCGCCGGCGGGATCGAACTCGCGACCTCGCGCGCGCGTGTGTGTGCTAGCCACTGGGCTGGTGCGGCGCTTGTGATAGTATACGTGCGTGTATCAATATGAGGTGTGACGGTGCACGTCGACGTCGCGCACGGCCGCGGCGACCACCGGCGGCGACGCGCACGGGTTCGACGTTCTAGCACGCGCGGGACCTAGCTACTACACTGGATCTACTCGCAAGTGAGAGGGCTATCTAGTGGAGGCGCGCTGGACCATAACGTCACCGGAGACGGCGGCGCTGGTGAGCTCCGGCGGCGGCACGGTACGGTCTAAGACGGCTACGACGATCTACGACGAACTGGGGACGTGGAGCATGTCCAGGAGGTGCGCCTGCTCACCCTCGATGCGTGGGTGCGATCCGTTGGTGCTGAGGTGGACGGGAACGGCGGCGGGCTTGCTCGAAGCGCGGCGGCCGGAGAGGAAGAAGACGCAGACGGGCTGCTCGATTCGCGGCTCCCCGCGGCGATTCCTTGGACCAGGGTGCAGAGGACGACGAGGCGGTGACGGCTGTGCGCTTCGATTTGCTCCGGGAGGTCTCAGACGACGGCGATGTGGCGGCGCTCTCGAGCTCGGCTTCGGCCATGGAGGAGGGACATGGAGAGGGAGAGAGAGAGCAGGGGAGCAGAGGAGCGGGGGTGGTGCTCTTCTTATCCTCTTCGCAGAGGAGAGGCGCAGGAGAGCAGAGGAGCGGGAGAGGGGGGGGGGGGGGGGGTCCGGGCGGCGAGGTCGTCGTGCGGGCGATGCGCAGCACTGCTGCTACAGGAGGAAGAAGAGGGTTTCGCAGAAAACCCCCTGGGCTATTTTTCCTATTTACACTTAAGTCCTTTTTTCTGTTTTCCTTTAAATCCAGTAGCACTTCAAGGATTTTATTGAGGCACTAAAACTTTTTAGAAAAATTTGAAAATATTCAGGTGGCCTCCCATATACATGTAGAAGCTCCACAAAAATTGGCTTTTGAAAATAAAATGTTTTGAACCATTTTTGTTCATAGGATTTAAATAAATGATTTTTGGTAAAACTAAATTAACATTTCTTTAATATTTTAAAACAAGTGTAAAATATCGTTTTGAACTTTTGGAACTTTCTTGACAAATATGGTAACTTCAATTAGTTATATTTTCATGGAGAAAATATTTGTTTGAAAGAAAGAGAAATAGGGAGGAATAATTTATTTAAGATCATTTCTTTTCATGATCTTAATTTCCTTTTGTTAAATACTTTGAGAGTTTTGTTTAAAATTGAAAAGTATGTTTACTTGAGGAGGGAGTGAGATGGGGTTGAAATGATTATTATTCATCTCATTCCTAGAATAAGGAAATATAATTGTTTTCATAAAATAGAGGAATAGAGATAAAGGGAAATTAAATAAGATCATTTCCCTTGATTTAGGATTTCAATTAGGTGTGAATACTTCTAGAGGGTTTGTTTTTATTCAAGTCACATACCAAATTTGTTGTCAAGTGTGTCTTATTCTAGTACTAAGCACAACTGAGGAATTACCCTCACAAGCAACAAACACAACAAGATCAACAGTGGCATACACAAAAGATCAACAACACAATCAAGACCACACAATTCAAACCACAAGAATAAATCACACCACCATTTCCATAGTCAACAATACTATCTTATAAAAATGATCACACTTAATTATGACAAGATGATGTTTAGAACTATCTCAACTCCACCTTTGTATTTTTGAAAAGGGTTTTGGGCAAGACAAAATATGTGGGGTAATATATTTCCCACTTGTGTTCCTTTTAAAATGTAATGATAACCAAAGCTTATAAAATGGGAGTTGCATACAAATGCAAAATATCAAGTTTAAAAGATAGATAGGAGATAGCATATAGATCTCCATATTTTTGGGAACACATAGTTTTGGAAATACTTTTTCTTTCTCAATTAATGGGTATTAGTTTTGGGTGTTGCTAAACCAAGTATATTTGAAATGGAGTTGGCCAAAAGAAGAATGGAAAATATATATGGAATATTTTCTTGTCATAACATGATCACCAGAGTTAATAATATTTTCATCTTGATTGAGTTCTTAGGTTTAATATTTACTAGTCAAACATTTTAAACAACAGGTCACACAAGGTTCAACACAGCAACGGGAAGGAAAACACAATCATCAGTGAAACATTTCAAAAAGTTTTTGTTGGTTCTGAATTTTGGGTCTGGTAAAACCAAGTTTTTCTTAGTTTCAAAATTTGGGATGTGACAATGATCGGCCAAACAAAGGCGTGTCCACCACGTAGGTTTCATATTCATTTCCCCTTCTCACTTTCTCAGGCAATCCGATGATCATCTCACCTGACTTCTCTACCCCGTCTCAAGACATCATACTGGATCAGCAGCCAACTTTTCTTGCCTCTTGATATGAGAAAATAGCCACAGGAAACAATCAAAGCCAGCATAGTCAAAATACCTGGAACAACCCCAAAACAAACCTTCACCCACCACGTACATCTAACAACCCTACGCAGAACAATTCAGCAGATCACAACTCACAAGGCAGGCGGCAGATAGCCTCCACAAAAAGGAGTCCTGATGAACTCTTGAGAAGGTGGACAGCCTGACAGGGCATATAATCTGGTCTAAACCATAGCAGTTAATATAAACGACTTTTTCTCGGCCCAGTTCAGCAGAGTACATAGCGCTACAAGAAACCATTCCACAACAACCTCCAGGGAGCAAAGAGTATGTACCACACGAAAAGGGTTTCACCGAGCTATCTAAACAGGAAGGAAATTCAGCCCCCACCACTACACAGCCATCCGAATCCACGGTGACACGTCGTGCCACGGACAGAGCAGCGGTTTATCAGAACCGGCGGACGCCACGGTCAAACACCCTGGCGGACGGGCACTCGTACGCCATGTGGCCCCTCCCGCCGCAGGTGTCGCAGATGACGGTCGCCATGCAGTTGCGGCTGATGTGCCCTGGCTGGCCGCACATGCGGCACGAGATGTCGCGGAAGGGGCCGCCGTGGATCTCCGAGGCCAGGGTCGACGTCTTTGGACAGCTCCGGGCGAGATGCCCCGAGACGTTGCAGAGGTTGCAGACGGGATCGTTGTTGCACTCCCGGGCTATGTGGCCTGGCTGGCGGCAGTTGTTGCAGGCGCGGTCGTTGGTGCAGTCGACAGCGATGTGGCCTGGCTTGAAACAGTTGTTGCATAGCTTGGCGTTAGAACCCGAGGATGGGCAGTCACGTGCCAGATGCCCCGTCTTGCTGCAAGTGTGGCATAAGGCCTCGTTCTTGCATTCAGTAGCAATGTGCCCAGACTTCTTGCAGTTCCAGCAAACAGTTTTAGAAGTGCATTCTGCTGCAAAGTGCCTGTCAAAAAGTTACATTTAAACTAGAGTTATGGTCTAACGTCTTAATACTTCTCCAGCAAAGATAACATATGACAAAAAATAGTTAAGAGGAACAAGCAATAATCGAGAATTTCATGCTGATCCTCAAAAATAAATAAATGAAATGAGTCAAGTCTACAAACACGTTAAGATTGACTTTACCCTGGCAGATTACAGTTATTGCAGGTAGAAGCAGACGGACAATCCCTAGCAAAGTGGCCAGGTCTTCTGCAGTTCTTGCATATAAGATCCCTGGAAAATCGTTCAAGTCAAACACGGGATTTTTTTCATCAAATGCTTTAAGATATACTATGATGACAAAGTAAAATATTTCTATAACTTGCTAAGAAAGAGCATAACGAGATAAATGATAAGAGCAGTTTCCCTTTTCCAGTGGAATCCAGTGTGTGTGTTCATATTTAGGTCTCTGCTCTTTGATGTGCTTTTATGTACTACTGACAGTAAAATACACCATGGTAAATCTATGATGTAGTGCTCTACTAATCTGCACCATTATGCATGCTTTGGAAAGATTAAGGTTTGATGAAGCACTTTTTCTTATGTGATAGTTGTCACAAATATAACGTAATGCAGGAAACGGTAATATCACATTCAATCCATACTTCCTGATGCCAAGTTTCACTTGTTTATTAGATTGATACCAGAGCAATAATGTAGAAAAAAATCCAGGTTTCTAGTACTACCTCCGATCCATATTAGTGGGCACAACTTTGTCTAGATACACATGTATCTAGTCTAAATACTTAACTAGATACATATGAATTTAGACAAAGCTATGCCCACTAATATGGATCGGAGGGAGTAATAACAATCCAAATCCTACCACATTTAGCAAATTTGTTCCTAATAGTATTGTTCCTAACTAGTAACTACTGGAGTATGAGGGAACCTCTGATACACAGTTGATGATTCTAGCATTATTGGTAGAAACTGAATGGACTGTAAACCCGCAGATGAACGGTTTCCTTTTCAAGAGCATCCCAATCTGAAATCCAGCTTGCTGTCAAGCCATTGACTAACCCATCAATGAGTCATCCAGACTGTCCAGGCTAATGACCAGAGGCCTACAGCTCGACAAGATTAGCAAGTCAGCAGACTTGCAGAATAGATGTTGACCCATAGTCCATGATTCTAGCATTATTGGTAGAAACTTGAACTCCCGCAGATGAACCGTTTCCATTTAGGAGCATCCCACGCTGAAATCGACCCTGCTGACAAGCCATCGACCAACCATCAATCAGTCATCCAGACTGCACAGGCTGATGACCAGAGGTGACAATCCGACCAGATTAGCAAGCCGATTAGACTTTGACCAGTGGAGACTAGTAGCATGGGCTGGGCAGACGACTTGCCACATCAAAATGAGGGAGAAAAACTATAGGGAAGAGAGGAGAGGTAGGCATGATGTAAGTGGTAGTCTGGTAGGGGCAACATAGGAAGAGACAAGTGGCAGCAGCGGCGCAAGTAAAAATCACATAACATTCTTCCCTAATGTTTGACTGACCAGAACAGCAATGTCAGCTGTTGGGCCGGTCCAGATAAACCATGTAGTGGTTTTGAAGATAACAGTATTACGCATGTATATCTCTAGGGATTTCCATCGTTTACTCACCATATCCCAATAGCGTTGACTTTGCCCTAATTAAATCATACAGCAGATATGCATTTGCCTGCATGGTTTATTGAAAGGCAAAGCTATTGGTGTAGTACCTTACTCAGACCAAAAGCTATTAAGAAGAACGTCAACAGCACTAGCTGACCAAATAAAGTCACTTACATAAACTGTATGAGCGCAAGAGCTATATTTCACACATATACAGACACTTCCAAAATAAATAAAAATTAAATGTTGATTCATCATTCTATTTTCCCAAAGGTTGTAGCTTTGATATGTCGATAACCATACTGCATTGTAGCTAGAAGGACACGCAAACAGTAAACTACTGGATAGCCAAATACAACTTCATGTGTGCACGTGATGGTGTTGATGATATTCAAGTGAATAATTTAGGTAACATAAGCACCCAATGTAAAGCTAAGTCAGTATAACATCATTTAAGAAAGCTTCTAGGAAAAATACATCAGCAGGTGCATACCTGTGGCCACGACGTTCACCACGACGAGGAGGGCTGCGGCCACGACGAGGTGGGCTACGGCTGCGGCGAGGTGCACGCTCACTGCGCAGTCTATCTCGCCGAGGGCTTCGGCTTCTACTCCGGCTGCGACTTCTACTCCTGCTTCTACTCCTACTCCTGCTCCTGCTCTTGCTCCTACTATTGCTCTTGCTCCTGCTTCTGCTTCTGCTCTTGCTCCTTGCACTCTTGCCACCGCCGCTGTTGTCGCTTGTTGATGGACTCACCATAACTTGATCCTAGCACATGCATTCCAAAACAAACGTCAAACGGTCAGACTCCAAACAGCTCCAGGTGGAAGGCACATCCGGTAATGGTAACCTAGATCTCCGCACTCTGCAAGCTCTACCAACAGAAACAAGTACCACCTAGGTTGCACAGGCATGGACATAAACACATGTGTCCGACACGATACATGTCGGGCACAGGGATTCGCCATTTTCGCGAAAAAACATAACAGCGCAGGGATACAGCTATATTAATTTCAAACATAGCATAGAGCCTAGTTTCCACATGATTCAGCTACTCCAAAACAAGAAGTAAGCTGGAAACATGGGATATTTGTGATGACCCTGGGTAGAGTACAATCACAAGGGGAATTTGGGATGAGAAATAGATGAACAGAGGTAGGGGATGAGGATAGAAACAGAGATGTGGGAGCAGAGTCTAATTCATTTTCTATTCCATACCGGTTACAGAGATACAACGAGCTTATATCCAGCTCGAGACACACACAATACATGCCAAACTCACGCCTTCTCACTCAAGTGGGTTACAAAGACTAAGTCCACTCTTACATGTCATGCCACGTCATCAGTTGTTGGACGAGGTATGACATTTGCCCCTCCTGAGCTTGAAACCCCATTCCAACAAGCAGCTTCCGGAAAGCGAGCACGGACCTGATAGTAGTCTTCCCAAGAAGCTAATTCGGGCGGCAAATTCGACCATTTCACCAAGATTTGAGTAGTCGCGGAGTTATCCTTCTTGACCATGCGACGCTCCAAAATTTGCTCAGGAACAGAAGGCGCCTCATTGAAATCAAGAGCAGCGGGCAAGTCGGAAAACACCGGCGAATACTTGGGCACAAATGGCTTGAGTTGAGAAATGTGAAACACAGGATGTACCTTCGAATCAGGGGGTAAATCCAACTTATAAGCGACTTCGCCCACCCTTTCCAAGATCTTGAAAGGACCGAAATACTTCAATGCCAATTTAGGATATGGGCGATTGACGATGCTGGACTGAGCATATGGCTGGAGCTTCAACAATATTGAATCTCCCACACTGAAAGTGCGATCAGTGCGTTGTTTATCAGCCTGCCGTTTGATGCGATCCTGAGCACGCTTAAGCTGAGACCGAAGCATGTCAGTCAGGTTTTGACGCTCAATCAAAACATCAAATGCCGGAGAGTCGGTTGCCACAGAAACATTAGGCATGGCACCAAAAGAAGGCTCAACACCATACAAGGCCTTGAAGGGAGAACAACCCAAAGAAGAGTGGGCGAGGAATTGTACCAGAATTCCGCCATTGCCAAAGCTTGACGCCACTTGCGAGGGAAATCCTGAACAAAGCAACGCAAATACTGCTCCAGGCATTGGTTAACCCTCTCACTCTGGCCATCAGTTTGAGGATGGTGTGCAGTGCTGTAGTTGAGAGTGGTGCCAACTCCCTTCATAATTTCCCGCCACATAGCACTTGTGAAAATTGTATCCCTGTCTGAAACAATGGAGCAAGGAACCCCATGAAGACGAACCACATTATCCAGGAACAGACGGGCTACTTGTACTGCAGTAAAAGGATGACGAAGTGCCATGAAATGAGCCATTTTAGTTAAGCGGTCCACTACCACCATAATTACATCAGCACCGTCAGACAAAGGAAGCCCCGTAATAAAGTCCATTGTCAGATGTTGCCAAATTTCAGTAGGTACAGGAAGTGGTTGCAGCTTGCCAGCCGGGTGTGTATGCTCATGCTTGGCCATCTGACAAGTGAGGCATTGCTTGACAAAATCTTCAACAGCAGCCTTTAAGCCTGGCCAATAGAAAAGCTTCCGAACACGCTGGTAAGTAGCTTGTATGCCCGAATGACCTCCAACAGCACTGTCATGTAAACTAGCAATCAGCTTGGTCTGAAGGGCAGAATTAGCACCAATATAAATTCGTCCCTGATATTTGATCAAACCCTGCTCCAAAGCATAACCCTTCTCATTGGGACTAACAACAGCCAACTCAGTCAAGAGGTCATATGCTGCCTTATCCATGTCATAAGAATGGTAGACTTCTTTAACCCAGTCAGGGCGACATGTAGAAATTAAGTCAAGTTGCAGAACATGGGCAACACGTGATAGAGAATCTGCAGCATCATTATCCACACCACGTCTATAACGAAATTCATATTGTAAACCCATAAGCTTTGACATGGCCTTGCGCTGAAGGTCGGAATGGAGTTGCTGATCACTCAAGTTGCAGAGGCTTTTATGATCGGTTAGAATAGTAAACTGACCACGCTGCAAATAAGGGCGCCACCGATCA
Organism: Poa pratensis; assembly: GCA_947311845.1. NCBI lineage: Eukaryota > Viridiplantae > Streptophyta > Magnoliopsida > Poales > Poaceae > Poa > Poa pratensis. Next base: position 109,317,119 of record CAMZMU010000117.1, read on the forward strand.
ATGGCCATCATTACGGCTAAAAATTCCTTTTCATAGATGGATAGTTTGCTGTTTTGCTGACCCAATGCCTTACTCAGATAAGCCACTGGGTGGCCTTGTTGCATCAAAACAGCGCCAATACCGGTATCACACGCATCGGTCTCCACGGTAAAAGGCAGACTAAAGTTAGGAATAGCAAGAACAGGTGTACTGATTAGGGCTTGCTTCAGAAGATTAAATGCTACTGTAGCCTGATCAGTCCACTTGAAGCCTTTCTTGGTAAGCAAATTAGTCAAGGGCTTAGCAAGAATACCATAGTTTTTTACAAACTTACGATAGTATCCAGTTAACCCCAAAAATCCCCTCAATTCTGTGATATTGGCAGGGATAGGCCATTTCTCAATTGCAGAGGTTTTATCCTCTTCTGTAGAAACCCCGGAGGCAGAAATAACATGTCCCAAGTAACTGATAGAAGTCTGGGCAAAACTGCATTTGGACATCTTAGCATAAAACTGATTTTCTCGGAGAGTATTTAGCACCATCTTCAAATGCAACATGTGCTGAGACCAAGCAGTGCTATAGATGAGGATGTCATCTAGGAAAACTATGACAAACTTACGAATGTATGGTGCAAGGATGTCATTCATGATGCACTGAAAAGTAGCCGGTGCGTTGGTGAGGCCAAATGGCATCACCCGAAACTGGAAGTGCCCATGATGCGTCTTAAATGCAGTCTTAGGCTCATCTTGTTCACACATCCTAATCTGATGATACCCAGCACGCAAATCTAATTTCGAAAAATACCGAGTCCCAGCCAACTCATCCAGTAGCTCATCCACTATAGGTAGTGGGAATTTGTTCTTTATGGTGATATCATTCAGGCGACGATAATCGACACAGAATCGCCACGTGCCATCTTTCTTTTGAACAAGCAAAACTGGTGAAGCATAAGGGCTCAAGCTGCGAGTAAGGACCCCAGTGTTCAACATCTCCGCTACTTGCCGTTCTATTTCGTCTTTCTGTAATGGTGAGTAGCGATAGGGCCTTGAATTTACTGGCTTGGCCATGGGGTCCAAAGGAATTGCATGGTCAAACTCACGATGAGGAGGTAGAGATGTGGGCTCCTGGAACACATCACTGAACTCTGTTATGATGTGCTGAACTTCATCAGGAACAACATCTGCAACAGATTCAGGAGGTATGGCTGGCACAGATTCAACCATAGCAAGTGACCAAACTTCATTCCCCGCAAGCCAGGTATGGAGTTTGTCCAACTCCAGCGCTTGGATAATTTGTTGCTCTTTAGGGAGAACACCCTGTAATGTAATGTCCTTCCCGTTGTAGTTGAAATTGATCCTCTTTTGTTTCCAATGACAGATCATGGGATCAAACAACTCCAGCCAATCCATACCAAGAATGGCGTCATAAGCTCCCAGCTCCAAAAGTCGCATATCATGTGAGAAGGTATTTCCCTGAATCCACCAAGAAAAGCTAGGTGCTGCTGACTCGGAATAGATGATCTGGTTATTTGCGACCTTCACCGGAACAGGACTCATTGGCTTGACAGTTAAGCCAACACGTCGGGCAAACTCAGCATTAACAAAACTATCTGAGCTTCCCGAATCAACCAGAATTAGGCAAACTTGGTTGCCAACCATGGTACGCAAACGAAGAGAAAGGCCAGACTCAGTACCAGCAACGGCATGTACAGAGATATGACAACACTCAGCAGTAGCAGCTGGGTCCTCCAATAGCTCCAACGCATGTACTGTATCATCAGACAAAATCTCCCCAAAGTCGCCCAACTGAATTGTGAGAAGTTGAGATGTCTGCTTACACTGATGATCTCTGGAATATTTATCCCCACAGCGAAAGCAAAGACCATTGGCTTTACGAAAATCCCTGAGCTGACGCTCACGAGCAAATTCATCAGTGGTCCGTTTGGCTGGCCCCATAGCCGCGGTACCACTCTGAACAGCAGGAACTTCCAGAGACTTGAGAACTGGAGCAGCTCGAAGACGATTACGAGGTTGTTGCTCCTGTTGCAGTGCCAATTCCTCTTCTTGTATACGAGCCAAAGAAGCAGCACGGGAAACACTCGTAGGTGCTTGAATGCGGACCACAGCACGAATATCTGACCGTAGTCCCAGCACAAATTTGGAGACAAAAAACTTGGTGTTCAGAGTAGGGTCTAGAGAAATGAGGTAGTACATACAGGTTTCAAACTCCTTGCGATATTCAGTGACGGAACCAGTCTGTTTGATCTGCAAGAGTTTACTCATCTGGCCATCATACTCATCCTCTCCAAATTCTGTCAACACTGCAGCACAAAACTGCTCCCAAGTGCCCAGAACGGTGCGGCGTTTATACGCCTGCAACCATAAAGCAGCATGCCCCTCCATATACAGCACTGCTGAACTCACACGCTGATGCAAGGGAGTCTGGTACATGGTAAAATAGGTATCACATAGATCCAGCCATAAGGAGGGGTTCTCACCAGCAAAACGTGGAAAGTGATGCTTCGGTAATTTTGCTGCATATTGAGGTTGATCCCGTTCACCCATTTCCTCGAGCACCTCGTGAGCGTCTTCTGGTCGACGCATGAGAGGCGGCCCGTTGTTGGCCAGGGCAGGGCGCTGCTGTCCCGCTATGTGCCCTGGCCCGCCCGATGCGCGTGCACCCACGCTGCGGCCTCCCGCCGCGCCGTGGCCGCCCACAGTGTTGGTGGTGTTGCGGAACGGCAGTGCGCTCGACGTCAGCTCCACCTGGGTGCGCTTGACGCTGTCAATGCCGTCCTGGACGTCAGCGACGTGGATCGCCAACTGCTTGACGTCGGTGGTCATGGCGGTGAACTTCGCCGTGACGTCGGTCGACATTGAGTCGAACTTCTCTGTGACCTGCGCCGCTAGATCCGCGATGGCCTTCTGGACGGCCTCCATTGCCTCAAGCACGAAGCGAGTTTGTGCCGCGGGCTTGACTTGTCGCGGAGCCGTGGCGACTTCCTCGAGAGCACGCGAACGCCAATCAGTGATTGGGCGATATTACCGCGATGAGCACCGAGAGAAGAGGCGCGCCGGATCGAAACAAAGTCTGATACCAATTTGTGATGACCCTGGGTAGAGTACAATCACAAGGGGAATTTGGGATGAGAAATAGATGAACAGAGGTAGGGGATGAGGATAGAAACAGAGATGTGGGAGCAGAGTCTAATTCATTTTCTATTCCATACCGGTTACAGAGATACAACGAGCTTATATCCAGCTCGAGACACACACAATACATGCCAAACTCACGCCTTCTCACTCAAGTGGGTTACAAAGACTAAGTCCACTCTTACATGTCATGCCACGTCATCAGTTGTTGGACGAGGTATGACATATGTGTTCCTTAAATGCAATTGGGGGCAGTAAGCAATGCGATGATCAAGCGAAACCTAGCATCTAGAGGGCGATTAGAGGTCTAAAATCCAATCAGCTCGTCCAATCTACAAGCGAGCAGCCTAGCGAGGTCCGACAGGGAACTCCATTGGCCTACCCAGTCACACTGGGTGGCCGCCCGGATCGGGAGGCGATTGCGTGCAATGAATGAGACGCTCTAGAGACCAAGGAACTCACCATGGCTAGCTAGGGGAGGACCGTCGGTCGGGTAGGGTCGGCTGCCGGCCGTGCAGATCTGCGGAGGCCCGGGAGGAGGACGGGCCGATCTGGCAGCGAGGGGCGATGGGGCGGCAGCGGGAGGGCGGTCGGGGAAGGGGCGTCCCCGTCGGCGGAGTGGTCCGGCGAGGGCACGAGGGGGGAAAGGCGTCGGCTTCCGGGGAGGCGCTCGGACGGAGAGAGGGGAGGGTTTGTGTAGGTGGAGTCTGGAGAGGACCGGTACACTGTGCCCCTGTAGGCCTGTACTAGGGTTAGGAGACGCCGGTGGTACAACTGCTGGAGTACTGTGTACCGTCTGCCTTGTCATGTCGTCGGTCAGCGGGTAAGTAAAGCATCATCAAGAACACTAAACTTACTACAGTTAAGAAAACAGTTCAAAAACTATACTACAGTTAAGAAAAAATATACGTCATTTGCAAAACAAAAAATATATACTTGCAGCTTCACTCGAAAAAATAAATAACACAAGGCTCTGAATGTAATTTAGATGTATAACTTCTGTAGTTTTTCCTCGAACTAAAGCAGATAATTAATCCCGCCAAGGCGCCAAGCAATACCGTCCAAAAAAAACCTGAACCATAAGCCAAAAAAAAAGTACAAAAAATTAAACATAAATAGTAAAAGTTGTGGTCCGAGTGAGGTAGAGGGCAACCCTAACAATACGCCATGGATGAGGATTATTCTTAGTAACACACAACGACATGGCATAAACTACTCCGTTTATTCAGTACAATAATAAGTATGGTGATACAACTAGAAAGAACTATAATCCTATTGCATTTTTGTTATAAATGATTAACTAAACACAAGGCGGCATATGCATATATTCTTTCTGTGAGACAAACGGGATAAACACTAGCTACAAAAGCATCGTGGTGTCTGAGGCTTAAAGGGTGAATATTCGATTTCATGCCTAATCTTGCTATAACTATATGGCTTCCTAAAAAGTATGGCTAGCAAAATAGATGTCACGATCATGACAAAATTATGTACAAAATTATGTTTATGATACATGAGTTATGACAATGCCGAAATAATTCTTACTTACGCGATGCACCATGAGGGTCTTCTTAGTTCTGATGATGTCATGACTTGTTTGAATCTCATAAGAACTAAAACACGGGACTATATAATTGCTATCGTTAGGCTCGTTGTCTAAAATGCAACAATTATTCTAAGGGCTCCTTTGATTTGAAAGAAATTCAAAAGAATCGTGGAGGATTTGATTCCTTGCAAAATATTCCCACGGTTGTTGTTTGATTTATAGGATTGAAACTCTGAGAAATTATTCTAAGGATTCACTTGCAATCTCTTTTGGAGGAAAAATTTCATTTTATTTTCCTATATTCAAACACATATTTGATCCAAATTCCTGTAGTTTTCTAATTATATAGGATCCAGAGGACATGCCACAACAATATAAGGTTTTCGCGTTCCTGTGTTTTGAGAATCCTGCAAATCAAAGAGGCGCTAAGTACTGCTGAAACAATGAGAAATTTTATTATGATTCCGAATCCTACAATTAAAAATACAAATATACTACTAGTCTACTACAATCTTTTAAAACCCATATAGAATTCCTTTGAACCAAACATGCCTGAACCATACCCTATCGAGGGCAGATACCGTGCATTGCTTCGTTTTTTGGTTCAAGGAGCGATGTTCGCGCTTCAGTTGCTGTTCATCGTCCGCAGCCGCAAAAATGACGACTAAAACGCTGAGGCGTGGTTACCCATCAACAGCATCAACAAACTGAAAAAAAGCAGCAGAAACAATCTGTAGGACGGGAGACACAGCCACGATCAGTACAACAAAATATACATTTCGAAAGAACAGTCACGGTGAAGTAGCAGCAGTAGTCTGGTACAAAGAGAGCCTAAAAATCACACTGAAGTGAGAACCATAACACACTGCTGAACACACACCAACTTTATTCATCTTTACCATATAAATCTTGGCAGCTGAAACAGCGCCACTATACGCCGGTTTGCAGAGGAACCCCCGACAAAGGACATGCGAAAAACAACACCTAGCAACAAACGTACGCTAATGCTACGGTACCTATAGGCAGTTATGTGAACTGTCACATGTTTCAGGAGGCTAAGCAACAGGCTGGGGGTCGTTCATCCCGGCGAGGAACGCGATGAAGATCCACACCATCAGAATGCCGATTATTGCAGCCCTTATCGCGTTCTCGCAGGTGTAAGGAGATGGCAGCTCCGTCTCTTCATCGAAGTCCATGCCTGCGATTGGTGATCCAGAGCTGGAGCTGATATGGCTCTTGTTCCTGCTCCCCTCCCCTGCCTGGATTAGCGAACCACCGCGAGGCTTCTTGCATCGTGAGCAGTCGCATTTACCACCAAGGAAAGCCGGCACGACCTGCAAGAACTCGGCTAATGTCTTCCTGTATGATTCTCCCTCGAAACGCAGCTTCTGCTTTGTCGATTGGTTCAGGAGCTGCACAGAATTTTAAGAGGAACTAATAAGTACCGTAAAATGCTGCTATCCAGCAGGGCATATAGTGCTCATTCAGGCTTTCATCCAGCCTTGCCTGAATGTATCAAAAAATGGGTACCAAAATTTGCTAAAATATTAATCCGGGGGTGGCCACAAATCCAATACAAGTGTTCGACAGGCAAATTTTGGCACCAAACCATATACTCAGCTGGTATGACTTGTGAATTTAGCAGTCATGTACATTTAACAAATCATGACCCATTAACCAAACAAGATCAGGAAGACCCGATGATTATCAACATATGACAGACATAGCTGATGATGGAAGTTTGTAAATTACATGGTTGATAGATAAAAAGAGTAATAGAGGGTGCCAGTTATTCAAATATGCTACTTGTCACAATTGCACACATCTTCGAACGTGAATTGTATGCATTTTCATAAGTAGGGCAAGATATAGTAATCTTACTTGGATAAAAGTCTGTGCAATAACTCTGACAACTGGAGGAAGACGGACAACAAATAATACTCCAAGACGATTTGGATAGTTCTCCTGAACTATGGTGACAAATGACCTCATCATTTGCATCGGAAATCTGAATGGGGAAATCCCATGGCAATCCAGCAAAACAGTAATTCTTGGATCTTCTTCATTGGTCAAATGTATAGTCCCATGGTCAATTTGAGAAACTGAAAAGAAAGATGGTAGTGATTAGTGACCGCTACTACAAGCTCAAAAGAGGAAGGATAATGCTTCTGAAATGGTAAGTAAACCAGAAAAGTAATTAACTTCTCAATGATAAGAAGATCTTGAACAAATAACTGCTGAAAAGATGCTATGTTATCCGCCATATTAAGTGCTCCTTTTTGCGAATTAAGTAAGTGCTACTAACAGGCAGCATGATAGAATAAAAAAGGTCCATAGAAAGAAGCGTGAGCAAGAAATCCATTGCCCATGTTATCAAGCTCTAACTGATGATGAAATATTAAAAGGAAAATATCTCATCTAAGGAATAAATTGATATGTAGATCAAACAGGTTAAGAAATTACCTACTGCTTGCCCAAAACGAGGCCTATCACGAGGGGCTATACTAGAGCATGCATGTCCAAGGCGGATTACTAAACAAGGCCGAAGCATAGTGTCAAACCCATGCCAGAAGACCAAATGGGACCATTTCTCAAGTTCTTGCAATGTTAGTATGTGAAAAGTTTCCCTCCAACGGATTGTCTTCTTAACTGAAGAAAGCAAGCTTGAAAAGTCACCATTTGCGGCAATGTGAAATCTGCGTAGTTCATCCTCACTGAACCTGAAACATGCACCAGATAAATTATCAGCTACATGGCATCTCACTGCATGTACGTAAGATCCTTAAGATGCTTGCCAGTAAACAACATGCAACTAGTCTTCTGATATAGATCCATACAACTCCAAATAAAACTGAATGGAACGGAAAGAAAATAAAAGGTTTAAACATTAGGACCAGCTCAGACAAACCGGACCGCAGATAATGTAGACAATAACAAAGTTATATAACCCCCCCCCCAGGAAAAAAAATCAATATATTTGCAAGTTTTCATCTGTATTAACTAATCATGTTAAAAAAAATCAGAAGTACAGGGAAATATCACTGCTCCCCCTCCCAGCTGTAGTCCATTATGGTAAAACTGAAGGACTAACAGTGTAAAATGTGCATTTCTTATTATGAATCTCAAATAGGCTATTAGAAGGCCACCTCTCAGGCAAAGTGATGCCTTCTTTTTCAAGTTCCTTGAAAAGTAGCACCAGCCAATTCTCAGAAACAACAATATCCTTTGTGCCATCAACATCAGCGTCCTCCCTAAAACAAACAGAAACAACAACATCATCAAATATTAGCTGAATGCATGTGCAATGCAACAAAATAAATCCAATCTTGTGGCAGATCAAGTCGGAATCGTACAAGTTGGCTTACACTTCAAGAAAAAAGAGAGAGCTTACAAATAAGGAGGACATAGAGATAATCATATCACAAAAAATTTAACACAAAAAGGAAGGCAGAGAAGATGGAGTGATGGTCCCACTTGTCAGAAAGTTACCAGCTCCATATATGGGAGTAAGACTAAAGACAAACTAAAAAAAATTATTTCCATACTTTCTTGATATTGCCATTAGATATGCTCAAAACTAACATGGTATGAGTTGATGAAAATACACTATTGTCTTTCTTCCTGAACTCTTAACCAACCTTGTTTCAGAAGTTGATGTTGTTTCATGCGATTCAGCAGGAAGGTCAGGAGCTCCTGTAGTCCTACTAGGTTCATCATCGTGCTTAGAAGACAGATCACCTAATGTTGATGTGACAGATAGAAACAGCAATGGCGTGGATAATTTCTGCATTGAAGAAAAATCATCAGTGCTCAGAAGCAAAACAGTTAGAAATTTATCATCATTAAAACAAATACCATTTGACAAACAACATAAAGCAGGTGTGTCATAATAGTGAATCAACAAAGAACTAATGAAGCACAAAAATATACAGGGGGGTTTGAAATGTCATAGAAAAAATGTATTAAACTGGGCAATTCAACAAAGCTTAGCTTAAAAAAGACCAACACCACTCAAGAAAAATTTAAATAGGTTCAACTGAGCATACATGAGCACAGCATCACATTTCGTTAAAAAAGCACAGCATCACATGAACTGATTGACATGCTGTATAGTAACTTAGTGCATATATTGTTAGGGTTAATGCTAAAGTTTAATGGAAAGAGAAACTAAAGACATGCTTATTTTGTAGTTTCTTAATCTTCCCTGATTCTTAGTCCAGCAGACTGCAGAGTAAGGGGCCAAACAAAAATTATGCCAAAAGAAATTCTATGCCAACTCAAAGCCAATAAGTCAGTATTCCCACTGAAGGTTGAGTGAGCCTGAACCTAGCATGGTTATAGCCCTGTGTTGGATTCAAAATTCGGTAGATAAAATAATCTTTGATCCACTAAAGATAGGATCTGTGTGATCTTTCACCTCCCCTGCACCAAAAGTAACTTGCTGAAAAATAGGACCATCTCTACACAATCTCCACCATCTTGTTCTGGGAGTATTAAATGTGTAATACGTATGATTATTTACACTGTTTCTCTATTTGCAAGATGTCTGGCTTTTCTCAAGCCTGGGTCAGTTTTGATATCATTGGGTTTTTCTGGTGTTTCCACCAGATTGGCTTTTTGTTTACTTCCTTAGGTGAGTACAAATCTATTAAATCCATAGAATGGACTAACCAGATGACTAAGGTGAGTACGAATATAGGTATACTTAATATTGTCACTAATTATCAAGCAGGTTATGGTAGCAGCTTGCAAGTGTAGTTCCAGTGGTTGAGTATAGCAGTGCTATAATCACTTAAACAGAGGTTCCTTCCCCCTCTGGTGTAGTTTATGGTGACTAAATTGAGGTCTTTTACATAAATAAATAATAGCAAGATAATTGTTCTTTCACTTATTTTCATGCACACAGAGGAACTAACACAATATTCAGATAGCTCCCAATTTGCAAAAGCACAGCTAATTTTGTAACAAAAAAAGGGATGTGCATCTTGGAAATTTTGAAGATATCCAAGGCCTTGACAAGCTAAGATAAGAATTACCTGAATGCCTTGCACGATGAATCTGAGTGGTGCCCATCGTTGAATCCATCTAAATGGAGGATATCCAAGGACTTGCAATGCTTGAATAGAATTCCATATAAAGGGACATCTTGCTTTAGAAATCCTCCTCACTATTTCAAGAGCTATGACCTTTACCAAAAACGATGCCACCTGACCTGTCGACTCCCTGTTCAAGATCAACTGTTTTGGCACGATATGCTTTATGGTCTTGGGTGAAATGGCTTTTGCTGGAGAAGCAACCAACGTGCCCTGGTATTTCTTTTCACTCTCTGGCTTGTTTGAAGACTGGAAGTTCTTGGCAAAATTAGCCATTCCTACAAAGCATGAGCAGCATAATCACAAGCCCTGCTATTCGCATGTACCACTACCACCAGAGCTCAATCAACAATTACAAATCATGTGTCCCTAACAAGCAGGAAATGGATCTTACAGCCAAGAAATGTGCATAAGGTTACGGCCAGTAAAGTTATGACAGCCTGTGGTATTACAAAAGTAAACGACGCGGTTATCTATGGAGAATTAAAGCGGAAAACAGGAGAGTCATCACTGAATATTCCTAGCTACGATGGGAGAGAAATGAGTATATACTATCTGATGTGAATGTAACTCATGTCGTTTTGTAACTGGTTAAATTTATTTTCGTACTACAAACAGAAAGCATTTCTGCACTATTAAAACCCAGGAATATGTCAGCAAAAGATAAGGACTGGAGATTTAAGTACACGCTTCAGTTATCAATTTCCCGAGAACTCGTGACGAAACCATCCAAGCTCTACTACCGTGCGGCCAAATTACGAGGGCACATAGCTACCTAATTCAACAGAATCGCAGAATCTCTTCCTAATCGGTGGATCAGTTCAGTCCCCAATTTTTTGGGGGGAAACGAGCTGCCACTAGAACAACCAAATCAAGCCCCGATGGATCAACGGGGCGAATGCGGTATCTGGGAACCGAATTAGCAACCAGGCACTCGGCAATCCGAGCGAGCTGCGTTAGTTAGGGCTTCCATACCAGCAGCAGGGAGATCGGCAGCCAGGGTGGATCGCCTTGCGCACTGCACGCCTGCCCAGTGGAGGGGGGACGGAAGGGGAGCGTTCCGCAGCCTTGGAGGTGAGTGGCGCCGATGCAGTGGGGGCAGAGAAGGGGCCTCTGCGGTCCTTCCCCGGCGCTGGCGAGGAGAGGGCGGCGGCTCGACGGGCGAGGCGCCGGACTCGTGAGTTTGTCCGGGATCTCCTGCCGCGTTCCCAACAGGACAGGTCCTTCTGGAGGAACGAACGGTGGTGCCGGGAGAAAGGACATTTCCCCATTTACCCGTGTCCCTCTAAAAAAACTTATTTTTACATTTCCCTAGAAAAATTACCTATGTCCTTAACTATTATTTTTCTTTCTTGAATTACCTATTGTTTGGTTGGTTTTAGTTAGCTTATCACGTGTCCATGAGATTCTTTCTTGAATTATCTGAACCTTCAACTGTAAAGAGAAACTTAACCATACTATGAAAACGAAACTTTTGTAGTTAAAAAAACGAAACTATTGTAGTTAAAAAAAACGAAACTTTTGCTGTATGTTACTCTTAAAAAAACAGCACGTTCACTTGGAAGCATGCATTTAAGACAGAGTGACACATATTGAACAACATTTTAAGTTATCGTGCCACTTTGAACAAGATTTTATTGCTTCATTCTGCTTTAAACCACATCCCCAATCAGGAGTGACACATGATCCTACACGAGCAAGAACACTTCATCATATACTAAAATCTGGTTCAAATTAGAATTTTGGGTACAGAAATCTAATTCATGGTGCCACGAATTAAAAATATGGTTCAACATAGCTATTACAACTTCATAAATAATATGGTTCAAAGTGAAACATAGTATTTGAAAAGCATCATACTCGTTTAGCGCGTAAAACAAAGACATGTTTGAGTACAATCTCTAGATGTACACAAGTTATCCACACTACGGCTCACAGGATCACACTTTCAAGTTTTTATACCATTTTTTCATTTAGATGAATGGATTCACTCATTTCGTAAACCAGTATTGGGTACCTCGGAAGTGTGCGATAGAGATACAATCACGGTAGGAGGAGAGGGGAATATACTCCCTCTGTTTCAAAATATTGAAATTTTAGCATTGTCCTAAGTCAAACGTTTTTACGTTTAGCCAAAATCATAACAAAATGTGTGAATATCTATAACATCGAATCTATATAATGATGATGAATCTAAATAGGAGTTGATGTATTTTTCGATAACTTGGTCAAACTTAATATAGTTTGACTTATGATAAACCTAAATTTCATTATATTGTAATGGAGGGATTATTACTTATCTCCCATTTGATGATATTGTGGGGGGGGGGGGGGGGGGGGGGATAACATGGTCAAAGGTGTGTTCATTTTAAAGTTTAACGGACCAAAAACTTGGCTAGCCAACGGTTTGGTCGAGATCATATATAGCAAACTTAATATAAAAACTACATTAGACACAATAATATTGGCATACTATAAAGCATGCAAACAATGATCGGACGATTTTGTTACCATGACTAAAAATTGGTAAAGTGAAATTCGGCAGCCAACCAAAACCTTATTAGCCTCGGTGAGGCTACAGGGCACTATGGGTGGTCGTAGATATGTCTCTCATGTGTACATTTTGTAGACCTTATCATTTTTTTTTGTGCACGGCTTTGGTGAATCGGATGTGACTAGGTGTTTGGTATGACATTTCCTTTCAAGTCTTATTTTCTTCGCAATAGTATTCTGTTTCAAAGTTAATACACATGCTCATCGATATAGTTTTATCTTCAACTTAACTTTCTTCTTGCACGGGTTGTTCAAAGTTACTACCTTTGTTCCTAATTATAAAATGCTTTGAATATATCAATTTAGAATATATATGGACTAAAATGAGTGAACATACACATTAAAACACGTTTAGATACATGGGAATCAGAAAAAACTAACACATTTTATATTTAGCAACGAAGGATCACGTACTAAGAAAAATGAGAATCATATATGTATGATATGGGCTATCAACAATAATACTAGTTCTCATTTTCATGGACCTGCTAGACTTCAATGTTGGTAGGTACAACATTGTCCTGAATATATATGTGTATGTCTGCGATCGATGTTGATGCTATATCGGCAGCCAATACCGGCAATAGCAATTAAAAATCCACAGTGGCTACTCTGCTAGAGACAGACATGTCTCATATTATATACTCACATGAAATAGCAATTTATGCCATCTTAATTACTATATATAGTTTAATAATTACAAAACGACATAAGTAGAAATTAAACATGGAGTGTGGGGATTTGGTGCTCGATGTTCGACTGTTGACGTGAACCTGCTCCCCAGGCATCCATGCTGCACGGCGATGTCATCATTGTGGAGGTCAATAAGTCCCGAAGGGCTGTGTCGCCCGGGTTCTAACTTCTGGCCAGCTACCCATGATATGGACCTTCTCCATCGGTGGTCTGCATATACAAGCATTGTGTGTTACTCGATCCTTGGGTCGGATGGATCTGATTGTGCGTGTCTTCAATCCTTAGCTTGTGGCTTTGAGGTCGCTTGTTGGGAAGCTCTGCTTCTAGTCGGCACCATCTAACACGTCGACCATGACATCGCCGCCACGATTACCACGGTGGTGGCAAAAGAGGGAGTGTCAAGGTTGTTCGCTCGGAAGGTTAGAGGGTTTCGATGGCTCATGTCAAGTTAGAGATTGCTGAGTAATAGTGGAGGAGGGGATTTTGATGGCATAAAGGCATTGCTTCACATCTCGTTGTCCAAAGACATTTTTGTTTGCGAGGATAACCTCAATACCATGCGCGTGATGACTCTGAGCCTGGTGATCGGTGTTTTGTAGAAGGTATCTCGGCAAGATGGGGTGGCGATGTTGGGGTGACTCGGCACGATGAACTTCTTGTGAGAGGTCGGACTTTCTTCAAGGTAAAAACCATGAAATGATTTTTTGTTAGATTGGGCGACGACACTTGTTCATTATTCAGTTCATGGGGTTGTAGATGTTGGAGAACCAATTTTGCAGTTCGGGTGTTGCCAATGGTGGTGATTGATTCTTGCTGCCACGAGTCGTTGTTCACTTTGGCAGAGTCTTTTTTCTCTCTTTTCTATTTTAATCTTTTGGATGTGTGTATCTGTGAAGTCTCAATTAGGTCTTGACACTGCGATGTTCTAGAAACCGGGTGTAATAGGTATCTTTTTTATATTAGTATATTCCATTTGTATTTATTTTTTGAAAGATCTTTCCTTGCAGGGCATATTTTCTTTTTTGGGTATACTTTTTATCTGCAATTAAGTTTCTTCTTGAGGGGGATATTCAAAGTTAATAAACCATCAAAACTCACAGGTCCGCAAAATGTGAACCATGTGTGTATTATCAGCAGTATCAATCAAAAATAATAATAGCTCTCATTTCATGGGCCTTGTATTAGAACGAGTCTGCGATACGTGCTAGACTTCAATGTCGCTAGGTATGCAGTGGTCCAGAAGACATACGTAATACGTTGCTTGTCTACGATCAATGCTGATGATACGTGCCTGGTCGTCTCCCCTCCCGTTCACTGTAGCGGGAGTGGCGATTTTTAGAACCTCCCAGTCGATCCACCTCCTCTCCGCGGATCCGACGGATCCCTCGCCCTCCGGCGGCCGCTCCGGCGGCGGGAGGGTGGGGGATCCCCGCCTCTCGGTTGTAGATAGGGTAGGCTCTTTTGGGGCTCCAGCCGGCGGCGCCGTGGAGGCGGTGGGGTCGCTGGTGTTGTTTTTGTTGCAGGTTCGCGTCCTCTCCGGCGGCGGTGCTCGGTGGAGCTCCGTGGTGGCGTGCCTGCTCCTTTGGCGGTCGCGGATCGGTGGATCCGCGCCGTGCGTCGATCCCCCGCCAGATCCAGCGCTGCGGTCTCCGTGCTGGCGGCGGATCCGGTGGAGGAGGTGCGAGGTGGCTGCGGTGTGGGGTAGCGGCGTGCAGGCGGTGGATCTGGCCACCTCCGGTGAGGTGGGGCGGTGCTGGCCCCAGATCCGGCGCGGATGGAGCTCGGGGTCCGTGGCCCCGGCCGACGGACGTTCATCGACTATGGATCCAGCTCTGCGGAGCTGGTGCTTGTTGCGGCTCTCTGACGCCTCCGGGCTAGAAGCTCCTCCGCTCCAGGGTGCAGGTCTCCGGGCTGCTGCGTTCTTCGTCGCCTCCGGTGGTGGAGTTCGTGCTGGCCGGGTTTCCTCGTTGTGGTTGTCGGCGTGTCACGGCAGTGTTGCCCTCTGTATCCTCCTTCCTTTTCCTTTGCTTGTATTTGGCCTTGTATTTGTTCTCTTCGTATGAATACTAGTATGGAAAATGCAAAAAAAAAAACACCAGCAATACGCAGTTAAGGCCCCGTTTGTCCATAGCGACTGCACATTTACGGGACAAGTGGGTGTTTTTAGAAGATTCTGTAAAAAAATAATGGAACAGGGGCTTTTACAAGTTCTTCTATGGTGGATTTTTTGCACCCCGCCCTAAAAAATAGCAGTTTTTTTACAAGATGGGTTGTCAACTTTAATTGGTAAATTTATAGAATTTATTTGATGTGTATATTTTACCAGCCGTCCATTCTTTCTCGTGCATGTCTTTGGTGAATCCTATGTGACTACGAGTAGATGTTTGGCATGATCTTTCCTTACGAGTCCTATTTTCATTTTTCGCAGATAGTAGCGTTCTCTTTCGAAGTTAACACACATTCCCATCGGTATACTTCTTATCTTCAAATTAGTTTTCTTCTTGCACGGGATATTCAAGTTAATAAACCATAAAAAATGCAGGTCGCCTAGTAAGAAAAGTGTGAACCGTGTGTGTGTGTGTGTGTATGATCAACGGTATCAACGGCAATAATAGCTCTCAATTTTATGGGTCGAGCTTGCAATAGGATTAGAACGAGTGTCTGATAATCGTATGTGCTAGACTTCAATGTCGCTACATATGCAGTAGTCCAGAAGATATGAAAAATATTTGGGGGCACCATCACACCTACATCCTCACTATTTTTTTTTTCATTTTTATCATACCAAATTACAATGAAAAATCTACAAAAAAGGAAGAGTCTAGTGCAAGATTATACTATGGCACACAAAAATATTTGGGGGCAAAAAATGTAATACGTGGCTACAAAAAAAAAGAGGTAACAAATATATGTGAATATAAAATTCATCAGATTTTGTCTTTTTTGTTTCTCTGAAATAGCACAACTTATTAACCTCCTTTTTTTGCTGGTAACCTCCAACTTCACCGAACAATATAACTTTTGTACAATGCATAGATTTTTTTAGAAAAAATTGATACAACAAAATATCTAAAAGAAGTAAGAGTGTAGGTGTATCGTGCATAGAAAAACTCATCTCGATATAGAAAAACGTTGCTTATCTACGATCGATGCTGATTTTACGTCGGCAATACGCAGTTAAGGCCCCGTATGGGACATACCAACTGTACAGGAACAGACTACTTGCAGCGAATGTTATCATCCCAAAAGGAAATTTGTTAATAACTCATTGTACTAGTCATCAGCAGCAACTAACATCTTGAGACCGTATCATTCTTTTCGGGCACATTTTTTGTGAATTGTATGTTACTAGATGTTTAGTAGTATTACTTTTTCTTACGAGTCACATTTTCAAATTATGTTTGTTATACAAGGACCGGACCGAGAACCTCCCCGAAGGTTCTACGGTCCAAGTAAGGGCATCCCCGTCGGGAGAGAGGGTCACATTTGACAGCTCCCTCTAGAGGTTATCCCAATCGACCATTTCCCGTTGACCTAGCGTTCGACGAAGGGGAATGTGCCACGCGCCTCCCTGGAGGGCCTGAGCCACCGTAGCCCCTGGCTCAGTGGTAATGGCGAAAATCGCAGGGTAGCGATCCTTCAGGGGCCCCAACCCCTGCCACCAGTCAATCCACAACCTGGTTGATTTTCCGTTTTGGATCTGGTGCTTTGCTCCCAAGCAGATCTGATCTTTAATCTTTTGGAGCGCAATCCAGAATTGGGACCCTCCACTATGACACACACTGAGAATATCCTTTGTCTGCAGGTATTTGGCTCTCAGGATATCGGCCCACAAGCCCGATTCCTCGGATAGGATTTTCCAAATCCATTTTGCCATCAGGCATTTGTTCATGAGCTTAGTGTCCATAATCCCAAGACCCCCCCCCCCCCCCCCCCCCCCAAAGATCTTAGGTTTACAGACTGCATCTCATCTAACCCAATGGTATTTGTGTTTGGTTCCGTTTCCTTCCCAAAAGAAACGGGAGCAATGTCTGTCCAACGTGTGATGGACTTCGTCACCGAGGAGACATTCAGCCATCGCGTGAAGTGGCAAACTGGATAGGCAGGCATTGGTAAGGATTACCCGCGCAGCCGCAGACATAAGTTTACCCATCCATGGGTCTTCCTGTTTAGCCACTTTGCCGGTTAGTGGACCCTAAACCCCGACGGTGAGAGCGTGATCACTAATGGGTAGCCCCAAATAGGTAAGGGGGAAAGTGCCCAGTTTGCAGTTGAGCATATGTGCAAATCTCACTTGTACATCAGTGCTAGTCCCCAAAACTAGCACCTCGCTCTCGTGGAAGTTGATCCATAGGCCAGACATGTCCTCACAGCACATCAGAATGAACTTTAGATTGGCAATTGCCAGATCGTCTGGCTGGATGTCATCCACATACTTCTTATCTTTAAATTAGTTTTCTTTTTGCATGGGATATTCAAGTTAATAAACCATAAAAAATGCAGGTCACCTACTAAGAAAAGTGTGAACCATATGTGTGTGTATGATCAACGGTATCAACGACAATAATAGCTCTCAGTTTTATGGGCCTAGCTTGCAATAGGATTAGAATTAGCGTCTGATACATGTATGTGCTAGACTTCAATGTTGCTATATCCCTTACAAATACTAAGGGCATCTCCACACGTTGCCCCCCCCAGGCAGAAAAACGGCGCTATTTTGGCCGGCCTGGGGGAAACGGCGCTATTTTGGGCCCTGGGGAGGGGGGGGTATTCCCAGCCGTGCAAACCCAGGGACACGCATGTCCGGCGGCGTCGGGTACCCCGCCTGGTAGAGGAGTCGCGCTTCCTCGGGGTGGAGGAAGCGGCGGCCGAAGCAGTTCGCCGCCGCCCATGGTCTTGGTGTGGGCGAGAGAGAGAGGAAGAAGGCGAGAGAGATGTGCGGCTGTGCACGGCGAGGACGCGGGGTTTTATAGCGGCGCGGAAGGCCATACGGAGGGGCGGTGGCGCGCCATTACTGCGCTGCGTGCCCCGCGATTGGACGCGTCGGCGACGACCGTTCACTAGCCGCTGGCCATGCCATTACTCCGGCAGGCTTTTGACCGGCGCAGGAGCCGAGAGGAAGAACGCCGCTCACGGGCGATTCTGTTTCGCGCCTTTTCGCCCAGGTCGCTGACAGCGCTGGCCCGCCGTTTTTTGCGCCACTCCCCCCCCCCCCCCCCCCACATGGGTTTCGCCTGGGTGCGCCGGCGCTATTTTTTGCCGAAACGGCGCTATTTAGGCTCCTGGGGGGCGACTGGGAGAAAACGGCGCTATTTCTCGCCCTGGGGGGGGGGGGGGCGAGTGGAGATGCCCTAAGCTCGCTAAAATTGGTGCACTCTCCTTATTACATGTGTTCACCAATGGAGCAGCGACACCACACCACGGTGGACCCCGTGCACTCTCCTTGCTCCACATGTCCACCAATGGAGCAGCGACACCACACCATGGTGGACCCCACTCAGATATTTTATAGTTCAAAACTCTCAATATAAGTTTGAAAAAAATCTGTTGGATATATACACATGTTTTGACGTGTTTGTCAAATTTCCTGTGAAAAGAATTGTATCCCCAGCTACACAAAAAATAAAATTGTGAATGCGAATAAAAAAAAGAGCTCCATGCCCCTGTCAAAATATAAATATTTACAAAACTTTTAGAGTACGTACAATACATGTACACGTACATGCAGTTGTAAGATTTACTTCAAAAATATTGAAATCTATACATGCCTTTCCGATTTTTTGTAAAGGAGATGCGTGAAGTTTGGAGCTACTGGCACTTTCCCACAACTCTGGTCCTTACCATTTCTCCGCCGCCACCGTCAACCATAGCGCCGCGCAGCCTGTGCCACACTATACCATTTCTCTCCCTCCACTTTCCTCAAGCCGCAATCTACCAAAAGCAGTCGTTCCGCCGCAAAATTTATCTGTCTTTCCGCACACACCTCTCGCTCCGTCAAGCCCCTAGGATCACATGGCAACTCTGTGGCCAATGTCGCGCCTCAAGTCCGTTGTCAATCTGCACGCCACGTGCACTCCCGTCGGTGCATATCTGGTGGCCACCCAACGCCAGTGAGTTAAATGACTTTCTACACCCCTCACCGTAGTTGCACGTGAACACCCATGTCGGCTCTCACATCGGTCGACGTTGCTGTTAGTGGTGCTCGACTCGGTGGTGCTGGCAGATGCGGTTGAGACTCTGAGCGACCCAAGTCGATGGTGAATGGGAGTGGAAGGATGAGTTCCCGTATTTACTTCTTTATGTTTATGTTAGGATGCTTGAGTGATCATGTTTCAAAAGAGTGAGCCACTGATACTATTTTCTCCATTATTGCTACCTTTTTGATATATGTTTTGCTAAAAAAATGTTTGTTCATCTATCATCGGCTGTACTAGATCGGACGCGGCAACGCGTGTCTTTCTCTTCTAGTATGCAGTAGTCCAGAAGATATGAAAAAGTTGTGATTGAGCACCATGACACCTACATCCTCACTATTTTTTTCATTTGTTTATCATACCAAATTACAATATAAAAATCTACAGAAAAGGAACAGTAAATTACAATATAAAAATCTACAGAAAAGGAACAGTCTAGTGCAAGATTATACTATGGCACACAAAAATATTTGGGGGCAAAAACTGTAATATGTGGCTACAAAAACGAAAAAGGTAACAAATATATGTGAATATAAAATTCATCAAATTTTGTCTTTCTTTTGAAAGATCAGTGAGCTTTATTAATTAGGCAAAAATATTCGTACAATAATCACCTGTGATTAGCGCGGACACGCAGACCGGCGCTGAACCACTTAAAACACCACTCGTACCAGATCTGCCTAATTGTGCTAATGCATGCGCCACACAGTTACTCACTCGATCCACCTTTGAGACAGAAATATGTTGATAGACATTCAGCAGTTCCTGGAAAACTCCAGAGTGCACCCGAGCTCACATGCTCCTGCCCCCATTAAAAAATTCAAAAAAATAGTAAAACTTCTGAAAAAATTCTTTAACTTTTTTGGTGATGAACATATACAAGTTCTTGACAAACATGCTAAGTTTCGCTGTGAAATAACATTCATGCTACTCTGTGTAAAAAAAACAAATCACTGACAATGATTTTCTTCTAAGTATAGATTTTTCAGAGCACGATTTTCTTCTTTTTGCTCCAAGCACCACGAGTGTGATTTCACTGTGAAATTTGGCATGCTAGTAGAAGAATATCATATGTTCATCTCCAAAAAGTTTCAGAATTTTTTAAAAAGTTTTACTATTTTTTAAAATATTTTAATCGGGCAGGAGCAGGTGCACCCGGGTGCAATAAATCCGCGTCCTTCAGCAGTTCCTTTCCTTCACGGTAGAGACTCCAGCTATGGGACTTATCATGGCCACCGGCAGACAGTGTTTGAACTACACGGAGACAATCTGACTCCACGATTGCCGTGTCACACTGCATAGTAAGCAGGTGTTTTAGGCCCTCGAGACAAGCAAGTACTTCAGCCTCCTCAGCGCTCGCACAAAATGGGATAAATTTCCACTCAGAAAGCACAACACCACCCCTATGATTCCTGACGATAACACCAAGTCCCGCTTTCTTTGTCGATTCATCCCAACCTGCGTCCACATTTGCCTTAGGACACCCATCTGCCGGAGCTGCCCATTGGGGTTCCAATGCGCCTTCAGAAACTGAAGCTTGGCCAGACACTATGGGCGTCCTGCCGTTAGATTTAACATGCAGTCGTGATGCTGATACAGACGAGAAGGTCTCCACGTAATTTGTCTTTTTTGTTTCTCTGAAATAGAACAAGTTATTAACCTCCAAAAAAAAATACGGGTAACCTCCAACTTCACCGAACAATATAACTTTTGTACAATGCATAGATTTTTTTAGAAAAATTGATACAACAAAATATCTAAAAGAAGTAAGCGTGTATGTGTAGGTGTATCGTGCATAGAAAAACCCATCTCGATATAGAAAAACGTTGCTTATCTTCAATCGATGCTTATGTTACGTCGGCAATACGCAGTTAAGGCCCCGTATGGGACATACCAACTGTACAGGAACAGACTACTTGCAGCGAATGTTATCATCCCAAAAGGAAATCTGTTAATAACTAATAGTACTGGTCATCAGCAGCAAGCCAGCAACAAACATCTTGAGACCGTATCATTCTTTTCGGGCACGTTTTTTGTGAATTGTATGTTACTAGATGTTTAGTAGGTATGACTTTTTCTTACGAGTCACATTTTCAAATTATGTTTCTTCTTGAGTGGGATATTCAAAATTAATAAACCTTAGAAACTGTCTGGTCACCTACTAAGAAAAATGTGAGTTATGTGTGTACAATCAGCGGTATCAACTAATAATACCTCTCATTTTCGTGGGCCTTTAAATTAACAGGAAGTAGGTATGCAATAATCCAGAAGATAGATTGGTCTGCAGCCAATACACACCTAAGGTCCCGTTGGGGGCATAGGAAGAAACTGTATGGGCGCGTTTGGTGGCCTGCAGCACCCCCAAACAGGCCCGCCAGTTGCAAAACTGGGCTGATTGGTTGGTCACAGCAGGCCCGCGTTGTGGCTGGCTCGCCCATTGATGCAGCGTTGAGCCAGGCCCAGAAGGCACGCTCGAATCGAGCGTGCCCGTGGAGCCAGGTCTGGCGGCTGCAAATTTCGCGAACGGCGTGCGCGCGGGCGGAGCGCGGGAGATGCCGAATCTCCGGCTCCTTTTCGCGCCCCACATACTCTCACCTCCACCTCTATTCGGTCACCGCCCGACATAGAGGACCCAAAATTCCCCACCCCAGATCTTCACCGGCGGCCCCTGTCCGTCCTCTCCACCGCCACAGGAGGTGCTGGAGAGCGTGTTCTTCCCCATCAGCCTCCTCTCCCCTTTTCTCCGGCACCGGATCCGCGCCGTTGTCTCGAAAGCCGGCAGTTCATCTTCAGCAATGGCGACGGTAAGCCACTTCGTCTCTCCAAACTCGCCGTGGTTTTAGTTCAACAACATCCGCTGTCGTCCCTTTTCTCCGGTACGCGCCGTCGTCCCTTTTCTCTGGTACTAATTTGTAGATCTGTACATTTAGGACGATGGGTTGGCTCTGATCAAGCATACAGCTGCTCTCATAGCTGTCGTGCCATTGGAGAGCTGAGGGAAGAGATGATCAAGCCACCTAAAGCTCAAACCCCACCCAAGATCATCAACAGCTTCAGATGGTTTCCATATTTCCAGATTAGCACTACATTTGTTCATCTGTCTGTTCATGATGTGTTTGTTCATGTGTTGTTCATGTGTTGTTCATCTGTTTGATCATCTCCTTGTTCTTCCAATGACAGGATTGCATTGGCGCCATTGATGGTACTCATGTCACTGCAAGAGTGCCGAGATCACAGTCCGCAACATACAGAGGAAGGAAGCATTACACAAGCCAGAATGTCCTTGATGCTGTTGATTTCGACATGATGTTCACATATGTGCTAGCAGGTTGGGAGGGATCAGCACATGACGCAACAATTCTAGCTGACATCTTGTCCAGGCTTGATGGGATCAACATGCCTGATGGTAAGTTCTACCTAGGAGATGCTGGATATGCATGTCGGCCTGGAATTCTGCCACCCTTCCGAAAGACCAGGTACCATCTAAACGAGTTCAGTTCAAGGAATGGTCCGCAGAATGCCAAGTAATTGTTCAATCTCCGTCACTCTAGCCTGAGTCACCATAGAAAGAGCATTTGCTGCACTGAAGAACAGGTTCAAGATCCTTGACCAGAAGCCATTCCACCCTTTCGAGACCCAAGTTAAGCTAGTTCTTGCATGTTGCATTCTTCACAATTGGATCCTGGGGTGGGGTATTGATGAACATTTCCCGGCGGAGAAAGATGTGATGCCTGCCGATCAAGAACTTGGCGGCCATGGTGTCCCCACGGGTGATAGTGAAGCTTGGAAGGCCAAAAGAATGGAGTGGGCTCAGGCAATGTGGGATGATAGAGGTGCCACCAGGATATGATCTTCAACCCAGCGATATGCAGAAGAAGAAGAAGAAGAAGAAGAAGAAGAAGAAGAAGAAGAAGAAGAAGAAGAAGAAGATGATGATGACCATGCCCCTTTCATAATTATCATCCGTGCCGAACCTTTCATAGTTACCTCTGGACTGTAATGCTATTTCGTGAACTGTAATTCATACTAGTTAGGGATGTACTGATGAACTCCTATTCATAGTAGCTAGGAATCGATGAACTGATATGACTATGTTGGTAAGCTCACCATTAGCAACAATGGGTGAGCACAATCTAGCTCGCACGCAACCAAACACCTTACTTTGCATCGCTGCTTGCTTTTCTGGAACGCTGCTGGCTACCAAACAATGTGCTTAATCTGTGCTCGCACTGCGATGCAGGCTGCCAAACGGCACGCAAAACATGGCCCAGATGTTGGTCTCGCCAGACCAGGCCCTCCACAGCCTAGTCTAGCGGGGCGCAAGAGGGGCTGCAGGCCACCAAACGCGCCCTATACGAACAGACTGCCGGCAGCGCGTCGCACTCCTCCGAAGTCCTGGCGCGAACGTCCGTGGAAGATATTTCCTTAAATAGAAGGCAAAATCTGTTAATTACGTAGTATTAGTCATCAGCAACAACAAACTAGACTCTACCTCTATATATATGGAACCTCCGTCTCCCGGTTCAACCAATCTCATGCACCGTATAACACCAGCACCCAATGCACCTCATGCTAGAGCTCAAAGAAACCACGGCAATGGCATCCCGCAAAGGCGATGCCGGCACAGCACGTCGAACCAGCACAAGACGGCGCCATCTCCACCTACATCGTGCACGTCGCGTCTTCCCACTCGCCGCGTGCCACGCGAAACGCAGCCCGCCTCACCCGCTCCTACAACTCCTTCCTCCACGACACCCTCCCCAAGAGCATACGCGAGCCAGCGCCAAGCATTCTCTACGCTTACGCGCACGCCATGACGGGCTTCGCGGCACGTCTCACGGCGCGCCAGGCTGCGCACCTCGAGGCCCAGCCCTCCATCCTCACTGTCACGCCCGACGTGATGCACAAGCTGCACACCACACTGTCCTCTTCCTTCCTCGGCCTCACACCATACTCGCCGCTCATGATGGAGTCAAACAGCGCCACGGATGCTGTTATCGGCATCCTAGACTCTGGCATCTATCCCAAGGACCGCGCGTCCTTCGCCACCGATCCGTCAATGAAGCACCCTCCACGATGCTTTCGAGGAGGCTGTGTCTCCACGCCCGATTTCAACGCCACTGAATACTGCAACAACAAGCTTGTGGGGGCCAAGTTCTTCTACAAAGGACACATGGCCATGACAGGCCATGTGATCGGCTCGGCTCCGGCGTCCGGGACACCACTCGACTACAACGGACACGGCACACACACTGCCTCCACCGCCATCACGGATATGTCCACCGGCAAGGAGGCAGGGCCGTTCGAGCTTGGGGCCGGCCATGTCGACCCCAACCGCGCCCTCGACCCGGGGCTGGTGTGTGCTCTAGGGTACACGCCCCGACAGATAGCCATCTTCACTGGGGGGTGGTGCGAAGGAGGACATCTGCTTGGAGCACAAGGATGTTACCGTGGGTGACCACAACTACCCGGCCTTCTCAGTGGTGTTCAAGTCGCACACGGAGAAGATCACGCAGCGCCGCGTCGTGCGAACGTCGATGCTGTGTACACCTTTGGTCTTCGCTCTTACCCTAGTGGCGTGACAGTCGATGTGTATCCTGAGAGAAGCTAGTGTTCGACGCCCAACACCAAACATTGGAGTACACGGTCACCTTCTCGTTGGTACCGTCAGCAGCCAATAATAATTCCACTCAGGAGGTGCACTCTGCACTTGTGTGGTCCAACGGCTACCACCAGGTGGTCAGCCCCATGGTCGTCACCTGGCCGGCTCCGACGGTTGCGATGTGAGCGAGAGCTTTGCATGTATATGAATCTATTTCTTCCTCTCGTTGTATGTATACTAGTGGAATTCGGTGCGGCGTGTCGCCGCACCCGTTGAATTTTAAAATGTCGAAATTTGTTGGGATTTGTAGTATATTTTCTCCAAAATTTAACTAAATTGGAGATGTGGAAATCCGTCAGAATTTGTTGTCTATTAAATTTTATCGGATTTTTCACTAAATTGGATTATTGAAGCATGCTCATTTTTTTGCCTGCACGACGCACACATTGTATTCGAAAATGTCTAAATCCGTCTGAATTTGTCGTTTATTTTCGCTAAATTTTCAGTAAATTGGAAATATCGAAATCCGTTGGAATCTATCGTCTATTTTTCTGAAACATTTTTTTTTTGCCGGCACGGCGCACCCGTTATATTCGAAATGTCGAAATCCGTTTGAATTTGTCGTTTATTTTCTCCGACGCACCCGTTGTATTCGAAATGTCGAAATCCGTCTGAATTTGTCGTTTATTTTCTCTAAATTTTTACTAATTTGGAAATGTCGAAATTCGTCGGAATTTGTCGTCTATTTTCTCCAAATTTTCTCTAATTTGGAATGTTCAAACTTTTTTTTTGCCATAAATAAGTTGCATATTTTAACTAAATTGGAAATGCCGAAATCCGTTGGAATTTGGCGTCGATTTTTTCCAAATTTTCACTAATTTGGAATATTCAAACTTTTTTGTATTTTGTCATAAATGGGTTGCATTTTTGTTTCTGAGAATTTTGATACATTTTTCATTTTTTTCTGATTTGTAGTTGTGAAGTTGTTGATTTAAAAAAATATATTTTTCTGGAAATTGTTTAGGGAAATTGGGCCTACTTGTCACGGGTTTCACATTCACTGGATTTTTTTTGCAGGAAGAAAAAAACTGTCGTGCGGGCCCCACGCTGGCGTCGTGATGACGGAACCAGTGGCGGCAGCGGGCACGGCGAGCACGCCGGCGTGGAACCACTGCGTTTGGTCGTCGGAGCGGCGGTTGCGGCGTGCAGGCGCGGTGGAGGGAGCGGGGGCACGACGGCGTCGATTCCGCCGCGCGTCGTGCGGCCCAGCACGCGAGGCTGGCCGAAGATGGAGAGGAGGCGACGGCGAAGCTCGGCATGAGCGTCGTTTTGAGCGGGGAGGAGCGGAGCGGCGCGTCGGCGAACTCCGGCTCGCGCGAGTGGGAGAGACGCTGAGGTACTGTAGAAATGTGGTACTGTAGCATGTACAGTGCCGACATGACATGGGTAGCGTGACCGATGGCTGAAGCCGATGTCTTTATCCGTCAGAATTTGTTTTTTTCACAGCCAAAAATACAACCAATTTGAATATTAGAGGAAAATATGTATATGTCCATCGAAATAAAAAGGATAAAACATGAAAGTTGTTCGGAAGGGTGATATCCATCTACTTGTGAAAGGAAAATTCAAACGGATTGTCCGAGCGCGACGAATTTAACAAAATTCGTCAGTTGTTTTTGCGAGTTTGGATCCAAAATTAAGAAGTTAGAGTCGACCAAATTCGGAACCGATCACGGGAATGGAACCTGCTCGTCAGCGCGCATATATTTCGTGTACATATTATCACGAAAAGGGCAAAAAAAAACAATGCGTGTGCGGGTACTGTAGGAGTGCGGGGGGACTGTAGCATGTACGGGTGAGGTGGGCAGCGGGGCGTGTTCAGGGGAAAAAACACTGTAGAAGTCTCGCCCTGCACGTACTGTAGATGATCTAGTGGCGGGGCGACGTGGCCACATCGATGGAGGCTGAAGAAGAAAAAAAACGCACTGTAGCGCGCGGTACTGTAGATGCGCAAGACACTGTAGATGTCTACAGTGCGGCGTGACGTGGGCAGGCTCGCTGATCGCCTAAGCCGGTGGGCTTTTATATAGGTAGGATGTATGGTTTGTCAGCAACTATCGTACGTTAGTTTTTTTTAGAACAAAGGCCGAAAGGCCAGCGATAAATTAATAGCGCCAAACGGCGAGAGATACACAGTGCTGAACCCAGCATACAACACAACCCCACGCACACACAAAAGCCAGAACTACCAGGCGATTACAGGTAAAACACCGAAGACCACCGCCACCGTCCACACAGGTAGACATGCTCAACAAACCTCTCAACGGGACGCCGAGGAGACTAGGGCGAAACATCGCCACTGACCACAAAGTTGCAGCCAGGCTCAACAAGGGGACCACAGAGAGACGCCGGTGAGATAAGGTGAGCGCCGACGAGCACCGCCACTGACCACAGAAGCTGCAGACAGGCACCAGGTACCTCCTCACAAGAAACGTCGATGTGCAAAGGGAGTTGTAGACCTTGCCGGAGAGAGCTCGGCGAGAGGTTGCCACGGCAGCCAACACCTCCCAACCTCCGGAAAGCAACCAACCGTGAGCTCCAAAGCGATGTCTTCAAGAAGAGCACGACACCGTAGTGCCGCCACCGCCCGATCCGAGGATCTTGGACTTTCATCCGGAGTGTAGAACGCCGAGAGAGACCACAGCGACGCCTTCAAGAAGGGGGCGGCGTCCATGGACGTCGCCGCCGCGGCCCGAGAAAAGTCCCGGGCAAGGGTTTCCCCTCGGCCAAACCTCTCCGCCTTCTAACCAGGGCACCGAGCGTCGCATGACCCTCGAGCCACCGTCACGGAACGCTGCTCGCCAGCCCCACGCCGCCCACACGGACGTGGACACCGGCCAGCACCCGAGCTGCTGGCACGCCCGCCAACCAGGCAAGCTCCCACCTTCCAGGGCCGCCGCCCCGGCGTCCAAGCTCAACGCACCACCGAACTGAAGCGAGACGGAGAGAGATGGTTCCTTCACCAACTCCGGCGACCAGCAGCCCCCATGGCAGCCGGCAGCACCTGATCTGGAGCGACGCCCGGCGGGCTCGCAGCGGGCACGGGGCCCCTGCCCCGTCCCAAGCTCGAGGCGGCCAGAGAGACCGCATCACCCAGCCGTCGCCGCCCGGAACCTTCCACGCGAAGCCTGCAGACCGCAGCGCCGCCGGCGACCATGCCCGCCATGGCCGCGGCGAACAGCCTGCCTTCCTTGCGCTCCCGTCCACCCAGGCCAGAGGAGAGCAGAGCTTCGTCACCTGCCGCCACCGCCGCAGATACGCAAGCCCACGGAGCCGCCACACCGCCGCCGAGCAGCCGCGCCGCCGCGCCCTCCGAACAGCGCCGCGCTCCCCCCGGTTGCAGCGCCCCGCGCCGCCGCCACCGAGCGAGAGGGAGAGAGATC
Organism: Poa pratensis; assembly: GCA_947311845.1. NCBI lineage: Eukaryota > Viridiplantae > Streptophyta > Magnoliopsida > Poales > Poaceae > Poa > Poa pratensis. The sequence goes on from CAMZMU010000117.1 coordinate 109,345,374, forward strand.
CCCGCCGCCGCCAGCGCCGCCCACCGGCGACGCCCTCCGGCGGCGGCGAGGAGGAGGGGAAGGGGGAGGGGCGGACCGGGCTGTGGCGGCTAGGGTTTCGCCCTGCCGCTCGCGGGAGCGGACAGGACGAAGACGTTTTTTTCCATCTGGGTTCCACTATCGTACGTTAGTAAGAAGGGACAATGTGTTTGTATTGTTGGTTCGATTATTGTTATCAGTCAAATTTGTACAGTTGTATTGCTTTGGTCACTGTGTTGATGATACACGATATACTCAAAGCAACCGGTTTTGGTCGACTGTTTGTTTTCCTGCAATAGTCCACTTTTATGGCCGTGCAGTCTTTTCTGGGATCCATGCGTGAGGCTACACGGAGAAGGCAACATCGGACTGCTAACCGGTTTATCAGCGACCCATTTTGCTTTCCAAGCCGCGGTTTTATTTGTTGTCCTTTGGAACATCTTTCCTTTCTGTTTCTACACTGGGGTTTTTTGGGCGGCGTTTTGGTCCGTGGCAGGAGCCAGAGTGGGAAATGGAGAAGCAGGAATGGACCGATTGATGCTCGAAACTGAGAGCCAACCACCAGTGGAAACTGGGAAGGTCCTGTAGTCCTACTAGGTTCATCATATCACCTAATGTCAGATGTGACAGATAGAACAACAATGGCGAGGATATTTTCTATCTGAACTGAAGAAAAATCGTAAGTGCTTAGAAGCAAAATAGGCACATGTATATTATCATAAGAAAATACCATTTGAGAAACAGGATAAAGCAGATGTGTAGAGCATATATAACGAACCACAATACAGGCGAGTTGAAATGTCTAGAGCAAATATGTTACAGTAAGCAATTCAACAAAGCTTAAACCCACCAAAACCACTCGAATTCAAATAGGTTAAACTAAGCATCTAAAGAGTATAATCATGGGGGTGGTAGGAGGCTTCACAGCGATTTGGATTCTGGGCCGTTCGATCTGGGGTTCCTCACGATCCTGGCCGTCCATTCCCTAGAGATCCCCATTGGCCGGCGCTTTTCTACACGCCTGGACATCGCACCGAGTCGCTGCGGGTGGTCCCAAGTAATTTCGGGACCCACATGTCATCGTGTGTGGTGGGTCGTTCCCGTGTGCGCTGCGAAACGCGGTGGCAGGGGTCGTTATTCCGACGGAGCCGCTCTGGGCAAAATAGTCTTTTTGCACGGTTGGTATATAACCTGCGCCCGCGGTTGAAAACCCTAGCCTAATCCCCGCAGCCGCCGCGTTCCTCCCGCATTTGTCCTCCTCGCTCTCGTCTCTTCCCCAATCACCATGTCCGCCTCCTCCCAATCCCCTCCAGCTCCACTCCCGAATCCCCTCCGCCTGCTCCTCTCTGCCGGCGGCCGCCGCCTCACCGAGCCAACCACATCCTCCCCCGCACAGCAGGCACGTCGATGGTGCATCTCCTTCCTTTGCCGTGCTCGGTCCGTGGCCACACTGGGGAGAGGCATGTCGAGCAGCAATAAAATCCAGCCGCAAGGATGGAGATGAGAAGTCAATGGGCGTCAAGGCACGGTATCAGGTGTGTATCTCCATCCTCTACCTCTGATTTTCTCTCTCCTGTCCCGTCTCACCTCCTCTCTCACATCCATCGGTGGCGGCGGCACGCAAGAGGAACTGCTGCAAAGTGACGATGTTGTGGCCCAGCAGGTGGAAGGGATGGGGGCAGTGAGTCGAGGGCGTTCAGATTTTTGCGGCCTCCCCGTGCTGCGCGAGGACGAGATGCAGGCACGGCCGTCGACGGCGACGGCGGCCAGGCAAGGCGGACGGCGGCCGGACGGCGGCCGGCCTGGCGGTGGCCGGCCTGGCGGCGGCCGGACGCTGGCGGGGGCCGGACGGCGGCGGCCTGGCGGCGGCCGGGCAGACCGGTTTGAAGACAGCGTCGCCAGCCCGCACCGCCATGAAAAACTACAGGGAGGAAATTCAGCGATTACTTATGGGTAATTTCTGCAAGATTCATTGTTCATCTCCCAAAGGAATTCAATTGTTGTTTCTTATATATGCAAGTTGATTTTGATTTCAGTCTTCTCTGCATGATATATTTCTTGCTGAAATTTGAGGTGCCCTTGATTTTCCTCTTCATGTAGAGCGATTTGATCCAGCTGTGCTTGGGAGGGGGAGCACGCAGGGAGGTGGCTCAATGATCTGGTAATCTCTGCTGTCCTTTTTCCTGCTACTGCCGCCTCCCTCTCTCAACTTCCCCATTCTTTTTAAGTTTATCTCTTAGATGCCCGCAGGAGCGATTTGGGTTGGTTTGTGCTCGATTTGGTGTCTCCCTGACAGGCGCAGGGGCTGTGGCCTCGGTGGGCTTCATATCCAATGTTGGTGCGCGGCTGGCACTTCAAGATAGGAAGATCTTTGCTCCAGCGGCCAGCGGGCTTCATCTTCGGCGTCCGTGCAGCGGCTGGCACATTCGGAACGGCCGGCCTTCGTCATCCGCATGGTGAAGCAGGTTGGGGTCTATCACTTATTGCTTCTTGGTCGTCCTGAGATGTGGATCTAGATATTGGCTGGCAGCTTTGTGCCGCTGGTGCTAGCTTTTTTTTGGCAATGGCTAGCTAGCCTCGTGCTGCTTGGTTTGGTACATGGAGATATAGAGCTAGCTAGCCTGCTGCTATGTTCGATGACAAGATGCAGGGGAGGCAGATTCTACCTAGCTTGCTTTTGTGACGCTGATGCTTGCTAGCTTCCCCCCCCCCCCCCCCCCTCTTGCCAAGCCTCTCAATAAAATATGTGGACTTTTTCCTGATTTCTTCATTTGATTGGCTACAAGGTTGCTGACCAGGACGCAGACTGTAGGTCGTTGGACGCCATGGCCGAACTCACATGCCGTTCTTCATAGGTAAATCTTTTCTTTCTCCCAGTTCATTTGATTTCTCCCTCAAAATCCACAATGAAGGAAACAGCATTCCATTGTTTTTGGGTGTAGATCCGGTGTTTTTGGGTGCTTCACTAGGAGGTGTGCTTGTGTTGCTGTGCTATGAGGGATCCATCAAAAAGTGAGAAGCAAATGAAGATGTTTGACTGAACATCAGGTATTTGACCTGTCAACCCGATTTTCTGTCGAAACAGTGAATTAAGTAAACGTATGCCTAAGTTAAGAAATTGATGTGTTCTGTGGTGGGTAGTATAAGATGTATGGATGGTACTGGATACGTGTGTGTGCCGATTCTGCAGCTTGCTCAATTTTTTGCCAATTCTGCTGCGACAATTATTGTTGTTAAAATGAAAAAATATTTTGTTCTCATTTGGAGCAGGGCACATGTTGTTTGCAGCTCTGTTTTGTTCTTTTGTTTACAAAACATTTGCGTGTTTGCAGCTGAAGCCAGATGAGAATTATGTCCAGGTGGCTGACTAGAGCATCCAGACATTTCTAACGGCTTGCAATGTCGTATGTTTATGGATGGATATGTAGCTTTCCTGACAGTGTTCTATTCATTGGTTTGTAAACCTATTACCCTTGGGCAGTCAAAGCCAACTATGGTTGCTAAATCTCTAAAGGAATAACACCGTTGATCTCAAGAGGATTCTCTGTTTGGCTCGTGCATTTATTTTGTAGGTGGACCAGAATAACTACTTGCTACTTCCATATATCACATATGCCATTTTATATATAATACAAATATTGGATTTAACCAATCATTACTTCCATATATCACACATGCTACTTCCATATATCTTATGCTGAATACATGATTTTTTATTCTCTCTTCAAGAAATTTCAGAATTTGTAATTATATTTTTCAGGTTTTGATGCAGAATTGAATGAGCCATCCACCTTTGTTATATTTACACTAGCATGTTTCAGAGTACGTGATATTTTGCATGTTCGAAATATTGATGAAAACCATTGATGCAAAATTTTGAGATATTTAGCTTGCTTTTGTATTCGAATGTCCCTGTAGTAATTACAGCAATGAGTTTAACACCCTATTTTTCATCATTTCTTATTTGTTTCCTTGCAGGTCTCAGATCTTTTTTCAGTCTCCTTTCTGCAATGACTCCCTTGAGGTGAAGGACTAATTTCCTCTTTCCCCGTGAGAAACAATGCATTTACCCTTTTTATTTGTTAACAGAATAGTTAAATGTCTGGGTTCTAGAGTTGACAGACTGGCTTGCTGTAGGTAAATATGTACATTAGTTCTGGTTCTTGTGTTGTGCTATGGGCTCAGATAGTATGCTTGGAAGTTCATTTTCATGTGGGTCTAGAATTATATTTTTTGGATGATGCTTGTGCCGACGTTGGCCAGCAAGAGCGTAAACAAAATGCAGAGATGTTCCCTTATGTTTTATAGCTCTCGGACTAGGCTTAGGAATTTTTGTTTACGATGATTCTCATGCTGTCCTTTTTCCTGCTACTGCCGCCTCCCTCATCCTCCTTTCTGAAATCCTTTTTGTTTGATTCTCCACTTAGTTGGCTTGTCATACTTCCTAACCCTCCCAGTTAGCCGTATTGATCTTGGATTTATGTTTTTTTGCAAGGTTGCTATTGCAAGGCATGCTTTGATGAAATGCTCATTTCTTACCAAATAATGGTGCTTTACCAGGAGCGGATTTCATCTGTACATTGTAGGTGTTGGTAGTTGGTGTGTGTTAGTCCCCTTGATCTGTCAGGTAGCTTTCTTCCTCTGTTAAAAAATTCAGATGTTTGGTTATTCTTATTTTGGCGAACAAAAATACTCCTTTCTCTTCCAAATTTTAATTTAAAAGCTGCTCCTGAAGAGAGGACATTTCAGAAAAATAGAGGAGGTGGTAAACTTGCTATTAAAAGTATCCCATTTCTCATTTCTGTGATGTGCCTTCAAAAGTTTTCAGTTGCTTCTCTGGTTTTGTAAAGTTTATTTTGGCAATTAAACTATTTTTTGCCTTCTTTTCTGAAATGAAAATATAAATGTGGCTACGCCTTAATCCTCCTCTGTGCGATATTCTAGAACTGGGATTGTGATTTTTTCTCCATGTTATAAAAAATACTGCAGATGTAAATAATTTAAATGTTTGGTTTTGTAACTACAATGCCTGGAAAAGTCAACTTGAAGTCTTATATTGACATGTACAGCGATTTACCGGTTCTGTCTACTGTTGGGGTTGTGCTATGTTCACTGCATTGGTCAGTGGATCCATGCTCTTATTAGTGACTGCTCCATGGCTTATGTCTGCTGGTTCATTAGCTTAGCTGATTGCATTTTCTTTTTTTCCCTTGCTAATGACATCGTTTATTCATGTATGCAGATGCTGACCAGAACACTCCTTGGCCTCCTTCCTATTGATTTAGTTTGGTTTGACAGGTTTAACAATTGTCTTTAATTTGTCTTGGACTGCTACATATTGTTGGAGTTGGCATTTAGCCTCATTTCCCTTTCCTTTTTGGTCATAATTGTGTATCATAACCCCTTTCCTTTTTTTTACAGATACTTAGAGTTAGTACTTTGTAGCCAACCGTGGCCTGAATGCAGAAATAGATTCACATCCTCTCGGTGTGCTGCTTTGTACATGTCATGTTTTTTTCAACTAGAAGCCCTATGAGACCATCGCCTCTAGCTGCAGTTCATCTAGGTACTTTCTCTGCCTCTAATTAACCTGCTTCTAATGTTATCCATTTGTGAATGGCACAGTTGCCGCGCACCACCTTTTCATGTTCAGTTCAGCGCCACTGATTACCAAACACATGATGAACATTGTAGTGAGGCATGCATGTAAATGTTATTTGGAGTCAGCTAAATAACAAATATGAGCTACATGTTAGAAATAAATACTGATGTTTTTCCATGTTCTTTGCCTGCTTATTTCCTAATGAATGTTTATAGAAAAATTGTGATGCACTGCTGTTATTTTCTTCTCTTAGTTGGCTAGGAATTGATTTGTGTGCAGAATATTATGAGATGCTTCTGTGATCATTCTTGCATACCAAAACTGAATTTGCAGGATTTATTGGAGCTAATTGTTTCTGCTCATTGCTCTTCGTATCATAATCTTGCAGATTTTCTACATTTGTCTTTTGGTGAATTCAGCTAAAGATTTTTCTCGGCCGTGGGTTCCTCGACTGCTCTACCTTTGGGTCGCTTATTCATTGTGTGTTCTCGGTACAAAATGGAAATCAGAGGTATACCCCTTCTATTTTTATTGTTGTAATGCTACCTGTCCTCTGAGGCCCTGTATCGATGCTGGTGTATGTATTGCCCTGTGCTGTCAGTGCGCTTGGTAGTCAGCGATTCAACCATGAGTAGTATCCTTAAAATAATTTAAATCATTTTAGACCATTTACAGAAGAATGTGTTGCAGTTTGTAGGGGGTAAGTTTACTTGAATTTGTGATTTCTCAAAGTTTGCATCTAAAAGAGTAATCTGCAATTTTCATGGTCGATAGAAAAATGTCTGCTCAGGTTGCTACTGTGTGAATATTAATTCTTAAAATAGACAAGCCAGCTTTGTGGTTCTGTATAGTAGAAATAGATGACTATCTATTTTCAGATTTCTACGTTTCTAATGAACTCGGTTTGCCCTGGAACTAATCTAAAGCTAAATTTGAAATAATGCATTTTCTTTGTTGTCTCTCTTGCTCTGTTAGCCTATAGAGCTAGATTGGTTGCCGGTGGTCCAATTACATTTTCTTGTCTCTCTTGCATTTTCTTCCACTTCTTTTCCTTTCTTCGTTCTCCAATTACATTTATTATGTATCATGTTTTGATCTTCCTTCTGTCTGCAAAATCATAAACTAATATTTAATTTAACCTAACCATCCATGTTAGGTAAGGTATTACTTAGATTAGCCCACTAGCTCCATACAAGTGTACTATTTCTCTCGGCTTATCTGCTACCTGCTTCCCTCTTCACCAGGTGTGTGCCATGGAGGTCATCGAAATTCCCCCTAGAGTTATGTTCGATGCCATGTTGGATGAGCTGCAGTTTCCGAGGTCAATTTGTAAGACTAATCAACACAGATGGCCCTGAAAAAAGAAGACTACATCAGACCTTTGGATAATACTCTTGCAAGAGTTATTCACAGACTAATGTCCGAGCTTCTGAAAATGATGAGGTACTCCAAGACTCCAAGAAATTGAATACATGAATTGTTATTAGAAAAAGATACCGAAGGCCTATAACTATGCTAGGCTGAAGGAAAAACAAGACTCTGATGAATGTTGTTTTCACAATCTTCTTCCTAATCTGTACAATTCATAAGAATAACAGGCAAAATATTATTAGAAATTTAGAATATACATGTGTGCATATGTATCATGTACACCTAGATGTGACTCTCATAAAGCCATCTTATGTTATGTCATTGTGGTGCGAATTTCTATATTACTTTCCCTGTCTGCTTTGGGATTGCTCTGATTTCATGTTTCTTAAGATTTTGATTGTATCATGTGGTGATTGTTGATTTCATATGAACCAAAAAATATACTTTCAAATCTATAGACGTGTTATCAACTTTCTTATGTCTGTGCACAAACCAAATATGTTACAACTCCGAGTAACAACTTCTCACCATTACTAATATTAGCACCATGATTTGCTTATACATATCATTTTAATAATCTGTATGAAATGTGACAACCACGGGCAAGAAACTAAAAGAACCAACAAGTGCCGCTTTCAAATCTATAGAGCTTTTGCATGTGTACTTCAACATTGCGTTGGTCTTCCTATTTCTGAAAATTTTGATTGTACAGTATGGTGATTGTTGATATCACACGATTCTTAAGATATGTTTTCAAATCAATTAGCATCTTATTTTGTTTATAGATGTGGATATAAAATCATCCTTTTTAGTAATCTGTATACAGTGTGACAACCACGGGCAAGAAAATGATATATCTTAATACTGATTCAGTCTGTAGTAGATGCAAATACATTTTCCAATGCATATTTTTCGGCGTATTTTATATCGCTGATTGTGATGTTACCATACAAAAATATATTCCATGTTTTTGCTACATTGTATAGTCACCAGCCTTTTAGTACACAATGGTTCCCAAGTTGGAAATCTTTAATAAGTAGCTACAAATGCATGTGCTAGAAATACATGTGTTATCCCTGACTGTTAAAAATGTCATTATCGATCTTATGATACGTACGGATAATGACTTGCATCATCTTACTCCTTTTTGTATGTAACCTACCTCCTGGTTCTTAGCTCTATCACTATTTCACAGCCTTCAACATGGAGGCTGTCGAGATTCCGACCACTGTCCTATTTGAGGAGATGATGAAGAGGCTGGATCTGCCAGCCCCAACATACAGGCCTCGCATATTTGAAGACACAAAGCTCAAGTCCTCAGTCACATTCTATCCGGCAACCCGCTGTCTTGGTTTTGTTCATGGTACCATCTCGCTTCGAGGCAATCCTATGAACACTCTGGATGTTGCAAACAACGATGCAGCAAAACAAGCTATCAAGTACATGGAAAATGTTGAGAAGCTGAAAGACTACAACTATGATAAACTGAATGAAGAAAGGTTGGTTGAAGAGAATCACATCGACCGGATCATAGAAAATAATAGGGAGACTTCAAAAGTCATCAAGGAGAAGGATCATCAGATAAAATATATGACTAAACAGTGGGATGATTACATAGAGGATGTCTCTGAGGCGAATGAAAAGGTACATGACATTGCACAAGATGGGTATACCATTGGGGCTTCTGAGGCAGACAGGGATGTTAACTCCACACTCTCGCAAATACAAACTGGTGCAGAACATATCAGACACATTAGCTTTGTGGCAACAGATGTGCTGCGGAAGATAGGAAAATATCCTTACAACACTGAATCTGAATCAAGTGAATCTGCACCATTCTCAGATTACTTTCCAAGTCCACCTCTCTCACCACCAGGGCAGTACATTAGGAGCTGCCTCGATGACGAGAGTCTGTATGACACCGATGATTAGACCTCTGTGGACTATCTCTACATGTAGATAGTCGTTCCAATTTATCCTGATTAACTTGCCTGCCTGGTAATTAGTACATGTAGTATGTGTATGTCGGTGTGAATTTGTCAAGCAATGTGCTATACTTCGTGTTTCCACTATCTATGTTTATATATGTGTTGTAGCTCGATTATGTTGTAGTACGAACCCTATCTCTATCCTGGAGACTAATTAGTCTAGGCTTTGTGTATGTAAGAAAGATGTGTCCTGCTTCGGACTCATGATCTCACTGCCTACCGTGTCAATGTAACAATGTTTACCATTGTATCAGTCAATCACCGATTCTCAGTTGATCGATTGTCCACGTGTTAGCTCGCTTTTTTCAGTACCTTTGGAGATACACACTTTTATCAGCATATATAATTATAGACCTGAACAACATGTTATTGAATTGTTTGAAAAGCTTTTGCAAGTTTAGACCGTTATTCAAACAGAATAAAAAAAAACTAAATTGCATTGCAACCAGCAGCGACCTAATGGACGAGCATCTCCCTATAAATTGTTTGGACTCACGTTTAGGAAATGAATTTGATTTTTAAAATGTGTATACTGTAAATTAAGAAGCATGAACTGTGTAAACTCAAAGCTCATTCTAATAGAAGGTAAACAGCTCCAAAGACCTAACAAAGGTACGCCAGACCTGTTAACGATAGATTATAGTTCTTTAGTTCTCAAATAACTTAAAATTTAGGTAAGTTTAGTTCTGCGATGTTTAATTTTTTTTCATCTTTTGAATTTTCCTAAAACTAAACTAGGTGTGCTTCACCGTTTTGTTGATCTTACTGTTCTTAAGACTTTGATTGTATGATGTTCCGAATACTCATTTCATGTTGCTTAAGGGTTTTATTGTATAATGTTCTACCCTCTCATTCTACATACGTTTTCAAATGTGATTAAATTCAAATGAATAGAATTGTCCTTTAAATGATCTGTATAAATGGTTGTAACCACGGGCAAGAAATTCGAAGAAGAAACAAGCGTTGCGCGGCGAGCCGCGCCGTTCGAATCTAGTAGTATCACATGAATGCTGTATGACAGCTTACTGCATATATATCTAGTAGAAAATCCCCCATATAGTCCGGTTGGTTTGAGCCATTAGTCCCGGTTCCCGAACCAGGACTAGCTAATCGGGACTAATGGGGTTCCACGTGGGCGAGGAGGTTTAGTCCCGGTTCGTATATTACGAACCGGGACTAATGGGACATTTTTTTTTCAATAATTTTTAATTTTTTTGAAAAAAAATTAATTTTTTTAAACTTTTTTTATCTTTTTTTACTTTTTTACTTTTTTAATTCTATTTTGAAATTTTCCACTTAGCCACATACTTAATCTCTAATTACACACTTAGTCATAGGTCAAAGTACTTACCCTGGTCAAACTTCCCATTCGGTCACCCATCCTCAGATTGCTCCAGCCCAAGCACGCTTAACTTTTGAGTTCCTTTCAAATTAGCTTCCAAATGAGAAGTTAGAACATACTGATATTAGTATCCTATCAATCATATTAACCCCTCGGTTACGATGTTACACTTTTTCATTGTTTAAATTTAAAAATTTGTTTGAATAAGTAACAATAATTATGTAATAGTATATTTTGAATAAATAACAATAAAATATATTTTACTTTATTTTTTCTTTTTACATTTAATATGGAATAATTCATATCTTTACATCCGTAAATTGAAATTTGACAAATAAAATGTCTAAGTCGATTAGAAATATGAGAGGAATTCAAATATGCCATCCATATCAAGATCCACTCAACTCTTGTAAAGGTTCCCTCCATTTCGCCCGAAATGGGAGTTTTCACCTATAAGTCCACCAACTTACTAGAGAGAAAGTGAAGCCGGTGAAGCCGATCACACACTGTAGGATCTTGGACATGTACAACACCCAACACACTTGTATACATATGGTATGGATCCATCTAGGTTTTGGTGGGTTTCAGACGCTCTGAAGCCCCGCTTCGGCGAAACCCTATACCCGCTGGAAAAAAGTCAAAATTCCCATGTACCCCTTTGAACGGAGTCAAAAGGGGGTAGGCCAGTGGACTTTTTTTCTTGGTTGTGTTAGGTTAGGACATAGGAACATCCAAAACCAAGATCCACCCAACTCTTGCAAAGGTTCCCTCCGTTTTGCCCGAAGTGGGAGTTTTCAGCTATAAGTCCACCAACTTACTAGAGAGAAAGTGAAGCCGGTGAAGCCGGTCACATACCGGAGTAGGATCTTGGACATGTACAACACCCAACACACTTTTATATATATGGTATTGAACCACCTAAATTTTGGCGGGTTTCAGACGCTCCGAAGCCCCGCTTCGGCGAAACCCTAGACCCGCTGGAAAAAAGTCAAAATTTTCATGTACCCCTTTGAACGGAGTCAAAAGGGGTATGCCAGTGGACTTTTTTTCTTGGTTATGTTAGGTTAGGACATAGGAACATCCAAAACCAAGATCCACCCAACTCTTGCAAAGATTCCCTCCATTTCGCCCAAAGTGAGAGTTTTCAGCTATAAGTCCACCAACTTATTAGAGAGAAAGTGAAGCCGGTGCAGCCGGTCACACACCGGTGTAGGATCTTGGACATTTACAACACCCAACACACTTGTATACATATGGAATGGAACCACCTAGGTTTTGGTGGGTTTCCGACGCTCCGGAGCCCCGCTTCGGCGAAACCCTAGACCCGCTGGAAAAAGTCAAAGTTCCCGTGTACCCCTTTGAACAAAGTCGAAAGGGGGTAGGACAGTGAACTTTTTTGCTTGGTTGTGTTAGGTTAGGACATAGGAACATCCAAAACCAAGATCCACCCAACTCTTGCAAAGGTTCCCTCCGTTTCGCTCGAAGTGGGAATTTTCACCTATAAGTCCACCAACTTACTAGAGAGAAAGTGAAGCCGGTGAAGCCGGTCACACACTGGAGTAGGATCTTGGACATGTACAATACCCAACACACTTGTATACATATGGTATGGAACCACCTAGGTTTTGGCGGGTTTCAGACGCTCTGAAGCCCCGCTTCGGTGAAACCCTAGACCCGCTGAAAAAAGTCAAAATTCCCATGTACCCCTTTGAACGGAGTCAAAAGGGGGTAGGCTAGCGGACTTTTTTTCTTGGTTGTGTTAGGTTAGGACATAGGAACATCCAAAACCAAAATCCACCCAACTCTTGCAAAGGTTCCCTCCGTTTTGCCCGAAGTGGGAGTTTTTAGCTATAAGTACATCCACCAACTTACTAGAGAGAAAGTGAAGCCGGTCACACACTGGAGTAGTATCTTGGACATGTACAACACCCAACACACTTGTATATATATGGTATTGAACCACCTAGATTTTGGTTGGTTTCAGACGCTCCGAAGCCCCGCTTCGGCGAAACCCTAGACCCGCTGGAAAAAAGTCAAAATTCCCATGTACCCCTTTGAACGGAGTCAAAAGGGGGTAGGCCAGTGGACTTTTTTTCTTGGTTGTGTTAGGTTAGGACATAGGAACATCCAAAACCAAGATCCACCAAACTCTTGCAAAGATTCCCTCCATTTCGCCCAAAGTGAGAGTTTTCAGCTATAAGTCCACCAACTTACTAGGGAGAAAATACTCAAAAAGTGAAATCCTTTGGCATAGAGTCCTTTTATGTGTACTAGTTGCTAGCAAAAATTATAAACTTGAGTTTTGACAAACATTTCAAAAAAAACTTCACAAAAAGGTCTATCATCTATAGACATGTATAGGTTTCGCTTCAAATGACCAACTTATGACCATCCCCGTGCCATAGTTTGTGATAATGTGTCCATATTTGATACATAGGTGTGTCTTGGTATGGCAAACATTTTTGGCAAAAACAATTTCCAAATTATTTTTATAAATATCATTTTCCATTTTTTAAGTGCCAAAAATGACTTTTTTATTAATCAAGTACCAAAAATATGTTGCAAAAAGTAATATGCATGGTGAAAATGATGATATGGATGTCATATTTGGATTCCTCTCATTTTTCTAATCGATTTAGACATTTTATTTGTTCAATTTTGATTTACGGATTTAAAGATATGAATTATTTCATATTAAATGAAAAATAGAAAAAATATTATAGGCAGGGGAGGGGTATTAGTCCCGGTTCTTGGCACGAACCGGGACTAATGCAGGGGTATTAGTCCCGGTTCGTGCCACGAACCGGGACTAATGCTCTGCGGCACGCCACGTGTCCGGCGCGTGAGCTTTAGTCCCGGTTCATGCCACGAACCGGGACTAATACCCCCATCCAAACCGGGATTAATGGCACACGGGGCCCTGGCAGCTCGAACCGGGACCAATGCCTGGCATTGGTCCCGGTTTTTGCCCGAACCGGGACTAATGACTTTTGGGCTCCGGACGAAAGACCCTTTTTCTACTTATTGGTAGGGTAAGTGCTAAAGTATATTGCAAGGGGAAACTACAGACATGCTTATTATGTTCCTTAATCTCTTTCTGAGTTTTAGTCCAGGACACTTCAAGAAGCTCAATCTGCAAAGTAAGGGGACAAAGAAACTCTATATGCCAACTTAAAGCCAGTAAGTCAATATTTTCCACTGAAGGTTGAGTGAGCCTGAACCTAGCATGGTTATAGCCCTGTGTTGGACTCAAAATATCTCTGATCCGATAGATATAGGATCTGGTTGTGATGGTTTGTGTTCTGTACCGAAAGTAACTTGCTGAAAAGTAGAAGCATATCTACACAATCTCCAGAATCTTGTTCTGGGGGTTTTAAATATGTAATATGTATGATTATTTACACTATTTCCCTATTTGCAAGATGCCTGGCTTTTTCTCCGGCCTGGATCAGTTTTGATATCATTGAGTCTTTGTGGTGTTTGATGTTTCCACCAGATTGGATTTTTTTTTACTTCCATAGCTACACGTGGGCATTCAGCTGGTCACGAGGATATAAATCAATTAGATCCATAGGATGGATTGGCCAGAGGACTAAGGTGAGTACGAATATAAGTATACTTATTTTTGTCACAAACTATCAAGCAGGTTGCGGTAGCAGCTTGCAAGTATAGTTCCAGTGGTTGAGTATAGCACTGCTATAATCAATTAAGCCGAGGGTCATTCCCTTTATAGTCTAGTTTATGATCACTTAATTGAGGTCTTCTACATAAATGAATAATAAGCAAGAGAATTATTATTTCACTTATTTTCAGCTCAAAATTTCCAAAAGCACATCTAATTCTGTAACAAAAAAAGGATGTGTAGCTTGGACATTTAAAGAGATCCAAGGCCTTGACGAGATAAGAATTAAAATTACCTGAATGTATTGCACGACAAATTTGAGTGGTCCATCTAAATGAAGGATATCCAAGAACTTGCAATGCTTGAATAGAATTCCATACAAAGGGACATCTTCCTTTAGAAATCCTCCTCACTACCTCAACAACAATGACCTTTACCAAGCAGTGTGGCGTGCCATTATCCATGGAAGGAATTGTTCCAGAGGAGGGAAGGAATTGTCTTGAAGGAGGGTCTCGTCAGACGATCGGTGATGTTGTAGAACGACAAAGATATGGCAGGACAAATGAACTTCAGATACTAGCACCATCCAGCCTTTGGGGCGCATGAATGATGGTTGATTGCGGTGTTTTGTGATGGTTGATCGCGGTGTTTTGTGGTCAACCTATGCAATATTCAGTCTTATAGAGATTGCAATTGGATGATATCAAACTGGTGAAGAGCAATATGGTGCTCAATGTGTTTGAAGGCAGAGAAGGCGTGGATGTCAAAGGTGTGATCAGTTTGGAGCTAACAGGAAGTTGGCTACCGGAAATCCATATCGGTTCATAGGTTTAGATGCACCCAATGCTTAAAAAATATATTTCAAAATGTCAAAAAAATCCAAATAAAATTTTCTGATATACTATATGACATATTATGTTAGCACAGAAAGTTTCGCGAATAAAATATATTTTTTGCAAAAAAGACAAATCCGGGGTTTTCCAAAATGACTTTGTATGCAATTGTTTTTGTCTTTTTTCACATGTCACAAAAAATGTCTTTTCTTTGCGAAACTTTTTGTGAAAACATGAAATGTCATGATGTATATCCGAAATTTTATTTGAATTCTTTTGACATTTAAAAATACAAATATTTTACATAACAGGTGCATCCGCACCCGTGACCCGAAACGCTATGTCTGTTGGCTACTGCCTTCTTTGTTGCATAAGTGCAAGGTAACTACACTATAGGACGCGGCTGGTTGCATGCTAGCCAGTACGAACCGTCTACTATGCACAGACAACTTATTCATGGGTTGACGAAGTGGAATTCGAGTTCGATCTCTAAAAGTCGGTTTGGGAGTAATTGGCCCCGACTCAAATAAATGGATTCCAACGATGAATGGCTGCAAGAGCGTCTCGATAAGTACCGGGCCAACATAAACGACATGTATGAAGTGATTGAAGAATTAAATGAATTGGATAAATTGGGAAAATGATTCAGGCGATCTACTCGAGAAAGTGGACAGTGAAATGACATATTAGGACAATGTTTGTGAGTCGGTATCTCGAAACCGATTACAAACATGCCCTACTCGCGCTAGGCCGCTAGTCAAAGGACGATGTTGAATGCTCAGTTTGTTTCGCATAATCCGTTGGGGGTTGTTGTACTGCCGTCCCTATTTTGTTTTGTGTATCTCCACTCTAAAACCTGGGGTGTAGTAACACTTGCAAAGGGCAAGTAAATATAACCTTTTTACTCAAAAAGTCCTTTTGTATCTCGTCCTACATGTAGCCCCTTTTTCCTCTTTAAATCAACATTTTGAAGTTTCCAAAAATCTCGAGATAAATATAATAGAGGTTGACAATGACGTACTCTAATGTGCTGCAATTTTTTAACTCGAAATATTTTGTATTCCCTCCTACACAAATTATGACAAAACTGAAAAAGTTGAAATTTAGAAACATATCATTTTTACATTGCCAAAATACAAAGCAAGATATTTTGCAACTGGACGTTGTCCTGTTGTTTCAGGTGAAGGAAATCAATACCTATTTGGACTTTCGCAGGAAAAAAAAATCTCACTTCAGATTTTTTTGAAACTTTAAAGTAGTTTTTGATTTTTTCGAAAATACGTCCTATATGTAGGACGAGTTACAAAACGCTGCGCTCCGTTATACTCTACTTTTGCAACTGGATAATGTCCCGTTATTTCAGGTGACGGAAATCAATACCAGACTTTTTTTTGAAACTAAAATCAATACCAGACTTGGTACTGAACTCCAACACTGTTCGGTGACAATTCGCAGCCCGCTGGACAAACAAATATCGTGTTCGTCTGAAGTTCTGGAACCTTCCATCAAGATCCAACGGCTCTAGCCGCCCAGAAAAGTCTTCCGTGGATCGTGACGCCCACTGCCGACCAAAGACGCTTTCCGGGTTACTGCCGCACGGGTTCCCACCGCTCCTGCTCTCCCGCGCCCCGCCAAGACACTGCAACCGGGGCCCGCGTGCAGCGAAACAGACTGACGGACCCAGCCGCGCAAGCATCTACCAGTACATTTATGGTACTGAACTCTGGCAGCTGGGTCCCACCGATACGAGCTGGGCTCTGTATGGGCCACGCCTCCCCCGCCGATTCAGACAAACGCTCTTGTATAAATACAGCCCCGCGCCTCCTTGCTTCCTCCTCTCCCGAGTCCGCAGCAGCCGCCAGCAGCTGCTACAGACTCGAAAAAACCCTAACCCTAGCAGCCGCCTCGATCTAGAGCCATGGCGCCGACCAAGGGCGAGGGGCCGGCCATCGGCATCGACCTCGGCACCACCTACTCGTGCGTCGGCGTGTGGCAGCACGACCGCGTCGAGATCATCGCCAACGACCAGGGCAACCGCACCACGCCCTCCTACGTCGGATTCACCGACACCGAGCGCCTCATCGGAGATGCCGCCAAGAACCAGGTCGCCATGAACCCCATCAACACAGTCTTCGGTGAGCAACCGCCCTCTTTGACCCGCTTTCTAGATCTGTATGGTTGCGGTTAGATGCGTTGACCCGTGGTGCTTGCAACGTTTTTTGTTCCATAGATCCGGTATATACGATTTCAGTAGGTATAGAAGTGAGGGTCCTGTTGTCTTATCCGTGATAGATTTGATGCACTCGAGGCGAACCATGGTTTGCGCACAGTGGTTGTGTGCTGCATCTTGTAGTCGGCTAAGTAGATCTGTGATGTGGCGTTGTTCTCTTAATATACCTGCTAGTAACTTTCTTAGATTGTTTTAAACTTCAAAGTAGTAGTTGTTCCTTTTATTGTGCTTGTTTAATGGTCCTCAGCTGTGGCCCATCTCAGATCTATATAGCTGGATGATTAATTATTCTGGATGATGCTTAAAATTGTTGGTCTTGTGTGTAATGGTTTTCCTAATTTTAGACTGAAACTTGCTGATATAAATAACTAACTTTCTCTTTGTAACTGGTGTCTGGATAAATTGCTGATGTTAATCCTTAGTTTTGGACAACATATCTTTTTACTCAACTTATGTAAGAAATATTGATGGATCCAAATGTGTACAGTGTTAACTCCAGTCTATGCTAGCAATTTTTTACTATGGTAACCTGTCAATGTTTCATTGTGAAGTACTGTTACAAGGTAAATGAGCATGATGTTTTGTGTCCAAACCCTTCCAAATTTGCGCTAGGCTCTATGAGCATATTGTTTGTGATTATTAATAATTAACCTGTCTGTTATTTTTAATGTACCAAGTTGAAGTCAAAGTTTTATAGTGAACATTTAAAATTCGTGCACTTCATTTTCTCGGTTACATGACTGCCTTCGGTACAATGACGTGTAAGTGACCGGTATAAATGTTAAATTGGTAATTATTTTTGGTGGTTTGGATTATTCCTTTTTGCATTCATTGTTCTGTATTCTTTCTTGAGAGATTTTATTTTGTATTCTGTGAATGATAAAATGTCCTTATGGGGTAGTTTGCACATGGAATATTAACATGACAGCTTATACAGTAAACACCTAGCACTTTATTATGAATGGATACAAGTGCATATTAGTTATATATAGTTAATGGATTGCAAATTAACTGTATACAGTCTTATATTTACTTGAAGAACTATATAGGAATAGAACATTCAAAAAGGTCCACATAGCTTCTTGAATCTTGGTGAAAAGCCGCATAGCACCATAAATTGAGAAACATATTTTCTACACTAAAGTTGTTTCCTAGCACAACTTAATGTGTAGAATATATGGTTTGAAGTTTTTGTGGTTATGCGGATTTTTCACCAAAATTCAAGTGGTTATCTAGATCTTTTAACTAGAACTTTGAAATGTATTCCTACGACCTATGCACATTGGATGGAGGTATGTCCCAGGTTTATGTGTTCACAAGTGTATACAAATCTTGTGCATGCTTTCATTTACTTGTGCAATACTACCTCCGTTTCCCAAAATAAGGCGTATATTTTTAGTCAAAAGTCAATGCATTGTAATTTTGACCAATCTCTGGACAAAAACATGAATATTTAGAAGATTTGTAAACATACCATGAAATTAATTTGGTATTCTAAATGTGTATATTTTTGTCTATATAATTGGTCAAACTTATGATATGTTGACTTTTGACTAAATTTATACGTCTTATTTTCTGGAACGGAAGGAGTAGTTTTATGACTTGTTCAAGCTAGGATATAGATCCATACTTAAATAGAAATATAAAAAACGTCAAAGGTAGCCTTTTGAATCTTGGGGAAAAGCTGCATAACACCATTAAATGGATGATCACATTTTTTATCCTAAAATTGCTGCCTGGCACATATTATGGGGTAAAATTTATGGTTTGAAGTTTATGAGGTTATGCATATTTTGTACCATTTTTCTGTTAGAACTTTGAATATCGAATGTACCAATGCACAGTGGATGCAAGCATGTGCGTGTCTGACTTGCATATGAACCTTGCGCATGCTTCTATTTACTCGTGCAATAGTTTGTGACTTGTTCAAAGCTAGAATAAAGATGCATACATGAATAGGAAGTTTGAAGAAGTCCACATACATCAAAAGCTAAGTTTGAAGAAGTCCACATACATCAAAAGGTGGTTAATGTCATTAATTAAAATAAAAACCGTACTTTGTTCTGAAAATTGCATGCTACTACAATTTGGGGTAGAACATATCATATGAAGTCACTGAAGTTAACCAGATTTTTCATCAAGGTTCATAAGAACTTTGAAATACACATGGTGAGAATATCATCTAGGACCATCAAATTAGTTAACTGTCCAACAATTGCTTCTGTTGGAACCATTGTTGACAAATGCATGCAAATTCTCGATTATTTCATACGTCTACAATCTGTATAACTGTTGTAACTTCCAAACAATTCTTCTGACCATGAGTATGTTTATAAAACTTTGCAGATGCAAAGCGTCTTATTGGCAGAAGGTTTGCTGATGCCCCTGTCCAGAGTGACATTAAGATGTGGCCGTACAAGGTTATCCCTGGCCCTGCAGACAAGCCCATGATTGTAGTGCAGTACAAGGGTGAGGACAAGCAGTTTTCAGCAGAAGAGATCTCTTCCATGGTTCTTATCAAGATGCGCGAGATTGCTGAAGCTTACCTAGGAGTAACCATCAAGAATGCTGTTGTCACCGTACCTGCTTACTTTAATGACTCCCAGAGGCAGGCAACTAAGGATGCTGGTGTTATTGCTGGTCTCAATGTTATGCGTATCATCAACGAGCCAACAGCAGCTGCCATTGCCTATGGTCTTGACAAGAAGGCTACAAGTGTTGGTGAGAAGAATGTGCTTATTTTCGACCTCGGTGGTGGCACTTTTGATGTGTCTCTCCTTACCATTGAGGAGGGTATTTTTGAGGTGAAGGCCACTGCTGGTGATACTCACCTTGGCGGGGAGGACTTTGACAACCGTATGGTGAACCACTTTGTCCAGGAGTTTAAGAGGAAGCACAAGAAGGATATCAGTGGAAACCCCAGGTCTTTGAGAAGGCTTAGGACTTCATGTGAGAGGGCGAAGAGGACCCTTTCTTCCACTGCCCAAACCACCATTGAAATCGACTCACTCTTTGAGGGAGTTGACTTCTACTCCACCATCACCAGGGCCAGGTTTGAGGAGCTTAACATGGACCTCTTCAGGAAGTGCATGGAGCCTGTGGAGAAGTGCCTGAGGGATGCTAAGATGGACAAGAGCACCATCCATGATGTTGTCCTTGTTGGTGGTTCCACTAGAATTCCCAGAGTTCAGCAGCTGCTGCAGGACTTCTTCAATGGCAAGGAACTCTGCAAGAGCATTAACCCGGATGAAGCTGTTGCCTATGGTGCTGCCGTCCAGGCTGCTATCCTCAGTGGTGAGGGGAACGAGAAGGTGCAGGACCTTCTCCTCCTTGATGTGACCCCACTGTCACTTGGTCTTGAGACTGCTGGTGGAGTTATGACTGTGCTCATCACCAGGAACACCACCATCCCTACCAAGAAGGAGCAGGTCTTCTCCACCTACTCTGACAACCAGCCTGGTGTGCTGATCAGGTGTTTGAGGGTGAGAGGACAAGGACCAGGGACAACAATCTCCTTGGCAAGTTTGAGCTCTCTGGTATCCCACCTGCACCCAGGGGTGTTCCTCAGATCACTGTCTGCTTTGACATTGATGCCAACGGTATCCTGAATGTCTCTGCTGAGGACAAGACCACCGGCCAGAAGAACAAGATCACCATCACCAACGACAAGGGAAGGCTGAGCAAGGATGACATTGAGAAGATGGTCCAGGACGCTGAGAAGTACAAGTCTGAGGATGAGGAGCACAAGAAGAAGGTTGATGCCAAGAACTCCCTGGAGAACTATGCTTACAACATGAGGAACACCATCCAGGATGAGAAGATTGCCTCCAAGCTGCCAGCAGATGACAAGAAGAAGATTGAGGACGCTGTTGACCAGGCGATCTCATGGCTGGACAACAACCAGCTTGCTGAGGTTGACGAGTTTGAGGACAAGATGAAGGAGCTCGAGGGCCTCTGCAACCCCATCATCGCCAAGATGTACCAGGGCGCCGGTGCTGAGATGGGCGGAGAGGATGATGCCCCAGCTTCCAGCGGTGGTGCTGGCCCCAAGATCGAGGAGGTCGACTAAGTTAAAATACCACATTAGTGACTTTGATATAGTGAGTGATACACTATACGTCAATTTGTTTCAGTCCCAGGTGCCAATCATATCACCCGAGCTGGAAGTTTTGTTGTAGTTTCAATTAATGTCAGACTTGTATCTGTCACGTACAATGCAATGATGCATGTTTTGGCTCATTGTTGATTCAGCTTAATGCTTTTGACTACATTGGTGATTCCATTCTAAAGTTCGGTTATATTATTCTGTAGCCTTTTTTTTGGGTGGGTTCTGGGTTATTATATTCTTTAGCCTGCTTCAGCCTTTAATCAGATTGCTTTTTGACATTTGTCTTTGCAAGGTGAAAAGCATATTCACTTTCGAGTATGTTAATATTGTGTAAAATAATCAAAATCAGCTGCCGCTGTGTGGTCCTTCAAATTACCTTTTATGGCACTTCTGTTGCAATATGGTACTCCAGTGGGCAGCAGCGTTGTTTAGCTGTAGGTTAACCTCAGACCTGTGTATCTGTTAGCAACAATGCGATGATGATATTTCAGCTAAACCTTTTGAGCTTTGACTACTTGTGATTTCCATCTGCGAGACAGGTGCAAAATTCTGTTATTCCCAGCTTCACTGTTTTATCACTTGGTTGGCCCAGAATTGTGTTGCCAAATATGTTGTCATCAACTCCCAGGAAAGCCAATCTTCGCAATAAATTGTGTTCTCTCAGTCGCGTTCTTAAGGTGAATTCAGAGTTAACTAGTAGTATTGCAGTAAAGTTTCTGCAAATGAGTATTGGAATATGGCGCGTCCTGTAGAAGATAAAGAAACGATAATACTGTTTTCAGTTGATCTGGCCACTGGAGCGATCTTGAACCGACGACGCACCGGCCGACGATGATAGAGGGCAAAGCGCTGGGGATCTCAGCTCATATCCTGCGGTGTCGGGCTGGAAGAAAAGCGAAGTGTCTCCCATAATCCCATCTCCCTCCCCTCCGGCTCCGGTGGCCGGACAGGTCGGTCCGTTCTCTTTTAAACCCACCGCGTCCCTCTCTCTTTCGCTTTAATCAGGGGATGACGATCCCGCCATGAGTCATAAGCAATAATTCTGCAGGGCCAAAGCGGCGGCATCCATCCCACCTGGCCCTACGCTACGTGAGAACACCATAATCATCATTAGTGCTACCACGATCCCCTCTAATCTGCCGTACTAGCCAAGTAGCCAGGCATAATTGCCATCCATCACTGGTTTTGCTCTCCATGATTAGCTCCATGGCTACAAAACAATTGCTTCTGAACTACGAAAAAGAAACGACGCCAAATCGATCGATACGAGGTAATTTTGTTTTTGAACAAAGCTCGATGAAACCTGTCTCGGTTCATGTCCACTTCCATTCCACTGTGAGGCCGGGCTGAACTTCTCTGAAGAAAACTGAAAGTAGTAGCAGTGTGCAACGCAGAGCGAGCACTTGCCGTGGGCTGGGTTGGGCTGTTCACCGGCGGTTGGTTATCAGGTTCTGACGGCTGCTGATAGTGTTCTTCCCCGCCCCACGAGTAACGGTGAAGTGGCCACTGAGCAGTGAGGACCTGAGTAGGGTCGGCGCCGGCTAAATGACCAGTGTGTGCGTGTGCTGTGGACTTTACATGACGACGGCGCACCGGCCATGGACAAGCTTTCTTTCTGTTCCTGTCATTCCGGTGGCGGCCCATGCATCCATAAAAATATATTTAAACTTGATAACATCGACCAAAGTGTCCCGGCTATATATACACTAGACAAATAATCTTATCATTGCTACTCCCTCCGTTCCTAAATATAAGATTTTCTATGCTTTCTGGCTTTGTCGTGCTTTGTTTCTAAATGAATGAATCAACACACTAAAACATATCTACATATGTACGAATCAGGACAAAACAAAAAAGACTAATTTTTATATATTTTAGAACGGAGGGAGTAATTAGTTAATTACTTTGTTCCTTGCCAACAAAATAGAAAACAGCTTTGGCGTGTGTTCATATCAACTTCTTCCATCTTCCATGCTTAGGCTCAATTTGGTATTGCGGTGGATTGTGGTAGTCTTCTTCATCTGATATTTCTCTTATATTCATATATGTATTTTGATTAGAGTTAAACGCTTGAGGGGTCACGAAGTTGCCACAGATGAGCGCATTAGTCACGAACTCAAAAGATGCAAAGTATTGGTCACATAGTTGTGAGTTAGAACCCTGTTCGTCACTCCGTCACAGCGGACGTTAACTCGCTAATGTGGCAGTCTGTTTTTTTGCAAAATGCACCCTATATCTTTGTTTCTTCAGATCTATTCGTCCCTATGGTAGAAATCATGAACAGCATTTTATCGAACACTTGAGGCGCGTGGCTGGGCATGAGGAGTTCACCTTGGTTGTCGAGTACCAGCGCGTCGTCCCTGCCTCCCGCCTGTCGATCCCTCCGTGACCGACCTCCGCCATCCCAATCGACCAGGCCGCCCGATTCACGCCGCCGTCCTCCCGTTCGATTACCGCAGCCGGCCATTCGAGCTCGCGGCAGCATCAACCATCTCCCGCTCGGTCCCGCTTTAACCCGCTCTAGATCCCGTACGCTGATTCCTTGATATACAAGAGGTCAATTCAACTGCCGCTGATGCAGGTGTGAGCCACGAAGGCAGAAATCTGGGCATGCGTGAAGAACTTGTCTTTGTGCGGCAGCGCGAAGAAGGCAGCGGCGCGGCCGTGGTGCTTCCGTCAGCCAACCTTATTCTCGTGGGCATTATGTCAAACACCTGACGAGCGTCGTCTCCACTAGCTTCAGCAGGTCATGGGCACGCTGCACTGAACCTCCCCGGCTAACTAGCTCGCCCCCGCGCCTCGCCGGCGGAGTTTTAATCCCCGGTTCTTCATGCTGCTTCATCCGGCCGCGTGCTGGTCATGGCGTGGTAGGATAAGATGCACGTGGCGTGTTCGACAAAATGTCTGGCTAAGATTTTATCCATGGGGACAAATAGATGTGAAGAAATAAAATCAGGGTGCATTTTACAAAAAAGAAAACCACCACGTCAGTGACTTAACGTTCATTTTGACGGAGTGACGAACGGGGCTCTAACTCATAACTATGTGACCAATAGTTTGCATTTTTGAGTTCGTGACTAATGCGCTCATTCGTGGCAACTTCCTGACCCCTCAAGCGTTTAACTCTTTTGATTATTTTCGCACCCACTTTCTCATGACAAAGTAGAAAATAAATCAAGTGCAACGCTTGCAGCTAGCAACCTCGATCTCCAAACTGAATCTTAAATTAATTAGCTAGATATAGAACTTGTTTGGCTAATGTAAGCTTCTTGCAGGCTACCTAATTCATGTACCTGTCACTGACCCATGCAAGATCATAGACTTCAATATAACTTAAGATCACAGCTGTCCGATTAAGCCAATTACAATATTTTTCTCAAGTATGAGAACGAGGTCAACATAGGAGAAACTAGATCGTTACGGAATGGGAATCTAAATTCTCTATGGTAACAGTACGGCCTACGGAGCGTATTGGGACTTTCTCGGACCATGCTCCTATCCTTTTGTCCACTGATCATCAAGGGCGTAAACGCCATTTCAAGTTTGAACTTAGATGGTTACGCCGGGATGGATTTTATGACATGTTGAACAAGGGGTGGGATGAACATGTAACTAGTAATACACCAATCCAAAGGTGGAATAAAAAATTACATGATGTGCATAAATACGTCGAAGGATGGGCACGCACAAGCGTGTGTCGACATTGTCAGCAATATTTCCACCGAAATGTGCAAACTCAATTTTGACGCTTCTACCATCGTCAACTGTCCCGCCAACGACTTATCGCTTGCTAGATTAGAAACTGGAAATAGATGACGTCCCATACCGCTATGCCTCTAGACACTGTCACACCAATTCCGATCGAGCAGCTATATGCATGACTTGACACAGCGGAGGAAACATTGTGCTAGCACCTGTCGGGATCATACATATGACTTATCGTATGAGACGCCGTGTATCGCCACCGCTGGCTAGGTATGACTTGACAATTTCACCGAATCCGTCAAGTGTGTAGCACCTGCAGAGTCGAATCGAATCCAGTATAGATAGTAGCTAGTACTATTGTTTTTTCCAGTTTAGCTGCAATCTGGCACTTATCGTGCCTGAACTTTCGTAATGCGAATCATCCCTTATTACTTGTTGATATCCGTGCATGGCTGAATGGTCGGGCTCATACGCAAATGGGACGGCGACACTTGTTAGATCCTGCAGCTAAGGATGCCAATCAAATTTGTTATCTCTTGTCCAATCTCTCGAGTCAGCCACAACCAGCAAGAGAGTGGAATTTATTTTTATTTAAGCTTTATTGGTAGCTAGCTAGTGAACAACTAGCGAGAATAATTTAATTATATGTAAGGCGAATGACACGAACCCTTGTTGAAAGATCACGTTTTAAGATAAACAATATGCAGAGATAAGGAGAATATTTGAGATGAAAAAAAGGGCGCCGAATAATATATTTATGACATGCCATGGAAGTCGGTTAGTTTTACAAATTTGAAGGACCAGAATAAAATAAGAGCATCGTGATGTGTTGAGATCTTGCGCAATTAGAGTGTGTAAAGCTTTGTGAATGATGTATTATTATTCAAATGACCTGCATGCTTGCTCAATGTACAGAATGGAGATGGAGAAAAAAGCTAGGTAGCTACTATACATCTAGCTCACATAGATCTAGCCTATCATCCAAAGCACTGAAGCTTCCCGGTACTTGCAAATTGAACTACTAAATATGCATGACAGACTTGTCCAGCTGCTACAAAACCTAGAAAGCACTTGGTGGGAATGAATAACCATGTTTTTAGATAAGGGGGTGCGGATCCCCGGCACAATGCATGCATACACTATTCCATGTATACGGGAAAAAACAAGCAATCTCATCTCTCTACCTCACTAGCACTAAGACTAGTAACAAGTACTTTATTGCCTCTTCATCGCTATGTACATAAAGTTACCTACTCATATGTCTGAGACTACTTGTAAACTTTGGGAAGGTAGAGAGGAATTGAAGGGAAGAGATAGAGAGAGGGAGAAGGGGAATTCTACGCAACCACTACTATGCAAGACCGAGATGAGACCAAGACTAGTAAGACCAACTTTACTGATTGATCTCTTTCATCAATATGGACATAAAGTTGCACCATGCACACATACATGCACCTGAGCACCCCCAAGACAAGTTTTGCCCATTTTGATAACCTCCAGCTAGTTCCATACGCTGTTTGCTGATGAACCCAGCTGCCAAGAAGTGCAAGATTTCCAAACAGTAGAGACAGTGATCATCCATCATGCAGTCCATATCGCCACCTTCTCCTGCTCCTAGGGTTTCCACCTTCCCTCATGCATAAAACCACCCATGCATGCTCTATCATCTCTCTCTCTCTCTCTCACACACACACACACACACACACACTCTCTCTAGCTAGATAAGCTAAGCTAAGCTAGGCCAGCCACACCCCTCCATATCCACCTCACATTCTTCTATGCTAAGGAAGCCCCTCTCTTCTCTCTGGGCTCTCCCATATGTTTCACATCCAACATATATAATGTAGACACCACCACTAAGACAAAATATAAATAAAGAACAAGCCGCTAGGGCCTTGGTCCTCCTTTTATTCCTCTCGCTTTCATTCTCCCCTGTCACTCTCTCCACCTCTTTCCCTTTCTTCCTCCTCACTCCCTCCCCCAGCCCTCAGCTTCCTGTGAGAGGAGAGAGGAGAAGAGAGCTCCATTCTTGTGTGCAGAGCCAGAGAGATTGCTATAACTAGTGGGTGTTATTCTCCACCTTTAGCCACCTCCCCCAGTCCATCCCTCCCCTAAAGCACCTATATACCCCCTTGCCACTCTCTCCCTCTCTCACAAAGAAGCAAGGAGGAACAAACAAACCGAAAAAGAAGCTCCACACCAAGTAGGAAAAAGATCAAAAGAAACCAAATTCTATACCACCATGGTCTTTTCTTCGGTTCCCCTCTATCATGATCCACCCAATTGGAACAACCAGCAGCAGCAGGTAACAATTTTTTCTGCCTTTTCTCTCTTATATGGCCACCGGCTGGGCACACAAACATAGATAGATAGGTAGCTTCTTGGTGAAAAAAGCAAAACCAGCTGGGGAAATGGAGAGGAGATATTCCTCCATGCTCTTTTGCGAATTAAATCTCCTTCATGAATATACCACTATCTATACCACACCGTCATGGCCTTTAGTTGCTTTGTTAGTTTGTGTGTGTGATTGCAATTAGTTTCTCGGCTTTGATTCTCTTTTGGTGTGTGTTTTGATTGGGAATTTTGACCATGTTCCTTCAAGCAGCAGCAGCAGCAACAACAGCAACTGAGCCACCATGGCCAGCTGTTTCCAAATGGTGGCGGCGCTGGAGTGGAGATGCACCACCACCAGCAACAACACCACCAGCACCAGCACGAGCAGCAACACCAACAGCAGCAACATCAGCAGCAGCAACATGTACACCAACTGCATCAGCTGCCACCGCCGGTGCCGCCGCCCGGGGCGTTGATGGCTCCGCGGCCTGACAGCATGGGAGGAGGCGCAGTTGCGATGGTCGGCGGAGGTGGTGGCAGTGGCGGCCCGACGGGCGGCACGGTGGTGCGGCCGGGGTCGATGACGGACCGTGCGCGGATAGCGAAGATCCCGCAGCCGGAGCCGGGGCTCAAGTGCCCGCGCTGCGAGTCCACCAACACCAAGTTCTGCTACTTCAACAACTACTCCCTCACGCAGCCCCGCCACTTCTGCAAGACCTGCCGCCGATACTGGACCCGAGGCGGAGCGCTCCGCAGCGTCCCCGTCGGCGGCGGATGCCGCCGCAACAAGCGCACCAAGTCATCAAAGTCCTCGTCTTCCGCCGCGTCGGCCTCGGGCGGGACCTCGTCGTCCACCTCTTCCACCACCACTGGCGGCGGCAACAGCGGCGCTGTGGCCATCATGCAGCCGCAGGCCGGGCACGCACAAGCGCAGATGCCGTTCTTCGCCTCCTTACACCCAATGGGTGGTGGCGGTGGAGATCACTACGGCACCGGCGCGTCGAGGCTAGGGTTTCCCGGGCTGAGCTCACTGGATCCGGTGGGCTACCAACTCGGCGGAGGCGGTGCCGCGGCCGCTGCCTTGGGGATGGAGCAGTGGCGGATGCCGCAGATGCAGCAGTTCCCCTTCTTCGGCCGTGCCGACGGCATGCAGCAGCAAATGGCTGGCATTTACCCGTTCGAAGCCGCCGCCGACGCCGAAGGCTTCGTCACCGGGCAGATGACTGGCGGCGGCGGTTCCAAGCAGGCGCCGGGCTCATCCGGGCTGATCACGCAGCTCGCCTCGGTGAAAATGGAGGACAACCAGCCGTCCAACAACGCCATGGCCAGGGAGTTCCTAAGCCTCCCAGGTAACCTCCAGTTCTGGGGCGGCGGCAACAATGGCGCAGGAGGCAACGACAGTGAAGGAAGTCAGAGCGGCGGTGCCATTGCTCCAGGCGGCGGCGGTGGCAGCGGCTGGGTCAATCTTCCCGGGTTCAACTCATCATCGTCAGGGAACATAATGTGATCGACGCCATGGCCACGACACGCATGCATGGCTACAAAAGGTAGCCCTATATACAAGCCCTGAATTGAAGCATAATTTTAGTCATGGCTTCCATCCGATCGATCGAGGAGAGTTAAGAAACAACGGAGTTGTGGTGGTGCAAGATCATTGATGATCGATCAAAATTAGGTTTTCTTTTACTCTCAAGCTCTACATCTCCATGCATGCTGCTCTTGTGTACCGCATCTAAATTAGGCTCTTCTGGTTCCGGTACGGGGCTGGATTTCCTATATTGTTCGATTTACTTGTTGTTGTAATGCACGTTAATTACTAGGTTTACCAGCTTGGTGCAATTAATGTGTTCATGATGGAAGGTTATATATATACATCTATGAGCTAGAATATTTGGTATGTGTACAAAGAGGTCGAGTTGATGAGTATATCGATCGAGTAATAACTGTCTTGGAGTGGTTTTACTCACTTATTCGATGTGGTTTTGTCTGCTTATATGCATGAAAGCTGTTTTAGTCCATAGTGCATGCATGCTTGAACCTCATGACATTTGTATCATGAGGTTCATGGATTCATCCTTTGATTGGATAATTCTAATCAATTGACCCATCATGATGAATTTAACTTATCAGTTTGGAATGAACTAACTAGGCTGTGATTAGCATTACTAGTATATAGCAAGCAGTCCTTAGAAAATCAGTTTATCTGCCCATCCATCAAGTATAGTCTTCCTCATATCATCTTATATGTGTATAATCTGCAGTTCTATACCCATTGCTATAACAAATTAATTACTAGGGTTCACAAACTCTCAAATATACATAGGATTGCAATTAGGCACTGAACTCAAGAACACAAGCCACCTAGGTTGATATGTACGGAAAACATGGAAGTACTTTTGTTGACTGATAGAGTTGCGGCATTCATATGTACATAGCTATCTAGCTACACAATGATTGCAAATCGAAATACTTTCCTGTATTTTAGCTAATTAAGGCAAAAAAATTATGAAAGCGTGAGTAGATCCATGGAAGCTCTAACTAGTTCCATTTCTCCTCTTTTGATATATCTAAGCATCAGTGATCATGATCAGTGGTAGTACAAGTGACCCACTTCTCCATACATGGTCCTGATCTCCTCTCAGAAATGGTGTAGGTTCCTAGGTTTCCAAGCACTAATCTCCATTCAAAGCCTTTCTCCTGCCAGTGTAATCATGCCATGTCCCCGCAGTGTGCAGGCAGAGAACGCAGGGGTGGCTAGCAATCTCCTTAGTCGCGCTCAAAGAATCTCTTCTTATGTTTCTTTTGCCGTCTTTAACTTTGGGTAGCTTCGTCGGTTTCGAGGAAGCAACTTTACATATCTAGATGTTTGAAGCCAACCATTGACTGCCACCATGAAAGTGTGCATCCCTGCTGAAACTGCATGCAGGTTTCATCTTTGGTGCACTTTTGATCTGTCTGCTCCACTCTAGTTGAACTCGATTTTATATATACTCCACTATCTTAGCTACTTGATTTGTTTAGTAGCAGTACGATATTTATCTCTCTGCACTCCCTCACAATGTCTAGCCTTCTCAACTCTAACCAAAATGCAAATTTCCAATGCATTTTTCTCATGTCCCTCCTAACTAGACTTCATCACTTTCAAGAATAATCAAGCTTGTAACTATACACTACCGGAAATCACTTCTTTGCCGTGCGGCGAATTCGCACGGCAAAGGCTTTGCGGAACCCGGCAAAGGCTTTGCCGTGGGGAACAGCACGGAAAGGTTGCACGGCATAATACACGTCGGCAAAGGCCCTTTGCCGTGCGCTTTCGGTAAATACAACGGCAATGGCTTTGCCGTGCGCCCTCCTCGCACAACACGGCATATTATTGTCAGAATAGGGTCAACCCTCTGCCCCCTCTTTGCCGTGCGCTCTGCGCGCCGACAGCCCGGCAAACCTTCCCTCTTTGCCGTGTGTCTGGCTGACACTGCACGGCACAGTCTTTGCCGTGTGTCTGGTTGACACAGCACGGCCCAGTCTTTGCCGTGTGCTGCCAAAAAACCACACGGCATATTTGCAATATGGCCATCCCGCAAGTTGCCAGGAGCACAGGTGCGCGCCACGTGCTCTCTTTGCCGTGCGCCCCACACGGCAAAGATCGTCTTTACACGGCAAATTGACAATATGATCCAGTTTTGTTCTGTTTTTTAAAAATCCCTGCAATTCATAAAATTTTGCAAATATGGAAATAACAGATCACAATTCACACACAAATATGACAATCTGCGAACATATCACAGATCACAATTCACACAAATATGACAATAACTTAAACTCCTCCATAACATATAGATACAATCTCAAACTTCTCCATAATATAAAACGAACTCAAACTCCACAAACATGTCATCTATTCTACAAATAGGTCATGCACTCCACATGTAGGTCACAAAGGGATGGAGCTTGCTCAATCTCCACATGTAGGTCACGACGGCGAAGATGGACATCATTGAGAAGGATCGTCCTACACGTTTGCACAAAAAATGATGAGTTCGACAACTAGGTGAAAATGGCATAGTCATGGCATTAAAAGAAAGCTAACTAAAATTTGATGAGTTGAACTAACTAAAATTTGACAAGTTCAACTAATGGGTAAAATTTGACAAGTTCAACTCACTAAATTTTGACAAGTTCAACTAAAGTGGCAATGGCATGTCAAGCTAAATTATGAGTCATGCGAGCATACCCACGGGAGCCTCCGGACAACAGAAGGGTTGGAGATATGGGGCTGCCCCTCCGGATCGTCCTGGCCACCAAGCGGCGGCGCCATCGAGTGAGATCCACCCGCCGATCCTGGATTCATCTACAACATGAAAAAAGGCTCGCATTACAGAAATAATTTTGTTACAACAATAAGATGGATAGAATGACAAGTTTGACAACATACCCATGGGAACATCGGTGGAGGGAACATGGGTGGAGGAAAAGCAACAGTCCCGTCCGCAGGAGCGATGCGCTGCATCGTGCTCGTCATCCACTCCATCATCTGCCTGGACTGCTCCTGCTGCTGCCGGATCTGCTCCAGCTGTGCTCATAGAGCACCTGCTTCTCACGCATCTCCTCCCGAGCTGGTCGACAGCTAGACCCGAAACTCGTGGGGGGTCTCCACAGCAGGCGCACCTGGAGCCCTCCCACGACGGACCTGGCGTAGAGACGGGACGGTGCGAGGGTCGACGGAGCCGTCACCTATCCACAAGCGGCCATTCGCCTTGCCTTGCCCCGCAAGCACGACAGTCTCGATGTCAAGTGGACTGGTGAGAGGGTCAGCTTCCTCACAGTTGCGCTCCTTGAACTTCGCCGTGTACCCCGTGCTCCGGAGCTCGGCGCGGGCTCGGGGCAGCCGGTGGAGGTGGGCGGCGTGGGGGTTGCTGCTGGCGGCGCTGTGGCGGCGCGGCGGATCGGGTGGAGGTGAGGTCAGGGGTGGGGGTGAGATGCAGGTGCGTGTGTGTGAGTGCAGTGAGAGGCGCGTGTGCTTGTTTGAAGGGATAAGGTCTTTGCCGTGTGCCCTCTCTTTGCCGTGCGGGCAAGAGGAAAGCGCACGGCAAAGGCAGCCTTTGCCGTGTGCCCTTTTCTTTTTATTTTTTCTTTCTATCTGTTTTTTCTTTTAATTGTTTTCTTCTTTACTATTTTTGTGGACTGTTTATTAGTATTAGTTAATACCATTGTTGGTAGGTTGTGGGAACCAAGATACAGCTCCGAAGTGCGACCCGCTTCACCGACCCCCTTACTCCGTAGTAAGTTCCGACACTTAGAAGTGAAAACTCACGTTTCGGGTCCCGGGCATGGAATCATGCGACCCCATGGTCCTATGTACCAGCCTAACACAAACAAGCAAAAAAGTTCATGCGTCTACCACCTCTCGGCCCGGTCAAAGGGGTAGATCGACAGGTTTGACTTTTTTCCAGCGGGTGTAGGGTTTCGCCGTAGCGGGGGTACGGAGCGTCGGAATCCCAACAAAACTTGCATGGGTCCCTAATATATGTATAAGAGTGTGTTGGTAGGTTGTGGGAACCAAGATACAGCTCCGAGGTGCGACCCGCTTCACCGACCCCGCTTATCCGTAGTAAGTTCCGACACTTAGAGGTGAAAACTCACGTTTCGGGTCCCGGGCATGGAATCATGCGACGGACCACATGAAATGTTGATTCCTCATGGTCCTATGTACCAGCCTAACACAAACAAGCAAAAAAGTTCATGTGTCTACCACCTCTCGGCGCCGGTCAAAGGGGTAGATCGACAGGTTTGATTTTTTTCCAGCGGGTGTAGGGTTTCGCCGTAGCGGGGGTACGGAGCGTCGGAATCCCAACAAAACTTGCATGGGTCCCTAATATATGTATAAGAGTGTGTTGGTAGGTTGTGGGAACCAAGATACAGCTCCGACGTGCGACCCGCTTCACCGACCCCGCTTACTCCGTAGTAAGTTCCGACACTTAGAGGTGAAAACTCATGTTTCAGGTGCCGGGCATGGAATCATGTGTTAACATGTGCCCAAAGTTGGGTTGAGATGTTTATATGATCTAACCTAACATAATCAGGGAGGAAAGCCTACCGAGCAACCCCTTTTCGACGCCTTGGTTCCGGGGTAGACACACATGCTTTGCCGTGCGGCTGACAGGAAGGCACACGGCAAACACATGCTTTGCCGTGCGGCGGACAGGAAGGCGCACGGCAAAGCCTTAATTTAGAGCGCGGGAAATTGGCTGCCATGACGGGGACAAAATTTGTCCAGTCTTTGCCGTGATATTTGCTTTCAACGCACGGCAAACATGTTTCCCGCGAATTTATTGGAAGCGCGGGAAAGTTGCGGATCCTGGTCGTCGCGGGTCCCACTAATTTGCCGTGCTGGTGAGGTAAAACGCACGGCAAAGATTTCTTTGCCAAGCACGGTATGTTTGCCGTGTCCAATGCTTTGCCGTGAGCGTTTTCTGTACTGTGCCGTGGTGGCCTTCTTTGCCGTGAGCTTTGTTTGTCCAGCACGGAAAATGCTGTTTGCCGTGTTCCGAGAAACGGGGGCGCACGGCAACGAACTGCCAGCACGGGAAAGAAAGATTTTCCGGTAGTGATAGTAACCATTTATTTTGTAAAAATGGAATTTTATAAATGAAACAAAAAGGGTACGCATCATTGACATTTTACGTACACACTTAATCCTTGGCAACTCTAAACAAACATACATTGACTCAGTGCGAATAATGACTGTCTATATCTATCGATAGAATCTCCAATTGTAAAAAGAAGTTGTCATCAATGTGAAAAATTGTGGAGATCTCACTTAACTGGCAATTTTCAGACGATTTTCAAAATTGTGTGTCATAGCTATGCACTTTAAACGAGCTACATGCAATATTGAACACTCTACTTCCTTATATGTGGGTTTGACAATTTACCCCTCTGAGAAAGGATACTAAGAGTATCTATACTTTGGAATTTAAAATACTATTAGTTGACCACATGTTGACAATCAAGTCACTATTAAAAATGCTATTTTGTCCCTAATGGTTGGAGGGGCAGTACACCATCGGATTTGGCTTGGCATTGATGCACTGGTTGACAATTTAAGTCATGATGATATTGCCGAGAAATGTCTTTATCAGACTACGTTTGCTTCTTACCTTGGAGAGTTACCAATGATTTTTCTACGTATCAAACATCCAACTGTCCGGTCTAGCAAGGAAACATATGTGTGTAGAAGTGCAACGGCTATCGCGTTCATCCTTTGCTTCCTAACAACATATTTGAGTCATGTATTTTATTGTCTGTGAAAGACAACATCTTTGTCTTTAGAAGTGCTAGTAGCATAGAGCTGCCTTGATAAGCCCCTCTAAATTGCATTTAATGATTCCATGATAAATATAAGGAAAGTAGAGTGAGGGGAAGAGCCCTTGTCCCCGTCATCCAATTATCTCTAATGATCCGGGAATGGATCAATAGTTCACTTATTTACATAGATTATAGGGAAGAGCAAAGATCTTTCGCTAAAAGTCTATTATCAAAACTTAAAGAGAGAGAAATACCATTGACTTATTTATTCTTTCTCTAAGTCTGAAGTATCATTGTCCAAAGTAATACCCTCTTCCTAACAAGATTACCTCTTTGTATAAATTGATTTAAGGGGATCACTTATAAGCCTATTTTGTAGAAAAGCCCCATACATTTGATAGAAAGGTACGTCTACATGACCCATAGTTGATCTTACCTTTGCTATTTAAGAATACTACTATAGAACCAATGGGGAAAATTGATGGTATTTTTTCATAGTGACTCAATACTCGAGTAAAAAAATGGAAATAAAAACACATTTTTAATAAGTGGCACATCCATGAAAAAGTAAAATTTCAATAGAATATCACACCTACTAGAACTACTTTCATATACATGCACCTTGTTTTATATTCATCTATTTAAGAGTTCCTTATCTCCCGCGGATATCTCCTTATCGTTGCATCTCTTATTGATTAGTGCCATCTTTCTGCTTATTCGGTGATTCTAAAATATCCAATCGTCACCACTGAATACATCGATCACCAAATGTCATTCCCCACTTTTGATGGACCAATTTCCCTTCCTTATTTTCTTATTTTGAGTAGTTCCTTGAATCATCACCACTGAAGATAATAACAATGGATAATTGTATTTATGGCTATGAAGAGCAAGATGAGATCATCACGATTGATGTGAAGGAGGTGGGGGCCTCACAAGCACCACTCGTGACGACACGCGTAGGAAGGCAATGTCACCATTATAAGAGCGACGTAAAGATTAGATAAAGGGAAAATATAAAAGGTAATTATAGCCAATTCAACTTTGGCAAGCATGGACGTACGTCTTACCGAAATTAATGGAAAGTGAGGTTTCATGTATGCACATTTATAACATGCTAATATTAGGCTTTTCTTAGCAAAACCTGTAGGATAATGGCTAATTCTTGGAAGAAAAAGAAAGAGATGAGACTACATTTTCTTAGCTGTAAGAATCCATTCAGCTCATTTTTCCACTCTATAAGATATATTATCTTAGATACACGATTTTAGTTGTATTGTAATTAACATGACGTTATAGAGACACACAATCATTAATTACTAGCTGTAACATACTTGGATAATTTGTTGTGTATAGCATATTTTATCGTTACTGTTTTCTCTAGATGATGTACGGAGCACTATGAAAGATTACCTTCTCTACATGAACGTGGTGCACCACCTCACATTGCAAATGATCGATGGGTATGATTGAATGCAATGAGAGAGGAAACACACTTTATCGGGGAACATTCTCTTCATTATTTGGGATAAACATTGTTCCAAATTGATTTCTTAGCAGGTAAAAATCAAGCCATAGTGGGGTGTCCTCGGAATGTGCCCCGGTAAATAAAAACATTGTTCCCCTATATACAGTTTCTCCCTGTCTTAATAGCATTTTGCATTGGTTGATGCAGCGAGAGCTTCCTCCTTTTCGAAAAAAGCCGGCGGTCTTGCCAACTGCTCTAAAATATTCAAGCCATACTATTGACCGTATACTATATATCCATGGTATATAGATCAATCGACTTGAGTATATATTTACTGCATATATTGGTGCATATGTACCATTTTTAATTATACACGTAGAACTGGCGAACCATGACCATGATCATATGTATGCTGCGAATTAATTTGCCCTGTACTACAAGAGACGTTCATGCAATATGTGATAGCGAAATCTTCTGGTGAATAATTTACGTAGGAGCTCGATCAAGATTAAGCACTACCAATAAGAAACAACCCAATACTAGCTCGCCTATACAGCTATACTCTCCATGCTTAGATAGCTAGCCAGTTACCAGTTACGGCATCACACGGTAATCAATTAAGCAAATGAAAGTATGTAATTAGTGGCTAGTGACGGTGAAAAATGCAGTAACAATGTTCTAATCTCGTCGTCCCGTGGTGACTATACATGTGCAAAGCTAGCTCAGCCTCCTTTCTACTCTCTTCTCTCCCTCCTCTACCTACTGTGTCTTGTTGTTTAGCAGTCGCTGTCTGAGGGAATCTGAGTTTTCGTCTGCTTTTGCTAACCCCAATGCAGTCTTCCCCCTCTTGGGGAGGGAATAAAGGCGACCGACTTCACCTTGACCCCATATGTTTATATGTTCTCATTTCGTTTCAACCAGGTCATCTTTTGATTAAGATGCAAAAATAATTAGGATACTCCAATACTGACGCAACTAAGTAATATGAAGGTCGATCCTTCAATCAGTTTGGCCAAAGTTTTAACTATCATTATTCATTGGCTATACATAAAGGTCTCTTCATGAATTTGTTTTTCTAAGGATTTTTGGCAGGTCTAAAATTTCCAATGGAAAGTTCATAATTTGTACACATTTCAAAACATGGATGTTCTTAGAGAATTTGGATATCATGGAGATGAATGCTTTAGTTTGACCAAAAGAACAACCAGGACATGGTAGAATATGTGAGAAAACGAAATGGAATGTGATTCTTTTTCTGTTAGAAAACAAAAAAGAGCTAAAAACTTACATACACGGAGAATTGTGTGGAAAGTGACGGGAACTTACGGTGGAGAAAGGATATGCATATTTTCCTATTTTTGATCTGATTTAATTCGTTAGTATTAGTATACTGCGCAAAGACATATATGCGCTTTTGATTAGAGTGTATTCTACTCCCTCTGTTCCTTTTTAGGTTGTATTTTTGAAATCAAACTTTTCTATCGTTAACTAAGTTTATAGAATAAACTATTAACATTTGCTGTGCTAAATATATAAAACACAAAAATATATTTCGGGGGTGAATCTAATAATGGCACTGAACTATTATTGTAGATGTTAACGGTCATTTCTATAAACTTGGTAGAATATAGCAAAGATTGAATTTATTTCTAAAAACTAAACAACACAACAAGTATGTCAGAATATCTAAGCCATTTGTAGTGTTATTAATACTACCTTCATTCTTGACTTGAAAATATTGCCTTGTTGATTGTGCATTGACTACTAATTATGCAGGCATGTAATGACTTGAACATACTTTCTTTTTCATGAATGAGAAATTAAAGGAAAGAAGATATAGTTGGCGAGGTGTAATATATTTCGGTCCTTTATTTTCCTATTAATTATGCAGGCATCTAAGCCATTTGTAATGTTGCTGCCCCAACTTGTTTGGGAAAAAGGCTTTGTTATTGTTGTTGTTGTTATTGTTGTATTTTCCTATTAAAAAATTTTCATTTGCGCGCACCATATGTTATTGTCATGACACTAATTTTACAGACCTACAATTAATTTACACGATGCTTGATAGTGTAGCTAATTAAGAGGCCGCATGATTTTACATGATATTGTGTGAGTATCTTCTTAGTTCTACAAAAAATGTGCATATGAGTAAAGTCAACATGATGAATTAATAATATTGGCTGTGACATAGTATGACTGTATGAGTTTCCATTGCCTTGGCGGTTCTTGTTCGCCATGCCGCCAAGAGCTTCGGTCCTCCATGAGCAAATACAAATCATTACACTAATAGTTATTTCTGGGTCTTCAAAAGGGCATTAACTTTAACTAGGTTGAGAACTTCAGATATGTGTTTGCTTATATGTGGCACATGATTGGGATTTTCTAGTGCAAAATATTTATGTCGATAATAATGAACCCCAAATACTAATTTATTCTTGATGATCAAGGCTTCATTATTGATCATAATTTGATAGAAAAATTAAACAAGCGGCCACTATGTACATCGATCTATCAGATCTAATCTTGGGTGCTCGCTCGCTTTTCCCATGCAGCCCATGCATATTTGTAGAGATCTGCATCGAGATGGATGTATGATGGGTTCGTTTTGCCTCTAGCTTTCCACTGACGTGGCGAGCACCATTGCATGTGGCCTAATACCGACATTTTCCCAGAATTTCCCAGAATCAGCAATGTGTTGCATCTCTCTGTCTCTCTCATCCATGCATGAACACACACGCACGATCTAGGAAGAGAGAGGAGGAGCTAGGATTTTGGTGGGACGTTCAAATCGGAGATTGCTAGCAGAGGACACCAGGTCAGGGGTATCAGATTCCTGTGTCAGAGACTGTACTACGAATCGCACGCATAGAGGAGAGAGCGGGGATCAGCTGGGGAAAAAACAATGTAGCAGCTTTAGCTTTATACACCACCGAGTTTGGGCGCCTTTTTTTCTTTTTCTGTTCGTCGTCGAGGCGGCCCTACCTCTAGCAGCCAGTCGGTCTCTCACTGACTCACATATATATATGTAGTCTGTTTATTTACTTACTCTGACATATCTATACATATTCATGTGAATGCATGGCCTCTTCTGTCTATTATGTTATTTCTTCTTGTCCTGCAAAAAGTTCACCACGGTAAAGCACCAACAGTTGTTATCGTAGTTACTACAAGTTCGTATACGCGTCTGTATATTCTGTGGTTGGCCTCACGTTGCATCACATGAGCA
The DNA here is from genome assembly GCA_947311845.1 of Poa pratensis. Lineage (NCBI taxonomy): Eukaryota > Viridiplantae > Streptophyta > Magnoliopsida > Poales > Poaceae > Poa > Poa pratensis. The sequence goes on from CAMZMU010000117.1 coordinate 109,384,526, forward strand.
CAATCATGGACTGCATATATGCATGGCCCAGTGCATGCACACTTGCATCCATGCATGATGCAGCACATACATTGCTGGGCAAATAGCTCCTATGCGACGTTTTTCCATGCTAATTTATGGGCAGCGACGTCGTTGGTTGAAATAGCTCTCTTGCGACACCGTATCGATGCTGAAATAGCTCTCGCGCGACAGTGGGGCTTAAGCGCAAGGGACTGGTTAGTGGCTTTAAACAGCGGGGTACCCAACGGTAACTTATCCAGGCCAGCGCGGGACCCACCTCACCGCAGCTAGACCAGAGCCGCGCCCCGTGCCCGTGCCATTGCTTCCCCTTTCCCCCATCTTCCATCTTCCTCTTCTCCGGCGACGGCAACGAGAGATGTCTACCTCCTCCGGCGCCTCGCACTCAACATGGCGGCGATTTGGTGCAGTTCCACTGACAAGGTGCCCTGACTGCTCACGCCCAGAGCCTCTGAAGCGGTGGATCTGTAAGACCGACGAGAATGGAAATCGTGGGCGCGAGTTTGTTACTTGCTTGAGCAAGGGCACACAACGGGGACTGGATGGAAAGGTTAGATCTCAGTTCTTCGCCGGCGTTCGCTCTGATTTCTCCGAATCTCGTTTTAGCTCATCGAATTTGGGGGAGATTTAGAGTTCATGTTGCTGATTTCAGATCCTCAAGAAATGTGGCCATTTCGAGTGGGTGGAAGATTATGTTGAAAGGCTTCAATTGGAGGGCCTCCTCGATTCAGATTTGAGGCCAACTAGGTTGCTCAATTTGGGGTTCAATTTGCCGCCGCCGCCTGCTGCAGCAAATTGGGTGGAGGATTTGAGCTCGGGAGTGGACAGAGCAGTGCCCGTGCCGGCTGCGAGGAATGCGGCCAATGCTGCACTGCCTACGGAGTACGAACTGAACGCGGAATTGAAGAAGATCAAGAAACATCTGCATCAGATGGTGGATTTGCAGAAGCAAGCAAATATCATGGCAGCAGGATTTTATGTTTCTATCATTGTTCTGTTTTTCTTTTACCTGTTGTTCATCCGTCGTTAGCTAGTTGGGGTTTAGTTGGTCAGTTAGCTCGGTGTGTGACGGCAGAGGACGCGATCTGTGCGCCATGCCAAGTTCATGTACATGAATCGAAGAAGTAATTTGGAAAGTTCGTCTGTTCGTTACGCAATTTTTGTTCTTCAGTTAACGGGTGGCCTAAGTTAACAGAGTGACCAAAGTTCAGTTTCGAGAAAAAAAATGTTCTAGGCTGCCGAATAGATGTTGGGCCGTGAGAAAGTAATCAGGCCCAACTAGAAAAGCAGCCCACCCGCGTCCCTTTTTTTATACGGTTTTTTATATAGCATAGAGGCACCCATGTTTAGCTAAAAATGTTTCAACTAAAACCACTAAAATAAAATGTTGCTTCGGAAAATAAATTTCTTAGAAACATAGATATATTAGCACGAACAATCAATCGAAACATATAGTAGCACCCTTACATAAAGATGCACCGCCGTTCAGACTGCGTTGAACGGTCAAGATCGAACAGACGGGCCGATCCAAACCCCAGCTCTCTAGCCAATCAGCGCACACGAATCCCTCCACGCACCGCGAGCCAATCAACTGGTAGAACGAGCGCACACGCGGATCGGCGCGTCACGTGCACACGGAGGCGTCAGATCCAACGGCTCTAAAGCTGGCGGGGTTTCGGATGGGGTTTCCGGGGTTTAGGGTTTCAGTGAGTTAGGGTTGAGCATAAGTAATTCAAAAAAAATCAAAAAGATATAAAACTTTCGCTCACAGTCTACTTATGCAATGACGTTGCTATAAAAAAATTGATTCTTGTTATATCCACGTTTCAATGAAAAATATTCACACAATTCACGGTAATGACCGAATGAGCTAGGGTTGAGCATAGTAATTCAAAAAAAATCAAAACAATGTACAACCAGCGCACATGGTCTACTTATGCAACTAAGTTGCTATAAAAAAAATGAAAACTTGTTATATCCACATTTTAAAACCAAAATTCACACGTTCACGATATCGACGAAATGAGCTAGGGTTGAACATAAGTAATTCAAAAAAAATCAAAAACATATAAAACCAGCGCACATTGTCATTTTAGATGACATACTTATCAAAAGAAAATATAAACTTTGATTTTGAGTCGGTCAACGTTTTTGTGAAAAGTTTGACAAAATTTCAAATGAGCACAAATGATTCAAAAAAATCAAAAAAAGAAAAACTTGTGCACATAGTCGTATTATGTTGCATAGCAACCAAAAAAAAATATAAACATGGTTTATATACAATTGCAGGAAAATGCCTTCGAGAAAATGGGATTCTTGTACAATGTAGCATGGTTTTCAAAGAACAAAGGTTGTGTGTTCTAGATAATAAGTAATTCAAAAAAAATCAAAAAAATGTAAAACTTGTGCACATAGTCGTATTATGTTGCATAGCAACCAAAAAAATATAAACATGGTTTATATACAATTACAGGAAAATGCCTTCAAGAAAATGGGATTCTTGTACAATGTAGTATGGTTTTCAAAGAACAAAGGTTGTGTGTTCTAGATCATAAGTAAATATATATATGTTTTATTATGGATTTCAAATAAAACTTGTGCTTATAGTCTTATTATGCTGTATAGCAACCAAAAAAATAATAAATAAGATTCAAAAACTTGTTATGTATATGTTTTTCTATTAAACAATGATTTCGGAAAAAAGAAAAGAATATAATAGAAAATGAATTCAAAAAATAATGAGACTTCTATATTTACACTATATAGGTAGGATAGAGGTGTAGGAATTTTATTTGGATGATTTAGAGAAGATGCAAAAAACAACCTTCTTAGAAAGGGGGTCGTTTACCCTACCTTATGAGGTCATTTGAAACACATTTTTCATGACTATGAGTCTAACTTAACAAAAGAGCTCAGAATGATCAGTTTCGTCAGATGACAGTTAGCAGTTGAGTTCATCAGTTACAGACTGACAGGCCAAACAAATCAATCAAATTTTGAAAAGTTGTTCAAATTTGAATTTCGGTTCGACGAATTCAAAAAATAGTGACACTTCGTATTCATACTATATAGGTAGAATATATGCCAAGGTAAATTTTCTGGCTGATTTTGAGAATGTCAAAAAAAAGTTGCTTAGAAATGGGGTCGTTTCCCCTAGCTTTGGAGCACATTTGTAGCACATTTCCGACGATGATGAGTTGTACCTCACAAAAGGGTTGGATTAATGAACTAACGTGCACAATAGTACATAAATCATTGTAACATCATAGAACGAACCAATCAACACCAAAATTTTGGAAAGTTGTTCAAATTTGAATTTCGGTGCAAATTCAAATTTGAATATAGGTTCAAATTCAAAAAATAGTGAGACTTCGTATTATTGTTATCTGTCTATGTAATGGGGCCATTTTCGTTGTTACTGAAATAATTTATGTTGTTATTTTCGATCCAAAAGTGAGCCTTTGCTTTTTTTTCTGAGGCTGGTACGGTTTGTTGTTTTAAGGTGGGCTATTTCTTCTAAAGTGGGCCTTTGCTCAGCCCAGCCCAGCCCAACTACACCGTCGGTGTCGCAGCGGAGCTATTCCCCACTTCCCTATTTATCCACTCAATCGTGTCGCATCGGAGCTATTCCCCACTTCCTAGATCCGCCGCTGCTACCACTCACTCGCCGCCGGCGACCACAAACCACACATACGCGTACAGATCGACAAGCGGAAGCGACGATGTGGAGGGGTGGCCGTGGCGGTGGTGGTGGAAACCGCGACGATGAGCGGAAGCGGCGGGCTTCGAGCGGGAGCGGAAGCGGTGGAAACAAGCGGGTCACCGCCGACGGGGCTCGCAAGCGCCCGGCGTTCTCCCGCTGGTTCGATCTCGGGAGCTCCTCCGGCGCGTTCGCCGGCGCGGGCGTGGGCGAGGGAAGCTCCTCCGGCGTTCTACGGGCTCTGCCGCCGCCGAAGTTGGAGCCGCAGGACAATGGGCCCCAGGACAACGCACCGCCCGCAGCACGCGCCGGCGCCCCCGGCTTCCTCCCGGGCTTCCTCCCTGGGGACTTCGTCGAGGACGACGACATGGCCGAGGTGCTAGAGCGCACCAAGAAGGAGGATGAGGACCACGAGGAGCGCCGCCGCATGATTGCGGAGCTCAATGAGCTCCGCTACAGGCAGGCTATCCACGATTCACTCCACGTGGTGGTGGACCTCGTCTCCGACTCCGACTCCCACTGAGGCGCCGACGCCGCCGAGCCCCGGGGGCTCCGATGAGCCCAATTTTGGGTAAATGGGGTAGAGAAGCGGCGACATCGATCCACGGGCGCCCCGTAGCTACTAGGAACTAGCCTAGATGTGTTGTGTGTTGTGTTTTGGAATCATGTAAGTGTGTGGGCAACTATGAACTATGTAACCACGGTTATATGCAATGTGATATGAACTAGTATGAACTAGATTGTTATTTGCATATGAACCCTAATTCCCAAATCGGATGAAAAACAAGAAATTGGAGAGAGCAACATGAAATTGGGCGAAATTGACAGAGTATATGGGCGCCCCAGAGTATATTGCGGCCATGGAGTGTGGGAGCCAGAAGCGGAGCTCGTCGCCGGAGAAGAAGAAGAAAGGGAGGCGGAAGCAACGGTCGGGCTCGGGCACGGAGATGGCTCCGGCTCCTTTTTTTTGTACGAGCTGGGAAAGGTGGGTCCCACACAGTGACGTGGTTACGTTGTGGGTCCCGTGCTCAGAAGACATCCTGTGCTGACATGGATAAGTTCTGGGTCCCACCTGGCTCACATAATCCTAACTGCTAACGATCAGTTGCGTTTAAGGGCCATGTCGGGACCGGGCTATTTACGTCTGCAGATATGTCCCATTACAGCTATTCACTCCAACGATGTCGCTCTCTTTCCAATTAGGATGAAAGATGTCGCATAGGAGCTATTTGCCCTACATTGCTGCATATGGAAACAAAACTCTCTCTAAGAGCATCTCCACAGCTGCGTCGAACTCCGCTCCCAATATGCGTTTTGGGCGCGCCGGCACCAAACCGTACCCAGCGGCACGCCCAATAGACGAAAAGTTGCCGGCACGCCCCAATACAGCGTCCGGCAACCCCGCTTCACGCCCAGGTTCTAGGGACGCAAGCGGGCGTGCCGGCAACCGCGGCAACGCGCGCTTCGTCGAAACCCGATGGGCGGGCCCGGCGCATCAACCGCACAACGGCCGGTCAGCGGATTTATTGTGGCAGATACGCCTGTTTTAATGACGCAGCGGCTCCCCATGCGGGGGTAGACGACGTGACGCGTCGAGCGCAGCACTGGAAGGTCAGGCGGTGGCGCGCACGCATCGTCGGCGTCAATGCGCGTGGCATACGAGCCGGTGGCGGCGTTAATGCGGCGCAAGCCTATCCCGCTCCCCGGCGGCCTTAAAACGATGCCCGGCGAGCCTCTTCTCCTCACACTTCTCACACTTCTCCTCTAATGGCTGGCAACAACCACCGGAAGCCGCGGCCGTTGATCAGCGACGATGAGATCATCCGCCGGCAGCTGGCCTCCGCGGCCCGCCAAGATCGGCGCGCGCGAGCCTCTCTCGCTGCAACCCCCGAGCGGCGAGCGGCGCAGGTGGAGCAGCGTCGCCGGCTCGTCGAGCAGCGAGAGATGGAGTCTGCCTTCGCGGAGGAGATGCGACGTGAGGAGGATGAGTGGAATGCCTCTCAGGCACGACAGCGCCTCCTCCAGGACGAGATGCGCCTCTTCGAGCAGGGCAGCTCATCCCGGGCACCTTCGCCGCCGGACATATCGGCCTGCGTCTTGCATGGCCGGCTCATCCCAGACGCCTACGCGAACGCTGTCCGAGGAGGAGGCGGAGGAACAACTCCGCAACAACATACCGGTGCCAGACGGCGTGCAGCTGCCCGAGGGGTGGGCGCTGAACGTCGTGAAGGTGCCAGTGGCGCCACGGCTGACCGGGACGGCGCACCTCCACTACATTAGACGGCAGTGGAGGGATTTGCCCTTCGCGCAGCGGGCCGATCCCTTCTACTCCATTGCGTCGCCGTACTGGTACGCCGTGGTGGAGGCTGAGTACGAGGGCCGCCTCCACAGCTTCTTCCTCCCCGCCGGGATGCGCGAGCCACCGGCGGAATGGTTCGGCTCATAGAGTGAGCGTGCCCGCGTCCGCGAGGACGCGATGCCCGATCTTCCGTTACCAACGGCACCGGCGCCGGCCCTGGAACCTGCCCCAGCAGACCCACCGCCGTCAGCGTCACCGGCACGGGAGCAGGGGCGGAGGCGGACGACAACGACAACGGCGACGACTGGGGTGAGCCGGAGTGGGAGGGAATGCAGGCAGCCATCGAGGCCTCCGTCCGTCGCCGCTAGATCAAACCCCACACGCTCGGCGACGGCGGCGACCACGTTCCTCAAGGCCGGAGCCGCCGTGGGTGAAACCAGAAGCCTCAGCGATGGCGGAGCGGATGATACTTCCTCCTCAGCGGCCGGAGATCATCGAGGCATGCAAGACATGCCACCGCCGGGAGGGTCGTCTTCCTCGACACTGCCGTGTAGCTGGTTTCACCGTCGCCGGGACTAGCTACCTTCTCGAGCGTCCGCTGGCAGAGCCGCTAGATTTAGGGTCTAGGGTTTAGTTTAAATTTAGTTAAATTCCGTTTAAGTTTGTTAAATTTCGTTTAAGTTTGTTAAATGTCCTTCAAATTTAATAAAATATCGCCGGTTCGTCCATATTCGAGTCTTCTTTTTTTCCTCAAAAACCTATTGGGAGCGACCGGTGGGGCGCGGCGCTCCCAATAGGCGGCAACGCTTGCCGGCGCGCCCAATAGCGCCCATTCGACAACTTTGCCGGACGCTGTATTGGACGCGTCAGTGGAGATGCTCTAACAGCTAGAACTACTCCACTCATGTGAGTAGGACTACTAGTATATGTATGCATGAGTATATACCGATTGGTAGGCGCCAAGGAATGTATGCTCCATATTGTATGTTAATGAGCTTCCATCTTGCCAGGCAGAGATCCCGATGCTGGCCTGGCTAGCACTCAACAAGAATCGGATTCCCTTTGGCCGCCCATATTTGTACATATGCAATCAAGCTATAAAATTATAGCTAGCTTCATTAGCATTCTTTCTGAGATCCTGGTCCTGTCGTGCATGTATATCTAGTTGAATACCAAAATCTAGATTGATTCAAAGGATAGCCATGTGATGTCATCCAGAGTAATTAATCTCACCTTAACGAAGAGAGTACATACTCACGTGGTTTTAACATCCCGCCCCCACTGCTCGCACGGGATCAATCTCCGACATAGAAGCTCGACCTGATATCGTATCGTGCAAGATAATCTTAATTAACCCATGTCACTCAATCTTTGCACTATTTAATTTTCATTGCTTTTGCTTGCTTATGTTAATATTCTTACAACCAAACACCTTTTTTTATTTCTTATTAGTAACGGTTACGAATGGCTATCTCCTAGTCGACCTAGAAATAGTTTTTCTCTCTTTCTTAGTCGATATGCATAGCCATTTGATGTAGATCTTATGATGCCTATTTTTATTGCCTGAATCTCCTTGATCAAATCAGATACAAAAGAAGCAAAACCGGTAACAGTTACATTGTATAGCACTACTTGGTGAATCATCCAACTAACTGGAACAAAGAGATCGCTTTGTGCCAGCTAAGTCGAACCTAAATTTGATTCTTATAGAGACTATGGTCAAAATTGATTTCCACAAACTCCATGGTCATATGATAGCAATCTTCATGCATTGTTGTTGCTCGCCCTACCGATATAGTTTTTGTATTACCCGAGTTAATAAGCACTCGATTGCAACCAACAAGCAGAGGTAGGAGAGGGCTGAATGAGATGATTATGCCACATGGGCATTAGTGCAAACTAGTTTGTTGTTCACAGCGACAATAATTAAAGATCTATTTTTTGTTTTGGAGTATGGCTTTACAAATATCACATATAAAATCATGATCGAGGAGGCATCCACGTACATTAAGTCTTGACCCTACGTTGGCTATGGCTTCATCTATAATTTCTTGTGTTGTGTTGTGTAGTTGGGCATGTCAAATGCATATTTCCGGCCCTTCAGTTGAAACAAAACCAAATTCATCTTTCTTCATTTAATTTTACTTGACCTGTTGATTAAAATATGGACAGTATTTCAACCACCATTGGTCACACGTACAAACTTACGTGCATACACTCGGAACATTTTACCGTCCATTCACGGTGGTATAGCTATTCTACAACCACTTGTAGAATAGCTATTCTATAATCTTTTCTGAACTTCGCGCGTCACATAAGTGAACTTCGCCGTCGCGTAAGTGAACTTCACAGAAATTTCGCAAATGAACTTCTTGGCTGACCATAATTTTTTCCGAACTTCGCTCTTCAGATAAGTGAACTTCACAAGAATTTTCGCAAATAAAATTCTTGGCTGAGCATGATTATTTTGAACTTCGCTCGTCAAAAAGTGAACTTCACAGAAATTTCGCAAATGAATTTCTCGGGTAAACATAATTTTTCTGAACTTCGCTCGTCACATAAAGTGAACTTCAGAAAAAAATTCAAAAATGAAATACTCGGCTGACCATCATTTTTCCAGAACTTCACTCATCACAAAAGTGAACTTTAGAATTTTTTCACAAATAAACTCATTTGAAGTTAACTTCACAAGAAAAGGGAGGTGGAGCACGGGCGGCTCGCCGGGGAGGAGCACGGGCGCGGCCCTCCTAGGCGGCGCGCGGTCAGGCCCTGCTGGGGGCAGCCGGCGGGGCAGATGGGTATAATATTTTTTGAACATGTATAATATAAGTGGTATCGTTATATTTTTTGAATTATGTTCTAATTTGATACACTCGTGCTTATAATATTTTTTTAGAGAAATATGTAAATGATAAACATAGTCAAAATTCTACGTTTAAAAAGTACATATGCTGCAGGGCGTCATAAATAATCCACTGGATGCATATGCATGGCCCCGCACCGTACGTACGCCTGTGTCGAGTCACAATTAAGCCATTGACTGTTCAAGATAAGACACGTAGTAGTTGTTGTTTAACTATTTACACTGTGCGAGAACAGTCCCATTATTTTCTTCTCAGGCTGTCCATATATGCGTCATATCATATGCGTACGTGCATTTTTTTTCCGATAAAGATATGCGTACGTGCATCTACTAACTATATGAAAGACGGAACTTTTAGCGACCGGAGAGCGCCCCGTGCACTGTACAACTACAGTAATGAACAGTAACAACAGTTTCACGATCCGTGCCATCCGCTGCCGATCCGACGTCCAACAGAGCGCATCGTGACGCTTTTGCAAAAACACACCTACAAAAACCATAAATCAAACCCGCAGTCCACGAAAACACGAGGTGAGGGGCCGTTTTACGCTACAAAGGACCAAACTGAAATTAGCGCAAAATAGGAGGTTCTTCTTGCAAACCCGTCCTGACCACTTTCCCCATCCCATCTCCTCTCTCCCCTCCCGCGGTGGACTCGCTCCCCGCTCGCCTTCACCGTCGCCGGCCGATTCCGGCGTGCTCCGGCCATCTACGCCGCCGTCCTGTGCCGCAGTCCACGCGCCGGTCGACGCTCCGCCTTCTCCTCCACTTCGATTTGCTTTTCCCCTCCTGGCGCAGCCGCGCGCGACCCAAACCTATGCTAGGGTTCGGTGGCTTACTCGCCGCAGCTGCTCACATGGACGGGGCAGGAAGCTCCTCAGCAGCCATGGAGAGATGATGAAGGACGAGGACCTCGCGCTGGTTGCTGGAAGGACGGCGGGAGATGTTGAAGGAGGAGGAGGAGCTCGCACGGGTCGCCGGAAGAACATGCGCCAACAACATGCCTTCACATGTAACAGGTCTTCTCCTCCTCCGCACTGCAAAACTCCATCCCCTTCCTCTCCCTCACCATCTTCTTTCCCAATTCTTTCTGCAGCCGTCATCCCCCTTCCCCATGTCCTCCCCCTTGGGGGCTGGCGTCGTCCTCTCCCTCCCTGGCCGTCGAGCAGCCATCAGAGTGGCTCCCTTTTCTCTCCCTCCTGAGGCGGTTGGCGGCGCGGAAGCGGAAGGCGCTGCCGTATTTCCCTTGGCGGGCAGCGGCAGACCAGAAGAGGGCGGAGACAGTCGGCCATAGGTTTGGCGATCTCCAACCGGCGATCTCTAGCAGACTGACACAACGGTGCCCTCCTGCCGCCTCAAGGCAAACTTGAACAATTGGTCTCTTGGTGGCCTAGAGGCCAGGTTGTCGTCGCTGTGGCTTCCAATTCAGGTTCATTGTGGCTTCCCCTTACTCGTGTGGTGCCTTCCAATTGAATACTGCAATCGATTGTAATATACTTATCATTGAATTTATTAGTTTTCCCTTTGCAAACTAAGACGATTGTTATCCACAAATTATAATTGTTTTTTTAATCAGTGTATACAGCTCCCTGTCATCAGCGATAGGGGTTAACTGACTACAGTTGCTCCGTGTTGTTCAGTTCTGGGCAAAAGGTGGCCCGCCCAATCGTGGATGATCAGATGCAATATTGGGAAAATTTGAGTGCCACTGGAAGAGAAGGTAGGTACCATATGATTGATTCAATCACGGTGTAATTTTGTTTGTGAACCTGCGGGCTTGAATGAGCATATGATCGATTAAATATAATTACTGGATATGTCAGTCTTCCTTGCGGTCATGAATGTTTATCGACGCCCCTTCCTTGCGGTCATGAATGTTTATCGACGCCCCTTCCTTGCGGTCATTCAATGTTTATCGACGCCCTGTTATATTTCAGCTGGAGGTTAGGTGCTGAGGGTGTCTTCTTCTCAGGATATGTTGGGGCTACTTTGTGACCAAAGAGAACAATGATAAACAGGTGACACAACATGGACACGCACCAAAAGGCACTTAATTGTGTAAGTGTCCTACATAATTAGTATTTACCACTTCACTATAGTAGAGGCTGAGTCATAATTCTTATAGTGGTTTTCTCCTTTAAGAAAAATAACATAGGTAAAGGGGAGTTTCTTCCCATGTATTGTGATATAACAATGCAGCACTGTAGGTTTAATTTTCCCTTGGCATTTTAGTTTACGATATTCGGGCCACAGGATTAGATACTCCTTACAGTTCAAAACTGATCCGTACAAACTACAGAGAACATATAAACATTGCTCATTTTGTTACAGCTTCCTAAACTAAGCAGCTGGCTTATTCGGGAATTTAACATTTGTCGTCCTATTGGACTGGTAAAATTGATGAGATCATCTTCCTTTCGCTTTGTCTCTTCTGTTAGTGCATACATTCGAAATGTAAAAAAATTCACCTGCTGCTGGCATTTGAGTTGTTTTTTTTTGAGAAAAGAAGGCTTTCACTTACTCAACATAGCACTGTCCAGACTCCAGAATGCACAAAGCTGGAAAATGGGCTCGGTTGTGTGGTTTGTGCAAATTATTTAATCAATGCACCTACTGTACATTTGGTCGACTTGTGATCAATTAAGTGACGTTTGGATGTTTGGTGCAGTCATTTGTGTTCTTACACCTTAGAGCATTGGTTCCGTGAGCGTTTACTGAATCTTTATCTTTCTACCAAAGGTTATGTGCTTCGTTTTAGTTACAAGATAAAAGGCTACGTAGGATTAAGTTAATTTTAATCTCCTCTCCGTGGATATACTAATTGATGCCGCCTTGCAAAATTTTGTAAGCTCAAACAGTTGTCGGAGCATTCACGCCTTAAGATTTTTTTCTTCCAAAAGGGGACTTCATGCCTTAAGGTACCTTACTACATCTTCTAAACGCTGTATCTTCTTTGAGGTGACGTCGCAACAAATAATTCACGTATGCAATGATGGCCTGACAACATATTATTCGCGTATGCAAGCATTTGGCTAACTGGGTTACGCTGATTTCACACTTAGATTTACTGAACTCAAAATTGGCTCCGTGGTACGTTACATTGATTTCACATGAAGGTTTAATGAACTCGAACTTGGCCCCGTGAATAATTATATTTTCACAACACCTTCTGGTTCAAGTATTGCTTTCTGCCTTCTTGCTAGCCTTCTCATGGCGCTTAGTATTGGTCCCCTGTGTAGGTGAATTTCGTGCACACTTACACTACAGCATGGTTGATGCCAAATGAGTAGTATGAAGTAACATCACATCTGCTTTAGGAATTGGTGCTTTAAAATTCATTGAGGAAGAAAGGTTTGTGCAGCTACGTGTGGGTGTCTTCCTTTTTCTGTTCGTTCATCATTTTGCATGCCCTATTCAGGCTCAATTATGTGGTTACCTTCGTTTAGTTCTTTGTTTGCTTATCAGGTAAATTATGAACCTCCATGCTCCCTAGGATCATTTTTGTTTGGCTTTCATTCGGTTTATTAGTCCACTGTGTATCATTCGCTTGCATGCGTTAAGAGGATGATTTGGATGCATGTACATAAATGTAGAAACCCGCAATGACCTGCTGACCATATACTTTGAATTATTTCAACTTTATGTTGGAGAGTCTGATTTAATTGCCGACCGTTTTATGTTTACTATACAGTTATTCTTCATTGCCTTCACAGAGGACATTAATTCTCACTGAATCTCTCTTTTTTAATAAAACTTTGCCTTCTTTGTGTACTATGTTTAGATTTCACAATGTAATATGATGTTGTTCGGTTCGATCTAACTACGAAAACAAATTTATACTACCTGTAATTTGGATACTTCATTCTTTCTGGGCAGAAGTAGATGGATGTTTTGGTTCTAGGCTCAACCATTCGTGCCATGTGCTCCTGCACGAAAACACCTCAAATTTTCTGTTTGTTAATTTCATTTTTTAAACTTTTCTATGACAGAAATACATACACATCTGTAATTGTTGAATGGCTTGCGAGCGTTACATTAATTGTTCCTGCATGGCACCAGATGTATGTAAGCCAGTATTCTTAACATGAAAGGGTGAACTTATCATTTGTTATTAATCAGAAAATAAATTCAGTATTCGCTCACTGATATGGCAGGTGAATTTTTTCTATGCCCTTAAAATTTATTTGCTTCGTTTCAGGTTGGCGTGTACAATACCATAGCAAGAACCTACCATTAGTTCCCCTACAGGAGCAGCTACACACTGGTTAAAGCATTAGTTCCTCAACCAGAGTGTAAAAAAATGAATTATTAAAACTGAATTATAGTTGTCAAAAGATTTAAGCAGCTCAATCATTTGGTCATTTCTACTGATATTGTATAGCTTCTAATGCAACTCATTACGATACATTTCACGCCGAAGCCTATGTTAGCCAAGTATCTTCCATATGACATATCACGTATACAATCTTACGGAGCCAATACGTACACTAAATTACTAATTCTACTTGCATAAAAAGAAAAAAAGGGAGCGGCGTGTCGCCGCGCCAATTTCACCTAGTGTGTGACAAGGACAGCTCGTCATGCAGATACGCGCAATATCAGGTCAGGCTGCACATAACTACTACAATTGTGAAACAAAATATCCATGCAGATCGACGCGGCCAAAGCATAATCTGCACGCACGTACGTGTGTTTTCCCAGTTCCCAGGTGGATCATATCGAGGAGGACTCGTTTGTCCGGGCACCCCGAGCCTTTTGCTTCCACGCGCGCAGGGATTCTTACGGCCGGGAAGAAGCTGCATGAAGTCAGTCCAACGTCGCGCCGGCCGCAGACGCTTGCCGGATCAATGGCCGCTGTACGTACGTCTAGGCGCAGGTGAACTCAACTCCCATCTCCCACAGTGCACCAACACCTGAAATATATTTCTTCAGATCGATCACTATTGACGACGACAAGACTTTCACGTAGAATTGGATACTCGTGAACTTGTGCCTGTGTGCATCTTACCTATGCAGAGGCCGGGTGTAACGATTAAAACTCTTAAGTAATAAAATTCATTTATCTAAAAAAAGACAGCTATATCCTACTATATATAAAAGTTGGTGCGTTTCGCCTCCAAATCGAGCCTCCACGTCGCCCTTTAAACGTACGCCGTTCGATAGCGCCATCCGACGGTCCAGACCACAACTAAACCCGCACGTTACTGTAGCAGTTGGATTTCTACCAATCACGGGCGGACACGTCGCCCTCGCACGGATTTTGGCGCACGCCTTTGCAGAAAACCCCCTGTCACTTTACAGAAACCCCCCGCGAAGGACCCATTCACGAATTGCAGAAACGCCAGGGGCCTCCGAGCAAAAGCGTCCTCAGAACTCCCTTTCCCTTCTTCTCCCTCGCGCGCGGCGGAAAGCCGCCGGCGACGCCGCCGCGCATCGCCGCCGTGTCGCTGCTCCCCGTTCAGATCGAAGGGAACGACGGGCTCCGCCTCTGCGCCCTATCCTTGCTGGCCGATCGCCGCGTGCCGGGACGGCCGGAATCGCCGCCGCCATCTTCTTCTTTCTCCCCTCCAGCCGACGGACGCCGTTGTCGATCCCGCCGTCTCCGGCGACCACTTGGCCCAAAATCCGCCGCCATCCACCTCGCCGTGCACCGCCGCCTCAGACGCGCGCAATCGCGCTGGCCCATTCCCTCTCCTTCGAGCTCTGCGTGCTCCACAGAGCCGCACCAGCCGGAGCCGCGTCAGCCATTGATGACGTCATCCCATGACGTCATCTCGGCCCACTGTTTCCTTTTTTCCCCACGATTCCTGTCGTGTGGGTCCCACTGCCAGCATTTTCTTAAATACAAAATCACCTAAAATTTGTAAATTCCATAACTTCTAACCTACATTTCAAAATATTGCAAAAAAAACGTCCAAATTTGCAGGAACTCAACATTCTTTTAAGCGTCCATTTTTACCGAATTCAAATAATGTACATATTTTAACTAAAAAAATCCGAATTTACCAAACGGGCACGGTATTTCGACAAAAACAATTAAGTTCGAAAACTTCAAAATGCCCTACATTTGAATAATTTCATAAAAAAAAACAATCATATTTCAACATTCCAACTCAAATTACAAACCTGAATATTTCAAAATTTTATATGTCTTTCAAACCTGACCCGTTGGTAAATATACAACAAAACAATTACCTTCAAATACTTCAAAATGGTCTACATTCGGATAATTTCAGCAAAAAAAAACAATCATAATTCAACATTCCAACTCAAATTACAAATCAAAATATTTCAACAATTTATATGTCTTCCAAACCTGACCAATTAGTAGAATTCAAATTTACAGAAATTCCAAACTGTACAACTTTCTAAATCTATTTAACCATTCCAACTCAAATTTCACATTTACATATTCCATAATTTTACATACTTTCCAAATCTAATTGTTTTGTTAACATTAAAAGAAAACAAATTTGAATACATTCCAATACGGACAATTTCCAAAATCTCAACATCCTTCTACTCGCAAATTTTCCCGAATCCACATAATACTCATATTTCGACAATATTTCCAAAAAAAAATATTCCAAATTTATCAACCAGATGCGGCATTGCCGCATTTCCACATGCA
This sequence comes from Poa pratensis, assembly GCA_947311845.1. Lineage (NCBI taxonomy): Eukaryota > Viridiplantae > Streptophyta > Magnoliopsida > Poales > Poaceae > Poa > Poa pratensis. The sequence goes on from CAMZMU010000117.1 coordinate 109,400,037, forward strand.
AACTTTTCCGAATTTCAATAATTTGCAAACCTACACGATTTTCCAAACATGCATGCTACCAAATTTAAATTTCATTTGCTTCACAAGCGCGGCATTGCCGCGCCCATTTTCCCTAGTATCAATATATGGCCGGCCGGCCGGTACGTACGAACAGATCGACAGCATGTTCATGGATACGTACGACTACTCCAGTACGTAGCTGGCTAGCTATGGGTGTAGCTTTACGGTGTTGTCACACGCCGGGCCGGGGAGCTTTTGCGGCCGTCCCGTCGCTGCCTCGCCCCAGCCGGGCCGGCGAGCGATCTGACATCGGAATCTCTCTCGGGCGTCGCGCTAGCAAGAACACATCATCATCATCACTCACAGCAAACGCGGTCCGTACGTACAGCTTGATTGCGCTTCGCTTTAGTCGTGGTCGAGGAGGCGTCAAGGAGAAGCCTCTTCTGTCCTCCCCACAGCCCCCACCGGCCGCCCAGATTCCGATCGTCCCTGCCTGTCTCCTCCCCGGTCCGGCCGGGTATCCACCGCCCGCCCCCCGGCGATAACGGCGTCGACGTCAGGCGTGTGGCCGTGGCCAGCATCATATATATATATATCACCTTTAACTGCGTTGCTAGCTCCCCTTTTTGCTATCATTGATCACCGTGTGGCCGCCGTGGTCGGTGCGCCGCCACGTACGTACGCTAGCTGCCGCCGGCGTCGGCGTCGTCGGAGGATCAATCAGGTGCTCGAGCCAGAGACTCCATATATGGGTGTACCGGGTATGCCACGATCGAGAGAAGCAGTAGCTCTCGATCGCGATACGTACCCTTTTCCACCACGCCACGACAGAATCTGGTCGTGCACGTCCTGGTCGGACAACGCCGCATATCGTTCCAATCATCGGCTAGGGTATGCCTGAAACTCACTGGCCAGGTTACGCCGGCTGGGGGCAGCAATAGTGCAGGACTGGGATAGTGGGATGTGGATCCGACGGACGATGGAATTTTCAGCAAGGCCAGCTGGCTCTAGAGCTACAGAATCAGCCTGTCTTATCTGCAAAGCCTGTGAAACAGTTAACAAGCTGCAGTCTCTCTATCGAATGAGATTAAAATTCCTCCACAGCCATAAGTCCCTGTCTCCTCCGGCGCGCCTCCAGCGAATATGAAATCCCCATCATATCCACCGCCCGTCTTCCCGGCGATAAGGGAGTCGACGTCAGGCGTGTGGCCAGCATCATGTATATATCACCTTTAACTGCTTTGCTAGCTCGCCCTTTTGCTCATTGATCATCGTGTGGCCGGCGTCCTCCGTGCGCCGCCATGTACGTACGGTAGCTACCGGCGTCGGCGTCGTTGGGCGATCAATCAGGTGGTCGTGCCAGAGACGAAACAGGCGACATATATAAACGTGGTTAGCCGCGCGTCTACGTGGGTAGGCGATCGAGAGAAACTGTAGCTCTCGATCGCGATACATACGTGAGGCCACTACGGGAGAGCACAACGTTGCCGTGTGCTTTCCGCTTTGCCGTGCGCCCGATATCGGGCACACGGAAACAAACAAGTTTGCCGTGCGTAGCACACGGCAAACTCGCAGACAAAATAGCACACGGCAAAGACCAACGCACGGTAAAGACTAACAAAAACACACGGCAACATCAGCCGCACGGGAACGACCGAGGCCACGTGTCCGACCTGCCGGAGGAAGTAACGGAACCGTCACGGCAGTTCTTTGCCGTGTGCTTGGGATCAACGCACGGCAACAATTTAGACCTTTGCCGTGTGCTGGCGCACGGCATAGATTAAACAATATAGTTTTGCGCAACGGCCCATCTGTCAGGGCTTCACCGTGTGCTCAGATACGCCGCACGGCAAAGATTATGTCCTTTGCCGTGTGCATACACACGGCAAACATTTTTTTATTTAATTACCTTACACCCACTTCTAGTGCATATATATAAATAGCACATGCATGCTTCACCATGATTAAATTATATTAAACGAAAAATATGATCTCGCATAACACAACCAAGCAAAAAAATCCACCGGCCTACCCCCTTTCGACTCCGGTCAAAGGAGTAGACGGCAAGTTTGACTTTTTTCCAGCGGATCTAGGGTTTCACCGGAGAGGGGCTCCGGAGCGTCGGAACCCCACCAAAAGCTAGGTGGCTCCATACCATATGTGTACAAGTGTGTTGGGTGTTGTACATGTCCAATATCTCACTCCGGTGAGTGACCGGCTTCACCGGCATCACTTTCTCCATACCGAGTTCCTGGACTTATAGCTCGAAACTCCCACTTCGGGCGAAACGGGGGGAATCTTTGCAAGGGCTGGGGTGGATCTTGGTTTTGGGTCTTCCTATGTCCTAACCTAACACAACCAAGCAAAAAAATCCACCGGCCTACCCCCTTTTGACTCCGGTCAAAGGGGTAGACGGCAAGTTTGACTTTTTTCCAGCGGATCTAGGGTTTCACCGGAGAGGGGCTCCGGAGCGTCGGAACCCCACCAAAAGCTAGGTGGCTCCATACCATATGTGTACAAGTGTGTTGGGTGTTGTACATGTCCAATATCTCACTCCGGTGAGTGACCGGCTTCACCGGCATCACTTTCTCCATACCGAGTTCCTGGACTTATAGCTCGAAACTCTCACTTCGGGCGAAACGGGGGGAATCTTTGCAAGGGCTGGGGTGGATCTTGGTTTTGGGTCTTCCTATGTCCTAACCTAACACAACCAAGCAAAAAAATCCACCGGCCTACCCCTTTTCGACTCCGATCAAAGGGGTAGACGGCAAGTTTGACTTTTTTCCAGCGGATCTAGGGTTTCACCGGAGAGGGGCTCCGGAGCGTCGGAACCCCACCAAAAGCTAGGTGGCTCCATACCATATGTGTACAAGTGTGTTGGGTGTTGTACATGTCCAATATCTCACTCCGGTGAGTGACCGGCTTCACCGGCATCACTTTCTCCATACCGAGTTCCTGGACTTATAGCTCGAAACTCCCACTTCGGGCGAAACGGGGGGAATCTTTGCAAGGGCTGGGGTGGATCTTGGTTTTGGGTCTTCCTATGTCCTAACCTAACACAACCAAGCAAAAAAATCCACCGGCCTACCCCCTTTCGACTCCGGTCAAAGGGGTAGACGGCAAGTTTGACTTTTTTCCAGCGGATCTAGGGTTTCACCGGAGAGGGGCTCCGGAGCGTCGGAACCCCACCAAAAGCTAGGTGGCTCCATACCATATGTGTACAAGTGTGTTGGGTGTTGTACATGTCCAATATCTCACTCCGGTGAGTGACCGGCTTCACCGGCATCACTTTCTCCATACCGAGTTCCTGGACTTATAGCTCGAAACTCCCACTTCGGGCGAAACGGGGGGAATCTTTGCAAGGGCTGGGGTGGATCTTGGTTTTGGGTCTTCCTATGTCCTAACCTAACACAACCAAGCAAAAAAATCCACCGGCCTACCCCCTTTCGACTCCGGTCAAAGGGGTAGACGGCAAGTTTGACTTTTTTCCAGCGGATCTAGGGTTTCACCGGAGAGGGGCTCCGGAGCGTCGGAACCCCACCAAAAGCTAGGTGGCTCCATACCATATGTGTACAAGTGTGTTGGGTGTTGTACATGTCCAATATCTCACTCCGGTGAGTGACCGGCTTCACCGGCATCACTTTCTCCATACCGAGTTCCTGGACTTATAGCTCGAAACTCCCACTTCGGGCGAAACGGGGGGAATCTTTGCAAGGGCTGGGGTGGATCTTGGTTTTGGGTCTTCCTATGTCCTAACCTAACACAACCAAGCAAAAAAATCCACCGGCCTACCCCCTTTCGACTCCGGTCAAAGGGGTAGACGGCAAGTTTGACTTTTTTCCAGCGGATCTAGGGTTTCACCGGAGAGGGGCTCCGGAGCGTCGGAACCCCACCAAAAGCTAGGTGGCTCCATACCATATGTGTACAAGTGTGTTGGGTGTTGTACATGTCCAATATCTCACTCCGGTGAGTGACCGGCTTCACCGGCATCACTTTCTCCATACCGAGTTCCTGGACTTATAGCTCGAAACTCCCACTTCGGGCGAAACGGGGGAATCTTTGCAAGGGCTGGGGTGGATCTTGGTTTTGGGTCTTCCTATGTCCTAACCTAACACAACCAAGCAAAAAAATCCACCGGCCTACCCCCTTTCGACTCCGGTCAAAGGGGTAGACGGCAAGTTTGACTTTTTTCCAGCGGATCTAGGGTTTCACCGGAGAGGGGCTCCGGAGCGTCGGAACCCCACCAAAAGCTGGGTGGCTCCATACCATATGTGTACAAGTGTGTTGGGTGTTGTACATGTCCAATATCTCACTCCGGTGAGTGACCGGCTTCACCGGCATCACTTTCTCCATACCGAGTTCCTGGACTTATAGCTCGAAACTCCCACTTCGGGCGAAACGGGGGGAATCTTTGCAAGGGCTGGGGTGGATCTTGGTTTTGGGTCTTCCTATGTCCTACCTAACACAACCAAGCAAAAAAATCCACCGGCCTACCCCCTTTCGACTCCGGTCAAAGGGGTAGACGGCAAGTTTGACTTTTTGGACACGTTACCGTGTGCCGGCAGAGACGACACACGGCAAAGAGCCGCCGTCACCGTCCACCGTCGTCAAGCCGCTGCGGGTCCCACAGATTGTCTTCACCGTGCGCCCGAAATTGGACACACGGCAAAGAGGTCTTTCCCGTGCATTTCTCCCCCGTGTGCTCGTTGCCGTGTGTGGCGCACGGCAAAGACGTTGCCGTGTGTTTTCCCGTCTTCGCCGTGTGTTTCTGGCACACGGCAATGTTCTGTTCTCCCGTAGTGGGCGTGCCGTTTTCCATTCTGCCAGGAGTTGTCTTAGATTAGTCTAATGTGCCAAAACGTTAGTCAAACCACTTAGGTTGTGTTTGTTCTGGAGAGTTCAGCTAGTCCGAGTGATCTGGGTTATCCTACGTTCCAATCATCGGCTCCATATATGGGTGTACCCCCTACGACGTTATGCCTGAAACTCACTGGCCAGGCTACGCCGGCTGGCCGGGGGCCGTCCTGCAGCAATAGTGCAGGACTGGGATAGTGGGATGTGCAACGGACGGACGATGGAATTTTCAGCTAGGCCCGGCTCTAGAGCTACAGAATCACCCTGTCTTATCTACAAATCTATCACAGCCTGTTAACAAGCTGCAGTCTCTCTATGGAATGAGATTATTCCTTGGTCCAGTGCATGGTTAGAAACGGATCTTCCTTTTTCTAAATCTGGAGGTGAGTTTATTTATGGACATGCGCATATCATCAGTTACAAGAAGAAGAAAAAAATGTAAGGCAGACAAGTCAGCAACAGACAAACCAAGCCAAAACCTCCAGATAAAATTTTTCTTGTCCTTGAAATTTTGACTTCATCAAAGTAAGTTTGTATGGAATGATTCCATGGAATACACAAAACCCACAGAACGTGATAGGAACGTGACACACAACAACCTCAACACTTCTCAGCAAATCGAGCTGCTTCACTTCTTCTTCTCGGTGGTTCCAGCAGACCTGCGTTTTGAGATGAAAATTTGTTAAATACAAGCACGATTGGTCAAGAGACTACACTACGGCACATCAGGCAAGAACAAACGTCAGGTATAAAGCCTCTGCACTACTACAAATTTGTTCGTATGAGTTGCATGCAGCTCCAAGATAACACCATCGACGTGTCGCGAGCAGCGTGGTGGTTAGCTGCTACTATCATGGACGAGCAAATCTAGTAGATGGAGACTAGGATTGTACACTCGTGTCATCCGGTGTGATGTCAGGACTAACACATCGCGGAGATGAAAAAGATACATGAGCTAAGCCTCCATATATGGTGAAAGGGATGACACAAGTGGCCAAGTGGGATGGTAGCTGGCTAGGTAACCTCTTTAAGGTCCTTAATTATTTGTTCCTAAAATTAGGCAGCAGCTGGAACGAAGATATTTGCGCACAAATTTCTCAAGGATTTCAAATGAAACAGTTCAATATCTCACAGGAATTCTTTGTTTACAGTGATGGGTTGAACTCTCAATGATAGCTGGCTGTTATTTGGGACTTCGGGTTATTTGTTTCCACAAATGCAACTTCGTTCTGTTATTTCGGTAATGGAACCCGGCTCCCCTGTGGGAGGCGTATGGAAAAGAAAAAAAATGCATGCATAACCTTATGGTTCAGGCATCAGCCTAACGAGAAACTAAACAGCAGAACTGCCACCAGATACAAAGCTAAAGGTCTTAATATACTAGTCTATGTCAACAATCACTTTCTTATTATTATTTTACTGATATGAGTTACTTGCAATTCTAATTTATTCAATCAAGAGTTCACATGACTACAAAAGTAGATTTCACGTTTTCATTTGGCCTAGCCCTTCCCCAAATATAAGATCTTCTCTGGATGGTTAAGATATCATCATTGACGTGTCGGAAACAGTGTAGTGGTTAGCTGCTACTATCATGGATCAGAAGATTTAGTAGATAGCGACAAGGATTATGCAGTCATGTCATCCTGTGTGATGTCAGGAACCAACACATCATGGATGGGCACAATATATGAGCTAAGCCTCCACATGTGGTGAAAGGGATGATACCAGTGGATGGTGCTAGGTAACCACTTTATAGTCCTTGATTATCTGTTCTCAGACTTGGGCAGCGGCTGGAACGATGGTAATTACACATAAAATTCTCAAGAATTTCAGATGCAACAGTTGAATATAGCATAGGAATTCTTTGTTGGACTGAACTCTGAAAGATAGCTGCTTGTTTGGGTTATTTATTTCCACAAATGTATCACAACATTATGGTCAGGCAAATTGAATTCAGCCGAGTAAGACACTAAACAACAGAGTCGTCACTAAACACAAAGCTAAAGGAAATAGAATAATAGATATACAAGTCTATGTCTATAATCACGTTCTCGTTCCAAAACTTTGGTGAAGATATAACGTAAAGAACAAGTCAAACAATGAAAATGAAAAGACAGGATTGCCAATGCTAATATGATCCTTCAGTACTATCCATAAGCCCATTTTTTCTCACAATATGTTGAAAGCTGAAGGCTTGAGTAATAATTTTCTTACTACCCATGAACCCATGAGTTGCAATAGAAATGACCAATCTAGTTTATTCTAACTTCCGAACAATACATGTTTGGTTTTGTAAGACCTATAGTTCAACATGAAATTAACTATTAGGTGCAATTTAATACTAACACTAGGTACTACCTGCCTTACGAACATATATTTTTATAGAGTAATGTTATTGATAAAGAAATATACCCGAGGTGGCTCGTAAATCAACTGGGAGCAACTTTTAGATGACTGGTTAGAGTCACAGCATGCTTTGATGGCTTAACTTTATGTCCGTCAAACAAAAGCAAGTTCACTTTAGGAGTTGGCAACATCTCTGCTAACAGAACTGCAGATAGAAACGTACCTCATCTTCCTAAGGACACTGGACATCTCCTCACGCTTCTTCTTGGCTCTCTTGTGTGTCCCGAGCTTTCTTTTGGCTACCTTGAGTGCACGTTTGTCCTTTCCAACCTTCAGAAGCTCAGTGATCCGCTTCTCATACGGCGCGAATCCAGCAACTTCCCTGATCAAGCTCTGAACAAAATGGACCCTCTTGGTAATTTTCTGAAATGGAAAAAGGCCATTTATAGCATGTTACTAGGCTGTCCATCTCAATAATCTTATCGCACAATCGCACGCTACCATTATAGACTAAATTTCTAATTTACGTGACCGCTACAACGAATTTACTGTGAAAATTGACGCCTGGAAATAACACACATAGGAACTAAAAGCAAAGGTAGCATCAGACAAGCAAAATAGGCACCAAAAGAAAAATAAATGCCACATTATTCATCATTCAGATTTAAATTTATTTTGACAAATATATGTAGGATTTCCCAAAACGGATATTTATAATATTTTCTGTTAGCAATGTGTTGACACACACGTCATATTATTTGGAACAAACAATTAATCTGGCAACCGAAATAGAAAATTCGCAAGACAAAGAAAAATAAAAGTTTAGAAATCATGTCTCGTTCCTTCCGGTAGAGGCAAAGGCGTCTTGGCGCTTCCTCGACCTGCCAGCGACGATGGCGTCTTGCCGGTTTCCCGAGCCGTCATCAGAGACTGCATAACGACGCTTCCTCAACCCGCTATCGGCGACATCCTCCACATCCTCCAATCCGGCCTTCGTCGATCTGCAATAGGAGAGGCAAAACTTGCTAGATCCGGCCGCGGCGTGGTGGATAACCTTCTTCTTCTCTGATTCCTTCCAAAATGCGGTGGCATGTTATCAAATAGTATCCACATCTAGCCAGGGGAAGAATTATTGGTGCGGGCATAGCCGTGTATGTCAAATAGACAACAACGGAGAGGTCCAAGCTTGGCTTGGCGTTGAATTAAGATGATGATTGAAAGAATGGACGATTGAGATATTAAAAAATGATGATTGAAAGAATGGACGATTGAGATATTAAAAAATGATTCGTGCGGAGAAAAATGCGGAGTGGCTGACGCCTGATGTAGCATCCACGCCAAGCTAAATCCACGGATCTAATTGGAAACGGGCAAAACGGCCGGAAATTTTAGTCCTATCGCCTGCTCAAGAGTCCACGTTGTACGTGCCCTTATAGAGTGAAGACCAAGTTTGCAGCCATTATACCCGTATCCATGCAACGTGCGCCTCCTATATTCAAAAATCTTAACAACTATATCCCCTTGTACTCCTATATAAAGCCATGTACGTGCATGTGAGTTCGACAATACAAATTTACAGCACCGTCTCTGTCGCCAGCAGAGAGAACATGGGGTGCCGACAGGTTGTGGTTGATAGAGACGATGATCCCACTCTAGCAAGAGGTAATCCGTCGCCACCTTGGACTTCTCCATTGTTGTCTATTTGAACTACGCGGCTACGCCCCCACCAATAATTCTTAATCTGGCTAGATGTAGATACTATTGGACAACACGCCACCGCATTTTGGAAGAATCGGAGAAGAAGAAGGTTCCCCACCATGCCGCAGCCGGATCGAGCAAGCTCCGCCTCTCCGATGGCGGATCGACGAAGGCCGGATCGGAGGATGTGGAGGATGTCGCCGATGGCGGGTCTCAGCCTGGACACGGGCCAGCTCGGTATAGGCTCGGGCCGAGCCAGACTTTGGCTCGCCACTTTTCAGCTCGGCTCGGTCTGGCTCGTTTGCCAGACGAGCTGAGAAAACGGGCTCGGCCCGAGCTTTGCGAAAACTCGGTGCGGCTCGGCGTGGCTCACGAGCCAACTGCCCCTGGTCACTGCCATGTGGGGCCGTGAGGTGGAGCAACAGAGGCGACGACGCTGGAGCCTTCCGCGACCTCGTCGCCGGTGAGACCACGCACGGCAGTTGAACGGCGTGGAAGAACAGCTCGCACGTGATCTCCTCCATGGCCACGCGCCGTTCCAGCTACTTGCTCCTTGCCGCCGTGGCCATGGCGTCGACGACCTCAGGCCAGGGAGAAGAGCACGAGTGGCCGAGCTTGCTACCTGCGTGGGACGGCACGGGAGGCGTGGTCTCGGCGTGGCGTGCTGGACGAATTCCTCCGGCGTGGCGTGGCGTGCCGGAAAGTCGTACGCGGCGGTGGCGGTGTCGATCTACAGCGGCGGCGTGGATGCGATGTGGGGAACGAATCGTTCACTGCCTAGGACACGAACGATAAAAGGAAACCTAGATAGTGACGGGCCAGTCCAGCAACTTCAAGCCCACTCGATTTCAATCAGAATTTATTAAAGGCCGAGCCAACGGGCTAGACCGAGCCGAGCCGGGCGAGCCACGAGCTCGCTGCGGTCCAGGAAAAGCAACTCGGCCCGGTCCATCCCACTAGCGAGCCGAGCCAGGCTTGGGGCGAGCCCAAGAAAACTCGGGCCGAGCCAAAAGCTCGGCCCCGAACGTCCAGCCTGAGGCGGGTCGAGGAAGCGCCGTCATGCACTCTCTAATGGCGGCTCGGAAAAATCGGCAAGATGCCGTCGTCGCTGGCGGGTCGAGGAAGCGCCAAGACCCCTCTGCCTCTGCCAAAACGAACGAGTCATGATCTGTAAACTTTTATTTTTCTCTGTCTTGCGAATTTTCTATTTCGGTTGACAGATTACTTGTTTGTCCCAAATAATATGATGTGTTTGTCAAGACACTATTAACAGAAAACATTATAAATATCAGTTTTAGGAAATCCTACATATATTTGCCAAAATAAAATTAAATCCGAATGATGAATACATCATGATTAACTCGTAAAACTGCAGAATAAACTTAGGAACATAAACACCGTTTCAAACCGGGTGGCATTCGGTTTTATCACCTCACCACCAACATTCTAGCATCATCCATGCCTACCCTCTTACGATAGGAGCCTATAAAATACCGGTGTTAATTTTCATCAAGAAGAATTATTACAAGCTATCATACATAAGCTAGAATTAAACATCTACGTATCATAAGCTAGCATAAACTACACATAAACATCTACTGGTTCGAAATAGGCCGGCCGGCTGGAAAGTAAAACTGCTACAAATGCTCACCTTGCAGGATGGCTGCTGAGTATTTTCTGGGAACAAACTGAGGACTGAAAACTTCTATGTATGCAAGACTTCAAAAGTTCAAATAGCATATACTCGTTAATGAAGAAGGCCATATGGCCACACACATCGTTGTTTATCACTGATCTTGACAGCGCCCACCAAGAAGCAGGAAATCGTGCCAATTCGCCGCGCCTGAAGCAGCTAAACGACGAATCTGCGTGGAAATTTCAAGGAAAACCATTGCCACATATCTACGTTCGTTCAGTCCACATCAATCAACTGATCGTAACTCCAATAATTGCACGATCCCCACACGCAGTTTCCCCGTTAAAACATTCACTTCGGCAAATGCGCTTTAGTATTTGACTAACTTCAGCAATTTTTCCACCCAATCTCTATCTGGAACAAGTTTCTACACGCATTCTAAATTTCGCAGGCCTAGTGTGGCAACTAGCAAGGGAAGCAGGAAACTCACCCCTTTGCGGTCGGACGGGCGCGGCGGGAGCTCGCGCTTGGTGACGACGTGCCCCTTGTTGATCCCCACAAACAGCCCCGTCTTGGGCGGCGTCGGCGCCATCGCAACTCCCGCTGCACGGAACCGAAACACTAAAATTGGATGACGTCGGAGAAAAATGGATGCCAATGCAACGTCGCAGGAAGAAATTCCGGGTCGCGCTTACCTCTTGAGCTCTCGGCGAGGAGGCGGGACAGCGACGGCGACGGCGACGGCGACGGCGGTAGGGTTTAGGAGGGTTGAGGGGTCGAGGAGGGAGAGGAAGTTAAGCAGGTAATGCTGGCCGGGATTTCGTGGGCTATATAGTTTATGGGCCTTAAGTTAGAGGGACAAATATACTGGGCCAGGCTAGCTCCCCGTTTCCTATACTCCGCTCCATGTGGCACCAACTGTTCGCGCCGCACAGAGGATACGCCGATGGGCCAGGCCTATTAATCGCTACTAGTGTGGATATGTCCGTTCCTCGGGCGCGGGCTACTCCAATTTTCGGGTTAAAACGGTAAACGCTAGGCGTCAGTCGGGTGTACTGATGCCTCGCTACAGCCGCCTCCGGAACCATCCGATCAACTTAAGTGAAACGATCTCACGCATCCGATCTATGTAGCAAAAACGTTTCGCGCGTAGCACTTTTTATCCACATATGCAACATCCCATGTAGCAAAAAACTATTTCAGAAAATCTTACGTCCGATGAATGTAGCAAAAAAAAAAAAAAATCCGACGCAACAATTATTGTTTGCTTATGTAGCACGGGTGTGTAGCGAAAAATGGCGGATTTGTAAAAATTGCAACATATAGCAAAACAAATGTTGTAGCACTTTAAACACAGCCATGTAGCAAAAACCAATAACTTATCCAACAAATCCCAATTAAACGATTAGTGCATCATCACTTTTGCTGGAATTAGCATGTGCACTGAAATCATTGTAACACTTTGCCCATGCTTACACAACAAAAACGAGTCTCACATGTAGCAACACTGCACACCGCATGCAACATCAACAAAACACCAAAAACTGACCTCTCACTGCCATCACCAATGGAGGCACGCCCATGACCGATTCAAGCTCCCGGTCCATGAATCTGCCACTCCGGAGGTCTGTAGAAGCTAGATGGAGTGAACCCCTACCCAATTCAATCGCCGGGCATCGTCTTCTCCAAATCCGGCAAAGATTGGGCGCTCACCATTCATGGCATCCATGGTGGCGTGCTCGTCGGCGAATTCGGCGGGTGGAATGGAAGCCGGAAAGGAAAGAGGTCTGCAAGGCCGCAGCAATGGCGGTTGGAACTTGAAAGGGGAGGCGGCCGGGAGAAAGGTCAGCGAGGGAGCGAGGAGACGGCGCCACCATCGAGCGAGCGGAACTCGTCGCGGCCGCAGGATTCCGACCGCATGGCTCGCCGGCGGGCAGCGGGGCTCCGTCGATGATGGTCACCATGGCCTAGGAATTTCCTCGTTGACTTCTTTTTCTCATGGAGAGAGAACGTGAGGGGCAGCCGGGCAGGGAGATAACGTAGAGAGAGAATGTGGGGAAGGAAGATAAGGCAACACTCTCGTTCACTCCAGTGCGCATCGCGCCGACCCGACTGATGGATCAGTCGGTTGATAGATAGAATTTTCCTAAGTTTTATCTGTTTTGGTTTTTTCCTATTTTATTTTATTTTCTGTTTTATTTTTCCTTTTACTGATATTTTTTCCTTAGACTTATAATTTTTATTTTTCCCTTTTATTATTTTAGTTTTTCTTCCTTTCATTTCCTTTTCTTGTATGATATCTTTTGTATCAGAATTGTTCATGAGGTTTAAAAATGTATTCATAGATTTTTTTTATAAAAAATACTCATGAGATTTAAAAAATTATTCATGCCTCCAAAAATAATACTCCACGATCGCGGCAGAATGTTTCTTTCATATTAAAAAATTATTCACGTAGTTTTAAAAACTTTTGGCGAGGTTTAAAATGTTTTCATGGATCCCATAAATATGTTCAAATGTACATAGATCGAAAAATTGTTTACAAAACAATATGTTTGCGGATTCGATAAAATGTTACAAGGTACGATAAAATATTCATGATTTTGAAAACAATATGTTCATGTATTCGGAAAAATGTTTGTGCTACAAAAGTAAATATGTTTTTCAATAATAATAATAATACCGATGAAAATAAATAAAATGTAGATTATAGAAAGGAAAAATATAAATAAATATATTTAGAAATAAAAACTATTAAAAAGAAAATAAATAGATCATGTGTGTTTCTATTTATCCTACCAAATGTACTCTACTTAAAAGTAAATACTAAGTCAAATCGTTTGTCTAAACGAGTGTGGGACACCTATTTTCATCCTTAATGAGAACCTGAAATCGTTTAACACACTATGGCCGAAGATACACCCCTAGCAGGCATGTCGTCAAACATTTGTAACCGAATAGACTGAAAGTGCATGTTGCCCCATGCGTGGTTTTGGTAATTAATGACAATCCTTATGGACTAATGTTTGTATTGAGATATTCTTATAGCTTTATCCATTGGCATCGCTTGAACTCCATGTGTTGGATTCAAGGTTGTAGGCCATCAAGATCATTGATTATAATGGACATATTTGATATGATCAAGAAGAAGAAAAGATATACAAGGTTGATAAAGTCTAAGTGCAAAGAGTGGATTCAAGTTGATCAACACACGTAGTTAAATGATGTACCATGTGGGATCATGTGATCCAATGGTATGGTATCTTTCCATGAGCTTGCATCAAAAGGAAGATTTCATATAGCTCATGGAGAATGACGTCAAGTAGTGATCGTCGTCAAGATTGAGAAGTGCAAGTTCAAGAGAAGCATCTCGAAGAAATCTTAAGCTTGAAGCTTGCCACCCTTTTGGAGATAATGATCAAGTGAAGAGGTGCCTAAGAGAGACTCTCCCATAGTGGTGTATGGGGGAGCGATATGTGAGTCTTCACCAAGCAAAGTGCAATCAAGAAAGGTGGTCCACTTGAAGAGATCAAGATCGTCCTCATCTAGCTCAAGTGGAATGCGCAAGGAAAAGGTATGATCTTGATAGGGTTTCTATTTTACTGGACTCATGGTGTTAGTGGGAGACCGGGTTATAGGATAGATGTCGTACTATCAAGAGGGGCTCTCAAGTGAGTAACTTGATCACATCTTTGTGGAGAGCTCGAACCTTTGCAAGCCAAGCTCTAATTCATCAAAAATGGATTTCATATGAATATCTTGTTGCGTTTTTTATGTTGGTGGTTTTACCGGTTTGTCTTTTCTAAAGAGGTCAAACTCTCTTCTTGTGGTCTCTTCCTCACATGATGGACTATGATGTTTCTCTGCATGATCTTGTAGAGCTCTTCGTTGCGATTCCAACGAGCCCAAGATCATCAAAATCGGAGTCCGGATGAAAAAGATATTGCAGTTTTCGTTTTGCTGTTTCTGTCAGTTTTCAACAAACCAGATATTCTGGTTTTGTCTTGGACTGGAATATCCGGGTAGACCGGATTTTCTGGGTTTAGTTGGGACAGTGTTTCCAGAAAATCAGGTAAGGACTTCACGGCGCGAGCATCTGTACTGGGCCGGATATGTGGGTCAGGGACCGAATATTCCGGTCTAAGTGTGGCTACAAAGGCTATTTTCGTGGGAGGGGCTATAAATACACCTCCCCTTCTTCAAGCTTGGTCTAGCATGTTTTCCCCTCGCTCTCCCACCATTGTTGACCTTGGAAAGCTTGCCTCCCTCTCATTTCCTCCCATGATTCTTGCATATCTTTGAGGGAAAAGTGAGAGGAGATCTAGATCTACAATTCCACCAATCCATCTCTCCTCTAAGTGAGGGGAACCTAGTGGATCTAGATCTTAGAATTCATTTGTTGAGTTCTTCTTTGTTCTTCCTTTCTTATCCCCCCATAAGCATTAGTTGATTTTGGTGGGATTTGGGAGTGAAGGACTTGAGCACTTCTTGTGTTCTTGCCTTTGCTTTTGTGTATTGGTTTGCTCTCTCCACGAAGATTCATGGAAGTGAAAGTTTGTGAGTTTGTTACTCTTGGGTCGTTGGACCCTAGACGGTTCGTGGTGCTTGGGAGCTCCCAATCCTTTTATGGGTAGTGCCTCAAGTTTGTTGTAAGGGCTGCGGATTCCGCCTTGAAAGATTCCGATAGTGGAAGGTGAACCGAGCTTTTGTGCGAGGTTCATCGAAGAATAGGGTGAGGCCATTTGTGGCGTTTGAGTTTGAGACTCACACCCCTCCAACGAGACATACTCCCCTCAAAAGGAGGAACTCGGGAATACATCATCGTCTCCGTGTGTCTCGGTTATTTCTATACCCGAGCTCTTTACTTATGCACTTTACATTGTGATAGCCTTCGTGCTTGAAGTCTTATATCTTGCCATCACCTTGTTACTTGTCTTTCTTAGCATAAGTTGTTGGTGCACATAGGTGAACCTAGTATATTTAGGTTGTATGCTTGTTAAATTAAAACACCTAGTTTTATTCCGCATTTATCAAGCTTAAACCGAAAAAGTTTAAAATCGCCTATTCACCCCCCCCTCTAGGCGACATCGTTGTCCTTTCAATTGGTATCAGAGCCTGGGCTCTCTTTATTGGGCTTTACCGCCTAGAGAGTAAAGATGTCGTTTAGAGAATTAGTGCACAATCCTACTTTTAAATTCGATGGCACAAATTATGATGTTTGGAAAATTCGCATGCTTAATCTTTTTAGGGCCATGGGTCCAAATTATATAAAGAGTATTGTAGATATGGATTTTTCTTCTCCTATGGATCCCCAAGAATTATCTATGGAGGATGGGGAAAGCTCTTATCTCGATACTCGAGTATCTAATGGTCTTATATGTGTTTTGAGCGATGTAGTTCTTGCTTCAATCATGCCTTTTCGGAATGCTCATGAGTTGTGGACCAAGCTTCAAGATAAATATGAAGTGTACAACATTATTGAGGATGATTGTTGTCCCTCCACCTCCGACCGTGATGAGTTCACAACTTCTTCCACTTCACCAACATGTGATTTGTCACAAGGTAATAAAATGGTGAGTGTTGATAGAAATTGCATTGTTGATGGTGAATCTACTATTGACTATACTTCATCTCTATCTCATTGCAATGTTCTATCTTTGGACTTAAACTCTTCTAGCATTACAAATGTCTTACATGCTAGTGTTGATAGTTGATACGTGCATTTTATATCATCATTTAAACAACTTATATTATCATATTAGAATGTTATTGGCATTGTTATATCATTGTTTTTACATGTTTTAGATGATTTATGGGACTTTCATACAAAGTCCCTATTTTTGGTATTTAATTTCTGGGAGGCAGAAAACCTCCTTTTTCTTGTTTTTAATGTTTCAGGAGCTACGGGACCCAAATGGAAAAAGGAAAATTGCACAGCTGGTTTTTCATCGGGAGAACACAGTGGGAAGAAGATCGAAGGAGGAGAGCCACGAGGCCCAAAAGGGGGGCCCACGCGGCCAGATTCTTTGGCCGCGTGGGGCCCACCATCTGGAGCCTCGGGCACTTCCTCGCCTGGGGCTTTTTAACGAGGTCTCCGTCTCGCCCGAAAAGTAACGCCCTAATTTTTACGAGACTATCCGAGGTCGCGGCGGCGGCGAAACTCCTGATTCCCTCCGAGGGGGATCAGATCCTGCTGCTCCGGAGCTCCGGAGAAGGGGGAAATCATCGTCATCGTCATCACCTCTCCTCCTTGGCGTGGGAGGAGGCCTCTACATCATCACCATCACCAAGACCAGCACCATCTCCATCATCATCTCCGTGATCCACTCCGTCCCCTCGTAGTTTGAGAGTTGCTATACCCTAGATACTTGTCTTGTGCTACTATTCATGTTTGTGATTGAGTACTTGTCATTATTTGGTGGTGAAGTTATATTTTCAGATTGTGTTGTACCACTTATGCCACTGAATATCACCATGTTTGCACGTTGTGAGTAGTTCCCGTATGTTCCTGAGGGCATAGGATGAATTGGCAATGATTTATATATGACATGTGTTGGTATTTTGTCTAGTGTTTATCTTTTTGTGTGATTCTATGATGGTGTTGTGCGAACGTCGACTGCACAACACTTCACCTATATGGGCTCATAGGAGAACACCGTAGTGTAATGGCGTGAGGGAGACTTGGGAGGACACGAAAGCCTGAGACCGAATCATTAAGTTACTTTACGGGGTATTAGTATCGGGGACCTAGAGCGTAATGCTATGGTGGGATTTTATATCTTAATAATTCTTGTGCTGTCATTTAATTGGCCACATGATCCATCATAAGGGGTTTAGTCTATTTATTTAGCTGTACCTAATAATAGCTCCGTCCGAAGAAGATTAAAACTAGACAAGATATTCAACGTGTTGTTTAATAAATCTATATGCCTAGCAATATCCATGCCGCCCTCGGGAACGTTTTCCACATATAAGTTACACATCACTTGAGCTTGTCCTCTTACACATAGAGGATTGGGCTTTCTCTCTCTTTGAGAGCTTTTACTTGTTACCATTTACCTGCTGCATTGTCACTGTCTTGCAATTATACAATCGAAAATACCAAAAACACTTGCATCTTTTATTGTCTATTTATCATTTCTAATAACCAATACCTTCAGCTCCTCGTGGGTTCGACAACCTTTTCTATTCGAAAGGTACTACAATTGATCTCCTGCACTTGGGAGTCATCAAGATACTTTTCTGGCGCCGTTGCCGGGGAGCGTAGCGCTATTGGTAAGAAGTTTGGTAAGGAAACTTGAAAGGTGAATTTTATTTACTGTTTTATCTCATTGCTACTATGGCATTTATGAATCGTGCCTCGCTGCATCTTGCTTATATGAAAGTGCTTATGCTCCTAAACTGTTGAAACTACTGTGCCTGAGATACCTAAAGTGGGATATAAAATTCCCGTTGGTCATGTTAAAAGAGTTATGAAAAATCCATTTACAGGGATGGAACTAAATCTGCACGTGAACACATGGAAACAATTGAGGCTATATGTGGTTTATTTAGACTTCCTGGTATTTCTGAAGATCAGGTAAAAAGGAAGCTGTTATATCTGTCTTTATCTGGTAATGCTCGTATTTGGTTCAGGTCTTTAGATGAAGAAGTCACTATGGACTGGAGTATTTTGAGGAAGGTTTTCTTTCTTAAGTATTTTACTCCTAGAGAAGCTTATGAGAACCGCTGCTATATATTTAATTTCTGGCCACATCTGGGAGAAAGTATTACTCAAGCTTGGGGGAGGTTAAAGGAACTCCTCCGCAAGAATCCTTGTCATGATCTTACAAGGAAAATTATTCTGATAAACTTTTATGTGAGGCTACCAAGGCAACAAAAGGAATTTCTGGATAATTCATCTAGTGGAAGCTTTACAAATAATACTGAAGAAGAAGCATGGAATTTATTGGAGACTATTTCTGAGAATACTGGTCATTGGGATCTTGATAAAGGTAATGAGCCCTATCTGGACTATGAGTATTCATGTGTAGAGAATTTCTCTACTTCTACCTTGTTTAAAAATCTGAGTGATACTTTTAATCTTGATCCTTATGTTATAATTGAGGTAGCTAAATCTTTTGCTAATCATATTGGTATTCCTAAAACTGGGTTTGAAGCTTATGTTGAACCTGTTAAACAATCTATTGTTGTACCCAAAGTTATTAAACAGGTAGAACCAGTGTCATCCTTGACAATTGAGGAGTATGTTGAGGCACCACCATATCCAAACCAAGTCAAGGAAAATTTACTTATTGCTGTTTCTAACAAGAGTAAAAGAAGAAGATCTCAGCCTTATGAACAGATGGAAGTCAACAGTCAAATCTCTATTATCAAACAATTAAATGAAGAAGATCCTGTTGATGTTTATCTATGTGAAGATGCTACTAAAGTTGTTAAAGGCAATTCGGCCAAGGTTGGTAAGCCTGTTATATCATGCACTATTGGGACTTCTAGTTATCATGGCTTATGTGATATTGGAGCAAGCATTAGTGTCATTCCATATTCTCTGTATCTTGAAATCAAGCCTGATATTGATCCTATCATATGGAAGAGACAGGTATGACAATTCAACTTGCTAATAAAGATTATATTAATCCACTTGGAATTGTTAGAGATGTTGAAGTATTGGTAGGTAAAATTAAATATCCTGCTGATTTTATTGTGCTTGGTTGCCCTCAAGATTCATTTTGTCCTATCATTTTTGGTAGACCTTTCTTACATACTGTTGGTGCTGAAATTGATTTGCTTAAAGAGAAAGTGTTTATTAATTGTGCTGGAGAAAAACTTGCATTCAACTTTTCTAAATTTTCTGATAAGCATTCAAAGAAAGAGCCATTTTCTGAAGATGTAATTGAAACTCTTGCTCATGTAGCTGTAGCTTCAACAGATGTGGTGGAAAGATACATGCTTAATCAAGATGAACCATTTAATGAAGAAGAAAAAGATGCTTTAGAACAAATACTTTCACAACAGCCACCACAATTACAATTGCATATCCCACCTGATAATTTAGGAGTGCTACCACCACCTAAAGGGGATCCTAGTTTGAATTAAAACCTTTGCCTAAAATCTGAAATATGCATATTTGGATGAGAAGAGCATATATCCTGTCATTATTAGTGCTAACCTTTCAGCTGAAGAAGAAGAGAAATTACTTGATGTGCTTAAAGCTCACCGACCAGCCATTGGATACTCTCTTGATGATCTTAAAGGTATAAGCCCAGCTCTATGTATGCATAAAATTAATTTGGAAGAGGATGCAAAACCTGTTGTTGATTATCAACGCCGTCTCCATCCAAAAATGAAGGAAGTGGTAAGGAAAGAGGTAATAAGACTTATTGAAGCTGGTATCATTTATCCCATAGCTGATAGTAAGTGGGTTAGTCCTGTTCATTGTGTTCCTAAAAAGGGTGGAATGACTGTTGTTCCAAATGATGAGGATGAACTTGTAGCTCAACGCACTGTTGTTGGTTATAGAATGTGTATTGATTTCAGGAAGTTAAACAAAGCAACTCGTAAAGATCATTACCCATTGCCATTTATTGATCAAATGTTAGAAAGGTTATCTAAACACTCTCACTTTTGCTATTTAGATGGTTATTCAGGTTTCTCCCAAATTCCTGTTCATAAAGATGATCAAGAGAAAACCACTTTTACATGTCCATTTGGTACATTTGCTTATAGGAGAATGCCATTCGGTTTGTGCAATGCTCCTGCTACTTTTCAAAGATGCATGAATGCTATATTTGCTGATTATATTGAAAAGATAATGGAAGTCTTTATGGATGATTTTTCTGTGTATGGTACTTCCTTCGATAATTGCTTGTTCAACCTTAACAAAGTTTTGCAGCGTTGTGAAGACCAACACTTAGTTTTAAACTGGGAGAAGTGTCACTTCATGGTTACTGAAGGTATTGTTCTTGGGCATAAGATTTCTGGAAAGGAATAGAAGTTGACCCAGCAAAGATAGAAGCTATTGAAAAGCTCCCATTCCCAAGGGATCTCAAAGGTATAAGAAGTTTTCTTGGGCATGCAGGTTTTTACCGTAGGTTTATTAAAGATTTCTCCAAAATATCAAAACCCTAACCAATCTTTTGCAAAAGGATGTTCCTTTCTCTTTTAATGATGATTGCATTGAGTCCTTTAATATTTTGAAGAATGCTTTAATAAGTCCTATTATTCAACCTCCTGATTGGAATTTGCCTTTTGAAATTATGTGTGATGCTAGTGATTATGCAGTTGGGGCTGTTTTGGGCCAACGTGTTGATAAGAAACTGAATGTCATTTATTATGCTAGTAGAACACTTGATGCTGCTCAAAGGAATTATGCCACAACTGAAAAAGAATTTTTAGCAGTGCTATTTGCTTGTGACAAGTTTAGACCTTATATTACTGATTCGAAAGTCACATTGCATACTGATCATTCTGCCATTAAATACTTAATGCATAAGAAAGATGCTAAGCCTAGATTAATAAGATGGGTACTTCTATTGCAAGAATTTGATTTACACATTGTTGATAGGAAAGGGGAAGATAATCAAGTAGCTGATCATCTTTCTAGAATGGAAAATATACCTGATGATCCTATTCCTATTAATGATAGTTTTGCTAATGAACAACTTGCAAACATTAATGTTTCTAGTGCTAAAGTTGCATCTCCATGGTTTGCCAATTATGCAAATTTTATTGTTGGTAAAGTTTTACCTCCACACTTCACTACTCAACAAAGAAAGAAATTCTTTTATGATCTTAGACATTATTTTTGGGATGATCCTTTTCTTTATAAGAAGAGTGTGGATGGTATTATTAGACGTTGTGTACCTGAGTATGAACAACAGGCTATTATAAGAGATTGTCATGACAGTCCCTATGGAGGACATCATGCAGGAGATCGTACAGGTGCAAAGGTATTACAGTCTGGTTTTTATTGGCCTACTTTATTTAAGGATTGTGCTGAATATGTTAAATCTTGTGATAAATGTCAAAGAGTAGGAAATATTGGTAGGAGAAATGAAATGCCTATGAACTATTCCTTACCACTTGAACCATTTGATGTGTGGGGTTTTGACTTTATGGGACCTTTCCCCGAATCAAAGACAAAGCATACTCATATTTTGGTTGCAGTGGATTATGTTACAAAGTGGGTGGAAGCAATTCCAACCAAAAGTGCAGATCATGCCACAGCAATGAAGATGCTTCAGGACATCATTTTCCCCAGGTTTGGTGTTCCTAGGTTTTTAATTACTGATGGTGGTTCTCATTTCTTACATGGTATTCTTAGGAAAACTTTGGCAAAATATGATGTTAACCATAGAATTGCATCACCTTATCATCCCCAAACTAGTGGACAAGTTGAATTAAGTAATAGGGAAATTAAACTCATTTTGGAAAAGACAGTGAATAAGTCTAGGTCTGATTGGCCACTTAAAATTAACGATGCATTATGGGCTTATAGAACTGCTTTTAAAAATCCTATGGGAATGTCTCCTTATAAAATGGTTTATGGAAAAGCTTGTCATTTACCTGTTGAATTAGAACATAAAGCTAGATGGGCTATTAAACAATTGAACTTTGATTTTAAAACTGCTGGAGAGAAGAGAATTCTTGATTTAAACCTACTAGATGAATGGAGAAATGAAGCTTATGAAAGTGCCAGGATGTTTAAAGAAAAAGTTAAGATTTGGCATGACAAGAAAATTAAAAAGAAAGAATTCAAAGTAGGTGATCAAGTGCTATTATACAACTCTCGTTTCAAGTTTTCTGCAGGTAAGTTAGCTTCAAAGTGGCAGGGACCATTAGTGATACAGGAAGTATACCGTTCAGGAGCTATCCGTCTTCATGGTGATATGAAAGGTAAACCTCATGTGGTTAATGGACAACGCCTTAAACATTATATTGCAGGAAAAAGCTTCATTGGAAAGGTGGAGGAATTCATTTTACAGACACCGGAGGAGGTAATTGCAAAGAAGTTTGCAGTTTCAGAAATCCAAAATCAATAAAAGGTAACTTTTACTCTGGAAAGTTTCTCGGAATTGCGTAATATTTTACGGACATCATTTTTTATGGAAATTAACGTGTGGGACAAGAAAATTGGAAGGAACGGAGACCCGAGGGAGAAAAGAGGGGGTCCCACGCGGTTAGATGCTTTGGCCGCGTGGGCCCACTCCTTTTGCCCCTCGGAGTCCCGTTCCGTCTCGTTTTCGACTCCGACGCTTCGTCTTGACCTAAAAACCGTCAATATATACCCCTTTTCGTTGATCTAATCTCGCACCGAGAGCTTTCGAGCGTTCTTTGCTTTTGCTGTTTCTGTCTGTCAGGTTTTTAGCCATGTCTTCGGGGACTCCTTCCAATGCTCCTCCATGGACAGAGATGATGACGAGCTCGAGGGCCTCAGCCCCACTTCCATGTGGAGGAGGAACAGGAAGAGGAAGGACTACTCAGATGATGAAGACTACGAGCCGACGAGGAGAAGGTGGAAGAAGAAGAGGAAGAAATCGAGCCATGCCTCGACATCGCGCCTCTGGCTTCAGCACCACCTTCCCCTATCCCTGTTGCTGCTGTGAAGGTGAACATGTCTCTTGGAAACAAGAGGCAGACGGCGCGCATGAGCACAGGAGGGAAGGCCCCTAGACACGCACTTGCTAGCAGAAACGTTCTTCTACTCTTATTGACAGGGAATTCAAGCGTGTCACTCAAGAGAACTATCCTGGTGAATGGGACCGTAAGATCCCGAATGTGAAAGTACCAAGCCCGGAGTGGAAGCCTAACAAGAAGACGGTGGAGAAGAATCTCATGGAAAAACTGGGAGAAGCTGCAAGGGAGTTTGAAAAGCCTACAACCTTATGATGAGCATTGTTGGAAAACTTGAAGATAATTATTATGAAGAAAAGAAGAAAGAGCAGAAGTGGTTCTAGCAAGACGTCAAGCTTGGGGGAGTTCCACCTAGTCTTTATCTTTACTAGTTTATCATATCTATCTAGTCATGGTGTGTTTTGCTTTTATCATTTAGTTATCAATCTCTTTTAGGCTTGTGTGAGCTCATGGAGCATTATCATGTATCCCTATCTTATGGTTTATCAATGAATATTAAAGTATGGTGTCATCCATGATTCTCTTGTTTGGAGATTTATGGGTAACACTCATGCAAATGAGCGTGGTTTATTTTAGAGGTTTCAGTCACATCTTGCCTTGAATTTAATTAACTTGAGTATGTTGGACAATTGTAGAATCTAGCTCAATATAAATAAGAAAAGAGTGAGTCATTATGACTTGAGAATTAATAAGTTTAAGGTTGAGATATAGTCTTGTAGCATAAAAAGTTGGGAATAGTTAATGAAAAGGATATGAAACACTCTTGTTAGAATCTAGTATCTTTTGAGCAAATGAATGATCATGGATGTGTCAATACTTATGCTCTTGTAAAGTGTATGAAAGGAAGGCACCCGAGGATTCGGTTAGCCATGGAAAGTGTGAGATAAAGGTTGTTTGAGCATAAGAACTTGATTGAAACATCCATGACTAAAGTTTGCACTAGTTACTAGTGAAGCAAGGGTGCAAATAATTTTATATCTGTCTTTTCATTTGTATTCTTTAACTTGTTATCCAATGAGAGTTTATCTTGTCTTTAAACTTCAGTAAAGTATTAAACATTATGATGCTAGCCATAAGAGCAAAAGCATGTTAAAAATAGTGTGATTCAATTGTCCAACATACAATGGTTATTTGCTTTCAAAGTGTAAGGGGTGATTGCTAGAGCTTCTACTTATGCTGCCCTTATGTGTATGAGTTTTAATTCATTAATCTTACATTGCAATTGAATATGATGATGATACAATGCTCGTATTTATTTATCAACCATAAGTCCATTGATGCATGTAATGATCTATGTCCTTACTTACTTGAGGACAAGTAAGGTTTAAGCTTGGGGGAGTTGATACGTGCATTTTATATCATCATTATACAACTTATATACATATTAGATGTTATTGCATTGTTATATCATTGTTTTTACATGTTTTAGATGATTTATGGGACTTTCATACAAAGTCCCTATTTTTGGTATTTAATTTCTGGGAGGCAGAAAACCTCCTTTTTCTTGTTTTTAATGTTTCAGGAGCTACGGGCCCAAATGGAAAAGGAAAATTGCACAGCTGGTTTTTCATCGGGAGAACAGCAGTGGGAAGAAGATCGAAGGGAGGAGAGCCACGAGGCCCAAAAGGGGGGCCCACGCGGCCAGATTCTTTGGCCGCGTGGGGCCCACCATCTGGAGCCTCGGGCACTTCCTCGCCTGGGGCTTTTTAACGAGGTCTCCGTCTCGCCCGAAAAGTAACGCCCTAATTTTTACGAGACTATCCGAGGTCGCGGCGGCGGCGAAACTCCTGATTCCCTCCGAGGGGGATCAGATCCTGCTGCTCCGGAGCTCCGGAGAAGGGGGAAATCATCGTCATCGTCATCACCTCTCCTCCTTGGCGTGGGAGGAGGCCTCTACATCATCACCATCACCAAGACCAGCACCATCTCCATCATCATCTCCGTGATCCACTCCGTCCCCCTCGTAGTTTGAGAGTTGCTATACCCTAGATACTTGTCTTGTGCTACTATTCATGTTTGTGATTGAGTACTTGTCATTATTTGGTGGTGAAGTTATATTTTCAGATTGTGTTGTACCACTTATGCCACTGAATATCACCATGTTTGCACGTTGTGAGTAGTTCCCGTATGTTCCTGAGGGCATAGGATGAATTGGCAATGATTTATATATGACATGTGTTGGTATTTTGTCTAGTGTTTATCTTTTTGTGTGATTCTATGATGGTGTTGTGCGAACGTCGACTGCACAACACTTCACCTATATGGGCTCATAGGAGAACACCGTAGTGTAATGGCGTGAGGGAGACTTGGGAGGACACGAAAGCCTGAGACCGAATCATTAAGTTACTTTACGGGGTATTAGTATCGGGGACCTAGAGCGTAATGCTATGGTGGGATTTTATATCTTAATAATTCTTGTGCTGTCATTTAATTGGCCACATGATCCATCATAAGGGGTTTAGTCTATTTATTTAGCTGTACCTAATAATAGCTCCGTCCGAAGAAGATTAAAACTAGACAAGATATTCAACGTGTTGTTTAATAAATCTATATGCCTAGCAATATCCATGCCGCCCTCGGGAACGTTTTCCACATATAAGTTACACATCACTTGAGCTTGTCCTCTTACACATAGAGGATTGGGCTTTCTCTCTCTTTGAGAGCTTTTACTTGTTACCATTTACCTGCTGCATTGTCACTGTCTTGCAATTATACAATCGAAAATACCAAAAACACTTGCATCTTTTATTGTCTATTTATCATTTCTAATAACCAATACCTTCAGCTCCTCGTGGGTTCGACAACCTTTTCTATTCGAAAGGTACTACAATTGATCTCCTGCACTTGGGAGTCATCAATAGTCCTCGCATATCATGTAATAGTTGCTTAACTAAATCTCATGATGATATGCTCTCTATGTCTTGTTGTCATGAAAATAATGCTTCCATATCCTCTAGTACTTATATGACTAACAATGTAGAGGAAACCCAACATTTGTTGGAATAAGACATGGACCTCAATGGTGCTTCAAGTAATTCTTCATCATCATCGTCCATTTCTCACTTTTGCCTTGTGGCTAGGGATTCAAAGGTATCTTCGCCTTTGAAACCCTCTACACCTTGTGATGATGAGGATGAGGATTATTATGGATTAAAAGAGAATGATATTAACTCCTTAAAGGAGAAGAGTGAGATGGTATTTGGTGCTATCCCTAAAGGTAGTAAAGCTTGCTCTTACTTATGTGATATTTTGACTTTTGCTATTAAGTGCAAGGATATCATTGAAGAAAAGGGAAGGATTGAAAGAGAGGATGCTATGGAAAAAGCATCCTTAGAAAATGCTCTTGAGGAAGAACATGAGGTTCGAGTGTCTCTTGAGGAGAAACTTGAATCTCTTGATGAAACAAATGATCTAATTATTGCTAAAATCATTAAGGAAAAGATCATGCTCTTGCTAAATGTAAAGTGCTTCAAAAGGAAAAGGTTGAATTTCGTGTTGGCAATGCTAGACTAATTGACGACATAGAGAGACTTGACAAAGCTCATAAGGCTTCGGAAAGTGAGCACTCTCTCCTTACTGATACGTCTCAAACGTATCTATAATTTTTGATGTTCCATATTGATATTATGCCTGTTGTTACATGTTTTATATACACTTCATATAATTTTTACACATTTTCTGGGACTAACCTATTAACAAGATGCCACAGTGCCAGTTCCTGTTTTCTGCTGTTTTTCTGTTTCAGAAAAGCTATTCGAGGAATATTCTTGGAATTGGACGAAAATCAACGTACACCAATATTTCACCGACACATCCACGGAGTCCAAAGGGGGGACGGAGAGGCGCCATAGGGCGGCCATGCCACCCTAGGGCGCGGCCCACATGTCAACCGCGCCGAGGGTGGCGTGGGCACCTCGGTCGCCCTCCGACGCCGCCCTTTTGCCTATTTATTCCTCCTGCCCCGAAAACCCTAAATACCAGAAGGATTTTACGAGAAACACTCCAGAGCTCCGCCGCCATCGAAACTTAGTTTCGGGGGTCAGAAGATCTCGTTCCGGCACCCTGCCGGGACGGGGATTGACCCCCGGAGCCATCTCCATCGACCACACCGCCTCCACTTCGACTCCATGATGGTTTGTGAGTAGTTTCCCTATGGACTACGGGTTCTTGGCTGTAGCTAGCTGGTACTCTCTCTCCCATGTTGTTCAATACAATAGTCTCATGAGCTGTCGCACATGATTGAGATTCATCTGATGTAATCGGTGTTGTGTTTGTTGGGATCCGATAAATTGTGGAATTATGATCAGTGGTTCATCATGTTATCATACTTATGTTTTATTTAATATCCTGCATGCTCTCCGGTACTTGTGGTTACCCTGATCAAGTAGTTGCATGTATCTCCAAGAGGGAGTATTTATGCTCGATAGTGGGTTCATGCCTCCAGTAATCTGGGCGAGTGACAGCAACGTCTAAGGTTGTGGATGTGCTGTTGCCACTAGGGATAAAACAACGATGCTATGTCTACGTGCCATTTGCATTGTTTACATTACGCACAATTCTTAATGCAATAATCTGTTGTTTGCAACTTAATACCAACGGGGGACACGGATGTTAACCTGGCAGTGGATTATTAGTCATAGATGCAGTTGGATAACGGTCTATGTATTATGTTGTAATGCCCGATTAAATACTACAGTGAACTTTATCTTATCATAATATGCATTGTCATGGCCTCACAATTTTATCAATTGCCCAACTGTAATTTGTTCACCCAACACATGTTATTCGTTTGGAGAGTTACCTCTAGTGTAGATAGCTGGAAACCCCGGTCCATCTGTAATCATCATTGCTTTCCCGTCAACTCCACGCAAGCAACTATTTTCTGGTGTCATTGCTTTTGTGTTACTGCTACAGTTGCTTTCATATTACTGCTGCTTCCACATCACGTTTGTTACTAGTGCTTTCCCAGGTGTGGTGGAATTGACAACTCCGCTGCCAAGGCTTATAAGTATTCTTTGTCTCCCCTTGTGTCGAATCAATAAATTTGGGTTTTACTTCCCTCGAAGACTATTGCGATCCCCTATACTTGTGGGTCATCAAGACTATTTTCTGGCGCCGTTGCCGGGGAGCATAGCTCTACTCATAAGTTCACCTGGGGAGTACACTCTACCTCTCTCTCTATGTTTTTATTTTATTTTGTTTTGTCTAGTTTACTTTTGTCTAGTTTTGTTGTGTTTAGTTTATTTCTGTTTAGTTGTGTTTTGTTTAGTTTATTTTTATCTAGTTTATTTTTGTTTAGTTTTATTTTTCTTATATACTCGAAAATCCATAAAATTTTGAAAAACCAAAAATCTAAAAAAATTTTTGCCATGGATTACTTCTATGAAACTAGAGCTAGATCTTGTTGGCAAGGCGGGTCCACGGAGGCTGAACAAAAATATTATATGAATTACCGCTTGTCAGATAAAGGGATGTACTTATGGAAATTACTAAATCAACTTGAGTTGTATGCTAAAAATTTATGCTTTATATTCGGCAAATCTTTTTGTGTGATGAATCTGGTTGTCATGTGAAGTTTAAGCAT
Source organism: Poa pratensis (assembly GCA_947311845.1). Lineage (NCBI taxonomy): Eukaryota > Viridiplantae > Streptophyta > Magnoliopsida > Poales > Poaceae > Poa > Poa pratensis. The sequence goes on from CAMZMU010000117.1 coordinate 109,428,791, forward strand.
TTTCCTTTCCAATGTGCTTATAATGATAATGAAACCTTAGCTTCTTATGTTAAAGGTTACTATAATGCTTATGCGGTAGAAAGGATGGAAGAATTTATTGTGTTTAAGGGTGCCCTTGAAATTAGTTCTTATCTTGAGCATAAAATTGATGCCCCTTATAAATCTGAAAGTCTTTCTATACTTAAATATTGTTTTGATAACTATAAGGATGAGAATTCTTATATTACTGAACATTTTAAGAGGATGTTTCCTCAGAAAGAAGAGACTAATTCTTTGTAGGAACCTGTAGAAGAAGATACTGCTGAAGCTGAAATCTCATTGGATGAAAAAGAGGAAGAGAGTGATGAACAAAAGGAGGAAGAATGGATTAGCTACCCATGTCTACCTTCTAATGAGAGTAACTCTTTAACTCTTACATTATTTGATCACCCTCCATGCTTACAAAAGGAGGATGAATGTTATGTTCCTGTGGATTCTCTTGAAATATTCCTTATGAGTAAAACTTGTGGAATAATTGTGCTACTGTTATTTATGATAATCCATGCTATTTTGATAAATCTTATGATAATCCTTTATTTTTGCCTAATATCGAAATGCATGGTACTAACGAGTTTTGCTTGGAATTTTTTATGATAAAGATCTAGATGTTGCTCCTATATTGCTTGATAATATTATGTATTCTACTATTGAAAATGGGATTGGAGAGGTCTTGACTTTATCTAGATGGAGTCCCATACCTCTTGAGAATGATCAATCATCTTGCTATAAAATTGTTAAAAGTGGGTTTGAAAGTTTTAATCCCACTATTTGGAGCTTGATAAAAATTATGTGTTTGTAGATCATGAAAAGCATGCTTTATGTGATAGTTATACTATTGAGTTTGTTCATGATGCTACTGAAAATTATTATGAGAGAGGAAAATATGGTTATAGAAATTTTCATGGTACTAAAACACCTCTCATGTTGAAAGTTCTGAAGTTATTTTGTTTTATCTTCTTATGCTTGTCACATTGCTCTGTATGAATTTATTTGTGTACAAGATTCCTATGCATAGGAAGTGGGTTAGACTTAAATGTATTTCGAATTTGCTTCTTGATGCTCCTTTTGCTTCATTTTCTATTTTTATGTGAGCATCATTAAAACTATCAAGCCTAGCTAAAAGGCATTAAAGAAAAACGCTTATGGGTGGCAACCCATTTTATTTTTGTGCAATTCTTTTTTTTTTTAGTCAAGGAGTTTTGTTTACTTCTGTAGCAACTTCTTTGTATCTTTACTTTATCGTATTGTTGTGCCAAGAAAAGTCTCTAATGATAAGATGATGTTAAATTGGGATTACTGCGCAGGAATAGATTTATGTTGTTCACTGTACGAAATTCCTAAAATCATAGAAACGTGATTTAAATCTGCAAATTTTTGTGCACACTCCTGTATATGTACGCATCTTTCGTTAGTTCAATGTTTTTCGATCTGAGTACCGTAAGTGACTCGGAAAAATTCGTCTTTACGGACTGTTCTGATTTGGACAGATTCCATCTTTTGTTTTGCATTCTCTCTATTACAAGTGTTAGGTGGAATTCTTTAAGGGTGGAAGAGCTTCACATAAGTCTAGTAACAGTAGCTAATGTTTAAAATGATGGTCATGTTTGCGTCTTTACAGAACATGTGAGTTTTTTATTTGATGCACTAACCCTCTAATGAGAATTATGTTGAGTTTGGGGTGAAGGAATTTTTCAAGTGTCAAGAGAGAAGGGTGATATAATAAGATCAAGAAGAGTGAAGAGCTTAAGCTTGGGGAGGCTCCCATGGATCTCCCCAACATATTTCAAGAAGACCCAAGCGTCAAAGCTTGGGATGCCCCTTGGGGATGCCTTGGGCATCCCCTTCTTCACCGACAAAGTATCAGGTCATCTCTAGTGAGACTATATTTTAATTTCTTCACATCATATGTGCTGTTGTTGGAGCGTCTGTGTGCTTTTATTTTCAGTTTGTTTATGTTTTATTTTCTGATCACAACTTGTTGGATCCTAGCACTCTTGTTTTGGGAGAGAGACACGCTCCGCTTTTTCATTAGAATACTCCTATTCTTCACTTATACTTGTTGAGTATTTACATCTAGCGCTGGTAAGCTTTTAGCTCTTGTTTTCGTGTATCTCTTGTTCAGAGCTATTAGTTCTTTTAAAGAAAGTACTCTCTTGCTTCACTTATATTTGTTTGGAGAGTTGTTTAAATAAATTGATTGGTGTTTGGTTGGAACAGAAAATGTTGCGTGTGGTAATGGCATAATGGAAAACGCTTACATACTCTTGTAGATCACTATCTTGGATAATTTGATACTTGTCAATTGTTTTGAGTTACTAAGTAGGTCATGTTTAAGCTTTTGTATCATGTAAGTAAAGCCATTAATGGAGAACTGCCGTAAAGCTTGTTGAAATTTGGTTTGTATAAGTGGTAATTCCAAGGTCTAGATATTTTCTAGTAAAAGGGTTTTGTTAACAAGGAAGACAGTGTGGAGTCTTATAATATTTCTGATATGTTGTCATATAAGTTCTTGTTGTACCGCTTGATAGTTTGTGTTTGCTTAAATAACCTTGCTAGCCTAAACTCTGTACTAAGCGGGAATGCTGCTTGTGCATCCAAATCCTTGAGCCAAAATCCATGCCATCTGTGTCCACCATACCTACCTATATGTGGTATTTTTCTGCCACTCCAAGTAAAATTTTCATGTGCTACCTTTAAACTATTCAAAATTGTTACTATTCCTTTTTGTGTCACTGTTTACCAAGCTCATGAGGACGTGGTAGATGTCTTGATTTCACTTGTCAATCAGGCTTTACCTCCAGACTAGCGGCATATACATCCACTTATCTATTAATTTTGCAAAAAGAGCTGGCAACAGGGTGCCCAGTCAGAATTAATTACAACTTTAACCGCTTAATCTCTTCACATTTTGTCAACTGAGCCTTCAGTGAAACATCTGCATGTGTAAACAAAAGAGGAAGAGGAATGATCTGCCTTGCTGGTAGAAATAACGTCCTTCATGGGAGCCGCACTTAAAAAGTCTGGTTGACAAGGGTCATACCGTACTGTCTACTACTGATTCGTTGACCAATTAACACACACCTCTCAAAATATTATTTTTTACTCTCTATATGATTTCAAAAACTAAAAAGCTCTAGCACATGATTTAATCCCTGCTTCCCTCTGCGAAGGGCCTTTCTTTTACTTTTATGTTGAGTCAGTTTTCCTACTTCTTTCTATCTCGACAAGCAAACACTAGTGTCAACTTTGGTACAACAATTGTTACATGCTAGCGTATTTGACTGATTATATTGCTTTGTATTGACAATATCCATGGGATAAATATGTTTGAGGTTGAAGCAAATGATGAAACTAAAATATTCCTTTGTGTTGGTCAAATACCTTTTACTTTGAAACTATTGCTTTGTGAGTTAACTCTTATGCAAAACTTATGAATCCAATGTCTTCAAAGTACTATTCATGAAAAGTTTTGCTCATATGATTCAGTTGTTTACTCATTGCTTATTTAATAGCAAACTATAGACCATTGACTTGGATCACTTCATTCATTCACATGTGCTTTACACTATTATTTGATCAAGATTGTGTGGTAGCATGTCACCTAAAAAATTATATTGTTTTTATCGTTTACCTACTCGAGGACGAGCAGGAACTAAGCTTGGGGATGCTTGATACGTCTCAAACGTATCTATAATTTTTGATGTTCCATGTTGATATTATGCATGTTGTTACATGTTTTATATACACTTCATAGCATTTTTACACATTTTCTGGGACTAACCTATTAACAAGATGCCACAGTGCTAGTTCCTGTTTTCCGCTGTTTTTCTGTTTCAGATAAGCTAGTCGAGGAATATTCTCAGAATTGGACGAAAATCAACGTACACCAATATTTCACCGACACGTCCACGGAGTCCAAAGGGGGGACGGAGAGGCGCCATAGGGCGGCCACGCCACCCTAGGGCGCGACCCACATGTCAACCGCGCCGAGGGGTAGCGTGGGCCCCTCGGTCGCCCTCCGACGCCGCCCTTTCGCCTATTTATTCCTCCTGCCCCAAAAACCCCAAATACCAGAAGGATTTTACGAGAAACACTCCAGAGCTCCGCCGCCATCGAAACTTAGTTTCGGGGGTCAGAAGATCTCGTTCCGGTGCCCTGCCGGGACGGGGATTGACCCCAGGAGCCATCTCCATCGACCACGCTGCCTCCACTTCGACTCCATGATGGTTTGTGAGTAGTTTCCTGATAACCCACAAGTATAGGGGGTGTATCGTAGTACTTTCGATAAATAAGAGTGTCGAACCCAACGAGGAGCAGAAGGTGTTGACAAGCGGTTTTGATGAAGGATTCACTGCAAATGCTCTCAGACAAGTTTTTAGGAGTTTTTGATATGACAGATAAATAGAGTACGAGTAAATAAAATGCAGTAGTAATAGTTGCAGCGAGTGGCCCAATCCTTTCTACAGCAAAGGACAAGCCGGTTGTTGTACTTATAATGACCAAACGTTCTTGAGGACACACGGGAATATTGTCAAGTGCTTTCGCTTCATATAGTTGATTAATCTTCATTGTTTTGATAAGTGTTGTGTGGGTGAACCTATGCTAATGCACCGCCCTTCCTAGGACTAATACATACTTGTGATTATACCCCTTGCAAGCATCCGCAAATACAAGAAAGTAATTAAGTTAAACTAACCACAGCCTTAAACTTTGAGATCCTGCTATCCCTCATGCATCGATATACCAACGGGTGTTCAGATTTATGTCACTCCGGCAACCCCACAATTGGCAAACGAATACACAATGCATTCCCCTAGGCCCATAAAGGTGAAGTATCATGTAGTCGACGTTCACATGACACCACTAGAAGAATAACACCACAACTTAAGCATCAAACCATTAAATATTACTCAACATAGTTCACCACTAACATCAAGACTTCTCCCATGTCCTCAAGAACTAAACGAACTACTCACAAGACATCATACGGAACATGATCAGAGGTGATATGATGATGAATAACAATCTGAACATAAACCTTAGTCCAATGGTTTCACCCAATAGCATCAATAACAAGAGTAATCAACACCGGGAGAGTTTCCCCTATGAAATAGACAAGATTCAGCCCTAGATGTTACAACGGAGACGGGGTGCAGCGGCGGTGATGATGGTGTTGGCGGTGGAGATGATGATGATGATGATCCCGATGAAGTCCAGCTCGATGACGGTGATGATGGCGATGATTTCCCCCTCCGGGAGGGAATTTCCCCCGGCAGATTTCTTCCTGCAGGGGAGCTCTTCGCTCTCTGGTGTTTTCCGCCTCGTGGAGGCGGCGGAATATTTCGATGGCCGTCCCCCGTGTGTTAGGGTTTCGAGGGGTCAAGTACGCGAAGGGGGAATGGCTGAGGTGGGCCAGGGCCCCCAAACCACCTGTCGGCGCGGCAGGGGGCACCACCGCGCCAAGGGGTGAGGAGGGCCCACCATGGCCCATCTCAGCTCCCCTTTTGGCCTCGACGGTGCTTTTTCCAGCAGAATCCTGACTCTGGTGTCCAATTCTCCATTATTCATCAAACATGCAAAATAGGTAAAATAACATAAGTAACACTTCTAAATATGAAATATATCGATGAATAGCAGTAAATTATGATATAAAATAGTGATGCAAAATGGACGTATCAACCCCCCCAAGCTTAGACCTCGCTTGTCCCCAAGCGAAAACTGAGCTCAGTAAACATGACCACAAGTTTATGGAGCAAAGTATCGATAAATAAAATACGGACAAGAAGCATCACATTCATTGATACACAAGTCATTCTAGACAGCAACTTCCCTTCATATAATCTAACTTGAAATAAGTAAAGGGAACCACGATGAAGTGCATAAAGAGAACCATGATTGGTGAAGGCAAACTTAAACTCTTGGTCAGAGAACAATTAACAGATCATACTTATCTTTCGAGAAGAGTCTTTATATCAGAGCTTATATAGCAGAACTTACATGCCTTAATCATAACAGTCTCCTTACAGTCATTGATAACCTTCAAAGTTATATTCATTCGGATAAAAGCTATTGTGCGAAACAAGGAAATGAGAGATATGATTAGAAGTATCAACACATATAACTAATTGGATCTCAACAACTCAAATGCTTGCTGGAGATAGAGAGGAATGGGTTTACTGACTCAACAATAATGTAAAAGATAGGCCCTTCGCAGAGGGAAGCAGGGATTAAATCATGTGCTAGAGCTTTTGAGTTTTGCAAAGCATATAGAGAGTATAAAAATAGTTGTTTGAGCTATGTATGTCGTTGTCAACGAATCGTAGTAAAGTGAACACTAACCCCTTGTCAACCAGACTTTCAAGAGCGGCTCCCATGAAGGACGTTATCTCTACCAGCAAGGTAGATCATCCCTCTTCTCTTTTGTTTACACATGTATTTTAGTTTCTTTATAGTTGACACTCCTCCCAACCTTTTGCTTACACAAGCCATGGCTAACCGAATCCTCGGGTGCCTTCCAACATTCACATACCATGGAGGAGTGTCTATTTGCAAATTAAGTTGCTTACTGATAAGTCAGGTAAAACATGTGAAGAGAATTATTAATGAAAGTTGTAGTAATTGGGACTGGGCACCCCATTTGCCAGCTCTTTTTGCAAATTGTTGGATAAGCGGTGTATATGCCACTAGTCCATTGGTGAAAGTCTGTTTGACAAAAGTGCTAGAGAAACTCTACAGAACCCTCATGAGCTAATAAACAGTGACACAAAACTAGGAGTAATAAATTTTGAATGATTTAAAGGTAGCACATGATGTATTTACTTGGAATGGCGCAAAATACCATATAGTAGGAAGTTATGGTGGACTCGAATGGCAATGGTTTGGCTCAAGGTTTGGATGTATGAGAAGCATTCCCTCTCGATACAGGTCTTTGGCTAGCAAGGTTATGTAGCAAGCATAAGAGTTGAGGGATACAAACAATTATACAAGTGATAAAAATAATCATGCAATCTTCCTTAGAAGCACAAATAGTTTAACTTAAGAATACTAAGCTTATGAGCTACAAAGAAAGAAAGATCATGGAATAATATATTTGCATGCACTCCCTCTCTCTCTACTTAAGTCTCAAAGTATTGTCTACTACTGACCAATGCTAAGTTTGCCAAAACCAAAAAGATTAACTTGGTGCTCTAAAAAGTGATCCCTATACTAACAACAAGGTTATCAATATGAAAGAGAATTGCAAGCTAAAATAAAGTATGCAGAAAGTAAATGATAAAACTTCTCATTAATATTTCATAACGGCAACTCACACCAAGGGATACATAGATAACCAACTAAAAGAGAGATACTTCCACATTGCAAACCATCATATAAGATAACTTCCCTACTCACGATATGACTTTATGGAAAAGTAAAAGGTAAAGATAATGATGTGATACCACGGCACTCCCCAAGCTTGGAACAAACCAAGGGGATGCCAATACTTATGATGAATTACTCCTTCGGTGGTGGTGGCGGTATGACTTGGATTGGAGTAAGAAACCGTTCCAGCATTCGGCGGAGTCTGATATTCTCTTCCTGGAGTATTTCCACCTCCCTTCGCAGGGCTCGGTATTGATCACAGAACTCATCTGTAACTCGAAGTACTTCCGTCACTGCCGGAAAAGAGCTGTAGTCCGGAATAGGTGGTATTGCTCCCTGCAGGTTATGAGAAAAAGCACGTCGAGCGTTAACCGATCCTACAAAGGTGGGCTTCCTGACTGCAGGCTGTTCTCCCTTTGTTGACGGCATCCCCTTTACTTCCTTCATGACGCTTTCATCTTTGCTCTTGACTCCCTCCTTCAGCTTGGGGTCTTGAGTCTCGTCTTCCAAAGGCTCCTTGCCCTTGTTGTTGTTGTTGTTGGAGACCATGGCGCTTCTAAATCTGAAAACAATATCTGGACAGAAACAGCTCGAAACGAAACACGATGAAAAGGCGAGATACAAACCTCGGGGGTTCGGGTCAGATATATAGCAAAAAGTTTTACAACATGAGGAAGGTACAGGAGGAAACCTGATCGGAGACGAGCTCCGGGGTGCTCAAACCACCAGAGCGCGGCTGGGGGCCCACCGCGCCGACCTATGGTTTGGGCACCACGGGTGCCGTCTCCCATCCAGTTCGGTCTCTTATTTTTCCATATTTAATAAAAACGACGAAAATATCTTCTAGAAAGTTATTCGCGAAACTTTTCTTACCGAAACTGTTACCTATTCGAATCGAATTCTGCAGTCCCAGAAAAATGTTCTTCAATGAAAGTTTCCGGGGTCACCACTTTAATTGTATCAACCTCTTCATTAATAGAATCTCCAGAAATATAATGCTTGAGTCTTTGACCATTTACCACTTGTGTAGAATTATCCTTCAATGAAGCAATTTTTATTGCACCTGAACGATACACCTCCACAATAACAAATGGTCCTTCCCATTTTGAGAGTAACTTTCCTGCAAAAAATCTGAGACGAGACCTATACAATAGAACTTTCTCACCAACATTAAATTCTCTTTTAAGAATTCTCCTATCATGCCATCTCTTAACTTTTTCTTTAAAGAGTCTAGCATTTTCATAAGCCTCACTTCTCCATTCATCTAAAGAACTTAAATGCAACAACCTTTTTTCACCGGCCAGTTTAAAATCTCTATTGAGTTCTCTCACTGCCCAATAACCTTTGTGTTCTAATTCTAAAGGCAAGTGACAAGCTTTACCATAAACCATTTTATAAGGAGACATGCCCATGGGGTTCTTATAAGCAGTTCTATAAGCCCATAAAGCATCATTTAACTTACTAGCCCAATTTTTTCTAGATTTATTAACAGTCTTTTGCAAGATAGATTTAATCTCCCTATTTGACAATTCTACTTGTCCACTAGTTTGAGGATGATAGGCTGAAGCAATTCTATGATTAACACCATATTTAGCAAGAGTCTTTCTAAAACCACCATGGATAAAATGAGAACCTCCATCAGTCATAAGATATCTAGGTACACAAAACCTAGGAAAAATGACATCTTGAAGCATTTTTAAAGAGGTCTCACCATCATCACTTTTAGTAGGTATAGCTTCTACCCATTTAGTAACATAATCAACAGCAACGAGTATATGAGTATTACCTTGTGAAGAAGGAAAAGGACCCATGAAGTCGAATCCCCAACAATCAAATGGTTCAATAACAAGAGAATAACTCATAGGCATTTCATTGCGTCTAGAGATATTACCAACCCTTTGACATTCATCACAAGATAAAATAAACTTTCTTGCATCCTTAAAGAGGGTAGGCCAATAAAAACCTGATTGTAGAACTTTCTGCGCAGTTCTATCTCCAGCGTGATGCCCTCCATAAGCACTTCCATGGCATTTCCTCAGTATTTCCTGTTGTTCATATTCAGGAACACATCTTCGCATAATACCATCGAGTCCTTCTTTATATAAGTGTGGGTCATCCCAAAGGTAATGCCGCAAGTCATAAAAGAATTTCCTTCTTTGCTGAGCTGAAAAGGTTGGAGGCAAGTACTTGGAAACAATAAAGTTAGCATAATCAGCATACCAAGGACTATCTCGCGAACTTACACTTATTGCAGCCAATTGTTCATTTGGAAAGCTATCATTAACAGGAATAGGATCATAAGGAATGCTTTCCAATCTAGACAAATTATCAGCAACAGGGTTTTCAGCACCTTTTCTATCTATGATATGCAAATCAAATTCTTGCAAAAGAAGTACCCATCTAATAAGCCTTGGCTTAGCATCTTTCTTTTCCATAAGGTATCTAATTGCAGCATGATCAGTATGAATAGTGACTTTCGAATCAACTATGTAGGGTCAAAATTTGTCACAAGCAAAAACTACAGCTAGAAATTCTTTTTCAGTAGTGGCATAATTCTTTTGAGCAGAATCAAGAGTTTTACTAGCATAATGAATAACATTTAACTTTTTATCTACTCGCTGCCCAAGAACAGCGCCTACAGCATAATCACTAGCATCACACATAATTTCAAAAGGTAAATTCCAATCAGGTGGTTCAACTACAGGAGCGGTGATTAAAGCCTTTTTCAAAGTTTCAAAAGCTTCCTTACAATCATCATCAAAAACAAAGGGTACATCTTTTTGAAGAAGATTAGTAAGAGGCTTGGAAATTTTAGAGAAATCTTTAATAAACCTCCTATAAAAACCAGCATGACCAAGAATACTACGAATACCTTTAACATCTTTGGGACAAGGCATCTTTTCAATTGCCTCCACTTTAGCTCGATCATCATCAAAAACAAAGGGTACATCTTTTTGAAGAAGATTAGTAAGAGGCTTGGAAATTTTAGAGAAATCTTTAATAAACCTCCTATAAAAACCAGCATGACCAAGAATACTACGAATACCTTTAACATCTTTGGGACAAGGCATCTTTTCAATTGCCTCCACTTTAGCTCGATCAACTTCAATACCTCTTTCAGAAATTTTATGTCCAAGAACAATTCCTTCATTAACCATAAAGTGGCATTTCTCCCAATTAAGAACAAGGCTAGTTTCTTCACATCTCTGCAAAACTTTGTCAAGGTTGTGCAAACAATTATCAAAGGAAGTTCCATAGACGGAGAAATCGTCCATGAAGACTTCCACAATTTCCTCACAAAAGCCATGAAAAATAGCAGACATGCATCTTTGAAAAGTAGCAGGAGCATTACATAAACCAAAAGGCATACGTCTATAAGCATAAGTTCCATAAGGACAAGTAAAAGTAGTTTTCTCTTGATCTTGCGCTCTCACAGCAATTTGAGAAAACCCAGAATACCCATCAAGGAAACAAAAGTGAGTTTTCTTGGACAACCTCTCAAGCATTTGATCAATAAAAGGCAAAGGATAATGATCTTTCTTAGTTACTTTGTTAACCTTTCTAAAATCAATGCACATCCTATAACCAACTACTACTCTTTGAGGAATTAGTTCATCATTTTCATTAGGAACAACGGTAATTCCTCCTTTCTTAGGAACACAATGCACAGGACTTACCCATCTACTATCAGCAATAGGATAAATAATACCAGCTTCAAGAAGTTTTAATACCTCATTTCTTACCACTTCTTTCATCTTGGGTATTAAACGACGCTGATGCTCAACAACAGGCTTTGCATCAGGTTCCATGTTGATGGCGTGCTGACATATAGTAGGAGAAATTCCCTTCAGGTCATCAAGAGTATATCCCATAGCTCCGCGGTGTTTCCTCAACACTCCCAATAACCTTTCCTCCTCTGTACCTGAAAGTTTAGAGCTGATAATAACAGGATATATTTTTTATCATCAATATAAGCATATTTAAGATTATCAGGCAGAGGTTTCAAATCAAAAACAGGATCCTCCTTGGGTGGCATTGTGGTACCCAAATCTTCCACAGGTAAATTGTGTTTGAGCATAGGTTGACGAAGGAATACTTCATCAAGCTCATTCCTTTCTTCCCTGAAGTTCTCACTTTCATGATTCTCCATATGTTGCTGCAAAGCATTGTTAGGAGCAAGAACAATAGATGCAAGTTGAGCAATTTCAAAATCCTCACTAGGCAATTCAGTTTCATAAGGTGCTTTAGCAAATTTAGAGAAATTGAATTCATAAGATTCACCAGCAAATTTAGTAAAGATTTTCTCTTTCTTACAATCTATAACAGCACCACAAGTATTCAGAAAAGGTCTACCAAAAATAATAGGACAACTATCATTGGCAGCCGACCCAAGTACAAGAAAATCAGCAGGGTATTTAGTCTTACCACAAAGGACTTCGACATCTCTAATGATACCAATTGGAGAGATAGTTTCCCTATTAGCAAGCTGAATAACCACATCAATCTCTTCAAGTTTACAAGGAGCAATTTCGTGCATAATTTCCCTGTAAAGCTCATAAGGAATAGCACTAGAACTTGCACCAATATCACATAAACCATAATAGCAATGATCACCTATCCAACAGAAAGCACAGGAACACTAGACTTCCTAGAACTTTTAGGATGTGAGACAATATTAGAAGCATCCTCACAAAAGATAATGTGTCTATCTTCTAAATTTTCAGTGACAAGATCTTTAACCAATGCTACAACAGGTTCAACAGTTATTTGCTCATCAGGTTTGGTAGTTTTTTATTACTTTTACTAACAACACCAGTTATGATAGTATGTTCCTTAATCTTATTAGGAAAAGGAACTTTTTCAATATAAGGTTCTGGAATAATGCGATCAGCAACATTAACCTCAACACCTTTAGATATATGAGAAACAGATTCATCTTTATATGGTTCATGATAATTTTTAAAACCCTCCTTCGGCAAACCGAAATAGGAAGCAAAGGCTTTATAAAAGTTTGCAACAATTTGAGAGTCAAGACCATAAGTAGTGCTAATTTTGCGATAATCATCAGTATCCATAAATTTTTAACACACTCAAAGTCATAGTTTATACCTGACTCCCTACCTTTGTCATTCTCCCATCCTTCAGTGTTCTCCTGAATCCGATCAAGAAGGTCCCACTTAAACTCTTCTTTATTACGAGTGAACGATCCAGCACAAGTGGTATCCAATAGAGTTTTATCTTGAAAGGAGAGTCTTGCATAAAAGTTATCAATAACAATATTACCAGGAAGCTCATGAATGGGACATTTGAGCATTAATGCCTTCAATCTCCCCCACGCTTGAGCGATACTCTCTCCATCATAGGGCCAGAAGTTATATATGAGGTTCCGATCCTTATGAATCTCACTTGGAGGATAGAATTTGGAGTAAAAGAGAGGTACAATTTCCTCCCATCCAAGAGAATACCCATTCTTCAGCAGTTTATACCAATGTGCAGCTTTACCAGACAGTGATAGAGAGAATAATTTCTTCTTAACTTCTCCCATCGAGATACCTGCACACTTAAATAACTCGCACAATTCATGCAGAAATAACAAATGATCTCCAGGATGGACAGTTCCATCTCCTGCATAGCGGTTATTTGTGACACGTTCAACAATTTTCATAGGAATTTTGAACGGTATTACCTGCTCATCTGGCGCCTCCTCTACTACCTTAGCAGTGGTAGTTGTTTTCCCAAATAGGAATTCAAGAGAAGACCCCTCCATAATGAGATATAGCAGCAGGCAAAAATAAAAACAGCACGTACAATAAATGTTTCCCTTACCAATTCCACTTACCAATAGCGCTACACTCCCCGGCAACGGCGCCAGAAAATAGTCTTGATAACCCACAAGTATAGGGGGTGTATCGTAGTACTTTCGATAAATAAGAGTGTCGAACCCAACGAGGAGCAGAAGGTGTTGACAAGCGGTTTTGATGAAGGATTCACTGTAAATGCTCTCAGACAAGTTTTTAGGAGTTTTTGATATGACAGATAAATAAGTACAAGTAAATAAAATGCAGTAGTAATAGTTGCAGCGAGTGGCCCAATCCTTTCTACAGCAAAGGACAAGCCGGTTGTTGTACTTATAATGACCAAACGTTCTTGAGGACACACGGGAATATTGTCAAGTGCTTTCGCTTCATATAGTTGATTAATCTTCATTGTTTTGATAAGTGTTGTGTGGGTGAACCTATGCTAATGCACCGCCCTTCCTAGGACTAATACATACTTGTGATTATACCCCTTGCAAGCATCCGCAAATACAAGAAAGTAATTAAGTTAAACTAACCACAGCCTTAAACTTTGAGATCCTGCTATCCCTCATGCATCGATATACCAACGGGTGTTCAGGTTTCTGTCACTCCGGCAACCCCACAATTGGCAAACGAATACACAATGCATTCCCCTAGGCCCATAAAGGTGAAGTATCATGTAGTCGACGTTCACATGACACCACTAGAAGAATAACACCACAACTTAAGCATCAAACCATTAAATATTACTCAACATAGTTCACTACTAACATCAAGACTTCTCCCATGTCCTCAAGAACTAAACGAACTACTCACAAGACATCATACGGAACATGATCAGAGGTGATATGATGATGAATAACAATCTGAACATAAACCTTAGTCCAATGGTTTCACCCAATAGCATCAATAACAAGAGTAATCAACACCGGGAGAGTTTCCCCTATGAAATAGACAAGATTCAGCCCTAGATGTTACAACGGAGACGGGTGCAGCGGCGGTGATGATGGTGTTGGTGGTGGAGATGATGATGATGATGATCCCGATGAAGTCCAGCTCGATGACGGTGATGATGGCGACGATTTCCCCCTCCGGGAGGGAATTTCCCCCGGCAGATTTCTTCCTGCAGGGGAGCTTTTCGCTCTCTGGTGTTTTCCGCCTCGTGGAGGCGGCGGAATATTTCGATGGCCGTCCCCGTGTGTTAGGGTTTCGAGGGGGTCAAGTACGCGAAGGGGGAACGGCTGAGGTGGGCCAGGGCCCCCAAACCACCTGTCGGCGCGGCAGGGGGCCCCACCGCGCCAAGGGTGAGGAGGGCCCACCATGGCCCATCTCAGCTCCCCCTTTTGGCCTCCTCCATCTTCTGGTAAAATAGGAACTTCCATATGTCTCCTTCGATTTATTGATCTTCAGAAATAGTGCATCTCGACGGTGCTTTTTCCAGCAGAATCCTGACTCCGGTGTCCAATTCTCCATTATTCATCAAACATGCAAAATAGGTAAAATAACATAAGTAACACTTCTAAATATGAAATATATCGATGAATAGCAGTAAATTATGATATAAAATAGTGATGCAAAATGGACGTATCATTTCCCTATGGACTACGGGTTCTTGGCTGTAGCTAGTTGGTACTCTCTCTCCCATGTTGTTCAATACAATAGTCTCATGAGCTACCGTACATGATTGAGATTCATCTGATGTAATCGGTGTTGTGTTTGTTGGGATCCGATAAATTGTGGAATTATGATCAGTGGTTCATCATGTTATCATACTTATGTTTTATTTAATATCCTGCATGCTCTCCGGTACTTGTGGTTATCCTGATCAAGTAGTTGCCTGCATCTCCAAGAGGGAGTATTTATGCTCGATAATGGGTTCATGCCTCCAGTAATCTGGGCGAGTGACAGCAACGTCTAAGGTTGTGGATCTGCTGTTGCCACTAGGGATAAAACAACGATGCTATGTCTACGTGTCATTTCCATTGTTTACATTACGCGCAATTCTTAATGCAATAATCTGTTGTTTGCAACTTAATACCAACTGGGGACACGGATGTTAACCTGGCGGTGGATTATTAGTCATAAATGCAGTTGGATAACGGTCTATGTATTATGTTGTAATGCCCGATTAAATACTACAGTGAACTTTATCTTATCATAATATGCATTGTCATGCCCTCACAATTTTATCAATTGTCCAACTGTAATTTGTTCACCCAACACATGTTATTCGTTTGGAGAGTTACCTCTAGTGTAGATAGCTGGGAACCCCGGTCCATCTGTAATCATCATTGCTTTCCTGTCAACTCCACGCAAGCAACTATTTTCTGGTGTCATTACTTCTGTGTTACTGATACTGTTGCTCTCATATTACTGCTGCTTCCACATCACGTTTGTTACAAGTGCTTTCCCAGGTGTGGTGGAATTGACAACTCCGCTGCTAAGGTTTATAAGTATTCTTTGTCTCCCCTTGTGTCGAATCAATAAATTTGGGTTTTACTTCCCTCGAAGACTGTTGCGATCCCCTATACTTGTGGGTCATCACTTACCAAGTCTCATGATCAACTCCAAACTCAACTATCTAAAATTATTGTGCCTAGCTCTTCTACTTCCTCTTGTAATCATGCTAATATTATTGAGGAAAATGCTAGGTTGAATGATGAGCTTGCCAAGTTGTCTTCTTCCATTTCTAAAGTTAATGATGCTTGTGCTACTAACTCCATTTCATGTGAAGCATCTATTTTGAAGGAGAATGTTGAGCTAAGGGCTCAACTTGGTTTGTTAACTAGCAAGTATGAGAAGTTGGAAGAAAGTCATGAAAAGCTCTCTAGCTCTAATGAGGATCTTCTAGCATCCCATGCTAGGCTAAAGTTAGCTCGTGAGGCTATCACTACAAAGGTAACATCTTGTGAGCCTCATACGGACAAAGGCACAACTTCTACTAAAAATATTTTATTGCCTTGTGCTAGTCCTAGTAATTCTTTATCTCATACTTTTGCTAAATCTTGTGATGAATTACTTTCCGTGCCTTGTTGCTCTAACAACGAAACATCTACTTCCTCTAGTATTTGTGTTGATACTAACCATGTAGAGGAATTAAAAGAGCTCAAGGCACAAGTCACTTCTTTGAAGAAAGATCTGGAAAAGCGTCATGATGGGAAGTCTAACTTGACAATATCTTGAGTGTACAAAGACGCCCCAATGACAAGAGTGGACTTGGATTCAACTCCAATATCAAGAACAAGTCCAAGTATAACAAGAAGAAAAAGGGCCAAGAACAAGTTAAAGATTTGGCCAAGATTGTTTGCTTCAAGTGCAATGTTGAAGGGCACCATGTTAGATCTTGCCCTTTGAAGAAGAAGTCTCTTAGTGAGAAGCAACAAGGGAAGAGGCCTCAAGCTCAAACTCAAGTTCCTCAAGTTGAAGAACGGCCACTTCCCAAGAAGAATCAAGCTACCCCTCCTCAAGTCGAGATTCCAACTAAGAAGAAGGAGGAAGACAATGTTGCTACATATGCCGTGAGAAGGGCCACTTTGCTTCTTCATGCACTAATGGTACCTCATCCAACCCTATTATAATTGATGATGTTTATTCTCTTCGAAAGTATAAGGTTGGCAATGTGTTTGCGAAATGTGTTGGTACTCAAAGTGGTGTCAAGAAAAGAACCATTTGGGTTGCCAAGCCTATTGTGACAAACCTCTTAGGACCCAACTTGGTTGGGGACCAACAAGCTAAAACTTGATCAATAGGTGTGGTTGGAGGGCATTGGAGACTTGGCTACATCATGAAGAATTAAGGGATATTCATCAATTATATTCTCTCAAGCCAAGTCATTTGGGTTATATTGTTCTATCTCTTATCCAATGTTCCTCCTTGCGATAACTTGTGCTTATATCATATATTCATTGAAAGTTGTTTGCACCCTTGCTAGTGTTTGTATATGTTGTGCTCTCAACTTACTTATCTTGAGAAATCAAGTATGTGTATGTTGGTTTGCACACCATTTACTTGTTTTGAGCCTTATTGCTTTTATTTGCTATCTTATCTTGTTGGCTCTCTTTGAGAGATTAATGGACTATTCCATTTTGGGAGAGTGATATGCTTCGTGCGCTTCACAATCCTAAAAATGTGTGTACATGAGAAATACCACTTAGTGATGATATATCTATATCATCTATTCTCTATGTGGTATGTCATGCTCACGAGAAATTCAAATTCTATAATGTCCATTAATTATCTCTAGTTGGTTTGTTTGCCTCTTGTTTAAAAGAAATGGATTATCACATTATGGGGAGTAATAAGCTTTGTGCATATTACAAGCCTAGAAAATGTGAACATGTGAGGTTTTGCCACCTAGAATTGATGTTGTTAATAGTCTTATTCCTATGTGGCATGTTGCTCAAACAAGGTCCATTTTTTCTTATTTGCTTTTAGTCTCTCACTCTTTTGGATCTAGTTTGTGATGGAAGTTCTTGGTATGGCTTTCCCCAAATATGTTCTCATATATCTTTTTGGGAAACCAATTACTTCAAGCTACTCTTTGTAGTTGCTTTGCATGATCGCGTGAATATTGAAGCTATCAAGAATATCTATCTATCTAAGCATGTTTTTTAATTCCTATCATTTGCCATATGCTTATTTGTTGTGAAGTTGGTCTTGAATATCATTCATATACACCATCGAGAAATATCTCCATTTACTCCTTGTCCATGACAAGTGATACTCATAATTGTGGTGGAATTTGTAGACCATCTTCATTTTGGCTTTTGAAGTTGACTTGCCTTATTTTATTGCCAAGGTTTTGTTTTGAGTTAACTCCCGTTGTCTTCCTTGTATCTTTTGGATCCTCTTTGCTCTACTCAAATTTTGTCTTATGCTTTCTTGAGGTAGGAAAGGAATGATCCCACTCTTGTGTATTTACATTAAAAGTCATACTTCTAGATAACGCATTATTCTTGGGGAAGCTATCCTACATTGAGTAGAACACCATTCTTTAAATTGGTTTTGGATCTTATTGCTCTTTCTTGAACATGACTATTGTTTAAATAATATATATGGAGAGTGATGATCTCATTTGTGTGCATTTGTATTCAAATACAAGATCATAAATAATGCACACATATTGGGGAAGCTATCCTATATGCTTTTGAACATTAGTTGTCTTCAAATTAGCTTTTTATCCCGATGACGTGTCTCTTTGGAAGACAAACATTTTTCGTCTTGGTACTTTGTGCCATCATGAAAAGTGTAGAGGGTTTGATTTATTCCATGATCCTATTTTCATTTGGTATGTTTTCAAATTGGTACCTTCAATCATGTGTTGATTTGGGTCTTTGATATATTTTGGGCAGTTCGTTTTCTTGTCACACTTGGGTGTGCCTTCTTGGTTTAATTGGTGTTGTGTCCAAATTGTATCTCATTTGGTCCTTGAAAGTCTTGTGCATGCGTATTTATTATATGTATATCTTTTGGCATGCTTACTTTTGTTGATCCAATATATAGGATAAACTCCATCAAATCCTAAATGGCTAAGATGTGCATGAAATTCAATTTCATATCAATATGCACATATTTATGTGGAATTTGTCCTATGTATTGTAGTTGCTCTAACTACTTTGGACCCAATGAGTTTGGGACCATGGTGTACTTGAATTTGTTTTAGGTACATTTGGAGATGCATTGGAAGCTTGTCTCATTTACAAGGAAGATGTTATCACCATGTGCTTATTGGAGCCAAGCTTGGATGATCGTGAACTCTTATCTTCTACATCACCCAATGCTATCTCGGTATCAAGTATCTACCTCATGCATACATTTCTAGCTTTCAACATTGTGTAGGTTGTATCTTGGCATGAATCTCCTTTGAGGTGCTTTGGCCGTGGCTCTTGCAAAGTTCTTATCAAAACAACTTTATTGCAAATATGGGCAAGCTGGGAAGATTACATATCAAGGGGAATATATATAATCATTTTCATGGTTCACCAATCCCAAATATGTTAATCTAGCACATTTTACTCTATGTCTCGCATATGAAATATTGATGTTTTTTCAAAATCATTTGCCTCTTGCGATACTTGTTATCTTTCTCGGAGCATCCCTTTTATCACCTTATCCCTTGTGGATATTTCTGATGCTATGATGAGTGTGTGTTGGAAGTTCATCTGTATATCCCTTTAAGATAAAATTGAGCTTTGTGCTATGCTTTCTCTTCCTTTGTACCTATTTTGTGTGTACTTGTTTCTTTGTAAACTTATATCTTCTTGATTAGTGTCTACTTAGAAACTTATACACATGAGAATAGTTACATCTTTAATTGGTATTTCATCTCTTTAGTGACCACCCTTTATTGCTTTTGATTCTTTGGAGGTTTCTAAAAGGCACAAGCTTTTATTTTTCTTTTGATATTCCTTTTTTTTGCATCTTAATAAGCTTGTGGACCTATTTGCTATTCTCTGGATTGTGTGTATGGGAAAGACATAATATGCACTATATATGTGCCTCTTATATTGAGACTATGATGATACTTCTCTCATCCTTGTATTAGTCTCCTAAAATGTCTTTCCATGACACACCCATCTCTTTTCGTTTGAGCAAGTCTTTATTTGTTGCTTCTTGCTATTGTTGCTCAACATTTTGTTTGTTGCAATGTATTGCTTCTTCTCATATTTAAGCTCTCTTGCACTTATTTGTGTTCGAAATTATCTAGGAGGGAGTGATGATTCCATGTTGTGCACACTATATTGAAATTCAAATCCTCCTTTGTGCACGTACCTTGGGAGTTCCCTCTAGATTTTTAGAACACTTGTTGGATCCTTTTGATTGCTTGTTTCTTTCGTTAAAATATCTTTCTCTTTGATATTCTTTTGCAATTTTTGGATCCTCGGTATAGTTTGATCTCCCTCCATCTATTTGTCAATAGATATGTGCATTTGATTTCACTCATATCATGAGAAATGCACACATTATGGGAGAGCTCTTATTATATTGGCCTTCTTAATTTTTCACCCATTTCGGCAATGGATGCCAATGGGGGAGAAATTTAGAGGGTTTATGGGAACATGGTTTTGTTCTCTTGCATCCTTGCTTTTTGCTATTTGTGTTGCTTGGTTGCTTAATTCATTATATAAACCCTCGTAAAAGGGATTGTCATCAATTACCAAAATGGGGGAGATTGAAAGTGCATGTTGCCCCCATGCGTGGTTTTGGTAATTAATGACAATCCTTATGGACTAATGTTTGTATTGAGATATTCTTATAGGTTTGTCCATTGGCATCGCTTGAACTCCATGTGTTGGATTCAAGGTTGTAGGCCATCAAGATCATTGATTATAATGGACATATTTAATATGATCAAGAAAAAAAGATACAAGGTTGATCAAGTCCAAGTGCAAAGAGTGGATTCAAGTTGATCAACACACGAAGTTAAATGATGTACCATGTGGGATCATGTGATCCAATGGTATGGTATCTTTCCATGAGCTTGCATCAAAAGGAAAATTTCATATAGCTCATGGAGAATGACGTCAAGTGGTGATCGTCATCAAGATTGAGAAGTGCAAATTCAAGAGAAGCATCTCAAAGAAATCTTAAGCTTGAAGCTTGCCACCCTTTTGGAGATAATGATCAAGTGAAGAGGTGCCTAAGAGAGACTCTCCCATAGTGGTGTATGGGGGAGCGATATGTGAGTCTTCACCAAGCAAAGTGCAATCAAGAAAGGTGGTCCACTTGAAGAGATCAAGATCGTCCTCATCTAGCTCAAGTGGAATGCGCAAGGCAAAGGTATGATCTTGATAGAGTTTCTATTTTACCGGACTCATGGTGTTAGTGGGAGACCGGGTTATAGGATAGATGCCGTACTATCAAGAGGGGCTCTCAAGTGAGTAACTTGATCGCATCTTTGTGGAGAGCTCAAACCTTTGCATACTTGGCATATCATCTTTCTTGGTTCTTATTTGGCTTTTATCCATATGAGGATTTAGAGCTTGGTTCATCTTCATGCCAAGCTCTAGTTCATCAAAAACGGATTTCATATGAATATCTTGTTGCGTTTTTGATGTTGGAGGTTTTACCGGTTTGTCTTTTCTAAAGAGGTCAACCTCCTCACATGATGGACTATGATGTTTCTCTGCATGATCTTGTAGAGCTCTTCGTTGCGATTCCAATGAGCCCAAGATCATCAAAATCGGAGTCCGGATGAAAAAGATATTGCAGTTTTCGTTTTGCTGTTTCTGTCAGTTTTCAGCAAACCAGATATTCCGGTCTTGGTAGACCGGATTTTCCGGGTTTAGTTGGGACAGTTTTTCTAGAAAATCAGGTAAGGACTTCACGGCGTGAGCCTCTGTACTTGGCCGGATATGTGGGTCAGGGACCGGATATTCCGGTCTAAGTGTGGCTGCAACGGCTATTTTCATGGGAGGGGCTATAAATACCCCTCCCCTTCATCAAGCTTGGTCTAGCACGTTTTCCCCTTTCTCTCCCACCATTGTTCACCTTGGAAAGCTTGCCTCCCTCTCAATTCCTCCCATGATTCTTGCATATCTTTGAGGGAAAATTGAGAGGAGATCTAGATCTACAATTCTACCAATCCATCTCTCCTCTAAGTGTGGGGAACCTAGTGGATCTAGATCTTGGAGTTCATTTGTTGAGTTCTTCTTTGTTCTTCCTCTTCTCTCCCCATAAGCATTAGTTGCTTTTGGTGGGATTTGGGAGTGAAGGACTTGAGCACTTCTTGTGTTCTTGTCTTTGCTTTTGTGCATCGGTTTGCTCTCCACGAAGATTCGTGGAAGTGAAAGTTTGTGAGTTTGTTACTCTTGGGTCGTTGGACCCTAGACGGTTCGTGGTGCTTGGGAGCTCCCAATCCTTTTGTGGGTTGTGCCTCAAGTTTGTTGTAAAGGCTCCGGATTCCGCCTTGAAGGATTCCGATAGTGGAAGGTGAACCGAGCTTTTGTGCGAGGTTCATCGGAGAATAGGGTGAGGCCATTTGTGGCGTTTGAGTTTGAAACTCACACCCCTCCAACGAGACGTACTCCCCTCAAAAGGAGGAACTCGGGAATACATCATCGTCTCCGCGTGCCTCGGTTATTTCTATACCCGAGCTCTTTACTTATGCACTTTACATTGTGATAGCATTCGTGCTTGAAGTCTTATATCTTGCTATCACCTTGTTACTTGTCTTTCTTAGCATAAGTTGTTGGTGCACATAGGTGAACCTAGTATATTTAGGTTGTATGCTTGTTAAATTAAAACACCTAGTTTTATTCCGCATTTATCAAGGTTAAACCGGAAAAGTTTTAAATCGCCTATTCCCCCCCCCCCCCCCCCCCCCGAGGCGACATCGTTGTCCTTTCATAGACGATGCTGGAGACAAGAAAAAATGGAAGTTCGTTTTGTCGAACAAGAGATTCCATGGAGTAGAACATGATGGCCACGCATGGACGTGGATGGAGCCATGAGGTAATTATTTTCCAATATATGGAAACTTCTAGGAGGATTAACTATATTTCATACTTTGCTAGAAAGAAAATCAACATGTCGCCTTAACGTTGCCTGAGTCCACCGCTGCCGACATATTTGTGACATCGACTGTGCTCAATTTTGCTAAAGATTGTTGAGGAGGTAATCAAATTAGTTTGTAAAAAAGAGGTTAGGTGTATTGGTAGTTAGTTTGTTGTTCAGTAAGAGATTATCTACCAATATAAGGAAAAGTTGACATGAGGCGTGGATGAACCACCCCCAACTCTTATTTAACAGTAAGATTCAATATTGATAGCTATAACGACTAACACATATTTGACAACTAGCATGTAGTGTAATGTACTTCAAAATCAAATATAGTTACATATACTATAACTTGTACAGAAAAATTATCCATATGGCCGGTCTTCATGTATCTTATAAAATAATTTTAAGAAATGGTAGTTGACGTGATTAAATTTTGACTCTATGTCTCTACCTTTGAGTGAAACGGTATGTTATGCCTGCCAATGGTCTCCAACTCTTCATGACCCCGAATGAAGGCAAGCCCTTTTAAACAGAAGAAATGTTTATTTCTCTCAAGTACAACGGCGCGAAAGGTTGTGCTTCGAAAACACTTCAGCTCATAACCTTGCACTAGACTTGCGGTCAACGTCAGTGCCTATAGTGGGAGAAATATAACTAAGGAACACCACTTTCTTTTCGCCCCAGCACCAATTCATTCACCACAAGGAATAGAAAGGTGTGAATTTCTTGCACGATATCTTATGCTTGATCTGACTTTCCCTTGCTTAAGAATAGTGCTGCCATCGATTCAGGAAACAAACGTTTTAAGATGACGTTTTAGGATAGCTGTTCCTCACCATTCAAGAAAAATACAAAGAAAACAGACCTTTATACGCCATGATGACCTACCATCTTTTATACGATTTATTTAATTTCCTAGTGGAGGAAAATCTTTATTTGCCAGCCACCGGTTCTTCTGAAAACCATATAGAAGGAGAAGCACGCAAGCAAGTGGAATAGCACACCACAAACAGCACCAATTATTGGTCAACCAGCAACAGCCATTCAAGCCTCTGACCTGATGATAGAATTTCAGAGAGCGCTGAATCCAAGAGACAGAGTGTTAACTCCGTGCACATGCACAGATCACAAGGTCAGCTTACAGCATTCATGGCAACAACACTCTATCTCTCAACGGTGTTTTCTTCTTCAAGAATGTACTCCCTCGGTTTCAAATTACATGATTTTCATTTGCCCACATGTGGATGTATCTAGACATATTACAAGTATAGATATATCCACATTTAGACAAATGGAAGTCATTTAATTTAGAACGGAGGGAGTCATGGTGGGCATATTTCCCGATCCCGAATCCCGATCCCGAACCCGAATATCCCGAACCCGAAAATCCCGATCGTATTCTCGGGAAGGTGATCTGATTTCCCGAAACTATTTTGGGAAATTCGGGATTGGTGTGCTGAAACCCGAACATCCCGAATATCCCGAAAAAACAGAAAAGCCCAGAGGCCCAAGTGCGTGCCGCAGTGTATTCAGCCCATGAGCCCAATCCCACCTCCATCTAGATGCGTGACCTAGTTCTCCATCTCCAATCTCACCCAGTTGACCAGTTCACAGTCCCCCTACCCCGACCCCGAGCAGCCGCCGCAGCGCCGGTGCGGGCGTGCGGCTGCGCAGGTCAGCCGCCGGCGCACCTTCGACCGGCGCTTCCCCACGCCAAACTCCGCCAGCGGCCGGCGCCCTCAACTTCCCTAGGCGGCCAGGCCCCAGCCACAACACGGCAGGACCGCCGGACCGGCGACCGGCGTCTTCCACGTCCCCGACCCGACGACGAGACGAAGGAGATGAGCCGACGCAGCGCCTCCATCCTCCCCTCCCCGACGCCTCCATCCTCCCCGACCCGACGCAAGCTGCACCGCCGGCTCAATTGATATTATGGTTGTCTTGTTTTATGCTGAAATACTGCCGAAATGTTGGTGAAATGTTGCTGAAATGCCGTCGAAATCTGAAACTTTTGCTGTCATTTTTGCTCTGAACTTCGGGATATCCGGGAATTCCCGATCCCGATCCCGAAATTCCCGAATCCCGAATTGGCGGGAATCAAATTTCCGCATGTAAATTCGGAAGTCAATTTGTGAATCCCAAACTTTGTTTTTCCTGAATTTCCCGTCCCGAAATTTCGGGAATTCCCGAACGCCCTCTGATGGGAGGGAGTATATCTCAGCAGATAAGGCTCGCAACCTGGCAATGTCTGGCTGCCTTCTGCTGATGAGATCAATTTTTCATTCAACACGGGGTAGCTGAGCCCCTGGGATGTCAGTTGAGAGGTCAACACAGCAAACGATTATTCTGACCAAATAAACAAACCCCTTTGCATCTTTGCCAAGGAAGTCTCCTTCTAGAATCACCAAAGTCCAACTTGGATTCAGTCTCCCGTGCACACGCACGGTAACTGTAAAGTGTGAACAAAGAAGAAGTTGCACATACGCAGAGGTCAAAGAAACATGACCAATCGGTCTCATCATATTCAGTTATTAATAATTGAACAAATCCTCTTTTACACGGGCGATTCATCGTGATTCAACTGTGCCAAAAGCCCAAACCCCAGAAATCCGACCCAGTGCTTTGGTTGATATTGTACAGTGGCAGCTGGGCGAAGAAGAGTGGAGTTGGGAGTAGTAGAAGAGTAGCCGCGCGAACTGCTCAAAGCCCTGCAAGAGCCTCTCTCTCTATATATGCGTTCCTCTGTCTAGCCTAGTAGTATATCTATTTACACACACGATCTCCAGATCCTGCCCTCCAAGGAGATGACGATGACCGACACGTCGTCGTGGTATCGCCGACGGTCGCCTTGCGGGATCTCGATCAGTTCATGGAAGTCCATTCCTGCAGCAGCAACAGCAAGAAATGTGAGAAAGGAGGCCAACTACTGAGCTGGTTCAGCTTGATCATCTAGAAGTTCAAAAGTTACTGCGATGACTTTATATTTGCTGGCTGGGCATACCTGCTTTGTTTGCTGCCCGGAAAAGCACTTCCTCGACGAGGTGTTGCGCAGGGTCGCCTTCGGGTGTTGTTGCTATGAACATTTCAACCTGAGCAACCGCCTCCTCGTTTGTGAAGTACTGGTAGAGACCGTCTGAGGACAGTATCAAGAATCTATCCCTCGTGCTGAGCTTGTGGTGGTAAAGGGACGGATTGCACGTGATGTATGGGGACGACCCGACGTAATCGATTCTGAACATCTCCAGTAGTGCATCATTCCATTTCGGCTGTAAAAAATAGCAATGACTGTCAGCACATGGATAATTTTCATGGTCAGAAGTTGACACTTGCATTGTAATTTGTAAAACGTTAAACGAACAGTTTGCAGCTCAGACAGTTCTATCAGATATCCCTGACTCGGCTACCTGCTGACACATTTTACCGGCACATATGATATATCAGGAGAAAGGACTCCCATGCCATGCGAGTGCGATCCTCGACAAGGCATCAAACCGGAATAGGATTCGTGTTGCTTAACTTTCAGAATATTTTCTTGTTGACAGAACATTGCAGATCTCCGTGTTCTTTTCATCAGATTGCTCACTTCAGGTCCAAGAAAGAGACTTCCCTCTTGGACACCAGCAAGATCGATTTTGCAATTTGATAATAGAGAATGATTCCTACTTAGAGAACCGACAAGACTTTCACATGGCAAGGAGAGACGTGCCTTCCTTGAAAGCCACTCCAATCGCTAGCTTTCTGGCCACATTTCAGTACTGCGCAAGTCCATTCTTTGCACTTGGACAGAAGTAAAAGGAACCTCGTTTTCTTTGGAGGGGCTTCTCCTACAATTGTTTCGATCTGGCTGTACACGTGGTGACCCACGAATTGAGATAAACTATTCGTGGTTTGAAAATTCTGCCGGCCGAAGTTAGTCTATGGTGTCAACGTCAACTACAAGGTCAGTTCAACGACGATGGCCATATCAAGAATTTAGAAACTGACAGTGGACAATTCTCCAAAACAAAATGTTAGAACTGACAGTGGTTTCGTTTTATTTTCAACTTTGGACCGATTGTACCAGATCTTATTTCCCATTTTCCACTGAGCTTGCTTAACCATGACTTTAGTTACGAGTTGACTGAGAATATCAGCAGAATTGACTCACTCTGCACCTGATAAAATCAGGTTCAGACGCTGTGCTTTCTCGACATTTCACATTTCAATGTCAACTAAGAAGAAATACCAATGAATTATTCCAGACTTAAGGCTTACTGCGCCATCCAGCATACTTCCAAAAATAAAACTAAGCCATGTTACTGTAGTTTATCAACCGATTGCAGACTTAATAAACCAATTGCAGAGCGTAATCATACTCACAGAAGGATATATTATCTTTTGTTGCAAAACTGACATGATCAAACATAAGCTAACCTGTTTCAAGAATCCGGCGCCAAATGCTCTCGTCACCTTCAGCGAGCCCTTCACACGGTCCTTGGAGATCGCCGACGGATCATCAGGGTGCTCATTTCGTATTCTGCGAACCTCCTGCATTGATAAACTACTATCAGACCAAGAACAGACACTCGATGAATTTAGCCTGAATCATGTCGCTGCGAGCCAATTAAATCACCTCCGGCATCGAAGTGCTATGATCCGACGTAAGCTGCACGGCAGACAAGCACGGCGACAGACCGTCGAAGGAACCCTCGCTGACATGCTCGAGATCAACGCTGTCCATGGTCGCCAAGACGGCCCGGCTATCGCCGACGCCCATGACGTACATGTCCTCCCCTTTCATAAGCATGGAGAGCACGCAGGAGCCCATGAGCGCGAGCTCGGGGAACTCGCCGACCATCTTGTCGGCGACACCCAGGTAGGCCTCCTCGGTCTTGCGGAGCGCGCGCGCCAGCGCCTTGAGCACGGCGATGTGGTCGTGCTCACCGTCGCTGCTCCGAGGAGGGTGGGAGTTCTGCGTTGGCGGTTTGAGGCTGGAGCAGTCGTGCTGGTCCCACTCGCACCTCCACCGCCGCTGCTGCTCGTCGTCGTCGTAGTCGGTGCTGCTGGTGCCGCGCGGGGGCCTGTCGCGGCGCGCGCGGCGCCGCCGCGTGCACTGGTCCTGGTGGTCGGGCGCCGTGGTGCTGGGGCGCTGGTCCGACGGCTGGTCGTCCCAGAGCAGGCCACGGAGCTCGCGGTGCACGGCGGCGTAGAGGTTGGAGACGAGGAAGTCGGTGGCGTCGGGGCCGTTGAAGCCGTCGTAGATGCCGACGAAGACCCAGCCCCGCTCCTCGGAGACGACGACGTGGACGCGGTCCTCGCCCGCCTTCCCCTGCGCCCACTGCAGGCCGTAGGAGTCGCCGCCGCAGGCCGCGATGGCCGCGGCGGCGGCGTCGGGGGAGCCGAGATCCCCGGCGCCCCCCTGGAACCGGTCGGCGCGCGAGAGCAGCGCCCGCGTGAAGTCCCGGATTCGGCGGCCGCCGTGTGAGAGGCTGCGGCGGAGGGCGGGGACAGCGCCGCCGGCTCCGCCAATACGTGCAGACGCGGCCGGGCCTGGGAGTGGGCCCGAGAGGAGCGCGCCGTCGAGGGGGCCAGAGAGGAATCCCCGCTCGATGGGCCCGGAGAGGAACCCGCCGCCGGAGGCGAAGGGCGCTGAGATGGGCCCCGACGGGAACCGCGGCACCGGCTGCAGCGGCACGGCGGCGAAGGACTCGGAGCTCTCGAACCCGGATGACACGGTGGCCGAGGAGTCGTCGGGGAGGAGGAGGAGCGCGGAGGTGGAGAGCGGGGTGGAGACGTTGGCGGAGAGCGCGGCGCCCGAGATGGCCCGGAACGTGGTGGCCTGCGCCTGAGCCTCCTCGGCGGCGATGGTGGCGTCGGCGACGAGGTCGTCGTCGTGGGGGGAGTAGTGGGCGGCGAGCTTGTCGGGGCGGACGTAGCAGAAGGAGTGGCCGAGGCCCTCGTCGTAGGCCGGGTCGGAGGGGAGCGCGGCCGGGGCGACGTGGCGGCGTCGAGGGCCGGCGCCGGCGCCGACGCCGGCGCAGCAGAAGCAGGCGAGGGAGTTGCCCATGGTTGGACGGAGGGAGGGGGATGGAGGCGGTGGAGGGGATGAGGAGTGGGGGATTATAATGCGGAGAGGGAGAGCATCGGCGGAGAGAGTTGACTTGGGGAGCTGGGGTGGGAGTGGGTGTGGGGTTGAAATGCCGGAATATTTTGGGAGAGGGTGGTGGTTTCCACCTCTAGGCGTTGACTCGTGTGCGTTCGCGGGCGGGCGGCCCGTCTCCGGGAAAGGCGAGGTGACCGTCTGCGCCCGCGCCCGTGTAGCCCTGGGGCCCGACGCGCACCGTGCATTGTCTTGGCCCCCGCCCGCCGCTGACGATGGGGAAGGAGAGCAGAGAAGAGCACGCAGTTTTGGTGGCCGAGATTGGAGTGGTTGGTTGGTGGGAGAGTGCGTGCCTATGTCATGTGTCTCTGTGTGTGCTCGATCGATCGGGTTCACGTGGGCGGGAGCGTCCTGCCTGCGCCGCTTACCTTCTCTGGATGACAAGGAGCAAAGGTCAGAGGGGTGGGTACATTTTTTCCTTCCCGTCCTCTTGTTCGAGCTAGGAATCGTTCGCAACAGGACAAGATCATGGCTGGAGCCTGCCTCGAGCTAGCAGATCGGAGTTAAGTTGTGGAGAGCTCAAATCTAACGCTACCATTGACTTTTGTTTCCGTGTGGCTGAGCTCGAGCTTGAGCAGCTAACTTTGCGTACGCTAGCTAGCTAGCTACTCCGTGGACTCGTTGTATCGAGAGTTCTAGGCCGCCGTTTGGTATCAAAGGCCTGACGTTTGGTTGCCTGGGCGACCTCCAGGGTCAGGTCAGCATGCTCATCAAAGCACCGTCGGGTCAGACCCTAGAGGTACGGTTAGATCGAGCGTGCCTCGAGAGCCAGGCTCGTTCTCTCCTCCACGGCTGCAATTTTCCTCCTCCGCCTGCAAGAGCTCGTGCGACCATGGAGATGGCGGGAGCCCGCACGCTGCAGTGAAAAAGGGGCAGGAGAAATTCGGTCACCTCCCGCCGAAAACTCCGCCCTATTTACACCCTCTCCGGTCACCGCCCAATTCGAGCCACCATTTCCCCCCTCCTACCGAGCTCTCACCTCCGGTCGGCGAGCAGGTAAGCGGCGCACTCTTCTCCGGTCGACGGCGGCGGTTGCGACGTCTACGGCGGTGGGAGTTGCTCTTCTTCCTCGACGTGTCCTCCTTCGTCCTCAACTCCACCGATGGCTGTAAGTAGCAAACCCTTTTCCTGACCTAGATCTCAACTTCCTTTGAGCATCTTGTAGATCGTTGAGCATGTATAGCATCTTCTAGATCTGTGGGCATGTGTAGGAATTTGTAGAATCTGTTAGATGGTTGAGCTGTTGTTCTTGACCTCCATTTGTAGTGTACAATCTGTTAGATCTGTAGTACCTTTTGTATAAGTTGCTGATGCAAACGATGTTGTAGTACATGCTGATGCGTATCTACTTTTGTTGTATGGTACAATCTGTTAGATCTCCACGTCATTTTGTTCCTTTTGTTGTTGTTGCTTTTGTCATCGATGTTTAGGTCATGTACTCCTATTTCTCAAAGCTTTCCTGTTGTTCTATGCGTCACCAATGTAGGATTCCGCCGACGACTTTAGTCAGGCCCTGATCCCCATTGGGGACTCTCAGATCCCTTAATGGGTTGAGGACTCCCAGCTGGAGATGCCAGTACCTCCTCTTGATCCGGCCAGTAGCGTGGTTGTGCAAGAGTATATTGCCTCTCTGGATGCGGTCGTGAAAGCCAAGGTGGCGAAGGTTAAGGCAGGGGTCAAGGGCACCATGAAATGGCTTCCATTCGTGCCCACCTTTGTGCTAAACCAGATGTGTGCTCTCATCAAGACTGGTGTTAGGACCGACAAGGGTTTCAAAGAGGTCCATCTGACAACCGTGGCCAAAACTTTGTTTGTTCACTGTGGAGCTGAGGTCACTTCTGCTCAGGTGTACAACCACCTGAGGAAGTGGAGGCTCAGGTGGCTCCAGGTGAGCAAACTTCGTGACTTGAGCGGGGCACAATGGTGTGAGGATACTTTCACCATCATCCTTGAGACTGACCACTACGAGGGGCACGTCACGGTTAGCACATCATCACTTTGTTGCAAACCTTGAGCATCTACTTGAGTCTCACCTACCAGCGATGTCCTTTATGTGTTCGGATCAACCCAATGACGTCGAGTTCCTCAACAAGCCCATTTTGAACTACACACAGATGCAGATCATCTTCTCCTATGGTTTGGCACTGGCAAGTTTGCCAGGGGGTCAGGGGATCCTCTGGGAGCGCAGCCGGACTTCAGCGAGACCCAGGAGTCCGAGACCATCGTGCTGGATGCTCCGGACAAGCCTGCTGATGGCAATGGAGATCCCAGAGCTGCGGCGGCAGCTGCTACTGCCGGAGGGAAGAGGAAGAGGGGAGCCCTCGGCGACGACGAGATCCAGGCGTTAGCCAGCATGACCGAAGCTGTGAAGGAGGTCGCCCAGGTCATTAGAGAGAGCAAGCCAACTGACATGCACCCTGACCTCTACAAGGCTGTCGTGGAGGCCATGGGCTTCTCGGAGGAAGCACTCATGGTTGCTCTGAGCCACCTTGTGGAAAACAAGGCACAGGGGGTGAGCTTTGTGGGCATGCATTTGCAGCACAAGACACTTTGGCTGAGGACCTTCCTCGCCAAGTACTACGCCGAGTAGGCATGTTGCGAGTGGTGGTGCCCGCAGCAGCATGAAGAAGACGACGTTGATGATGATGTACATTTTGGCTTAGCTAGGGCTTAAAAACTTCTCTTATGGCCTGTATATTTGATGAAGTGGTATATACTAACCCCTCCTGTGATGATGCTGGTGGTAGGATGACACCCGCTTTTTGATGTGGTGGTAGGTTAACACCATAGTGATAGGATGAACTTATGATCCTCCTTTTGTAATGATCATGCATGCTGCTCTACTTTTATGAATTGCTTTCAACTAAATGATTAATTCACGTGTGTTCATTAACCTCGTATGTTTGTACTTTGTTCATAGATGAACTGGTATGTCGTCTACAGAGGGAGGCGTCCAAGAGTGTACAACTCTTGGAGAACCTGCCAGGATCAAGTCGCCGGCTTCTCCAACAACAGCTATGAAGGGTTCCAAACATTGGATGAAGCACATCACAGCTACTCCAACTTCCTGAGTCAGCAGAACGCCATCGAAGATCATGCGGGTGGAGGCAATTTGATGGTGGGCGAGATGATGCTTGCCCAACAGGTGATAGCCCAGATGGAAAACGATGACAAGCCTAGCAGGATCAAAGACTTCGTCATCGTAGTTCTTGTTGTTGTGATCGTTAAGCTCCTGCTATTCTAGATGGCAGTGCGTTATGCTATGCTGTAATGCGGTGAAGACTGGTAAGCTCACCATATTTGAACTTGGGTAACCCTAGTGCGACTACGGCGTGCAGCCAAACACGCTGCCTTTGCTTCTACCGAGTCAACTACCACAGTTTGCATGTAAACAAACATTGTGTGCTGGTTTCCCAAGCCGATGCAGCCAAAGCTCATGCAGGCCACCAAACGCCCTGCACAACCAGGCTGAGAGGGTGGCTCAGCCAGACTAGGCCCTGGCAAACCTGTCCCAGGAGATGAAATCGGATACAGGATACCAAACGCGCCCCTAGATGCGTGCTCGTTCTCTCTTTCTGTTTTTGGGGAGGAGTATAGAGTCTATAGACTGGTGCATTGCATAGGAGTAGGAGTGCTTACAGCATCTCCACCGGCGCGCCCAATACAACGTCCGGCAAAGTTGCCAGACATGCGCTATTGGGCGCGCCGGCAAGCGTTGCCGCCTATTGGGAGCGCCACACCCCACCAGTCGCTCCCAATAGACGCTCCCAGATCACAAATTCAAATAAATGGTGCGACGGCCAAGTTCAAATAGTGTCGGTCACACCCAAAAGCATCACAACCCAAAAGCATCGCCCCATGTCCGGTGATCATATTATAAAACCTCGATCGCAAATCAGTTGATCGTCAACACCGCCTCGTCAACCTCCTCTGCCTCTCGGCGTCTTCCCAGCCAGGGCGCGGCGTTGGCACTGCGTCTGCGTCGGAGGAAATCGTGCTCGTCGTAGGCTCCCCCGTCGTGTCCATCGGCCCAGTGGTCGTCGCCACGTCCGTCGGCGTCGGCTCCGGCTGAAGAACCCCCATCTCACGTAAGATGCGCTGCTGGCTAAGTTTAAACCAAGCCCTCACCTTCGGCGTGTAGGCGGAGAGGTCGGCGGTTAAGATCCTGGAGTCCTCCTTCATCTTCCGAGTGACGGATTGCGACGCCTCGGACATCGCCTGGATCCTTGCCGTGTCGGCTTGCATGACAGCCGCTTGGGCCTTCTCCCTCTCGACTTGGAGCCACGCCTTCTCGAGCTTGATCTTCTCCTTCTCGTGCGCGACCTTCTCGTCATTCTTGCTCATCAAGGACGACCAACTCTCGGTGAAGGTGCTTGCATTTTGCTTCGAGATGGTTGTGACGTCGGCGAGGCACTTGTCGATGGACGCTTGCACGGACGCCGCGGACGAAGCGCCGGCCTTGTCGGACTTGGCCTTCTTGTTCCCAACAGGGCGCCCCTCGGACGCTGGGAACGTGATGCATGTAAAATGCATACATGAACTTTGCATTATTTTACTTATATTCCAGTCATATTTGCATCATATCAGGGTTATATCACTGTTTTATAATGATTTTGGGAATATTTGATATGTTTCCTATTTTTATGGAATTAACCCTGCACAGGCAGAAAACCCTATTTCTATATTTTAATGTTTCAGGGACCCAAACGACGTCCAAATGACCTGCAAATTTCGAGCGTCAATTTTTGGAAGGAAGAAGACTTGGGAGCGAAGGAAGCAAACAAGCGGAGACCCGAGGGCCAAGATAGGTGGGCCCACACGGTCAGGTACATGGGCCGCGTGGGACCCCTCCTTTTGGGCCTCGGAGCTCCGTTGCCGTTGATCTTTCCTCCACCGACTCGGTTTTGACCTAAAACCGCCTATAAAAATAGCCCCCCGACGTTCTCTGGAAGGAGCGCCGCAGAAACACAGAAACCACGAAACAGAGACCTGGAGTTGCAGATTGGAGGGGAAAACTCCGGCGGGGCGCTGCCGGCGTGGTCTCCATCTTCTCCAACGACTTCTCCACCGTCTCCATGATGAAGAGGGAGTAGTCCACCTCTGGACTATGGGTTTGTGGAAGTAACTTATGTATCTCTCTCTCTTGAGCTTCACTAATTAGTACCGTATGAGCTGCTGAACATGATTACGGTCATCTATGTAATACCTTTGTGGTGGATCTTTTTATGAGTTAATATATGTTTGAGATTGCAATGGTTTGTTTCAGTTATGAAAGTAGATGCATATTATGTACCCCGTTCTTATTTACTTGTCATGATCAAGCATGTTTATGAGAGCGTGTGAGGGGGAACGTGTGCATTAGTTGGAGTAACGGGGGTGGCTAGTGCAGTGAACGTGAGAGAAAGTTCTGCGATCCACTTGGGTATCTCTACCTTACTTTGTTGCCTCACTAGGGATAAAAAGAAATACCATGCTACCGGAGGTGTGGGTGTGACCATTGCCACTTCCTCCATGACTAGATCTAGCATGTTCTTATTTTAACTTCATGTCATGATACTTATTGCTATACTCTGAGTTATCTTAATTACTGAGGTGTTATGATTTAGTTCGCATCTTGGTGGAGTATAAGAGAGACTAATAACCAAAAGGTCTCTATGTTAGGACGTGATGCCCATATAATTATAACTTGTCATTAAACTGTTGTTTGCAATCTCATATGTCAACTCTAGTGTTCCATTGTCTACCACTTTATTAAAGAGAGAGTGCATTTGTGAAACCATGAACCCCGGTCCATTTTTAATCATAAGAAACACCTTTCCAACACTTTTACCACTTTACATTTTCTGCCATATTAAATCCGAAAATACAAAAACACTTTTACATCTTGCATTCATCATATAAAACCCAAAAATATCATTTATCATTGCTACCACCATCCTTGCATATTTATTTACCACCATTGCATATTTATTTCTTGTTTGCATTGCATATTATCTTGATATCATTCTCACACCTTGTGCTTGACAACCACTAGGTGAGGTTGAGGACCAAAACATTTACTTTGTTTTGTAGGTAACCAAAAGAAGGATAGGAAAGATAAATCTTCACTACTGATTCCCCGAGAGTTCGATATTAAACCCTCGAGTCACCCCTCGTGGGGAAAACACGTCTTCCACTTACTACACACTCTGCACTTGGAGTCTCAACCTAACCCATTTACTTTTGACGCAGGTAACTACGTCAGGGCCATCAAGACTGTTTTCTGGCGCCGTTGCCGGGGAATCATTGCTGAAAGGTTTATCCAAGGGTCCCCTGCACTAGCTCTGTTTTCTGGCGCCGGTTTATCCAAGGATATCTCACCAAGTCAACTTCATCACCAACTTGTGCTAACACCTAAGCTTGGGGAGGTTGCACCTACGTGAGCATCATCTTATCCATCTTTACCTTCAAAGCAATTTATCTTGTTTTGTCATTGTCTTGCATTTTTAAGTTCGGTTTGCATATTTATTTTCAGTTTTGCATAAAAAATTAAAAAAACACATAAAAACTTGCAATCATGGTTCTGGGAAACAAACAAGGAGTGAGTCCTCCATTGAATTCGGTTTCTAATTTTAAACAATATCATGGAGAAACATTAAAAGATGCTTGGGTAAGAATTAATAGGATGCACTATGAAGATCCTACACCTTGTGAAGATGAAAAGCTAAATCTTTACTTCTATTATGGAATAGACCCTTGGTACCAAAATGCTTTAGATGGGGCTACAGGGGAAGTTTTGTGTTGTCAACACCACCTTGTGCAGCCATGACACTTAGAAGAATCTTTGGTAGCTTTGTGGGTAGCAAGAAAAAGTTGGAGGACACCGCGGTAGCACTTGCATTATCCAAAGATAAATTTGAAACTAAGTTAGAGAAGCTACCAAGTAAAGAGGATTTTGAACAACTAGTATCTTATTCTGAAAACATTATTCCCAAGATAAACAATGAATTAGTTAATGTCATGCATAAACTAAGATTATGTGAGAAGGAATTTCTTGAAAAAGATGTTTACCTCAATAGAATTGAGGAAAAGCTGGTTTGTGTTAGTGATTCAATAAGAAAAGACTCATCATTTAAACATGTGAAAGAAGTTCCTGTTAAGCAACAAGTTTGGGTTAAAAAGGAAAAGAAAGTTGAAGAAGTTAAAATGCTTAGTGAAGTCAAGGAACCATTGCTTGACTTAGAGAATTGTAGCTTGCATGAATTAATATCTATCTTACAAAAATTTGCAAGTGATCCTTCCATCAACTCTAACCAAGCTGGTTTTGGTTCTTATATTGCTAATCATGTCTTGAAAGAAAAGATTGCTAGGTACAACCAAGAGGCTATGATACCACCTAAGCTTGGGGATATATGGATTCCCAAAGTCCTAGTAACCATTGGAAAAGAGACACACCATGCTATACTTGATCTAGGATCTAGTGTCTCTGTTTTATCTAAAGAACTATATGAAGTACTTGAATTGAAAAATCTTGAAAAATGCTCTATTGAACTTGCACTTGCTGATGATTCCATTAAACATGCTTTAGGAAAAGTAAGTGATGTTATGGTAGAGTTACATATGACATTTGTGCCTGTTGATTTTCTAATCATGGATATGGGGAATAAAACCTCTAGTCCAATTATTCTTGGAAGACCTTTTCTTCGTACTACAGGTGCTATCATTGATTCAAAAGAAGGGAATGTGAAGTTTCAGTTTCCACACAAGAAGTGCATGGAACACTTCCCAAGGAAGAGGGACACCAAAGTTCAAGCTCCCTCATGAGCTTCGTCACAATAAACATCAAGTAAGAAGCCTAGCTATATGGCTATAAAGAAAGCGCTTTACGGGAGGCAACCCGGTTGTTTTTATTTGTGATTTTCTTTGTGTCCTCTTGCTGTAACAAGAGACTTTGTTTTAGTTTAGTTTCTGGAATTTTTAATAAAGTGCCAAGTTTTACTCATTTTGGTTTGAAAAGTTGCTTATAGCGTTCGGAGATTTTATTCCTGCACGAATCTGTGCACGGTATGATTTTTAATTCTTATTCTGTAACTCCGAATGAGCTCATATTTGAACTGTAGTTGCAACTTTTCATCCTCTGTATGCATGAATTTTTCGGAATTTTTCGACAAAGTTAGTAGGGTAGAAAAATACGTTTTGCTGCTGCTGTTTTTCTGGACAGATTCTGTCCCATTTTGTTTGATGCATGCTTTGAACTTTTAACTTGAATCTTTTTGATCCAATTGAGTTTATGAGTAGGCATACAACATTATACACTTTCTGGACATTCATATGAATTTTTGTTCAAGGATTATATGCAGCAAGAAATCTATTTGTTTATCACTACTAATGCACCCCACAGAAAAGAAATGGGAGAAACGGTGTTTTGAAGTTTTTTCACAGGGATTAGAGGAGATGCACCAAGAGCTATCCAAGGATGGTGAAGACCATAAGCTTGGGGATGTGAAGACAACCCCACTGGACCTACACACTCTCGGTTTGCACACGTCTAACTTCTGTTTTTCGATCGAAACACTTTATCGCATAAACTTGGAGCGTCTTTTTGTTTGTTTTGGTTTGATTTTTATTTTGTGAGACCACCACACTATCATTTATATATGAGAGAGCTACTGGAAATTTGGGTTGAATTATGTTGGATGCTATTATAAGATTGGGAAAAGGGATGTTGAGTTGATTTTAAAAGATACATATAGTTGCATGATTCATGAGCTTGTTAATGAGTAATAATTTGCAAGTATTTTATCAAGAGCTATCTTTATTCATGTTTTGATGCTGAATGTTATTTACTTTGTTTAACATGGATTAGTTAGTTCTATGGACACTCATGCATGCATTTAGATGGTCAACTTTCTCCCTCTTGCTAGCCCAAAAATTCCAACAAGCAAAAACTTGTTTCCAACACCTTCAACCAAAGTTTTTCCAGTGAGTCCACCATATCTACCTATTAGCTTTATGCTATTCCGAGTATGTTTATCATGATATTTGTGTTATCTATACCTCTGAATGAAAATGCTTATGTTGTTATTGTTGTGGGAAAAGTTGGTTATATAGCTCTCTCGAACTTGATGCACACTTTACTTTCATTGCATAAATAAAATATGACCCATTGTGATTAAAATTATGAGTTGTGGCTTGACAAATGTCTTTGGTTGAGAGTTAGCTCATATGTGCTGTCACATGGCAAGCTTTCAACATGCACTTCATCTCATTTAGTTGATATCATGTACTTTTGTTTATGGATGCTTACCATGGGTGAAATAAATGTGGAAATGAAGTGAGTTTAAATGAGTTTGTATAAATGGTTAGAGAGACGCCTGGGCCGCTAATCTAAGCCATGCATCATTCATGGTGGAAATTTACTTACATGCTATGGTGAACCTTCTGTGATACACCTTACAATAAAAAGCTATTAATGGTAAATAAAAAGGGTGTTGAGATTGTTCATTGTGTTTGTTTGTCTTGTCATTTTGATATGGGCTTGTTCCATATCCTGGGACAAGAGGTACCCCAGTTGACGCTCTTAATGATACTATTATTACTTACAATGATATTTAACTTGAACTTGCTTTGTTTCCAAGTTGAGTAACACATGGAGTAGGTACTTGTATTCAAGGGGCATGAGACTTTCAACCTGTACTTTGTCAAGCACACTACTCATATTTGCTTTCACTTTAAACTTAATCATTCAAGATGCTATGATAGGGGAATGAGAGCTTGACACCAAGGATTACCACATTACAATCATTAACTTAAGTAGAGAAGTTCAGAAGTTAGATGAAACTTATTCATGCTTTACCTCTACTCATATATATCTTTCCAAAGTGTCCACCTTTTATATTCAGATTTTCATCAATACTCTATGACCATTATAGGATGTTCTTACTTATCATTATGCATACATGTGGTCCATAGTACTTCTTTATGTTACACTTTGTGAATTATCATTGAACATCCTTGCATTGAATACTTGATATCACTTCATAAACTATCTTGCATATTGCTACTCCTTTTAAGAATGAATCATTTGACTCTATGTAGCAATAGTAATCATCTTTGATATCCATTGATAGTATTAAATTGCAAAGTCCATGTTAGTTTTATCACCTTCATACTCGAGGACGAGTATAGGTTAAGCTTGGGGATGTTGATGCATGTAAAATGCATACATGAACTTTGCATTATTTTACTTATATTCCAGTCATATTTGCATCATATAAGGGTTATATCACTGTTTTATAATGATTTTGGGAATATTTGATATGTTTCCTATTTTTATGGAATTAACCCTGCACAGGCAGAAAACCCTATTTCTATATTTTAATGTTTCAGGGACCCAAACGACGTCCAAATGACCTGAAATTTACGAGCGTCAATTTTTGGAAGGAAGAAGACTGGGAGCGAAGGAAGCAAACAAGCGGAGACCCGAGGGCCAAGATAGGTGGGCCCACGCGGCCAGGTACTGGCCGCGTGGGACCCCCCTTTTGGCCTCGGAGCTCCGTTGTCGTCGATCTTTCCTCCACCGACTCGTTTTGACCTAAAACCGCCTATAAAAATAGTCCCCCGACGTTCTCTGGAAGGAGCGCCGCAGAAACACAGAAACACGAAACAGAGACTGGAGTTGCAGATTGGAGGGGGAAAACTCCGGCGGGGCGCTGCCGGCGTGGTCTCCATCTTCTCCAACGACTTCTCCACCGTCTCCATGATGAAGAGGGAGCAGGGCCGGTCCTGGGGCAGGGCGAGAGGTGTGGCCGCCCTGGGCCCATAGAAATTAGGGGCCCCAAAAAAATTAGTGCGCCGGCTTGCCGTGGCAGGCCCAAATTAGCGAAGAGCAGCATGTAGCAAGAAAAAGAAGTCCGAGTTCACCACGCCACCTCAGCCCATAGAGCGAGCGAAGGAGATATAGCCAATCATGGCCTGCACACCAAGGCTGGTGATCAATCTCCGCTAGGCCTAAAGGCACGTGACGCTCCGGTTGACAGTTTCTTTTACTGCTCGTGCTGATTTATTTATTTTCCTGTTAAAAAAGTATTTCTCTGGCCAATCACAAAATTAGGTGTACGTTGTTGCAGTAGGCCTTTATTAATGGAATGAGCGAGATTTTTTTAGAGGAATATATATTATTGCGATTTAAGATTTATGACTTCGACGAGATAACGGTAATATTTTTTATCGAAATATTAATCTCTCATGTTTAATTATTTATCGGATAAAAACTATTGGATGAAATTGATATTGATACCATAATCACCCGCTTTATATCTTAGCCAAAAAAAATGCATAGGAATATCCTTCGACGCATTCGAGCTCAAGTCCTCTTACTCGCTGTTTTTATATTGCATAATTCTGCTCCCGTCGACGAAGATTTGTTGATGTTGATACCATTGTCACTCACTTAATTTTTTACCTCTTACTCATACTATATCTAGGATTATAAAATATATTTTTAATATTGACATGAGAGATCATTTGGACGTACTTATCGGGTTCGTTGGCAATATTTTATATGCATGGTATTTATTAAGGTTTGGATTTTATAGTAAGGGCCCCAAAAATTTATTTTTGCCCCGGGCCCTCGAAATCTCAGGACCGGCCCTGAGAGGGAGTAGTCCACCTCTATACTATGGTTTGTGGAAGTAACTTATGTATCTCTCTCTCTTAAGATTCACTAATTAGTACCGTATGAGCTGCTGAACATGATTACGGTAATCTATGTAATACCTTTGTGGTGGATCTTTTTATGTGTTAATATATGTTTGAGATTGCAATGGTTTTGTTTCAGTTATGAAAGTAGATGCATATTATGTACCCCGTTCTTATTTACTTGTCATGATCAAGCATGTTTATGAGAGCGTATGAGGGGAACGTGTGCATTAGTTGGAGTAACGGAGGTGGCTAGTGCAGTGAACGTGAGAGAAAGTTCTGCGATCCAATTGGGTATATCTACCTTAGTTTGTTGCCTCACTAGGGATAAAAAGAAATACCATGCTACCGGAGGTGTGGGTGTGACCATTGCCACTTCCTCCATGACTAGATCTAGCATGTTCTTATTTTAACTTCATGTCATGATACTTATTGCTATACTCTGAGTTATCTTAATTACTGAGGTGTTATGATTTAGTTCGCATCTTGGTGGAGTATAAGAGAGACTAATAAACAAAAGGTCTCTATGTTATGACGTGATGCCCATATAATTATAACTTGTCATTAAACTGTTGTTTGCAATCTCATATGTCAACTCTAGTGTTCCATTGTCTACCACTTTATTAAAGCGATAGTGCATTTGTGAAACCATGAACCCGGTCCATTTTTAATTATAAGAAACACCTTTCCAACAACTTTTATCCACTTTATATTTTCTGCCATTATTAAATCCGAAAATACAAAAACACTTTTACATCTTGCATTCATCATATAAAACCCAAAAATATCATTTATCATTGCTACCACCATCCTTGCATATTTATTTACCACCACTGCATATTTATTTCTTGTTTGCATTGCATATTATCTTGATATCATTCTGACACCTTGTGCTTGACAACCACTAGTGAGGTTGAGGACCAAAACATTTAATTTGCTTTGTAGGTAACCAAAAAAAGGATATGAAAGATAAATCTTCACTACTGATTCCCCGAGAGTTCGATATTAAACCCTCGAGTCACCCCTCGTGGGGAAAACACGTATTCCACTTACTACACACTCTGCACTTGGAGTCTCAACCTAACCCATATTGTTTTGACTCAGGTAACTACGTCATCGGCCATCAGAACGCCGGGTCGTTCGGCCCTTGAGCGTCGTGGCCGCCGTTGAGATCGATCTGCGTCTTCTCCCACTTCTTGTTGTTTTGGAGCTTCACGAAGCAATGCATGAACTTGAAGTCCTTGTGATCGTTGTTCTCTCGTAGAACGTGGTCGCGTCGGTCAACAAGTCCTTCACGGTCTTGCCGCTCGCTTACCTTCTTTGGATTTGCTCAAGGTCGCCGTGGAACTTGTTGCATTCGGCTTGGATGGTCCGCCACCTATGCGACATTACATTCCAATTGCGATCCATAGGCACCTTCGCATAGTCACCATACCACATCGTCTCATGGAATTGTTCTTCGACCCTCTTCCAATACCGGCCGTAGGTTTGGTTGGAGCCGACGATGGAGTCGTTCGTGACAAGCTTCCATGCGTCGCAAAGGCACTCGTCCTCCTTGGTCTTCCACCGCTTGCCTTTGGTGCCCTTCTTCCTCGTCTTCCGGACCTTCCAGGCCTCCACATCGATGTCGCCGCCCTCCACATCTCATCGCCACCCTCCATGTACTCGCCGCCGCCCTCCATGTCCTCTCCGTCGCCCACTTCCTCCTCACCGTCGCCATGTTCCTCCTCACCGTACCATCCGGCCTCCACATCTGGCTCACCGACGCTGGTCCCCGTGCCATCACGGATCATGCCACGCAACACTTCTGAGCCTTTGATCTATTGACATCAACAACGCGCACGTCGGTTTCATGTATTGAACACAATGATCATGGGGATAAAGGCCGTAGATTTGATACCATGTCGTGGTCGACGTCGTTTGGCATTCTGTCGAACATGTGGGCATCGGAGTAGCCGGTACCATCGCCGTCCTCGCCAAAGAGGCATTGTCGGCCGCTCACATCGACGCGTTGGCGACGCCGGTCTCTCTGGAGAGCCGGCGAGTCGGTGAACGCCTGGTTGAGGTCGATGGGGACGCCGACGGTCGGCGACTCGGAGCGGCTGCTGCTTTCACAGAATGGCGAGGCCCGTAGCCCGGAACGCGGGGTGGCGCCACCGCCATCAAAGAACGCTGGGTTTGACGGCGATGCGCCACCCGCCGCGTTCGTTCTCCCTTGACTTACGCCGTCGGCAGCGGCGTACGCCATCGACGCTCGTAGCAGATCCATCTCCTCCTGCCTAGCCTCCGCACTGATGCGCCGCCCTCTCCTGTCTACGGTGGCCGCCGCTCGACGCGCCAGCTCTAGTTTCCAGGCTTCATCCGTCGTGTTCGGCGGCCGCGCGCGTGATTTGCGAGGGGCGATGTAGCCGCGACAGCCACCGCGAGTAGCACCCCGTCGTCCTCCT
Organism: Poa pratensis; assembly: GCA_947311845.1. Taxonomy (NCBI): domain Eukaryota; kingdom Viridiplantae; phylum Streptophyta; class Magnoliopsida; order Poales; family Poaceae; genus Poa; species Poa pratensis. The sequence continues at coordinate 109,471,756 of CAMZMU010000117.1, forward strand.
CCGCCGCGAGCGCCGCCACGGTTGCGTTTGTTGGGCGACATCGGCGGCAGACGTAGATCGCCCAAGGTGGGAAAGGCAGGAACGAGGAGCGCGGGGAGGCAAATGCGGGAGAATGAAAATGGACGGGAGGGAGGGGAAAGTGATACGGAGCGTCCCGTGTCGCCGTGCCGACAACTTTTCGTCTATTGGACGCGCCGCTAGGGCACGGTTTGATGCCGGCGCGCCCAAAACGTCTATTAGGAGCGGAGTTGGGGTGGCGGATATGCTCTTAGATACACCGTTCCATCTGAGAGGTCAAGCAGCTCGGCCAATCCATTCTCCAGTCCCAAGGCATCCGAACCAATCCAAGTCAGCGCTTGCATTGCAGTGTTGTTCTCTGCACCTGCGCTGCTCGTCCAAATTATTTCTATCCCTTTCGTCGTCCGTGTGATTAACTAGCGCGGGAAATTACTCCACGACAAGGTTGTGTACGCACGCACCTACGTATACGTACAGTATTACCAATCGATCGGCCGCACAAGGGACAGTCGACCATGCACACTGCAGTAGTAGTATCAAGCTGCCCCGGGTCAAAGGCAAGCGTTCGTGTGCATGCCAAAACAAACGCGCCATCGGTGTCGTTTCTTCCGCTCTCTCGGTCATTTTTTGTGGTGTTAGTGCGTGCGTACGTGGTAGGAGGAGGAGGAAGCTGAGGTGAAGCAGCCACAGGGTGATCGAACACATGGTTGGAGCAGCTGTATATGTTGTCGCCGGCGCTAATCATGGCGTCGAAAAGTTGTGGCCGGCCGCCGGCGGCTGGGCCTGGTCTGCTTTACGTATTAATCGCCCTGTTACATCCACCCTAGACTCGCAATACTAGCATTGTTCATCTGTTCTGCATCGAAAAAAATGGTTGCTTGGGAAATTGGGAGTATTTTTCTAGTGCGACCAAAACTAGTTTCTCGATCAAGATGGCTATTTTCCCGTAACGTGTGTCCATGTACATAGCACTCCTGTTTGACGAACGTGTGTCCATGTACATATAGTTTTTGTCAACACGTTGACAGTTGGATGCCAGCTGTGAGAGGACATAATAATAAGTATACATCACAAATAAACTCCAGGGGAATATATATGCATACAAAATCTTCACGAGATCTGCCCGCAGAGGAATAAACGGTGCACATATGAATAACCGCTTATCGCATCGCGCGGGAATAAGTACTAGGAAAAAAAAAAGGAGAGACAATCAGACAAGAACCATAATAAATTCAGTGGTGGAGGTGCAAAGGCAGATCTGCAGAATCGGTCGGCCGCGCGCTGCCTTGAGCTTTGCCGTGGATCACGGGAACCAAGCCAAGCAACCCTCGCAACAAAACACAATGCGGGCCGGGATATGACGCAGTCTCTACTCGTGTACATGGCGGATTGGCGAGATAATGGTCGGAAACCGTAAGTGGAGGCCGAGATCCCTGCAGCCCTTTATCCTAAAAATACATATTCCGGACTACACAAAAAACACAACATCTGAGATCAGACAGATTTGGAATGGTATTTTTTGTGTGTGCATTGTTCACTACTTTCAAATGTCAGACTTTGTTATTTTTGTGCAGCTTAAAATACAAGATATTTCTAGTTGAGACCTAACACACGTTAGTTACGTCGCACAAGAGGAAGAGTCTTCCCCGTTCCCCTTTTTCCCCTGCTACAGTAACCAGCGAGTGAGGGAGAGGGCGTCGTCGTTTCCCCCGTTTCCCCGGCGCCGCCGTGGGTTCCCCACTCTTCTCCGTCCGCTCCGGCGGTGGCGGAAGGGTGGGGAACCCCGGATCTGCGCGTCCGGGCTGTAAATAGGGTGTGGATGGTGGTGGCTGGGCAGCGGCGTTTGCGCGGGGGCGACGCCGACGTGTTTGGCTTTTTGGTCTCCCCGGACCTTGCCCTCGCTCGCCGCTGTTCGTCGCAGTGGCGGAGGTCTTGTGGGAGTTCCCCCGCGGGGTCGGCATGGCGTCGGTGCTGGCTTCGCGCGGTGGGGTTTTTGGTCTTGGGCCCCGGCGTCGTCGCACCGCCGCTTCCTCCTCCGTCGGTGTGGGGCCTCAAGGGTTTGCTGGAGGGTGTTCTGGTGGTGGCCTCGCTTCTCTGTCCGGCCATGGTGGTGTGGGCAGTAGGGGATGAGGCTTTTGGTGGTCTTTGCAGCTTGGTTGCTCTGGCGCTCAGTTTCTTTGTGGCTTCTCCGGCCGGCCGTGGAGGCGAGGGGAGGAGTCACCTGGAGGTGGAGCTCAGCGGCGTTGTGTCCTCCCAGATCTTTGGATTTGGACAAGTTGCTTTGGGGTTCTGGCGGTGCCTGCTGGTTCTTGGTGCGGCGTTCAGGCCTTCTCTGCCGGCCGTGGCGGCTTGGAGAGGAGCGTTTCTGCCGTCGTGCTCTGCTTTGATCGGGTTTGTCTTTCTTCCTTCTCTGGCCGGCCGAGGTGGCGAGGAGAGAAGGTGGATCAAGACTTGCTTGCGGCGGGGACTCCGGCGAGCTGTGGTGGCGCCCAGTGCAGGGCTCGATGGAAGAGGGGTGGCTGCGGGAAGACGGTGCCTTGGCCGTGCGCGTTAAGCGGTTTTCAGTTCCGTTGCTTGCGGCGGACGGCTTATGCGGTTGTCTACATGAGTAGAGTGGTTCCCTTCCCGGGTTTCGCGGCGGCCTGGCACTTTCTTCTCCGGCGGTGTTCGGCGACGAAGGATCTGTCCAGGCGATGCGGAGGTTCGGCAGCGATCCCTGATGCTGCTGTTGTGCTGGGTGTTATCTGCTTGTACTGCTGTGTATTTCTGCTCTTTTTTCGTTGTATCTGTTGAATATGCAGCTGTAATCCCTTTCAAAAAAAAAAAGAGACCTAACACACGTTGGTAGAATACAATATTGTTTACATCCAGATTTTTTTCAGTTTTTTTTAACATCAAAATATGATCTTCAAAATAAAGGATTGTCTGAAGCCCGAGCTCCATTTATCCACTCTCGAGGGATGGCAGCATGAACACGATATAAATTATTACATTTTATTTTGGTTCCTCCACTATGGCCAAATGTTGTATCGGTCCTTAAACCGCAAAACAAGATAGACACCACTCTCGAAATTTATAACCTGAAAGAGTTGGTCCCTCATTCAGACTCAACCCGTTTGATGAATGGCATGGTTTGCGCCCGTGGTTTCTCATCAACGCACACCAAATAAATCTGATAATTATGAAACAAATAAGAAATAAAACGGAAAATCAATTAAAACTGATAATTAGGAAACAAAAATGAAATAAAATGGAAAATCAATTAGAAATCTGGAAATTTGAGAAAATCGAAATTTGAAAATAGCAATTAATCCTGTAATTGCATAAATAGAAGTAAATAAGAGATACATTTTATTCTTTGTTTTCTCATGATAGTTTTGGTTATCATATTTCTTTTCCGAAATTGTATTTACCTAACTTTATTGGCTTTTAACTTGATTTTAAAACAATTGTGTAAATATAAAATTATATCTATTTTGTAAAATGTATAAATATTAACAATAACGGATTTGCACTATCCTTTATAATGATTTTAGGTTTTGTGTTTACTGGTCGCCGTCGTATGAAACTGTCGCCACATCATCAACTAAAAGCTTTCCACTGTGGCAAAGGACCAAACTATTGAATTTTACAAGTTCTGGGTTAAGTTTATCTAATTCTCTAGATCTCATGAACTAAAGTTAAACTTGACCAATAATTTAAGGACGCAAATACTAGTTGTTCAACTACTTTGAATCCTAAAATTAGATCAGAAGGATATAAATGCAAGTACACGACTGTCTTCCGATCGCACATGTCTTGTCTAGAAGGAGGACAAATCCACGAATCTCATACATGTTAATTCACGGCGACGCGCCCGACGTACGTTTGCCTCGCGTAGCCGGCCTAACAGAAGCATTTTCCTTTTGAAATACATTTGAAAAACCGGAAGCATGCATATGCTTCCGCTTTCCAAAACGGCACCTCCAATATTTCTTTCCTATAATGATTTTAGTTTTTCTGTTTAATGGGTTGCCATTGTAAGAAACCATCGCGACGTCATCAACTAAACTATGGCGAAGGAAAAAATCTATCCAATTTTACAAATTGCGGGTTCAATTTGTCTAAGTCTCTAGAGCTCATGAACTAAAGTTACACTTGGCTATAATTAAAGAATAAAAAATAACTTATTCATGCATAATAAGGGTGTAAGTGTATTTTAAAATCCGATTAGAAGGATTGAAAGTCCAAGTACATGTGTAAATTTGCAGCGACAGGATTCGGCCCTGGCTCGTACTACACCGATCCGGACTCGTCATTCAGATGGGAGTTCGGTCGATGTTATTGGAGAGTCGATGGGACCCGCTGCACCACCTTTCTCGTTGACCTGTATTAGTGCGAGCGGCATTGAATGTGCATGGTAGACTTCGTTGCCGTGTCGCCGTTGTCGCATCGCAGCCGCCAACAATCAACCAGCTCCTGCTTGAATTATGCAGCGAAAAACAAATGCTGAGATCGATCGGTACAGTAATAAGCTCGCCATCATGCAAGCTAAGCATGAAAGCTTAGTAACGATTTTGAGTTCTTACTTCTTAATTCCTTCCTTGTCCTTACGTTAATAACCTGATGAAAGCTTAGTGACAATTCAGTCGTCCGGTGATTATAGTTGGTTTGGCTAGCTAAAATTTCATTACTGTCTGTTACGTGAAGTGACAAAGCCGAGCTGTGTTTTACACCGCCAGAACAGCTTGCATGAATCCAGCTAATTAAGCTGGTGTTGCACTGGAGCTGCAGTTGACAATGGCGGCCAAGGATTTTAATTAGACTTGACCGCCATTGATTGCTCATGCATGTCGCCGCCAACCATGAACAATTTCTTATATAAATGCGATACAATACCAATATGCTAGTACCGCTCCTGATTTTGTCGTGTCATTGATGATAGGTACACAAATAACGGGGAACAGGAGAGGCACTTTGCAGTGCAACAGCTTAACCTAACATGTGCTACATCACATGCACGTACTACAGTACACGCATTATCATCGTCGCCACATACAAGCAGCAGGTAACTGCCATGCGAGATGTGGTAGAAGTGTAGTAGTAAGCAAAAGGGTGACTTACTTAATCCACCTTAGTTTTGATGACTTGCACATGCACTTTTTGTGCTAGCTCCTGTCAGAGCCAACCTAGCAATCTTACCAAATCATCTTGGCATGGTGCAAATATATTTCTCTACTCACCGTTTAGTTGAAAGCGTAATTGGTATGACGATAATTAAAGTTACTTAAAGTTATTAACTTATGTAATAGAGCACATATAGTAGACTTGATAACCCAAACCAATGTATAAAACTATGTAATAAAGCACATATAGTTAATTAACAACATAACTGAATTGCGTGACACGCCAATGAAACCACTACGCAAACATCATTTGACTATTTGAGTTTGTTGTTTGACCCCGAGAGCAAGTAAACGCATGTACTCTTATTACATTGAACTGACAGATACCGTCTCTTTCTCTTCTAGAAGGAAACTATAAGATATTGTGCATATAAATATGTAAATTTCAATTATGTTAGCGACCTAGCGTCATATATACCTATTGAAAGGATTTTCCCCCCTCTGTATCTGCATATGAGCACACCACGAAGTTTCGTCTCTACACCAACTTGCTATAAATTATTTTTTTAGATAAAAGGCATAAATGCCCAGCTTTGAATTAACAAAGCCAGAGTGACCAACGGCCATTACAACGTGCTGATAAACAGCTTACAAGCAATGACACCACGAGCAAACAAAAGATAAAACAACAAAGAACAGCTCGAGGAGCCAAGGCTAACATCCGACTACGCTAACAAGCACAAAAGTAACTTGGCAGCAACATCAGATCCAAGCTGCCGAACGAAGCCGCCACGAGGAAGAAACGGCGAAAAAGGGCATCCACACCACCGCGCGGCTGAGCAGGACCTCCGAAGCTCGAACACTCGCCAGTCAAATGTGACGTTGTTGCCGTAGAGGGAAACCCATTCCCCTCTCGCCCAGGCTCGAGGGCGCCGACCCAATGGCGAACAAAGGGACATTGCTGGGAGGAAGACACCCGGCACCCGCCAATCAACACGATAGGAAGACGATGCCGAACAAGCAAGCCGCCACGGCTACCACCAAAACCGCAAAGCACGACCACCACCCCTGCAATTCCCTAGACGACGCCTCCAGGAAGGGAAGCGACGTTTAAGCGCCGCCGCCGTCCGAGGGGAACGCGGCTTTCGCCCAAAGAGGGGGGAGGGTTGAGAGGGGACGGATACCTCGACGCACGCCTTCGAGAAGGAGCACGGCGCCCGTGGGCGTCGCCGTCGTCGTGGCCCTTACCGCGGCCAAGGGTTTCCCCCAATATCACAAATCACAACCTCCAACCACCCATACCAGCTCCAAAATCCGGCGAGAACACCGGAACGAGCTGGCAGGGAGACGAACAAGGCACGGAAAAGGGAAGCTTCTTCCACAAACTGAGCTAGGCTGGCGGAGCAGCCCGCACCACGACCTCCATCCGCCAAACCCTCGCCGCCCACGCAGCCAAAGGAGAGGCCATCAGACACCACGGACGCCACTCGCCGCAGAGACGGCGCCGCCCACCAAGCCCAAGGCCGCCGCCCGGCTTCCGAGACTCCCCCGCTCCAGCAGCTCAAGTAGCGGGCAAACACCGCCGCCAAACGCCCCAACGCCGGCTGCCCACGACACCACAAACGAAGACACGCTGGACCGGCGAGATCCCCTGATCCGGCCGCCCGAGACGTGTGAAGCAGATCCTGCGCAAAAGGAGACCCAACTAGCGAGCGAGGGCGAGGACCAGCACACCCGGAGCACCCAGCTCCGGCGGCGGAAAGCCTCCCCAGCTCCGGCCTCGGTGAGATCTAGGTCACCCTGACCAGATCCACCAAGCCAAAGGTACCTCCTTGCTCGATCCGTGCGCTGCAGCACCTGGTGTGGCCTCCACCAGTCGGAGACCGTCGGAGAAGGGCGCAGCCGCGTCGACCAGCGCCATGGCCGAGCCCTGCCGCCGCGCGAGCTTGAGGGAGGAAGCGGGCGCGCCCCCCACGAAACCGCAGGCAGCACATGGAGAGAACCTCGCCGCCGCCGTCCTCGAAGGGGACGCGGGCTTGCCCGCCGGCCAACTCGGGCGGCGGCGAGGGGGGAGGAGGGGAGGAAGGACTACGGCGGCTAGGGTTTCGGACGCCCCCGGTGTCGCCCCAGAGGAGCGACACGGGAGGCAGGGGGAAAGTCCGCGCCGGCCCAACAGGTTCACGCCGCTATAAATTATCGTGGCATTGTTTGACTCCCTTCTAGATTGTGACAAGCGACATGCTCATACATCCATAGTTGCATAGTTAAGCTCGATCGAGCTGCTCCAATTAATCAGATTTACATCTTGCCTTCGCCGTTCACGAAGATTAAAAGTAAGCAGAGTACACGTACGGGCACCAGTTAAGCCAATGAAATGGAAGTAGCACACAGGTCAAGGGCCTAGTGTGAGAGTGTGACGCCCCTGTTTAATTTCCCATGGTTTTCTAAAGGCAATAGAGATTGTCCAGTTGATGGCGCACTCATCGCAATGGTCAAGGTGAAATTTGTTATTCCCCGCAAAAAAAAAGGTGAAAATTTGTTATTTAGCGAGGAAATATTAGTGAAAGTCCACGTGTACACGCTGGTAAGCATGCACCCACTCTACTGTTTACTAATCCGGCACTTGCATCAGCATGCTACATGGTAACATGGATTAGGTTGATCCTCACGTCGGCATGCAGCTCTCTGATGGTGGATTGGTGGAGGAATAAATCAAACATATAACCTTTTATTATTGGAAAGCTAAAGTCTATGTATGCTGGCATGTCCGTTACTGATCGCCTCGTTAATATACTCCCTCCGATCCATATTAGTGGGCATAGCTTTGTCTAAATTCATATGTATCTACATGTATCTAGACAAAGTTGTGCCCACTAATATGGATCGGAGGTAGTAGTTATAATGGGTTTTCAAATAATTATGTTGTAGTCAAATGCACGCGTATGGAACTGTTTAATCAAATCTTCACCAAAGAAACAACCTTCAATTATTATTAGCTTCCTTTCAAAAAAAATGCTTACACTTTTGATTCCGTACTGATCCTATGTTTCTACTCACTCCGTCCGAAAATAAGTGCCTTAGATTTGCCCAAAAGTAAGTGTATCTAGACATGTTTCAAGTCTTGATACATATGATGGACAAAAAAAAAACCTTGTATTGTACTAGTGGGAAGCTGTAATGATTTGTGTTTAGTCAACCGCTGAAATTAAGGAGGTGGACTAATTCCAGCCAAGTTGATCAATGGCACCGTCCGATCATACGAGAGCGCACTCATTGCAGTAGCTACGGAAGCTGCCGATTTGGCGGTACGTGTTAGACTTGCGAAGCTCACTAGGCTGCTGGCGTTGCACACGGGCTGCGAACAAGGAGAAAACCGTGACCAGACTTGGCTTGGCTCCCAGCAGGACTACTTCCAAGAGGAAATGAGCAGAGCACAATGATAAAAGGGAAAAAAAAAAGGCACCACGATTGGTTGTTCAACTTCATGTCAGGTCAGCGTTGCCAGGTCAATCGTGTGGAGCTGAATAAGTAGTATAAATAAAAAGGCGAAATTCTTTTACAAAAAATCGAAAGCCAAGTTAGTCAGACAGAGCTTTGTTTTCTTTTGGAGAAATAGACAAAGATTTGCTAAAATAAGTCGGAGTCAACCTGGGGAAGCTTTGGCACGGATTGCCGGCCCATAGGCTGGAGCGGGAATCTGCATCGGGCTGGGCCAGCTCAGGCATACATCCAAGGCACCCTGCAGTTTACCAGTCGACTGTATGAAAATGATCTCTCGTTTGTCAGACACCTATGAGAATCTGGTATTAATGGTGAAGAACTTTGGTCCAGACGGTTTTCCACGACGTCGACGACAGTAGATCAAGCACGTATTTGAGTAATCTATTCCCTTTTAGAAAATATACTAGAAGTCTTATTACCTTTGCCCCCTGCATTTGAGTTGTCTGATCATCTATTATAACTACTAGCTAAATACCCGTGCGTTGCTACGGACTGATGAAGTTTTTTAAAGATTATTATTCACACGGAATAACTATCTCGGTTTACCCAAATATGGTAAGATTAAGATCTGGGGTGCATCTGCAAATGCATTCATCTCATAGAAGTGGAAGATAACAAAGCAGTTAAACAGATCATCAAAATAATTCAGCAACAAAAGTATGACATGGCATCATGGTACTGAATTTTAAGTGGCGACCCAAATTCATGAACTCCTGCACTGGGTGAAAGTATAATGAAATTACACCTTTTCACCATTGAGGATCCTAGATCCGATACAGCGTGGTATGCTAATTTTTACAAATTCAGATATCTTCGGTACAAATAAAATATGCATGCCCACATTTAGATGCTTAAGGCACGTGTGTTCACAAACAGGGTTAGCCTATACAAAAAAAAAAGCAACAGCAATCTTAATGCCCGGTTGGGTTGGAGTGGTTTTTGTAGATACTTTTCATTTTTCAACCAAAGCACTGATCGTGGGTTGGAGTGCATTATGCATGCTCTTGGACGGTTACTCTTTAAAGTCCAACGTGCACATCAACGCGGATGAACCCAATCGCGTCTCTCCTCAGCTCACGTTTGTCTATGATTCACCGCCGGCACTGGCCAGGCCTAGGCCCTCGAGGCCTCGACGGCGGACTACGGGTTTGCATTCCGTGACTTCGGGTTACCTGTCAATGTGCGAGGCACACCGGCGAGTTAGGATTCTGCTATGGCGCTTATGGCCGACTCGTTGACGGCCCTGCGGCAGACACCCCGTCACCGTGAGCAATCATCATCCTTATCGGGCGCTCCCATTTCGGTCTCATCGCCATATAGCCACTCCCGCGGCCGATCCCTGGACGCCGGCACCGCGCTCCGACATGGCGGACATGCTCAAGGCGCTCGTGCACAGCACACTCCATTGGATTTCCGCCTCGCTGGCTATGACCGGAGCTGAAGGAGTTAAGCTTCGTTTTCTCAAGATCACGCTCTGACGGCTGCCAATTTCGCCTGGCCAAGAAACACATTTGGCTGGATACCGGAACCCCGAAGCTACCACACCGCGGTTGCCCACGCCTGCTAGATCAAGTTTAGTCTTCTCTGCACCACTCGATCGATTCTGCTCGGTGCCGTCTTGCTTGATTGGACGGCCTCCTTCGCCACGCCACCGCACAAGCCTCTCTTCCCGGAGCACGGACGAAGGAGCTTGCCGACCTGCAGAACGCACTTCTTCTCGCGGTATCCCTGCCGACGACGCGCGTCCCGGAGGAGCATAGTTCGGATGTTGATGACGGCCCCTAGGTCGACGCTAGACGCGGACGCGCACGTCCATGATGGATTGGTCACCAAAGCAGCGGGCCTCACCACGTCTCCACGAGCATGGCTTAGCTTTCCTTGTGGTCTTAGTCCATTGCGTTCCGACGCGTTTCGAGGTAGGGAAACTCCAAAAAAAAAAATCCGGATGCGACAGGAAACAACGAGCGATAGAAACAGATAAAAATCCAAACGGTACATAACTTACCAATGTCAGTGGTGGGTAATTTCTACCAAAACGCAGGGGCAAAATCGGAAAGTGAAAAACGGACCATCACCTGAAGCCGTATTATATAGTAGAGAGTGGTGGGTAATTTCTACCAAAACGCAGGGGCAAAATCGGAAAGTGAAAAACGGACCATCACCTGAAGCCGTATTATATAGTAGAGATTTTGAGTAATCTATTTTTTACCCTTTATTTTTCTCCTTTCTTTTGTAACAACTGGTGGTTTCTAATAACGAAAATCGGCGCGATTTTCCCCTCTTGTATTTTTTTGTTAGAATTTTTTTAACGATTTTGATCCATGCTCACTCGGCTCCCTGTAGTGCTTTTATAGTACTATAACATGAAACTAATTGAATTTTTCCCGCCATGAAACCCTCTAAGGTAAAGGGGACACAATTTGTTTTTTCCATTTCTTCGTGTTTTCTTGGTCTGCTATGTAAAATGTAGTTAACTTAAATTATGTCTCCAACCAAATATGACTAGTTAAACATATAATATGTAGTTGTTTGCTTTCTTTCGTACAAGTATATTTCAATCGTACGACGAGTTGACTCTGCAGGTCACACACGAATTGTAACATGTGTAACGATTTGTGACCCACACCAACGGTGATGATAGCTAATGCACTGACATGTGCATGTACATACACATTTTCTTTCTTGAAGGTTTTGTCTAGTAGTATACTTTTCATATTTGAGAAGATGTTATAGACGTTGTCCAGATGTTGTTATTCACTACTTTTAGATTCAGATTTTTTATTTTTTTCACAGCCTGGAATATAACATATTTTTATTTGCGATTTTACACGTTGGTAGAAGACAACATAATCTACATCAAGGATTATTTTCAGATTTTATTGAAACTCCAAAAAATATGATTCAAAATTTTCAAAAAAATGGCTATGTGTAACCCGAGCTACATATCGCCGCGCACATATATCACGTGTTTATAACATTAGAAATATCTTCAATTCAGACAGATTTTGTAACATCAGAAACATCTTAGATTGTATCAAGATTTTTTTATGAAATTAGAAGCATCTTGAATTGCATTCTAATCTTTGGCCCTTGTTCGAGGAACCGTCTCACCTTTTTTTAAACTATAGCTCCTGTGAGCGTTGTAGGGGATTTCCCATTGTTCGGTCCCTTCTGAGCGCCATGTTTTGCTCAAAAACCAAATCTGAGCGCCATGTTGGAGTAAAAAGGCCCCGAATATGCAGGACACAAGGCGCGATGGGCCACGAGACTAGGCCCATCTTTGGCCCTTTACATCTTGGACCGTACGGGAGCCTGACTCGTTCTTATTTGACGGGCACGTACAGAACCTTGCTCTTATTTCTCTCGCCAGCATCGTCGCACCGACCGATCTACGGAATAGTTACCATCGGAAGATGGGCGAGGCACCCACGGTCGCCGCCGGCATCCCTGCAGGAACCTCCGTAGCGGCAGGACTGTTGTCAAGACTCCCGGACGATATCCTCGGCATGGTCCTCGCGAGGCTGGACTCCCCGCTCGACCAGGCCCGCTTCGCCGCCGCGTGCAAGTCGTGGCGCGACCTCGTGTCGACGCGCCCCCCACGCCGCGTCCACCCGTGGCTGCTCCTCGACCCGCACGACGGCGGCGAGACGAAGCACGTGTACTGCCCGGGAGACGGCGCGGCGGTCCTGCCGCTCGTCACGCGCCTGCACGAGACAACGGCCGCGGCCGGTGGAATCAGGCGCTTCGTCGGCTGTCACGCCGGAGGATGGGTCGCCCACGAGGCGCCACTCCGCATCACCAACGTCTTCTCCGGTGCTGAGGTGGCTCTGCCGGATAAAAGGAGGAGCATCGTCACGCTAAAGGTGATATTTTCTGAGTCGCCGACCACGAGCCACTGTATCCTCGCCGCCATCACTGACAGGGATGAAGTCGTGATCCGAAGGCTAGGTTGCCCGAAGTGTGGATGGACGCTATGGAGATTTTATGGCAAGTCAGTCTTTGACATCACCTTCTGCAATGATCATGTTTAAGGTCGGTTTGGACGAATATGGCATGCCGGTGTTCGGAGCACTCTACTCGATGGTCAATGGAAACCCGTGGATCCTGCAACACCGATACTTGGGGAGCGAGGGCGATCCGGATGCGCACGCCATATACCTTGTTGAGCTACGTGGCAAGCTTGTGATGGCGGTGAGGAGGACCTGGGGTCCTTGGCCTCTTTCATAGTTTCATGTAACATCCCTGGGCCTTTTTTTCTTGGTATTGGAGTTAGTTGCTGATGCTGATCCGGACGAATTAACAATGACACAGTTGTGCAAGTGGGTAGAGGTGACGAGCTTGGGCGACCAAATCTTGTTCTTGGGTCCGACGTGCTCAAAGGCGATGCCCATGTCGACGGGTGAGCATGGCGGTCCGAGGAGAAACCACATCTACTACTCCCACCATAGATGCTACAATCACAAAATCCGGATACCTGACAGCGCCAGTGAGTTCTTGCCAAGCTCGAACAACGACAGTTGTCGTGTGTACTACAAGGAAGACGAAAGCATTGATGGAGGCGCTGAGGGGATCAAATCAGTAGGGTATTACGTGTGCGGTGATGGTCATCCTTCCATGTGGCTTTTCCCTCCAGATTTTTAGCGAAGTTTGTTTTTGCAGTACTTGTCGTATTTATTACTCATTTTATGCTCTTGGTTTTCTTCCTCAACGGTCATGTGTTGAGGCAGTAGTTGAGCCTTTTACCTTGTTGGGAGTATTGTCCCCATCCAATGGTTTTAGGGGCCGGCGGCTCCAGACTCTCACCTCCGCCGTGCTGTGTTGAGGGGTCTTGGTGTCGGCTTTGGTTGCTTGGGCAACTTGGTCATCGACCCGTGTGGGGCGCGGCCTCGTGGCCGGCGTGGATCGAGTTGTAACTTTTTTTTTAGGCCTTGTCCTACATGTTTGCTTCTACTTTATCAATATAAAAGGCAAAGCTTTTGCCTCGTTTCAAAAAAAAAAAAAGGTTTTAGATTATCGATTATCACTTGATGTAGATCTTTATAAATTCTCATGGTATCCCGCTCCTACAAGTTTGGTTTTTTAATTTGTAACTTTTTAGTCCCAGTGTATAATAAAATATAGAGGTTTCCATGATGATTGTGACGATGACTACTTAGGGCTTTGATGCAACTTTTACTCTGTCAAGCCCGTAAAAAAAAACTTTTACTCTGTCAAGAGGTGCTTAAATTGCCGATCGACCATTTAATTCCATTTTTTCAAAATTGTACCCTTTCTTTACTTAGTTACTACCAAATAAAAATATTCTTCGTATTTAAAATACACAACTAAATCTTCTATAGTGCATGTCAGATAGCTTTGGCATGGTGACGTTGTCAAGAAAAGGAGAAAAGAAAAGACCAATTAACATGGATATGAGTAGATTTTGATTTGAGTTAGCTATATGAGTTGTGGTGCACGACCGGCCAGCCTCATATATCATCGGAGACGTTTATCACATCAAACTTGTTGTAGCTGTAGGTGTACATCGATACACGTTAGCCTCAGATCTGCGTGAAGATTGGTAACCGGACATCAACAAGTTTATTTGGTAGGATGGGAGTAAAAATTATGTGAAAACTTTTTTTTTATATGTTATGTGAAAACTTCTTACATCAATGAACTCGAGAGCTTTTCTCGAACACACACCTGTATATTTGAAGGAGAAAGGGTCAAGATGACACGAGAGTACACAAACCAACAAGACCTCCAAAAGTGGAGGAAGAAACGAAAATAAGGAAAGGAATAAGAACGAAAAGAACTACTACAAGCTAGTGTTAGCGCCCGCTAGCTAGCTAAGACCGTCTGGTGGCAGGTGGCTGTGCCTGTGGCCTTGTGGCTTGTGCTATTGTGCAGTGGAAATGGGCAGGAAAAAAAAGGCGAACTGGAAAGGAGGACAAACAAATGATGCTCCGATATCAATGGGGAAAAAGGAAGGCGGCTTATTGAGTTTCATGCACCAACTACATCATACAAAATATCAAGTTGTCAAGAAAAGGTGGGCAATACACCATATTAAATGATAACAACAAGGGGCTAGCATGCCCAACGACAAAGGTATACCAATTCGTTGAAGTGTTCTACATCGCTAACTAAGCCCTCCAATCTATGCACGAAACCATCAAGTTCAACTTTTTCTTGATCAAATTCCACAACTGACTCGTTATCTTCCGTGTAGATGGTTTTGATGGCGGCGAGCACAGCACAGCCTTGTTGCTTCGCCTCCCGAAGGATGCCAGTCCAATGCACCAGCCACTGCAGGTCTTCTAAGTTGCGGTTGCCAGCCAGCTCGACAGCCTTGCATATCGCAGCTAATGCTGCCAACAGCCTATCCTGGAGGAGCATGCGCTGCTGTTCTTTCCGGAGGACTGGTGAATCACGTTCTAAATCGATAACCAGTTCAAGTTCATCAACTTCGTCAATCCGGGGGAGGCAGAACTCACGTGCCACCCTTTTAGTCTCTTTCTTGTTTGGTCTCCAGAGCATACGCTGCTGTTCTTTCCGGAGGACTGGTGAATCACGTTCTAAATCGATAACTAGTTCTAGTTCATCAACTTTGTCAATCCAGGGGAGGCAGAACTCACGTGCCAACCTTTTAGTCTCTTTCTTGTTTGGTCTCCAGAGGTAGAACTCATTTGCCACTTCTTCTGTATTTTCCTCCGTCCGTGGTGAGAAACTAAATAAGCTAGATCTCGATAAGGGATCGTTAGGGGTTGAGCGTCTCGTCTTTTGCTTCGAACTCATTCTTGTGATCTTCTTTGTTGGTCCATGCAATAATTTCACTACCTTTTGTAAGGCCTCAAGGTGAAGCAGTCTTATGAACTCTCCGATTTCCAGCGAGAGCTTCTCTAACTTTGCCAATATCTTGTTCAGCCTTTCGAAGTCATCGTCACAGCTCACAAGTAGCATCTTTCTAGCACTGTGAATGCCCTGCACAATACCGGACAGAGAATTCCTCGTGAAAGACAGTACACTGACATCTGTATCAGGAGCAGCAGCGGAAGAAGAGCTTGCTTCACCTTGCTGCTGGTTGGCATCGGCATTGCTGGTGGCTTGGGCATCCTTGGCTGGCTGTAGGAAACTGGCAAGCACCTTGTCACCTTGTGAGGCGGCTTCCTTTAGCTTGTCACGCCACTGCAGCAGCCATGAGTTCTTGATGTTGCGCTTCTCGGACGCCTCGATGGCGCTGTGGATCTTGATTAGCAGCATCTCCAGCCGCTGCAGCTTCTCGCTGGTGGCTGCATCTTTACCGTACCTCTGGATCAGCCCGGAGAACACTCTACTGGTGAGCTCACCGGTCAAGGCAAAGGTCAGAGAGTTAACAACCTGTTCTGCCATGGCTCCAAGGTATTCATGCTCGCTTTGAACCCCTAGATATTCTCACTGTTGGAGGTCAAACATGTCGATGTACCAGGGAAAGATTTTGAGGTGACTTAAATGGGAATGGGAATGGGAATGGGAATGGAAGAAGGTGAGACAAGTCATTAGCAACAAGAAAGCTCACGCTCATCATTTGCATTTGTATCGCCCTTATAACAATGGCCTGCAGTGTAAATAAAAGTTAAAAAAAGGTTTGGACGCGTAAAGTTTGTCTGGTTGGACAACCTATGACTGGCTGCTACCATCTCATTTTTCATGCAGGCATTAGCCAAAATTTCTAAAGATTTCCGAACAAATGGTTGTCTGTTCTGCGGATGGCTACGGGAAGAAGCAGCGCCTTTGCCGGCACGTAGCGCCAAGTGCTATCTACGAAAAAGCTGGCAATGAGTTGGTTGCTTGTTCTGATGATCAGATGACATACGGTTCCAGACTTAGAAAATAATATGGACGTGCTGTTAGTGTTGGGATGTCCAATGTTACAGCAACTTGGTGTTGATGTGTCCGTCAAACTAATTACATGCTCTTTTATTTTCTTGGTGCTGGTCGACCTAGCTTAAGGTGACTGAGAGTGACACCAACTATGCACATACATAGTTTGTCCACTGACTCCCTAATTTAATCACTCGCTTAAGAGGTCCAATCAAAACTATCCTTGATATTATTTTTATTATGAGACTGGAGGAGCTCTGGTCAGTCCGTACCTTGTTTGAGACAACCATGGCACATGTGGTTGGTACCATCAACGCCTCAGTCACCATCGTGGTCGCAACAGGCCAGTGTTCAAGTTCCTGGAGGATCTCAACCGGCAGATGGCCACTGGCGAGAAGCTGCAACAGCTGGAGTTGCTTCCATCAGGATCCACAGCACGATTGAGGTATTGGAGAAGCACGCTATCAAGACCACCAAGCTGAGAAGCTCAAGGAGGCTCCCTCCCATGGTTCGGGGGTACTTCTCAGCTTCATGCCTCGTACACTGGACGTCAATGAAACGGGTTGCTGGAACAGCGATGACCATAACGCCAGTAGTAAGCATTGTTCATCACGGCATGGTACGTGCATGACCTTGATCCCAATCAATGACCTTGCCCCTGTCATTTTCAGTGCCAGTGAAATCTCTAGGTGGCATGTGGATGACAGAAACTATGCCATAGATCACCTCTTTTTCTCCAACCATCTCAGTTTTCTCGTTTCTGCTACAATTGGGTTACCTTGGATTAAACCAAGGAGATGGTTAAACAGCTGCACTCCTTTTCTTTTCAGGCCAACAGATGCACCCTTTTCTACTGTTATACATCCACTGTGCAGTGTAACCAGTCCTCGTACTTTAGGCTGTTCTAGCTATTATACAAAGTTCATTAAGCAATGGCAAGACAAGTTGGCTCTGCAGTGGTCAGCGAGATCACAAGCAGGGCCATCTCCAAGTTCATACGAATGGTCAACAAGCAGGGCTCTGTCAGCGAGAAGCTCCGAAAGCTCGAGATGCTGTCCAGAAAGATCAATAGTGTAGTTGAGGCGTCTGAGCACAAAATCACCGGCACCTATCTGCTCAAGTGGCAGGAGAAGCTGAGGGAAGCTGGAACAGAAGGGGACGACATACTTTTCGGCTTCCAATGGCGAGCCTTGAACGAAGCCAGCAAGAGCAGCAACCATCAGATAGGCACACTCGGTCCTCTGACTTACACAAAGATTGCTGTGTCGAATATTGTAAATTACTTCCACAATGCTGTCAAGATGCTGCTCTCAAGCAATGAGGATGTGCAGAAGTTGAATAGCACAGTGGAGATGTTGGAGAGGCTACCGGCAGATAATGACGAGTTTTTGACATTGGTTGGGCTTGAGGTTTTGACGCGGGAGGAGCAGGCACCTGCAAAAGGGGAGAAACCCGAGATTTTGGAGAAACTGCCGACATATAATGAGTTATCGAAATTGGTTGAGCTTGTGATCTTGACGGGGGAGGAGTATGCACCTGCAAAATGGAAGAAACCAGAGATGTTGGAGAAGCTCTTGGCAGATAATCAGGAGATCTCGAGATTGATTGAGCTTGAGGTTTTGACAGGGGAGGAGCATGCACCTACAAAAGGGACGAAACCAGTAGTTATATGTGACAATTCACTGTCGCAAAAGGAAGTGCATCAACCTTCGAATAGGAAGAGGGCAGTTGAGTCTATACTTGAGACCACCAAGATGATAGGGAGCGTAAAAAGAGCAGCACTTGTGAGATAATTTTCTTCCTAGATTGTGTAACTTTGTCGTGTTTTGTGATTAAAGCTGTTACAGCTTATACATTCGGTACTGAAGTGTAGACTCTCACTCAGGAAATATCAAAGATTTCAATTAACTTGGATCAGATTGGAGTACATCGTAAGAGGGAGATGCAGAGGTCAAATACAACTATTCTGAATCTTCTCTATCCTTCTCGATGGATCCTCTCTAATATTATATCCCTTTTTCAACTTAGACCTTGAACACTTATCTAATTATATCCAACTACCAACACTCCCCCTCAAGATGGGGCAAACACATCATAAAGCCCCATCTTGCTACAAAAAATGGAAAACAACCTCACTGGAAGTCCTTTTGTAAGGACATCAGCTACTTGACTAGCTGAAATTACATATGGTAAACAAACTATACCATTATCAAGCTTCTCTTTGATGAAATGACGATCTATTTCAATATGCTTTGTCCGATCATGTTGGACAGGATTGTTAGCAATATCGATGGCGGCCTTGTTATCACAATAAAGCATTAAAGGTTTATGCTTATATAACTTCAGTTCAGATAGGAGAATCTGTATCCACAGAAGTTCACATAAACCTTGAGCCATCGCCCTAAACTCAGCTTCCGCTGTTGACCTGGCAACTACAGTTTGCTTTTTGCTTCGCCATGAGACTAGATTTCCCCCAACAAAAGTACAATAACCAGAAGTAGATCGCCGATCATCCAATGAGCCTGCCCAATCAGCATCTGTATAACATTCAACTTGTAGATTTCCTTGTTTTGTATACAGTAGGCCTCTCCCTGGGCATCCCTTAAGATATCTTAGGATTCTATTTACAGCCTCCAAATGTACTGTTTTGGGATCATGCATGAATTGGCTCACAACACTTACGGCAAATGCAATATCAGGACGGGTGTGAGAAAGATATATTAATCTCCCAACTAGTCTTTGATAGCGTCCACAATCCACAGATCTCCCCTCATTGCTACTTAATCGATGGTTTTGTTCAATAGGTGTAGGAGCAGGACGTGATCCACACATACCCGTCTCTTTGAGAAGGTCAAGAATATATTTTCTTTGGGATAAAAAGATACCTTTTGATCCTCGTGAGACCTCTATGCCAAGGAAGTACCTCAGAAATCCAAGGTCCTTCACTTCAAATTCTTGTGCTAGATATTGCTTCAGGTTTAGGATTTCCTTCGAATCATCTCCTGTAATTACAATGTCGTCAACATACACTATTAGAATTGCAACTAGATCACAGTTGTGTTTGTAAAACAGTGTATGATCAGCATTGCTTTGACAATATCCCCTTTTTAGCATAGCTTGTTTGAATCTATCAAACCATGCTCGCGGTGATTGTTTTAGACCATATAATGACCTGCGCAGCGTAGCACCTTTCTTTCTGTTTGACTAGACTCAAAACCAGGTGGAATATGCATATACACTTCCTCATGAAGATCACCATGTAAGAATGCATTTTTGACATCCAACTGGTAGATATTCCAATCAAGGTTTGCAGCACAGGATATGAGTGTCCTAATTGAGTTCATCTTTGCAACTGGGGCAAATGTCTCCTCATAATCTATACCGTAAGTTTGTGTATACCCTTTTGCTACCAGACGAGCCTTATACCTCTCAACTTTTCCTTCAGGTGTATGTTTAACAGCAAAGACCCACCTGCACCCTACAGGTTGCTTACCATGTGGTAGATCTACGAGCTCCCAAGTTTTGTTCTTTTCCAGAGCTCTCATCTCATCCAGCATTGCATCTCTCCATTTCGAGTCTTCTAAGGCTTCTTTCCAGTCATGTGGTATAGATATAGAATCCAAAGAAGAAAGGAAACTTTGGAAGGATGGGTTACAGTACTTGTAGGAAATATAGTTGGCTATATCATATCTATGTCCAACATAGTCCTTAAGATATTCAGGGGGATTTCGAGGTCTAGTGGATTTTCGTACGACTATAGGCGAATTGTCTGAGGAAGTGGATGGTTGGTTATCACTCGGCCTTGTAGTGTTAATAGGAGTTACAGAATCATAGGAGTTACTATTGGTACCTGGGTCTCCATGCATTGTAGGCTCCACACCTTGTGATGGAGGTGATGACTCCCTTGTCGCATCCTCCTCACCTTCATGAAAAACATTATCCACATCACCAGTAGTATAGTCCTCCCCCTGACTATGAGTGTTGTTGCTAATTTGAGACTCACCTGAAGTAGGAGCAAGAACATGAACCAATGTAGGGCTCTCATCATAAACACTCCCCCTTTCTTGCTGCTCTTCAGGTGGAGATAAATAAATACCGGACTCACTAGACAAAGCGTAATATGGTTCATTTTCACGAAATGTTACATCCATGCTTACAAAAAAACGATGCTCCGAAGGACACCAACATCTATATCCCTTTTTTGAGGAAGGATAACCAACGAACACACATTTAAGTGCCCGCGGATCCAATTTCCTGACTGAACTTCTATAATCATGGACAAAACAAACACATCCAAATACCTTTGGAGGGACAACAAAGTCATTTGACTTTAAAAGACACTCCGCGGGAGTTTTATGAGCTAAAACACGAAGGGGCATGCGATTAATCAAATAAGTTGCAGTCTTAATTGCTTCACCCCACAAGAATTTTGGAACATTCATCGTAAACATCAAAGACCTTGCAACCTCAAGTAAGTGCCTATTTTTTCGCTCTGCCACACCATTTTGTTCAGGGGTGTCAACACATGTGGTTTGATGTTCTATACCATTTAAGGCGAGAAACTGATCAAAATCATGGTTGACATATTCTGTTCCATTATCTGTGCGCAAGATTTTAACACTAAATTCATGCTGATTTTTAATAAGAGCACACAAATCTTTAAAGACTGACAAAACATCACTCTTATGCTTCAGAAGATAGAGCCATGTGTAACGACTAAAACAGTCTATAAAGGTTACAAACCATCTATGTCCAGAAACAGAGACAACCTCACAGGGTCCCCAAACATCAGAATGAATCACTTCAAATGGTCTCGTACTTTTGAGACCAATGCTTGGGTAGGATCCCCTGGTATGCTTAGCTAGTTCACAGGCATCACATACCAGGGCGTCCTTAGGACACAACTTGAACAAAGTAGGATAGAGACGTGATAGAGCTGCAAAAGAAAGATGACCTAGCCTACGGTGATGTAACACTAACTCTTGACATGGAGATAAATAGGATGCGAGGGCCACTTCATCACTTCCATCATCAAGGTAGTAGAGACCATCATGCTCGGTCCCAGTCCCCAAGAGTCTCCCTGTCTTTAGCTCCTGAAAAACACAACAAGTAGGATCAAACCACCCTCCACAATTAAGTGATTTTGTAATAGAGCTAACTGATAGGAGATTGACCGGGAATTTTGGAACATGTAAAACAGGAGATAAGGATAATGATTTTGTGCAGCGGATGGATCCACGTCCTATTATTGGTGCCATGGAACCATCAGCTACACGAACCTTGTCTTTACCTGAACAAGGTGTATAAGAAGTAAATAGATCAGAGGCTCCTGTCATATGGTTCGTGGCTCCTGTATCAATGATCCAGGACCTTGATTGTGTTGTGGTATTATTAGTGTGGTCGAATTTTATACCTGGACTAGAAGTGGCAATCAAACTGGAGTTAGCCTTAGGGGAACTCTGATGGGAAGAAGAGCCTTCAGAGAGTTTAAGCTTGGAAGTGAACTCTTCAAGAGCTTGAACATCTATCACCGGTGGTTCCCGTAGGGATGCTATGTGGCCTGCTTGCTTCTTGTTTGCTCCCTGAGCTACACCTGGCCGATTTTTTCCTTTTTCCCACCAAGAAGGATAGCCATGCAGTTCAAAGCACACCTCCTTTGTATGTCCATTCTTTTTGCAGTAATCACAAAAAGATTTGCTCCTCTCTGTTTTTCCAAATAGGCGAGGTGGTCGACGTGATTGCATCATCAAGGCTGCACGATCATCCCCACACCTCATGATATCTTCCTTTGGCTGAGCCAAACGAGTTTCTTCTTCTAGCATACTTGAAATAATGTCATCAAGACTCGGCCATTCAGGCTGAGAAAATATAAGTTGTCGCCTCAAATTGAAGTCTGTATTTAGTCCATCAAGGAACAACTTGGCTACAAGTGACTCGAACCATTTGTGATGGACCGCTAGATCTTGTTTATCAACTGGTTGAAAAGGATGAAAGTAATGCAAATCTCTGTACAGCCGTTTCACCTCTCCAGCATACTCGGTCATTGATTTTGTGCCTTGCTTCAAATGAGTAAGCTCGTCCATGATGCGGGTGGCCTGCATTTTATTTGACTTTCCAGCAAACTGCTTCTCTAGTGTTGCCCAAACTTCATGCACTGTTGGCATGATCTCTACCTGTTGCCGAACAATTGGTTCCATACTTCCCAGCAGCCACACAAGTACCCTGTCATTGGTCTGTCTTGTGTGAATATCACTGATTTCCTGCTTTTTTCCATCATCAACAAGCAAGCTCTCGTGGCCATGGGAACTCAATATCAATTGAGCATGGCGTGCCCAACTGATATAGTTGCCAGGACCTGACAACCTAACTGGATTGGGTTCAAGTGCATGCTTGACTGCCTCAGGGACTAACTTGTTTTGCTGCTGTTCAAGCAATTTACTGAATATCTCATACATCTTGTCCATGCTAGTGTTGTCTCCCATTGCTTACAATACAATCCGAACCAACAACTAGGAGTGATTTAATTATTCCACTAATCACCAAGCAACTTCAGCCTCACGGTCAACAGTAGCAGTAGTATGATGTACCTTTGATAGCAGAAGGTAGACTTGAGCAGTAGACTTGAGCAGAAGGAGCAGAAGGTCTTGACACAAATAAACGGCAAGCCGCACCACACTTCCGCTGCCCACAGATACACTCAAGTGGCAGGAGATGTACTGAACGTACCTCTAGGAGAAAGAGATGGGGGCTGTCAGAAATCGGAATAGACTTCAACTCACAGCAGCTCCGCGGCCAATCTACGGCGGTCGATCTGCGCAGGCGTCACAGTACCTTCAAGAACAGCTCCGCCTCAATCCAATTCCTCACAGGAGGCAACAAATCTGCTCAGAATCGCAGGGGAACCGCACTAGATTCGACCTGCTCTGATACCATGTAGACTCTCACTCAGGAAATATCAAAGATTTCAATTAACTTGGATCAGATTGGAGTACATCGTAAGAGGGAGATGCAGAGGTCAAATACAACTATTCTGAATCTTCTCTATCCTTCTCGATGGATCCTCTCTAATATTATATCCCTTTTTCAACTTAGACCTTGAACACTTATCTAATTATATCCAACTACCAACATGAAGCTATTACTGTTCCTGTTAAATGCATTCTCTAGGTATTTTTAGAAAATTTCCACGCCTGTATACCCAATTTTCACGCTTTTGCAAGCTCCATGGCATGTTTGACCAGATACTCCCACCCCCAAATGATAGCTGTTGAGATATCCGAATATCCAAAGTTTCTACTGAGTCATCAAAAGGACTTACCTAACTTTCCTTTGTATTCTTGTGAGTGTGAAAACTGTAAAGATACATTTCAATTCTAATGCAGATACCAATGATACATCATTTGATTTTGTCTCTGGCATGCAGAACTGCTTAAACCTTAAAACAATTGTGACAGCAACTATGTTGTCTTTTCTTTCAAACTTAATCTCTTCATTTTTTGTTGACGCCTAGGAGCATCCTCCAAGCAGCAGCAGTTTGGCTCCATGGCTCCCTGTGTGTGGCGGCTGTGTTTGCTCGTATGTGGATTAGTCCACTCCTCTGCTACTACTCTTCCCTTTCTAGGTCTGTTATATGGGCTGGGCTCTTGGGCCGGTTCAACACTCCCACTCAAGATGGATGGTAGATATCTATCAACCCCATCTTGTCACATGCCAAGTTACAATCTTTTGGTCCTAATCCCTTTGTCAAGCAATCTGCAAACTGCTGCCCAGAACTAACATGAGTAAGGCTGATGATCCCAGCATCAAGTTTCTCTGTAATAAAGAACCGATTAATTTCCACATGTTTCGTCCTATCATGTTGAACTGGATTATTTGCAATACTGATAGCTGATTGATTGTCACACCATACTCTCAAGGGCCCGTTCCTCAGAAGTTTCAACTCGCCCAGAAGATGCTTCACCCAGAGCATCTCACTCAACCCTTGGGATAGGGCTCTATACTCAGCTTCTGATGTTGACCTAGACACGACAGACTGTTTCTTGCTTCTCCAAGACACCAAATTTCCTTCCACAAACACACAATAGCCTGATGTTGATCTTCTGTCGTCTTGACAACCAGCCCAGTTTGAGTCACTATAGCAATCCACCTCAAGATGTCCGCTCTTTGCAAACCACAACCCCTTTCCTAGAGACCCCTTCAAGTACCTCAAGATTCGGTGCACTATATCAAGATGCCCACTTCTTGGTTCATGCATGTATCTGCTCACTATACCCACGGTGTATGCAATGTCAGGCCTAGTATGACACAAATACAATAACCTCCCAACCAGTTTTTGATAATCTTCCTTGTTCACTAGCTCACCCGATTGTGCTGTCACTTGAAGATTTTGTTCAATTGGGGTAGGTGCTTCACCACATCCCATCATGCCCATGTCACTCAAGAGATCTAAGGTGTATTTTCGTTGGCACAAAGATATTCCCTTCTCTGTTCGAGCCACTTCTATGCCAAGAAAGTATTTCAGGTTGCCCAAATCTTTTACTTCAAACTCCTTACTCAGACACTCCTTTAATCTCTTTATTTCTTCTTGATCATCTCCAGTAATGATAATGTCATCCACATATACTGCAAGAATTGTATTTTACCATCAGAGTGTTTGTAGAACACCGTGTGGTCACCATTACATTGACCATACCCCATACTACAAATGGCACGTCTGAACCTATCAAACCATGCCCTCGGTGATTGTTTCAATCCATACAAGGACTTCTTCAGCCTACATACTTTCCCTGAAGTCTATGAGGTACCAAAGCCCGGTGGTATCTCCATGTACACTTCTTCCTTCAGGTCACCATGCAAAAAGGCATTCTTGACATCTAGTTGATGCAACCTCCACCCAAAGTTAGCAGCACATGAAACCAATATCCTTAATGTGTTCATCTTTGCCACTGGCGCAAATGTCTCACCATAGTCAATTCCATAAGTTTGACTAAAAGTCTAAAACCTCTAGCAACCAATCTAGCCTTATACCGTTCTACCTTCCCCTCGGAATTTTGCTTCACAGTATAAATCCACTTACAGCTCACAGCTTTCTTTCCTGTCGGCAATGTGGTTAGCACCCACGTTTTGTTTTTCTTTAGTACTTCCAACTCCTCTATCATTGCATCACGCCACTTAGGATCTTGCTTTGCAGCTTTCCAATCCTTTGGTGTTGACACAGTTTGTAGAGAGGCAACAAACGCTCTGTAGGAGGGAGACAGAGCCTCATAAGACACAAAATTTCCAATATCATGGTCATCCCGAATAGATTGTAGTGCCTTCTTTGCCACTATAGTATCCTGCTCATCCCTGTATTTTTCAGGAGGCCTTCCTGCCTTAGCTCGTGGTTCTTTCCGCAAAGCAATAGGAAGATCCATAGTTTCACATGAGCTAGCATCACTGCCTTGCTGCTCCCCCTGCACATGTGTCTGCTGACCCGCAGTGTCGGATGAGCTCGTATCACTGACTTGATGCTCCCCCTGCAGAGGTGGCTGCCGTCTAGAGTACACGCGGAGATTCTACGTCCAACGATCTCGAACAGGAACATGAACCTGTAGAGAACCAATTTGAATTGTACCCACTTTTGGCTGAACCTGCACATCATCATCAGTGTTAGTACTCACAGACTCACCTTGAGTACGTGGTACAACATTCTCCCCCTCATGACCATCTTGCACAGAGTGTAGGTGGTCAAGTTCTGCAAATAACATACTGAGATCAGTCGGTTCACCGTAGAATGGCTCAGATTCCCTGAAGGTGACATCCTACTTACAAACATGCGTTTTGCAGAGAGGTTCCAACACTTATACCCTTGCTGACTGGATGAATAACCCATAAACACACATTTCAATGCCGTGGGTCTAACTTCCCAATAGATGGCCTATGATCCCGAACAAAACAGGTACTTCCAAATAATTTTGGAGGGACAACAAACTTATTTTCTCCAAACAGCAACTCACATGGGGATTTCATACCTAGTATCCTGGAAGGGGTTCGGTTGATCAAGTATGTGGTTGTCATGACTGCTTCACTCCGCAAGAACTTAGGAACATTCATTGTGTACATCAACGAGCGAGCTACTTACAAAACATGACGATTCTTGCGCTCTGCCACACCGTTTTGTGGAGGAGTATCCGGGCAGGATGTTTGATGAAGAATTCCTTGGGCAGACAAAAAAAACCCAAAGTTGGTGTTCAATCCTGATCACCTGCACCTGAAACTGATTCTTCACATACGCATGAAAGTTCTAAAAAACAGTTAAACACCTCATCCTTATGGTGCATCAAGTAAACCCACGTCATACGAGAATAGCAGTCGATGAAGGTAACAAAATACTTCATTCCATTAACTGACACCACTGGACATGTCCATACATCCGAATGAATAAGCATAAAAGGAGATATACTCCTCAGCCCCTTACTCACATATGAGGCTCTTGTGTGCTTAGCATATTCGCAAGTCGCAAGCATCACGTGACAAATTGTCCTTGCTTATTCCACTCATAACATCAGAAAATAATATACTCATCTTATCGAACGATACATGCCCCATCCTACAGTGATGGATCATCGCACGCTTCTCCTTGTCCTCCATGGTTGCAACTTGCAGCATACACCAAATCCGGTTGCACGCCCTTGTCCATGTACCAAAGCCCCCTATGCCTGGTGCCAGTCCCAACCATCTGCCTCGTCTGTCGCTCCTGAATCAAGCAACCGAACTTGTCAAAAGTCACACTACATTCAATTTGATCAATCAGTGCACTCAAAGATGCCAAATTGACAGGAAACGCTGGCACATGCAAAACCGAGGATAGAGAGATGTTGGGTGTACACTTTACTATACCAACCCCGGCAACAGGCTGTTTTGTACCATCAGCTGTTTGAATGGTACTCTTGTGATTAGAAGGATGTTTACTGTAAGACTCAAACACGGAGAATTTACCCCCAACATGCTTAGAGGCACCAGAGTCTAGAACCCATTCTGTATCAATTTCATTAGCAGCAAGAGATGCCCTTTCAAAATTACCTTCATTCGTGGAGACCCAGTGAGCAAAGTCTCCATAGGTAGGATCATCTACTTTTGTGCCCTTTGGCGTCCCATTGTCCTCTTCAACTACCATGTGTGCCTTCTGACCCCTGAGTGTCCTGAATATCCACCTCTGCCTCTAGCATTCTGACCCCCGGAGTATCCACCTCTACCTCCATAAGTCCTGCTACCTCCTTCTCTATAATATCCCCTGCCTCTGCCACGATTTGGACAGTTCCACTTCAAGTGACCTGGCTCCCCACAGGTAAAACAGTCCCTGTTCTCTTTCCACTCCCTGCGCTCGGTTACTGCAAAGGTTGGAGTCGGCACAACCTTCTCATCTGCTTTCTCAAGAGATAGGCGCACTTCCTCTTGATTCATTGCTGCAATAATAGCCTCATCAATAGTCGACAAGGAAGTTTGGTGCACCAAGGACGCCTTCCTTCCATCAAAGCGACGGTCGAGCCCATCTAAAAGTTTCAGCACACGCCTTCGTGCTATCCACCTGTGCCCTGACTCGATGCTGGCTGCGTCATAGAGTTCGAGAGGGTCACGGTTATCCTGATCTGCCCACAAAGCCTGCAGCTCTGCCACATATGCCATCACTGACATTTCACCTTGGCGAAGACGATGAATCTTCCCATCAATCTGAGCAATGAGCATGACATTGCCCTTGCCGGAGTACTGAGTAGACAGAGTCTTCCACATTTCTGCAGCTGTGGTTAGCCCCTCCACGGAGCGAGCAATAGAGGGCACCACCGAGTTCAACAGCCATCCAACAAGCAAAGAATTGATGGCCTTCCACTTCTTTCCCTCCGCACCGGTCTTATCTTCTGGAGCACAAATTGTGCCCAGCACATACCCTTCCAGGTCCTTCTGCTCCACAATCAGTAGAGCCCTCCGTGACCAACTCAGATAGTTGGCACTACCCTCAAGTTTGATCTCAGTAGGCAGCAACACAAGCTTCTGTACCACTTCCCCTTGAGGAACGATGTCCCAACAGCCAAACCTTCAGTCCTGGAGGTGAGAAACATGGTGAGTTGCTCCAGAGCATGAGCTAGGATCTTTGCCTCACCCATTTTTCCCACAGCTGCACTTCTTCCCCACCGGATGGATACACACACAGCAGGACAGCTTCCTCTACGCCTCCCTTCTTGTTCTCTTGTCTAGCAGCCGCACGCAGCAGCCACAGTCCCGCTCACCTTCTTCCTCAGCTGCTGCCCTTCACACAACAGCACCACAGCCCCACCCACCTTCTTTCTGCACTGCCGAAATCACACAGCAGCAGCTGCTTCCGCCGCCGCCGGCGCTGCCCGCAGCAGCACTCACGTCAGAACCACCGCCGCCTCCTTCCCCAGCTCTGATACCATGTTGACGCCTAGGAGCATACCTCCAAGCAGCAGCAGTCTGGCTCCATGGCTCCCTGTGCGTGGCGGCTGTGTTTGCTCGTATGTGGATTAGTCCACTCCTCTGCTACTGCTCTTCCCTTTCTAGGTCTGTTATATGGGCTGGGATCTTGGGCCGGTTCAACATTTTTCCTTAAGAAAGTCTCTCGTATCTTGTCTCCATATTCATTTCGTCTGTCCTTTTCGTGGCCAGTTTCATTATATAGCCACCAGGGAGTGATCGCAAGCTACACCTCCAACACAAGCTCCTCCTCTGAGCTGACAGATGTGCATATATATTTTCTTGAATATACTGTACACTCCATGCCATTTCTTGAGCCATGTAAGGTGGTTCTGTAGTTCTGCAGTTATCGGTTACCAAGAGCAATGCAGCTCTCGACGCACGAGAAGCTACCGGCAGATTGTGGGGGACTGTAGGTAAACTGCATTCTAAGAATACCCTGCCATCTGCCGATAACTTCTCGTATGTCTTCAGCTGGATCAAAGGGTCTGTCTAATATGTGTGAGCCGCACAACCTTGGCGAAGATCAAGTGCTATGATACTAGAGTTTATTACTTGGAATTTGTATCTTTATGTAACTCTTGCATACTAAGTGTAATCCTATGAATCTGTAACAAGGTACAGAGGATGGTACAAATTAAGTGCAGCTAATCTTGCAGGTCTTCCTCTTGGTAAGTGAAATCCTATGAATCTGTAACAACAAAGGTACAGATGATGGTACAAACTGAGTGCAGCTAACTTTGCAGGCCTTCCTCTTTGAACTGTTTTATTCCCCTTGCAGGCCTCTAACGTGGCAACACGATTCATGGCCAAACTTCTGTTACTTTTAGATTTTTTTAAGGATGATACAACCTATGAGCATGAGTTAGCATTCTTATTGCTGACACCAACTCTCATTTTCCTCCATTTCCGTGATCATGGCAGAACAGACAGTTTACTCTTATGGCCTCCGCCGTGACCGGCGAAATCACCAGCAGAGTGTTCTCGGGACTGATACAAATGTTCGGTAAGCAGGCAGCTGCTGGCGAGAAGCTGCAGAGGCTGGAGATGCTTCTAATCAAGATCCACAGTGCGGTTGAGGCGTTCGAGAAACGCACCATCAAGAATTTATGGCTACTCCGACTGCACGACAAGCTAAAGGAAGCCACCTCCAAGGCTATGAATTGCTCGCCAGCTTCACACGGCGGGCGGGTGCCTTCCAGAAACTCCTAGCAGCTCTCTAGATTCTAGACTGGACCCACAGACCACACTGAGGTTCTTTCGAAACGAGCTTCTGGAAAAGAAGATGTGTTTTGTTTGTAAGGGTAGTCTATCAATCCATTTAGCTTTGGGCCAGGATATCACACTTAGCATGGCTGACACCAACCATGTGCATACCTTGTTTGTCTCACTAAACTCCCTAATTAACATTTTTTGATAACGACCATTCAAAACAATCCGTAATTATATGTATTCTGAGAAATGAGACTCTGGTCAGTCATATACCTTGTTGGAGGTAGCCATGGCACAAGAAGCGGAGGGTACCATTTCTGCTGCAGTGGTCACTGTAGCGACGGACAGGGCAGTGTCCAAGTTCCTGGAGAACTTCAACCTAGATGGCCACTAATGAGAAACTGCAGCAGATCAAGCTGCTCTTTGTCAGGATCCACAGCATGGTCGATGTATCAGAGAAGCACGACATGGAGAGTACCACACTGGTCCAGAGGCGGGAGAAGTTCAAGGAGGCTGCCTCCCATGGTGACGAGGTGCTTATCAGGTTCAAGCATCGTACAACGGACAAAGCCCGCTCACCGGAACAGCAATGACCAGCATGGTGGTGGTAGTACCACTGTCTTTCACAAGAATTGTGTGGTCCAGCATGGCACGGTTGCATCCGCACTGCCTCGATGGCGCTTTTCTCCAGCGGTGAGGACATGAAAAGGCTGAACAGCACAGTGGAAACGCTTGAGAAGGCGTCAGTGAATATCGGGGAGTTGATAGGATTGCTTAGACTAGTGGCCTAGCGAAACCTCAAGCAGAGGCACCGTACAGTTCCCACCATACCGTCAGGTCGGTTTGTGGATTAAATGTAGGTGTTGACCGCAACAGATGAGCTTCTCGTTAAGGTGATGTTTTCTTGGCTGAAACAGCGGATGACCAGGAGCTGGCTAAGCTTGCGCAAAGGCTAAACCTTGGCCAAGATCAGCATGGCCATTGATATCATGGAACTTCGAGACATCAAAGCCTGGCATGCTAGCGCACTTAGCTGACATCATCAGGAACGCTAGGAAAGTAGGAACAAAGCTGCATCACCCTCACCGCCATCAGAACCAAAGCCGGCAAGTAGACTGCGTAATATGACTTTGAAGCCAACAAACTCCTCAGCTTTGTGCGCATATCATGGAGAGCCTGGCTGGAGACATGGAATGCTTCAGCCTGTCAGCTGGTTGTAACTTGTTGGCCTTACTAATTTCCTTCCAATGTGAAGCCAAAGATGTGTGTTCCATACTAGCCTGATCTGGTAGAAAGAAAAAAAGCAATGAGACTTCCTCGGTTTTTAAAACATATTGCTTTTTTGGAAGTGAGTTCTCTAAATAATTTAATAAATGCAGAGAAATAAGACGAAGTCTTACTTCTTGAAGCTCATGTTTCCCAACAAAGCATTTTGCGCGTTGAAGCGCGGCAGTGCCCTTCTTGGTTGGCAGCAACTCTGTGAAACGTAATTCCATCACCAGAATCCATCTTTAAAGCAACCGAGCCACACCGATCAAGAGTGCTCAAGATACTTCCATTTTCATACTACATAGGCATGGAAATGAGCACAAGGAACTGAGTTATGGTACTAACAATTTCCATCAGTGCCAATGACTTGTAAAACTGCTTTCAGGAATATTTGAGCTGACTCTATGTAGGGAAAATGGGGAAGGCCTAGATTGGTTTTTGATATTTCCTGCAGAATCATTAAGTGTCAATATGTATAAGATTCTATAAACGCATAAATATCTGAGTCACAATTCTCTATAAGAAATCTCAAGTATCCAAATACAAACACTGTGCTCAGAAAAACTTAAGATCGAAACCCTTTCATAATTGTAAAGCAAGGTGCAGATGTTCCAAGTAACTGCTGACATGGGTCCAGCTAGGAAGAATGTAACATCAGCTTTTTTTTGAACTGTGAATGTAACATCAGCTGACTGCTAGTATATTTTCTATAAAGAATGGTGAAATCTCAGTTTCATCAAAAGAGGGCACTCATTATCTTCATATTCTCTGTGGCCGTGCTGACACAACTTGTGATAGTGGTACATGTAGAGCACTAGACATATAGATTTAATATCTTTACTCCTGTTTTTCACTCATGCGGGCCAATAAGATCCACATCACGCAATATCAAAAGGGTTAGAAGATCTAACAGCAGATACAGGGAGGTTCATAAGATTGGCTGGGTGGGAGGTTTTGGAAAAGCAGACTAGAGAAGAGGCAAACAAGAAAACAAAGGCTTGAATGTGTTCGAAACATGAAGTGCAACCAAATTTCATGGCTATTGAAAAGCACGTACAAAATGGAAACTCTGCAAAAGGAAGTGCAAAGAATTACTACCCATGTAGTCCCTGTAGTGAACGATGATGCGATCACTCGTGCAATCAGAATTACTTGCCAGCTCCCTGCAACAAGAAGGAGGCAATGGCATACTAGAACGGGGAAAGATTCAAAGAATTGGCCAAGGTAAAGCAACACCATTGAGATGGCAAACAGTTCATAGATGCATAGCAAGTTGCAAACTCATTGTACGAATGAAGAAGCAACAATGAATGAGATGGTTGAGGAAAACCTTACAGCAAGATTTAAAGATGCATTTATCTGCCTCTGCATGAACAAAAGGCAGTCATACTATTATCATATATACAATAATACAAGTCATGAATTTGTCTATGCATAGAATAATATCTTCAAAAGTTTAGATTAATTTGATGATTCAAACTGACAGGATGCAAACTGGCGTGCGCATTAGATGTGTTCTCACCATGGTCTAGGTTCTTTATGAAACATTAGTCTTTGAATGTGTACTGATAAGACATTTAATACACAAAGTGAAGTATCTGAATGTTATATGTTCCAATGCTACTTCCGATCTTCCGTAAACATCAGCTTTTGGCCACTAAAAGCTTTGTATGGCAAACCTGAGGACTTTCACAAGCTCCTTGAAATTACATCATGACCACCCTCATGTGCCATTGAAGTTCAATCCACTCTTCAGTGCACCAGCAGGATAACCTGGTGAAACACAATTCCAATCACCAGAAATCTTTGCACGAGCAGGAACCATCCTTGAAGCGATGGAAACGGCTCCGATCACGCACTACGATCTCCCGGTTATAAACCTGTGATATGCACTTTATTGCGGCATGACAATCCGAGCATACACGTAGGTTTTTTACCACCCGGACCTGTGTTCCGGGACGAGTCCTCAGAAGCACAAAGGCAATTGCCAGCTTCTCACTGTGCCACTGAAGCGCACCCTCCTTGTCTTCCTCATCAAGATCAAG
The DNA here is from genome assembly GCA_947311845.1 of Poa pratensis. Classification (NCBI taxonomy): domain Eukaryota; kingdom Viridiplantae; phylum Streptophyta; class Magnoliopsida; order Poales; family Poaceae; genus Poa; species Poa pratensis. The sequence goes on from CAMZMU010000117.1 coordinate 109,505,219, forward strand.
GAGCACCTCTGATGCAGCTGAAATGTGCCCAATGCGCCTTAGCTCTCTTGACATCTCCTCAACCATCATGTATATCTCCTTGTACTGTGGATGCGACTCGTCTCCTGCTATGAACTCATGGACCTCTCCCTCAAGCTCAACAATGCTGCATCCTGGCACCTTCGTAATTCCTCTCTTGCTCATCTCTCTCCTAATCTCTGACTTCTCCTTCCATCTCTTTGTCAATGCAAATACATTGGAGAGCATGACATAGTTGGCCTCATGAGCAGGGTACTCATTAAGAAGGTCCTTACTGATGCTCTCGCCAAGCTCAAGCCGACCATGAGCACGACAAGCAGCAACTAGCGTCCGCCAAATTATCGGGTTTGGTTTCATGGGCATTGCACGAACAAACTCCAACCCCTGCTCAACCATGCCAGCACGACCAAACATGTCGACCATACAACCATAATGCTCGATCTTAGGCTCAATCCCATACTCTATCCTCATTGAATCAAAGTAGCCACGACCCTCATCAACCATTCCAGCATGGCTACATGCAGTGAGCACCCCGATGAATGCAACATCATCTGGCGGCACGCCAACAGCCTTCATTTCCTCAAACACCCCCACAGCCTCCTTCCCACGACCCTCCATCGCCAGTGCATCAATCACCGCTGTCCATGACACAACAGTGCGCTCCTCCATCCCGTCAAACACCGCCACCGCCCCATCGACATCCCCGCACTTGGCGAGTGTATCAATCAGCGCATTGCAAAGCGTCACAGACTTCCCTATCCCCTCCCTCTCCACAAACCGCTCAACCCACCTTGTAAGCTCGAGCGCGCCCAGATCAGCTGCGGCCGACAGCACCCCGAGCACCGTCACCTCATCAGGTCGCACTCCGCTGGCCTGCATCTCCCTGAACAGCACCACAGCTTCACCTGACAGGCCCCCACGCACATACCCACCGATCATGGCGCTCCAGGTGACGGGGCTATCCTTGGGCATTCTTTCGAACACGTTCCGCGCGTCCCCGAGGAACCCGACGCCGAAGCAGGAGTACATGTGTATCAGCGTGTTGGAGACGTAGTGGTCCGTGGCGAACCCGAACTTGAGCGCGGCGGCGTGCGCCTGGACGCCCGCGGCGGGCGACCCCGGGAGCGCGGCGCAGGACTTGAGGAGGAACGGAAAGGTGAACTTGTTGGGCGCGACGCCGCGGCGGAGCATGAGCGGGAAGAAGGCCGCGGCGCGGCGGCGCGCGGAGGGGATCGGGGAGGCGACGTGGGCGCGGATGAGGGTGTTGACGAGGAAGGCGTCGAGCGCGAGGTCCGGGCAGAGGAGCGCCGCGACGAGGGGCTCGAGGAGCGCGGGGCGGCGGAGGCCGTGCAGGCGAAGAGCCTGGTGAGGACCAGCGGGTTGGAGTGGAGGCCGCATTTGAGGAGGAAGGCGAGGGACTGGAGGAGCGGCGCGGGCGTCGAGGCGCGCTCCAGGAGGCGGAGGCAATGCTGCTCGGTGGCGCGGGGCGATGAAGTTGGGTGGTGCGAGGCGGGCGCGGTGGTGTAAGCGCGGCGGCGCGGAGGCGAGCGGAGCAGGGGTCGGGGTGGCATTTGGTCGAACGCATGGCGGGCAAGGCAGGGGTCGTGCGGTTGTGATGTTTTCCGCGTAGATGTGCAGAGTGCAAGCTGAACTACTCAACTTCGATAAATTTGGGCAATCGAAAAGGTAAATCTTTTGGGCCTACAAGTTTACAGTTTTCTGACTTTATCAGACTTCTAACAGAGATATGCCATCATATACACACATCCTGTCAAGGACGATCATTCATTTTTTTTTAAAGTATGGCATTATGATAAAATCCAAGAAAAAGGATCAGAGAATGTATCAGCAGGAACAACTACATGTGAGTTCTGATGTATATCTGTCAATATCTCGCTACGATCAAACGTTAAAATAGTAACATAGACGTCGAGTTGGATTCTCTCCAATTCCAAAATCTCAGGAAGTTTTTACATTGCTGGTTTTGCTCCTTGAACTAATTTGGTAAATGTATTCTGAACTAAGCTGTAATGACTTTGGTCTACGAGTAAATTTTCCATATGCCCAGACCATAGCCTACTTTGATCAGCAGGAGCTCAAACACCATGTGCAGGATGCTCGTCATGCGCACTTTGGATCCTGGTATCTCGGTCCAGCTAACAGACACTTCTGCCATCGGGATCCTTAGATGCTTGCATAGGTATACAATCTCAACGTCGAAACACCACCTAGCATACAAAAAGCAAGAGCAAATAAACAGCCAAAACCTTCAGGTTCTTGCCTTACAAGATCTTTTTAATAGACTTTATATAGAGAGAGCATCTTAGGATTTTCTTTTTGAGAAAATACCTCTTCAATCTGATATTTGTAAAGAGTTTCTGTGCAGCAGATCGAGTGAACATCTTGAAGCCACACTGGGATTTGCAATAATCAAGCAAATAAAACAAATGAATAGCATGCCGCTAATGAAAAAAGATTGTACATAAGGATCATTGGCACATCTTATGTTGGCGAAGCATACCTGTGTATCTCTTATTCCAGGACCAGCAGTCAACAATACTACCAAATGGAAACCTTTCATAAGGAAATTTCGATACCATTTCCTCTGCAGTAGGCCAGGTAAAGCATACACGGTGTAAGGGAGGAATACAAGAGACTAGGAAACAACATCACACAAGTGATGGAAATAGGGTTTTAGGAGATATACCGTGGCAAGAGCCTGTTTCTCCAGATGAGCACGGGAACCAAAAACAGCAATTTCAACATCACCTATGCTCTGAGATGAACTAGCAGAGGATGCTAGACTGGAGTCAACTTTCACCGCCAATGCACGAATCTAACAGAAAAAACGCAAATGTCAAGGTGCTATGCTCATCAGTATCAAAACCAGCCAAACATCATACTATTTGATGAAGCTTTTTTCAGGAAGCTATTTGATTGAGCTTATGACAGACCTGAGCTTCAAGTTTTGCCAAATCAGTGACTTGAGTTGCACCATCGGCATCAAGCATGAGTAATAATTCACCCCGTGAATGGAGCATCCCCTAGACAACGCTTCCACAAACAATTGGAAAGCATCAAATAGAGTTGATTTTTTACAAGTACCACTAGTGTGTGCATGGGTAGTTCAACACTCACTTTTCTGACAGCTTCACCTTTCCCATGGTTTCTTCCGAGTAGAAGAACTCGAACATTGTCTATATTGTACCTCTTTACATACTCAAAGGCAACTTTTGACGTACGGTCAGTACTTCCATCATCGACAATCAAGACCTTAGTAAAATCAAGCAAATAACACATCAAGCCTTCAAATTTAGCAAAATTAACACATAGGATCATAGATAAGAGTTGTGCCATAAAATGCTACTCCCTCCGTTCCATAATTCTTGTCGTGGTTCTAGTTCAAATTTAACTAAAATCACGACAAGAATTATGGAACGGGGGTAGTAAATATCAGGTTAAGTATTACAAACGATGCAAATGCTAATAAGATTTAAACGTCAAAAGATTCTTAATAAGGTTCTATTAAGGCAACTCAGATTCCATTAAGGTCTCATCGACCCATCTACTGGATTCAGAGAGGGCACAATTCATAATTTAACGAGAATTAGTTGGTTGATTTTCAATGACATAGCAACCAAGATCAGCGGTGCATAATTGCAAATATCACTTGGAACTATACATACAGGACAAGCAATCATAATTCAGAAACTAATACAAACTAGCTACAGAAAAATTATGTAAGTTTATCCTCTTATCAAGGGCCTATTTAAACAACAACAGCGATGTAAATCTAACTCTGTACTATTACATCCAGATCTTTTATTTGATCTTACAACTAAATGAATATTTATTTAAAAAAATCTATAGCAATTTAAGTTCCATATCACAATCATATTCTGTTCACTATACTAAAGATTAGATCAAGCTCCATTGCAGACAATTTCCAAATCTTATGGGGGGAACATAAGCCCCAGGAATTTACGAATGAAATGCCATTGTGTGCAAACCAAAATAAAACAAAACAACATAACGCATCTGTTGGTGGCCGTCAAAGTGTTTGGACTGCGGAGTCATATCATATACCATATCATATACCATATCTAGTGCAGAAAAGCATTAAACCAGCTTGCATAGCAGATCTCATGATACTCAAATGCATAATCTCCCATTCTTGCCTAGTTAGTTTCACTTTAACTTGCACAAGTAGCTTAACAACCTTCATCCAAATGTATCATATCAAATGAAGACCATGAACATGCTCAATCCCACATACCTCATAGGAAAATGACTTGTCAGCAGCTGAACGTTGTTTCAGGTAGCTAACGGAGAAATAAAACAACACGGTGATTAGCTTAGCGAATCGAACAATCACCTAACAGATAAAGCTACAGTTACGCAGACAACTACTTGTATAGAACTCAGGGCACTGTTCAAAGAAAACGAACTTAGCAGAGCAACCAATGCTGGTATCAGAGCCTTACTTGAGTGTTTCTGTGAGAGCCTCGGGAAGGCGGAACTCCTCGTTGTAGGCGGGGACGATCAACGAAATGTACTTCTCAGCAGGGTCGAAAATCGACGGGCAGGGAACCTACCACAGGTAACACAAGCAAATGAGCAAACACCTAGCACGCACAACATGTCATAGACTCACAGCCCAAGTAAAACGGGCGAGCAATCAGCACCTTCTTGAGCGAGCCGGGGTCCTCGAAGAAGGCGTCGGAGACGGCGGTCCTCTCCAGCCTGTGGCCGAGATCCAGAACGGCGTACCAGTCAACGACGCGCGCGGGCAGATCGCAGGCGAAAAAGGCGAAAAGGGAAGAAGATGGGGTTCGGGAGAGGCTTACGAGTGCATGCATCCGATCTTGCGGATGTGCTCGAAGAAGAAGGCGGCGACGCCCAGCCCGACGACGGCGACCTGCGCACAGGAGGATAAGAGGTGGGGTGAGCGGCGCGAGAGGGAGGGAATCGGAGCGGAGGGGGAGGGTTTGGGGGAGGGAGGGCAGTACGAGGGAGGCAAGGAGGAGGGTCATCGAGAGCGAGGCGGGGAGGAGGTCCGCGGCGCCGGCGAGCGGCCAGGCGGCGCCGGCCATAGAATCGGCCGGTCGGTGAGTCGTGACCAACTCCACGCCCACTGTTCCGCTCGCGTGCGCCTCTGGTTCCCGGAGATTGAGAGATCTGAAGCCAGAAGCGCGCGTTCGATGTTTTCTTGACATCTGAAATCGAGCAACTTTTCAACTTTCTTTGCCTCAGAAAATTTTGAACTTTCCCACAAACTTAGAGTCTCTTTTAGGCAAAACAATTTCATACAAATTTGGAACAAATTCGGTAATTATAATATTTTTCTATGTGTGCTATTTGTTTTGTATTGTAAACCGTGTGAATTTTTCCGCACAAGGAAAAACTTATTTTACTTCAACCTATTGAGAAGATTCTTTTTTTTGTGTAGCTATTTTTTATTTGGCATTTTTTTGATACATTACTACAATGAATTGGCATAGAAAGGTTTGAACATAAAAAATTGCAAAGAAATTTGTGAAAAAGACAATTAAACCAACCATAATTTAGTTAACAATTACTCCCTCTGTTCCATAATTGTTGTCTTGGTTTTAGTTAAACCACGATAAGAACCATAAACGGATGTAGTAGTAATTTCTCAACTCAAACTGGCATACAGTTTGAGAGAACGTTGTTGTTGCTTTAGTTTAAGCTAGAATGAGACAAAAAAAAAGATTAGGTCTCGGATGTGTCAGTTAGGAGAAAAATCTGATGTGGCACACCAAAGTAGGAGAAAATCATACTAAAACATGTCAAAATGGTTAACTGAGGGGAAGATGGTTTGTAAACGGTTTAAGAGTTTAAGAGGATATTCTAGTCCAAACGGAAGTTTGGGTCGTAAAAAGAACCCTATGATGATTTTAAATGACTTCTCTCTTTTGACCGATTTACATGTATGATAAAAAATAGAAAGTTTGGGATTTTCAAACAGTAAACTGTGCTTTAAACCAGGAATTGCATTAGGATTTGCAAGAATTCTCACTATTCGCGTATTTTATTTTTCAGAATTTATTATGAACAATGATTTTGAAAAATATGAATAAATCAACACATGTTATTTTGCACAATTTATTATAAACAATGATTTTGAAAAATATGAACAAATCCATACAAGTCACCAAAGAGTAAAGTTTTACCCAAGAGCCGGTTAATTTTTGTCATAATCTTGCAAAGTCTAAAATTCGGATTTCGGTCAAGTTCTAAAGGACAGGTTCAGCTGTAACCAGGTTCTTAAAATGCACTCTCTTCGTAGATGCTCTTACAAGACACATGAAAATGTTTCATGCACACTTGCCAATAACAAATTTCAGCCTCTTAAGGTAAATCGACTCCTCGACTTGACGCTTAATTGTAGTTATGCACGAAATATTCAGTATGATGAACATGTCGTTTGTGTAAACAAGAGTTGTTAGCATGTGTACCACCACTTTGATGCGAAATGTTCGGAAAACAACCACTTTATATTTCAATCGCAGAAACCACCACATTTTCGGTCGGACGTTTGCAAAATACACTGATCGGGAATTGAACGCGAATTTACACTCATGCTGACATGGGGGACCCACCTAAAGGCTGACGTGGCACGAGGAGCCCCACTTGTCAGGACTAATTTGCATATTTGGACTGGGTCCTACTTGTCAGCCAATTGAAAAAAATCAAAATATCAAAACTGTGCTGGTAGTTGTCATAGTAGAATTATGAGACTAATATTTCATTTGAAATGATACATACTCGTACAATAGTTGGTAAATTGTAAACTTGCAATGAAAATTGTTCTTTTCAAGGAATGTAGAGCTCCAGAACCAGGATAACCAGCCTAATGAAGGTACTCCCGGAAATAAATGGTACTAGTTGAATTCGGCGCGGCGGTGTCGCCGCGCCCTTGAAGAGAAATTTTATGTGTGATATGTTTTGTTGTAATGATATAGTAAATGTTGTGTATTTGTATAGAGGGACCGGTTCGTAATTTCCGGAAAACTTGAGGACTTTCTTGCGAAAATGACGCCTAAAGTACAACGAATTTGAAGATTAGACAGAATTATGTATATGTCCGTAAAAATAAAAAAATGTTAAAACATGAAAGTTGTTTGGAAGGGTGATATCCATCTACCCGTCAAAGAAAAATTGAAACGGATGACTGAGTGCGACGAATTTGACAAAATTCGTCAAATGTTTTTGTGAATTTGGATCCAAAATTAAGGAGGTAGAGTGGACCAAACTCGAAACCGATCACGGGAATGAAACCTACTTGTCGACGTACATATATTTCGTGTACATATTATCATGAAAATGGGAGCGAATAGTAATTTTTGGTAAATGCGAGGGTATTTCCGCAAAAGCGCAGGTTCGTAATTTTGGGGAAACGGGGGAATTTCTTGCAAATTTGCTGCGTGGAACGTCGGATCGAGAGGCGACAGCGTGGATCGTAACACTGTGGAGTGTCGTGGCAAAAAAAAACATGTGGCAAAAAAAGAAAAAAGAAACACTGCCCTCTACCGTGCCCGCTATCTACAGTTCCCGCTACAGTGCCCGATACCTCAGGCCGGCAAAATCTCGCGCCTTAATATATAGAACTAGTTGAATTTGGCGTGGCGTGACGCCACGCCCTTGGTGATTTTTTTTGTACAATATATATAATTTTTTTTGTTCACCAAAATGTTGGCCAAACTGGAATGTTCAAACATGATTCTATTTTGTTATGGAGAGGTAGCATTTTTCTGTGAGCATTTTTGAGATATTTTGTGGAACATTGAAATATTTAGTGGTTTGGAATGTTAAAACATGTTTGTATTTCGACGTGAATAGTTAATTGAAATTAGAAAAATTTATTTGATTTTGGTTCTACATTTGGGGAAAGCTTTTTGGAATATCGGAATGTTGGACGAAATGTTAGCCAAATTGGAACTTGCAAACATGTTTTTTTATTTTGTTTTGAATAGGTAGCATTTTTTGGCGAGCATTTTTGATATATTTTGTACAATATTCAAATATTTGGAAGTTTGAATTGTTTGGACATGTTTGTATTTGAGTGTCAATATTTAATTCGGATTATAAAAATGCATTTGAATTAGCTCCGAATGGTGACAGAATTTGAATATTCCAATTTTTTTCTTAGCATAAGTAGTTCATATGTATTTTTCTGATTGTTTTGAAATATTACTCATACTTTTCTAATGGATATATTAAGATATATTGATTTATAATTTGTTTGAATTTGAAAAGCTGGTGAAAGTGGGAAGCTGTTCGTATGTTTTTTTTCGGTTTCAAATACCTAAACTTGGAAGACTTTGAAAATTTGGGAGTTTTCAAATTTGAAATTTGATCGTATGGTATAAATAGTAAATGTTTAAATGCTCAGATTTGGAACGCATTGAAAGTTTTAAAATTGTTATTCTCGAAATTTGATCAAATGACGTAAATAGTCGATTTTTTGTGCGTTAATGTTTATATATTTGTCATATTTATGAATACTTGGTGAAAAAACTTCAAATTCAAAAATGTGTACATTCAAAAGTTATTTATGTTTGAATTATATATTTTTTGTTCATCAAACTGTTGCCCAAATTGGAATGTTCAAACATGTTTTTATTTGTTATGAATAGATAGTATGTTTTTGTGAACAGTTTTGATATATTTTGTAAAATATTCAAATATGTAGTGGTCTAAAATGTGAGCATTTTTGTAAGTGAAATGTTGTACAGATATTTAGTGGTTTGAAATGTGAGTATTTTAGAACACTGTTCGAGACGGCACGCCTTTAATGAGAATTTATGTTGTATCATATGAATTGTGAGAACGCCGGAGAACATGTTTGAGCTAACAAAATTTAAATTTTTGTATGCAAATTATGTGGTACCACTTTAAGCAGACATAATGGTACATTAGCATGACAGTAGTCATGATATTTTTATTTGCTACATCCTTTTGGAGATATGTTGTGCTTAAAGGGAGGCAAGCCATAACACTGAAAAGTGAAATACGAAGAACATATGAAAAAGAATTCCAGATTGTAACAATTAAAAAAGAAAGGAAATAGAAAGAAGATAACATCCAACCACAACTTGCCAAGTATAGTAAACAATTACTACATATCAGAAGTGAAATGTAAAGATATAAATATATGTTTTGTTCACTATGACACTTCTTATATTTTGGAGCATCTAAAATTTTCGTAGCAAATTGAGATGTTTAGATGTGTGTGCATTTTTTTATTGTGAGTTTTTTGATATATTTGATCGTAGTTCCAAATGTTTTGCGATTTGAATTGTTCAAATGACTTTGTATTTGAAGCTATTGATTTTAAAACATTTATCGTTGTATGGAATTTGTTTGGGAAAACATTTAAAGCACATGATATAAATGGGTAATTGTATTTAAATGATTAAGCAAACTCTGTTTAATTGAGGTGTGTTGTACGTAAAAAAATATTTTATTGGGTTTCTCATATTGGATGATATTGCCGATATTATTTTTCTGGACTTTATTTTGAGTTCAAAAGGAAATTATGGAGTCCATGTTTTTTGAAATGACGTGAAGGTGTCAGTTGACTCTTTATGTATTATTTGAAATTTCGAAGGCTTGAAATATGTTGAAAAAGGTTCTGAAGTATTTGAGATGCCTATTTTGGTGTTTACAAATTGTTAGAAGTTGGTTTGAAATTATTTGGAGCTGAATTTGAAAAGTTAGAAAAGTTTTTTTTTAAAGCAGGAAAAAGGAAAATGAAAAAAAAGTGGGCCGAGCCAACCGCACAGCAGCCAGCCCGGCCCAGGAAGCAGCCCATCTGCGCAGCTGAGGCGAGCCCAGGCCCATGGTCACGTCACGTTGACGTCGCCGGAGGGTGGAGCTGCCTCGGCAGCGTCGACGTCGCCGGCATCGATCCAGTGCGAGCCAGGACACGCCGCTGGACGCGCTGGACGCGCCTCGACGCGGGGTGTCTGCAGGCGGTGGCGTCGCCAATCCTGGGTCGTCGCAGCATCGCCGGCGGCGTGTGGACGCGGCCGCGCACGCCGAGCACGGCGTCGACGATTATGGCGTGACCGCGACGTCCCGCGAAGCGATCTTGGGCGAGAAGGGATAAGGCGCGACGGCGCACCTCTCCGTGGGCGTAGATCTGAGCGAGGAAGTGCAGTGCGGCGGCGCGAGGCGTCGGCGGCGGCGGCGACCACTGGCACGCGCAGAAGAGAGAAGAGGGAGAGAGCGGTTTGTGGATGGTTTTGCAAAAAGATCCTTGGATTTTCGTGAAAATGCAAATACGTCCCTCTCCGCGGGAAGTTGTGGATTGCGGGGGTAATTTATGGGTTTGTGAGGTGTGTTTTTGCAAAATGGTCACGGGGAGGCTAGGAGCCGTTGGATGAAGATTGGACGGGCAGATAAGCGTGTGATACTATTCTTTGAACAGTAAAATCGACGTGGGATGCGGAGGGAGCGGCGTTTTGCTCTCCCTTTATATAGTTAGGTAATGTGAATACAAGTGTGACGAAGCAGCCTTCACTCACTTCGACGGTCGGATATTCTCGATTCGCTGCACGACATCACACATCGTTGGTCTCAGGTTGGCATCTTGATTGCAACATCTTATTGCGAACTGAATCTTGATATTGAACATGTATATTTCATGCCATACATTACGATAGTACAGATGTTGTCACACCGAAGTAGCTAGAGAGAGGTACCCAGACAGAGACCTTGGACTCGTCCCCTCTCCGCTACAGTACGTGAGGGCGATTTCTTGAAACCACCCAGTCAAACCACCTCGCCGGCGGCGATTCGCTGGTTCCCCTTCCCTCCGCCGGCCGCTTCGGCGGCGGGAGGGTGGGGAAACCCCGGATCTCGTCGTGTATATAGCGTAGGTTTGAGTAGGTTGCTCACCGGCGGCGTCTTGGAGGCGGAGGCGTCGGTGGTTGGCGTTTTGGGGTCGTTTTCTTCCTCTCCGGTGTCGTCGTTCTTCGGAGCTTCGTCATCAAGCAGGCGACTACGTGCGGTGCTCGCGGTCCTGAGTGACCGCCGTGCACGCTCGTTCCCCGGCTGGATTCCGGTGCGGCGGATCCAGATCTTGAAATCGAAGCTTCTGATGTTGAAGGCCGTTGGTGCTGCTGCCTTGGCGATGGATGGAGGCTCTCTGGAGTTCGAGGCTCGTCAACTTCCCGTCCGCAGGGGATCATCTTCGTTCCAAGGTTTGGAAGATGCAGCGGGCGGCGCGTCGTCGGCACGTCCGGCTCCTCGTCGGCGTCACTGTGTTGCAGAAGGACCTGTGTGTAATTTCTATCTTTGTGGGGTGTCTTTTTGTAACTTCTGGTCTTCAATGTAATCAGGGGTTTCCCGCAAAAAAAAAAGTAGCTAGAGAGAAGGGAAGGAACATATGACGGGTCAAACCATTCCATCATATGACCAAAGCATTGTGCACAAGATTCAAGCGTCAAGCTTCTGGTGTTGACGGTAAGTACATATGTAGTTGTATTATCCAAGTCCCTCTTCACTGCTAGGATGTTTTTTTAGACGGAAAAGGCAGTCTGGCCTGTTTTCAATTAAATTAGAAGGAGTGTACAGGAGTACAAAGCAAAGTAAAAGAAAGAGAAAAAAAGGAGCTACAAAAACCTATGGGTGCAGCTATTTGTGCTGCAACCTACAAAAAGGTTTAGCTAGAAAATCAGTCTGGCTCCCTAGGCCGCAAAATCAGGTCCGCAGCTCCAGTTCTCCCTGCGTCTCGCCAACACTTGGCTTCGTCAATGATGTTTGCGTGCAGCCTGTTAAGGGATACAGCTGTGTTGTTGAAAATTCTGGAGTTCCTTTCCTTCCAGACAGTCCACCATGCTAGTTGTACCAGGGAGCACCAATTCTTCTTAAGTGTTGTAGGCAACTGTCGGCATGTACGTGTTAACCATGCTTCAAGGTTCTCTTCATCTTGTGTAGGTAGGAGGTTGTGATTCAGTCCAGCAGTGTGTATCAGTCTGCTCCATAGTCTGGATATGACAGGGCATGTGGCGAGCAGATGCAGGGGAGTTTCCTGCTCACTAAGACAGAAGACACAGACTGCGTTGTGAGGCCAACCTTTTCTCTGCAGGCAGTCAGCAGTGTGGCACTTTCCAAGGATTGCAAGCCAACCGAAGACGCGGCATTTCAGCGGCGCCCCCGAGCTCCAAATAGTCTCCTTGAAGTTGAATCTGGTGGAGCCCTCGAACTGCATGTCGTAGGCTGAAGCAGCAGTATATTGCCCATTGGCAGACCAGCGCCATGTAACTGAGTCTGGTATATCATGCTGAAGCAGTACATTCTCGACGATACCATGCACAAGAAGGAATTGGCGGAGGGCTATGTCAGGGATCGCATGCTTGTAGTACCTCATCCATTTGTTGTTGGTGATGGCTTCGGCAACAGTGAGGTTGCGCTTGGCGCAGCATTGAAATAGCTCAGGTGCGATGGTGGCAAGGCTTTGTCCATTGGACCACGGGTCCTTCCAGAAACTGATCTTCTTGCCATCGCCCAGGTTGAAGGAAACTGCAGAATTGAATAGGTTACGAGCACGGTCGTCGATACCCAGGGGAAGGTTGCTCCAGGCCTTGTTCGTTTGTGTCCAGGAGTGCCACAGCCATCGGACACGCAATGCCGTGGCTTTGCGCTGCAGGACAACAATACCAAGGCCACCAAATTCCGGTGGCCTGCAGATGGCGGCCCAGCGAACAAGGCATCTGCCACCAATAGCCAGTTCGTCGTTGCACCATAAGAAGCCTCTGCGCAGCTTGTCAATCGCCTTGATGAGCCAAGCTGGGGGTCGATGACAAGCAGATGGTGAATGTGCATTGCAGAGAGCACATGCTTAACCAGCAGCAACCGAGCATCCAGGGAAAAATTCCCTTCGTTCCAGCCCTTTACTTTTGCAGCAAGCTTGTCGAGATAGGGTTGTAGGTCTGCTTTGCGGAGGCGCTGATCAGAGAGAGGGAGTCCCAGATATGTGCAGGGAAAATTCTGGACAGGGCATGATAAAATGGCAGCAAGGGCTGTGACATCCAAGTGTGAGCAGTGGATCGGCAGTATTGAGCTTTTCTGAAAATTTGTAGTCAGCCCAGAGGCTTCCCCAAAGCATTGCATTATTAGCTTGACAGACTGCAGCTCCTGTTGGTCCGGCTCAGTGAAAATCACCATGTCATCTGCATATAGGGAGATGCGGTTCTGTGCCAGCAAGTATCTGTTAGTTTTCAGAGCTCCAACTCTGTCAGCCATCGCAAACAAGGCCGCCAGGACATCGGTGGCAATGACAAAAAGCTGTGGGCAGAGAGGATCGCCCTGTCGGAGACCCCTGCGGTGAAAAATGCGCCGGGAGAATTCGCCGTTGACAATGATCTTTGTTGTCGCAGTGTACAGCAGGCATGCGATCCAGTCCCTCCATTTCTGCCCAAAACCTTTTGCCTCTAGCACTTCTAGCAGGAATTCCCAAGAAAGGGAGTCAAATGCTTTCTGTAGGTCAAGTTTCAGCAGTAAGGCTGGGAATTTTTTCTGCCTGAAAAGTCTAGTTTGGGCACGCACAAAGACAAAGTTGTCGTGGATGGCTCTGCTCTTGATGAATGCACTCTGGCATGGGTGGACAAGCTCATGCATCCTCGGACGCAGCCGTCGCGCAAGAATTTTGGTGAAGAGCTTCGCGAAGAAGTGGATCAGGCTTATTGGTCTGAATTGGCTAGGGTGCGCGGCTTCCGGTGTCTTTGGCAGCAGGATCATGTTGGCAGAGTTTAGGAGGTGCAGGCTCCTTGAAGTACATCATTCCAATGCAGAGACTGCTCTCATGATGTCAAACTTGATGATAGACCAACATTTCTTAAAGAATAATGCAGTGAAACCATCGCTGCCAGGTGCTTTGTCAGATGGCAGATCCGAAATAGCAGCAAGAACCTCTTCAGGGGTGATGGGTGCTTCTTGGTCAGAGAGATTCAGGGGCTGGATGTCAAGAGCTTGCAAGTTCAGCGTGTGCTGCCTAGGACGGGACTGGCCAAGTAGCTGATGGAAGAATTGCCAAAAAGCATCTAGCTTCCCTTCCTGCTTAGTGTGGACAACATTGTCAAACTCAACTCTGTGTATGAAGTTCTTGCGCCTCCTAGCCGAGGCTTTAGCATGGAAGAACCTTGTGCTAGCATCACCCTCACGGAGCCAGAGGATGCGGGATCTTTGCCTCCATTGGGTTCTCTGCAGTGCTTCAACTCCGAGCCTTGTTATCTTGAGTGAGACTCTGAATTGCCTCTCAGCGTCAGTTAGTTGCCTTATGTCCATTGCCTGGTCAAGCATGAAAATGAGTTCACTCGAAATGGCAGCGCGTAGCTGCAAGTCAGAGCAAAATTGGGCACTCCATTTCGTCAACTTTTGTGCTGTAGTAGTCAGCTTGACATGAAGGTTGATGAAGGGATCGACATGCTGCGGCACAGAGTTCCAGGAGTCCTGCACCACTTCCAGGAAATCATCTCTGGTCACCCAAGAATGTTCAAACTTGAAGCTGCGTGTTGGCTTGAAATCAGCATCCGAACTGAGGAGGATAGGGCAATGGTCTGAAATTTCAGAGGAAATCGCCTGCAGCATGCAACTGGGGAAATTAATGTCCCACTCTTGGTTGAACAGCACTCTGTCAAGCTTGACCATAGTAGAAACCTGCTGCTCATTGCTCCAAGTGTATCGTCTACCATGTAGGTATAGGTCTTTGAGCTGCATGTCATTAATAAATTTTCTGAACCGAGCCATGTTTCTTATGTTGACATTGGTGTTGCTTTTATCAGTAGCCTTGACAATCATGTTGAAATCACCAACAACAATGGTGGCTGTATTGGGAGGCAGATCAGATGTTATTCTACCCTGTAGCTCTTGCAAAAATGCCACCTTGTCGGGGTCAGACTGTGGACCATAAACTGCAATTAAATTCAGATTGGTTTGAGTTTGCTGCAGCTTGACATTGATTGCAACAGACCAAGGTGAGAACAGCTGAACAGAGCATTGGAAGGTGTCCGGCTTCCAGGCAATTAAGATGCCTCCTCTGGTACCATCGGCAGGAGCATAGCAGAATTCAGTGAACATCGGGCCACAACACTGCTTGACTATGGAAATATCGATGAACTGCAGCTTTGTTTCTTGGAGACAAACTACTGATACATTGTGCTTACGGATGACAGCAAAGACTACTCCTCTACGAGCTAGATCATTCAACCCTCTTACATTCCAAACTAAGAAGTTGCAATTCATTGGGAAACTCTGACGACAGACTACAGTGACTCAAACTTACTGAACTGGCGAAACCAGCTGCGGCTCCCCTGCAGCAGAGCGGCCCCTCCTGGTCGCCCTCTTCGCGAGGATGGATAGGGCGCCCATCTGCGGACCGGAGAGCGGCGAGTCGAGGGCGTGGTCCAGATTTGCAAGGGCTTCGTCTTCGGGCACCTCCCCCTTCTCCGCGATGGCGAGGCCGCGCTTGGAGATGATCAGTTTCCGAGCCGCCATCATCGTCTTGTTTCCGCCACCCGTCAGCTCCTGCTTGCGGTTCCGGTGGCTCTGGCGTGTGGCGGTGACGGTGGTGCTCTTGGTTTTGGCGTTCGCACAGCGCGGCGGACCCGGCGGCGTGTGAGGGGTGCGAGGGGTGGGGATGACGCCGGGTGTAACGGGCTGGATCACCCCTGCCAGCATTTCTTGGACGGACTTCTGGGCCGGCCTTTGCAGGGGCGGCCCATCTACTTCCATCGCCTGGTGCGTGCGAGTACCTTTGGGCTAGGCCTCCGCGTCATCCAGTGGTGGGCCGTTGGCTGCCCCACCAGCTAGAGCATAAGTAGGCACGCTTTGCCCGGCATCAAGGGCATGGGGCATGGGCGTGCTGGGCGTGCTGCATTGACCAGAGCGCACAGGCGTGGACAGCACAGTGACCGCGGCGGCAGGGGGAGGCAGTGTGTCGCACATGGTGTTCGACCTGCAAGCGCCCAAAGGGCTGTCGGGGCAGCAACATCAGGTACAGGCGCCAGCAGCTTCTGCGCGTGCGAGACCAAAGGGGAAGCTTGCAGCGGGTCAGCACGATCAGCCTCAGGGTCTGCAATCAGCACCGCTTGCCGTTCCGTGGAGTTCGGCAGCACGGGTTGCAAAGCGGTAGCAGCAGGGTTGACCGCCAGCTTGCCCATCTCGTGAGTGCTGCTCTGCCCTGTGACGCCGTCCACCGCGCCGTTAGGGTTTGGCGTAGCAGAAACTGCATGCACGGGCGTCGCCAGGCCGGTGTCGACGATGGGCGGCGCCGCCAGCTGCGTGATCAGCAGGTCCACCGGATCTGCATGGCGACGGTTTCCGCCCCGGTGACGCGGACGGTCTTGGCCAGCGGCGGTGCCAGAGGCAGTTGCCTCAAGCCGCTGGTGCCAAACGTCGTCCGGAACGCCATGCGCCCAATGGTGAACTTGCTCCTCGTCCAGCATGTCGTCGTTGTCGTCGTCGGGCTCGGTGTCGCGGCGGTTTGCCCAGCGGTTGCGTGGCGCTGTCCTGAAGAAAGTCGGTGAGTCGAGGTGGACGAGCGCCGTCGTACTGAGCACACGCGGTGGGCGCTCGCTGAGGTGGGCCATGTGGCAGCATTGCGTAGGCGTCCCGGTGCCGGGCATCGGCGCGTCCGGCAAAGAGAACCCACCCGACAAGACTGTGTGAGACAGCGGGTCAAGGCATGGATCCGGCTCGTGCAGGTCAATGATCGCCTCTGTGGACACGTCCTCGAGTCGCTCCACCCAGGCCTCGACCACGAAGTAGGAGAGATCGAGCTTGCCGATAGTCTCGCCGGCGACGGTGTGGATGAGGCAGCCAGGGAGCGCGCGCTGGATGGTGGCCAGTGACCAAGCTTGGGGCGCGATCTGCTCGATGAAGAGCCTGACACTGAACATGTACTTCTTCAGGGATGCGAAGGTGAGGCGGTTCCATCGCTTGATGAGGATCGGCGTCCCGCGGTGGTGAAAGACGTCCTGAGAGGCAACCATATCAAGCCAGCGTGAGTCGGAGAACCTGGCGAAGAAAGTTCCCGTCTGGCGGAGCGAGATCTGCACAGCAGCAGGCGGCAGCTCGGGGAAGTCCTGCAGCAGGCCCTCCAAGATGTGGCCAGGTGCAAGGCGAGGCCAGGCGCCGGAGACGGTGAAGACGAGAGCACTGCGACGGAGCACCATCTCCTCGACCGCCATGTCCTTCGTCAACTCGAGCGCAACCTTGGTGCGCAGCGGCCTCCGAACGAAGCCTAGCTCGGCGTTCATGGTGGGGAAGGGGTCGGCTTGGGGTGGCGGCGGTGTCGGTGTTGACGTAGCAGCTGCAGGCGACGGCGGCGCGGCAGAGGCTTGGCCTTCGGGTGGCGTGGCGGCGGGGAAGTGCAGACGAGCTTGGACCGGTTGGCGGCGCAGGTCGGGGTGGTCCGGCGGGAAGACGAGGCGCAAGTGCACCGACGGCTTGGCAGCAGGGCGTCGCACCGGCAAGGGCGGCAGCGGAACCCTCGGCAGGTGGCGGGTGGGGCACTTCTTCGCAGGGTGGCCGGCGTCGAGGCAGTGGAGGCACCTGGCCTCGTTGGTGCAGTGACGAACGGCGTGTTCCGGTGAGAAGCACCGAAAGCAGCGACCCCAGAGCTCCTGTTTAAAGGACTCGCTCGCCGCAGAGCGCTGGCTTGCAATGACTGCGCTCTCCGAAGATGGCAAGGGGTTATTGCGGCGGCCGTGCCTTGAACGGACCTCTTGTCATTCCGAGCGTGGTTCCTGGGGGGCCACGACGATGCTACGCACCGTAGGTCGAGGTGGAGCGACGGTAGGGTGATGGGCGACGGTGGACGGCGCAGGAGCAGCAGACGGCATTGAAGGCGGAGGAGACTGGCGAGAGGCCATGTCTGCGTAGGTTGGGGACGCATTGAAGCTGGATGCAGGGGTGGGTGGGGCAGAGAAGTGGAGGCGCTTCGTGGATCCGGGAGAGGAGTGGGAGGGTGAGCCATGGCTGGTGGGAGCGCGCTGCGGGTGCTGCGGGCGACGGTCATGGCGGGGCGCGACGGCGCCGTGGCCGAGGTGGCCACCGGCGACGGAGCGGTGGGAGAGGGCTAGCTAGCGAACAGCTTCGGCAGACTCAGCTCGGCTGATACCGATGACAAGCAAATTGCTGGATGTAAACAATATTGTCATTATGCAAGCTCAGGGTGGGGGCACCGCTACCAAATTTATCCCAATCCAGCTCCTTCTCCCCAGCCAAGATTTCAGGCAGCAGATTCAGAATACCCGATTCAACAGCGGCGACAAATAGGTCGGAGGTATCAAATGTCAAGCCCTCGTGCCAAACATCTGAAGAAACCGGCCTGGTCCATGTGGTGGCCATCCAACCTTGATCATCCCGTCGTTTCACGTTGAAGGCAGCCTCCTGGTGAAACTTCATCTCGATAAACTTCATCACGCCATCGTGCATCATGACCTGACGGTGATGCCCAGGGTTGAGGTTTTCACACTCCGAGTAGGACTCGCTGTGTGTCTTGCACGTTATGCAGCTGAAGCTAGTACATTTTTTAATCTTTGTACTTAGTAGCAACGACCAGCTAGCCGCTAGACGCTAGCGTATGGTTTCAGCTAGCACTAGCAGCAGCACGTCCGTTGGTGTCCATTGGAAATAGCGGAAAGACTAATCAGCGGAGACGGACGCCGCTAATCATCTCATTTGCGCGTAACGGACAAGGCGGACAGAGCGGATGGGCCGGTGGCCCGTCCGCCTGCATCCTGAATTCTTGTTATCAGTTCCAAAAGCACAACTCCAAAACTATAGACATCACTCTTAGCTGTGAGGCGACCGTTTCTAGCAAAGAGGGATCCATGTTGTTTGACATGAGAAAAACCTACGAGAACTTCGCGAGTAGGGCTAAAGTGTAATCTCGCTTATGTGCACCGCACTACGGGAAACCGTCAAAACGCCGACGGCCTTCCTGTACGCCGACGGCCAAATGTCGGGGCCGTCGGCGTACAGCACGGGCTAGGGCAGACGACGAACAGGCCGTCGGCGTACGAAGCGCCGTCGGCGTTCTAAATCCCGTCGGCGTACAAAGGGCGGCATAACGGAACCGTCCAGCGTTGTTGATACGCCGACGGCACTGCCGTCGGCGTACACGCGATGAAAACACCGACGGCTGCCGTCGGCGTTTAGTAGTTTTTATTTATTTATTTTCGTATATAATATTCATTTCTTTATTTCTCTATATAATATTTAATGTAGTTGTAATTTATATATATATTGGACCTATAATTGCCCTCCCAATTTCAGTATCCCACCCCCGTAAAATAACGGTTTGAGTTTTCCGGAACCCAACCCTACAACATATACATGTAAAACAAATAAAAACTTTTCCTGGCTATCTAGAGAGAAAGTGATGCCGGTGATGTCGGTCACACCTAGGAGTAGATTCTTGCACATTTACAACACACAACACACTTTTATACATATGGTATGTCACAACCTAGGTTTGGGTAGGGTTCCGACGCTCCGGGGCCCCGCTTCGGTGAAACCCTGAATCCGCTAGAAAAATCCTAACGTTTCCGTCTACCCCCATAGACGTGCGTCGAAAGGGGGTAGCCCAGTGGATTTTTTTGCTTGGTTGTGTTATGTTAGGCCATAGGAACATGAGAAACCAAAGTCTACCCCAAATCGACACACGATTCCATCCGGTTCGCCCGAAAGGGGAGTTTTCACCTCTAAGTGCAGAAACTCACTAGAGAGAAAGTGAAGCCGGTGATGTCGGTCACACCTAGGAGTAGATTCTTGCACATTTACAACACACAACACACTTTTATACATATGGTATGTCACAAGCTAGGTTTGGGTGTGGTTCCGACGCTCCGGGGCCCCGCTTCGGTGAAACCCTGAATCCGCTGGAAAAACCCTAACGTTTCCGTCTACCCCCATAGACGTGCGTCGAAAGGGGGTAGCCCAGTGGACTTTTTTGCTTGGTTGTGTTATGTTAGGCCATAGGAACATGAGAAACCAAAGTCTACCCCAAATCGACACACGATTCCATCCGGTTCGCCCGAAAGGGGAGTTTTCACCTCTAAGTGCAGAAACTCACTAGAGAGAAAGTGAAGCCGGTGATGTCGGTCACACCTAGGAGTAGATTCTTGCACATTTACAGCACACAACACACTTGTATACATATGGTATGTCACAAGCTAGGTTTGGGTGTGGTTCCGACGCTCCGGGGCCCCGCTTCGGTGAAACCCTGAATCCGCTGGAAAAACCCTAACGTTTCCGTCTACCCCATAGACGTGCGTCGAAACGGGGTAGCCCAGTGGACTTTTTTGCTTGGTTGTGTTATGTTAGGCCATAGGAACATGAGAAACCAAAGTCTACCCCAAATCGACACACGATTCCATCCGGTTCGCCCGAAAAGGGAGAATTGGCGGGAAACAGACGCTCGAAAGAAACACACGAAGGAAACACACGATCCGTGTGCTTCTTCCTGATCCAACGGCTCACCAGCGCTCGAAAGAAACACACCGCTGATCCAACGGCTCAGAAGCGCACGAAGGAAACACACGATCCGTGTGCTTCTTCCTGATCCAAGGGCTCAGAATCGCTCGAAAGAAACACACCGGTTGATCCAATGGCTCCCAAGCTCTCGAAGGAAACACACAATCCGTGTGGTTCTTCCTGATCCAATGGCTCACAAGCGCTCGAAAGAAACACACCGCTTGATCCAACGGCTCCCAAGCTCTCGAAGGAAACACACGATCCGCGTACTAGTTCCTGATTGGCTAGTAGTATGCCCAATCAGGAAGAAGCACACGGATCGTGTGCTTCCTTCCAGCGCTTGTGAGCCGTTGGATCAGCGGTGTGTTTCTTTCGAGCGCTTCTGAGCCGTCGGATCAGCACTATCACGACCACTTCGTAAGCCATGCGACCCTATATATAGCCCACCTCCTCAGACAGGTTACTCACTCACACAAAACATTCCAGCGTCACTCGGAGAGGCATCTTTGGGCAACCAGCGGCAAGACGTCTCTGATGACCTGCGACCGTTCCAAACGGTTGCAGATCATCAGAGATGTCTTGCCGGACGGTTGTAGAACATCAGAGACGTCTTGCCGGACGGTTGTAGATCATCAGAGATGTCTTGCCGGATCGAAGTGACCCTCAAACACAAAACATTCGGGTTCCCTAGCTACGTCCTACAGTGAATGCAACGGCATTCGACCGTGAATCACTGTAGGGCTGTAGCTAGGGGAAACCGTGTGTTTTGTTTCCCAGGTTACTCACTCATATATTCTACCGTGTGCTTCTTCCGGATCCAACGGCTCACCAGCGCTCGAAAGAAACACACCGCTGATCCAACGGCTCAGAAGCACACGAAGGAAACACACGATCCGTGTGCTTCTTCCTGATTGGGCATACTACAGCTCAGAAGCCCATTTCTCACTATATATATGTAGTCATGGCCTCCATTGGCATAGCACATCTAAACTGATATCTGATCCCTCATCACTCTCCCGTGGCGTCACCACCGCGTGTGCCGTCCGCCATGCCAAGGTGCTGCCCTCTCCCTCCCCTACGTACCTAGGTTGCACGCACCTTAGTTGTTTGATCAAATTCCCCACTCATTTTTTCAGATCTCGGCGGGAATCGATGATGACCACCGGCCATTTGTTGGACACGGGCAGTGTCCGGGACTGGGCTCCGCCGGGCTGGCACTGGGAGGTGTCTTCCGGGACGCGTAGTTTGGTGAGGAATCCGGGTGACGTCGTCGACCCGGATCTTGTTTGGTGGCCGTCGCGTGGGCCAGCCTCGGTGCAGAGGCCGCCGGCCCCCGAGGTGGAGGTGCGTCGCCGTATCAGAGAGGAGGACGAGCACGTCCGTCGCTACCTGGTTAGGTTGGATACGCAAGCGGTGCATGACAATATGTGGTATACACTTCATAGGGATCCTCCTCATGTGAGTATTGCCCCAGTGATGGTTCCTTATCTTTGGGTGCAAGCCGCCGGCCGCTCAGCACCTCGCGGCTTAGGACCCGGCAAAAGTTAGTTACATTATTCGTGATGTATTATGGATTAAATAAAGATGTAGACTGGTGGCTATAAGCACATTCCTACTAGTGCAAGTTTGTTGTCATTCGTCTATGTACCCAAGTTTGTTGTCATTCGTCTATGTACCCAAGTTTGTTCTATCTTAGTTGCTACTACTCCGTTTCGATTAATTTTGATAAAAGTTGGTTTCACAAGCCCCAATGGACTAACCTAACACAAATAAAGTCTAGTTTAGTTTTCTTATGTTCCATGGTAACGTGACTCTTTTGTTTTGAAGGGTCCTCAAGATGCAAATAGTTTTGCAATTAGCACTGATTCATCTCATTTATCAACAAAACAATGGCTAGATAAGGGTGATTAAACACTTTTAGGGGTAACTAACCATGACTAAATGGGATCTAACAAAATTGGTCCTAATTCATTTGGGTTAACCAATCAACAGATTTATACTAAACAATTACCACTGCATAATTAATTCTCCCAAAATTAGGGAAGCTAGTAGATCACAGTACCAAGCTAACAAAATTGGTTTGGAAATATTTGGAATGCCAGAGTATCAGAAACAAACAAGTTTAGAATTTAAACCTTCTGTGGTATTTTGAATAATACATTTTTATTATTTATCTAAATGAAATGAAACCACTTGGGTTGGTTAAAAAATTTCATAAGCTTTCCAGAACATATTTATTTGATTTATTTGGAGCTATAAATCTCGAGATATTGCATTTCTAAAATAGGTCCAGTACTGGTTTTCCAGAGAGAAAAAAATTAAGCAAAACCATACGCCGACGGCAAGGCCTGGGTGGCTTCACCAAATCGACCCGGCCATCTTTTTCGCGCGCCTCGTCCCCAAATCCCCCAAATCCCAAATCGACCCGGCCGCCCCCGACCCCGCCGCCGGCCGCCCCACCCCGTACGCCACCCCGCCGCCGGCGCCCCCGACCCCGCCGCCGGCCGCCCCGCCCCCGACACTGCTGCCGCTGCCGCTCCTCTGCTCTCCCTCACCACCTGCTCCCCACCATCCTCTGCGCTCCTCTGAAACCCTAGCCCCGCGAGCCGCCGCCGGAGCCAGTAGCCTCCGCCCCCGCCGGTGTCCGCCCCCGACGCTGCGCTCATCAGCCTCCCGCGGTGCCACCTCGCTGCTGCCGTTCGCGGTGCCACCAAAGGTAAAATGCATGCGGCCATATGCGTTAAACTATCCATGATCAGTATAGGATCATGTTTGCATGTTATATTTGCCTAGCTAGCATCCATGATCAGTATAGGATCTAGACTTGCATCCATGATCAGGTTGTTAGTGTTAAAATAAGCAGGACAATCAAAATACTGAGTTGAATTTGCATCCTGCCCATGAAATATAGCTAAACTGTCCTAGTTTTTTTCACACATATCATAAATCTTGGATAAGTGTAAGGCATAACTTGGACACTTAGAGCATCTCTACGGAGGCTGGCAAAAGCGCTCCCAATAATTTTCAAGATAATTTATAGTACAAAGCTAGGGGCTAAAGGTTAGCATCAAGACTAGTACATCAAGGCTGCAAGCCCCTAAATTAGCATACAAATATTTGTTCCATCTTTGCGATTATATTGTAACTAGTACCGTAGCTATGAATTAAATGGTCTGCTCCATCTTTGCGAGAAATGGGGATAGGGAGTATGTACCATTTTCACATACATGCAAAATTATCCTTTT
Source organism: Poa pratensis (assembly GCA_947311845.1). NCBI lineage: Eukaryota > Viridiplantae > Streptophyta > Magnoliopsida > Poales > Poaceae > Poa > Poa pratensis. The sequence continues at coordinate 109,528,993 of CAMZMU010000117.1, forward strand.
AAAACTTATTAAGTATTTCTATCCTCACATGTAGTTGGAATACATACTTAGCTTTTGATCCTTGCTAGTTTTTTGTTTTTTTCAGATATCGTAGTTTACGGTGCTTAAAAGTTTACCCTTTCTCAATGCAGGTGATTGACCAAGATGAGCCAAGGCAAGGAATCATCGGCCTCCTTGGTGAAGAAGATGCGCCAGAAGAAAGTTACTAAAAGTGGAAGAGAACCTATTCCGAACCCGCGTTACCTGTCTGACAGTGGTGAGAGTAGAGGTGATGCAATTCTTAATTTGTTCATGTCTTTATGCTTAATTGTTCACCCTTTCTCAATGCAGGTGAGGGTGGAGATGCTGGAGGAGGGGGAGGTGCCGATGCTCCAGTTCCTCCGAGGGGACGAGGTGCAGGACGAGGACGAGGGCGAGGTGTCGGACGAGGGCGAGGTGAGGGAGGACGAGGGCGAGGTGGGGGCGACGTGTCTTCGGACATACCCTCTGCGGGCCCCTCCACGGACGTGGGGACGGGCCCCTCCACGGACTCGGAGGAGACGGGCCCCTCCACGGACGTGGGGACGGGCCCCTCCACGGACTTGGAGGCGAGGCCCTCCGCGCCGCCGAAGAAGCCAAGGATTCGAGGGGAATCCCAGGTCCCTGATGTGGACAAGGAACCTGCTACCGAGGAGGCGAAGATCCTCATTACGCCTAATGGGAAAGAGTAAGTGACTATATATACTAATTTTGAACATGGTAACTTCATTGTGGTCAGGACAATTTGACATGTACTAATGTTTAATTATTGTGCAGCAACTGGATACATCCTGCGGGAGCCCGTGTGCCTAACACCCTGATTGGAGCTTTGATTAGGAAGTTTTGGCCGGGCTTGTACAGTACCGTCCCCAACGGCGCGACGAAGCTAGCCACCCAGTGGGTAGACTATCAGGCCGCCAATTACGCGAGCGGCGGGAAATGTTCTGACGCCGTGATCAACAAGTTTTGGGTAAGTTGAACTTTTCGAATTTCGTTCATACTTGATGTCCCCACCATGCTCTCACAATTTGTTTTTTGTGCATGATTAAAGAAGTTCTATAGGGTACTTCCTGAGCAGCGGGGCGATGCAGACAGGACTTTGGAGGGGGCTTGTAGGAAGTTGACACGACAGCAGTTCTACAATGCAAAGCATACCATCATCAATCATTTCAGTACTGAGACGTTACACAAGAAGGCGGTGAAGCATGAGATTGTGGAGAACCCACTTGAGGTGACCGTAGATGACTACATAGCGGTAAGTAGATTGTTAATGAGATTACATGTTGCTGCTAAGTTGCAATTGCATTATCCGTTCTTCACATGAGTATTGTTTTTTCAGTTTAAGCCCTCATGGGCCTATGGCAAGGATGACGCGTGGAGAGCGTTGGTGTCTAGGTGGGCTGGGGAGGACCCCGAGTTCAAGGCCTTGAGCGAGCGAAACAAGTTAAACCGCGGGAGCGGGGGGACACATTGTGCGGGTGCCCGCAACCATGATCGCTTCAAGGCAAAGCTGGTATATATATACATGAAACAATCTTCATTTATTTCCCCTCATGTTCCTACTTGATACGCATGACACTTCTTTGGCATTGCAGGAGGCCGATCTCGGGAGCCTCTTACGGACATGCAAACATGGGAGAGGATGAAGATGAAGAAGCCCAATTTTTCTGAGCCTCAGCCCTCGCAGCCCGATTACTTCGGCACTGCCAAGGAGGGGCTAAAGGCATACGTCGAGTCGTTCAAGGGTATAAACCCGGAGGTGGACAACCCTCTTCAGCATGACACCGACGAGAGAGCGGTGGTCCTTGCGGGGAACGGTTGGGAGCATGGCCGTCCTCTCATGCTTAGTGCGGTACTCACGCGTACTCCTGAGTTGGGCCTCTCGCGTGTCAAGGCTACCCTCACCGCCGACGACCCTCCCATCCTGCCTCGTCGGCCTTCCCGAGCTCGCCCCGATGTAAGTTTTTCTCAATTTCATTCTCTTTCCGACATTCGTTCCTAGCTAAGTGGCTAAGTTGACGAGATGCGTTCCCTTTTAAAACTGTAGGCTGATTTCGAGGCGGCCTTCGATGCCGCTTACGCCGACTATGAGAGACAGTATCAGTTGTGGGTACAGAAGAGCCAGGAGTATGAGGAGTGGAATGAGTTGAAGGATGCTGTAAGTTTCAACTTTTATATTTGCAAAATATGACAAGTCCCATTTCCTCTAGTTTGAACCTTCTTTTTCTACAACTCCTGACATCTAAACTATCTTGTAGGCTACCGAGAAGTTTTTTGCCACTGGAGAGCGGGAGGCGCTGCCTACGCGTCCACCTAGGCCTGGGATCCCGCCCGTCGGCCCAACGAGGGAGTCGGTCGCTCGCACATACAGGCAAGGGACTCCGGTAAGTTATTTGCCAAACAAATTGTTACCGCCATGCTGTGCTTTCCAAGTTGCTAACTTGGACTCAAACATGTAGGGATCGAGTTGCTCGAGGAATGCACCCTTTGATCCTGCTTTTGCCTCGCCGACTTCGACGCGCGCGCTCGTGGTGCATGGCACTGGTGGTGCCTCGCCGGGTGCGTCGCGTGAGACCACACAGTCCCGTGGCTCACCGGATTCCCTGTGTGGTTCGACTGGCCCACGCGGTCGGTCGCCTATTCTCACGCGGTCAGAGATAGGTGGCTCGACCTCTCACGAGATGTAGGATTAGTTCGGGTGTTCCGGGTGTGAATTCGAACTATGTTTCTGTCATTTTGAGTTTGTATGAATGCGTGTATGAATTCGAATCATGTTTGTGTCATTTTGGATATCTATGTGATGTTTATGTGATGTTTCTGTCATGTTTTATAATTTGTGCAATTTTAATTGTATTTAAATTGTGCTAGAAACAAGCAGCAAGAATCAGCAATAAACTGGAAATATGGTCAAAGCTACGCCATGCCGTCGGCGTAGAGCTCTCCCCAGTTGCACAGGATGATGCCACGTCGCCCTGGAAGGACCAAATGGTCACGAATACGCCGACGGCAATGCCGTCGGCGTACGGCACGTCCCAGACGCACCAGATCGCTCCACGTGGCACTATAGGCCGACGGCTTTGCCGTCGGCGTATTGGTGGAGCAGACGGGGACGGACGGGTTCCGTTTTTGTGGGCCCCACTGCGGCGTCGCCGACGGCTACGGATACGCCGACGGCATTTTGTCTACGCCGACAGCCCGCTACGCCGACGGAGATACGCCGACGGCGGCCGTCGGGTAGGTGTACGCCGACGGCGATCGTGGCTACGCCGGCCGTCGGCGTATTGTCTGTTTCCCGTAGTGCTGGGGAAAGGTAAGAAGAAAGAAAAAAAATCAGGACGTGCCAGTGTATCATAGACATACGGTACGTGTACGTGTACATCTGACATGTGGGGCTTTCCGGCCGGCCGGCCGATCGTAGACATATGGTACGTATACGTACGTGCCACGTGGGTCTCATCTCCGGCCGATCGATTGGATGCATACACTGAGCTGGACTCGTATACGTGCCAAATCCATCAGCCCAACAGACATGCGTGTATGCACGTACGTACCTCCCGCCGAACACACATCCATTGCAGGGACGATCAATCAACTTGGAGTCCATACACATAGTACTCCAAGTTGGTCTTGTTGCTCTGGCCGCTCTTCGCGTCATTGGTTTTGTTGCTCCGGCTCCTCTTCGCGTCATCGGACTTGTTGCTCTCGCTGCTCTTCGAGTCATGGGGCTTGTCGCTCCAGCCACTCTTCCTCGTGCCATCACGACCCATCTCAAGCTGATATAAGCAAGCAGCCAGTAAGCAACTAGACGACCACGATAAGGAAAGGTACGTGGATAAAAAGGTATGCATATATCTAGCTAGGCGATGTAAGGTGTAAGCGGGAAGCAACAAGACCCAAGCACGTGCGATTCAAGAAAGCAGAAGCACACACTTGAAGAAACACATACAGCAGCACTGGAGGCCATCCGGAGGAAGGAGATGGACACCACGGTGGCCATGGACGCAAGTAGCATCCGCTCCAATGGTGAGGACCAGTTTTAACCTTCCTCTTCTTCCTTCTCCCTCACAGCTAGCATGGTGGATGGAGTCACGTACGCGACCAGTTTTAAGCTTCCTCGGTTCCTCTTCTTCCTTCTCCCTCACAGCTAGCATGGTGGATGGAGTCTCCGTACTCTGAACGACACCGACGTCGCCGGAGCTCGTCGGCGCACAGCCCGACGGTCGGCGCGTCGATCACTCCGGCCAAGTCCGTCGGTGCTGGCGGCCGAGTGCAAGGAGGGTGCTGTCCTGTCACAGCCCATGTCCTGTTCACCGGAAGCTGGAGCCAATGAAGACGACGTGGTGGAGTCCCCGACGGCAGCAAACATACAGCCACAGCGTCGTCCGCCGCTAACATGCAGCCCTTCGTCTCGTCGGAAGCCGGAGATGATGAAAAAGCCGTGTACTCGTCGGCATTCAGCCCACCATTCAGGTCGCTCGATCGTTGAGGACGCCAACGCGTGCCGATCTGGCGGGCACCTCATCGGCGAACAGATACACAGGCTCATCGTTGTACATGTTCAAAGTAGCGCAGCTCACCCCAACCCGGCATACAGGCGCAGCTCGAGACACAACCCGACGTACAGGTGCAGCTCGGCGCTCAGCCTACAAGTTCAGCTCGGCGTTGGCGTACAGGAGAAGCTCGACGCTCAGTGTCTCATGGCTCGGGGTATCGCGGCGTTCCAACGCAGTTTGGTGTTCGGCGTAGGTTCAACCAGGAGCCGGCGGACACGGATCGGCGTACAGGAACAGGCGGTATAGGCGGCGGCATATCGCGTCGTCATAGTCGGCATCCCACCGTGGCGCGTCGCTGTTGCCGACGCCCGGCCACGGTGGCCGGACGCGAGCAATCAGCTCAACACGTGCAGCAGTGCAGCTACGTACGCTTCAGCGTTCCCGGCAACGGCATATATGCGTAGCTCAAGTCTCGGCGTACAGGTGTAGGGGCTATAAGTACAGTTCGGCGCCCGACGTACCTGGCAATTCGGGTATCATCCGGCGTATACGACTGGCACATCCTTGTCATTGTTCATTGCCCAGCGGCCTCGACACCACTCTTCCACGGGTCCATGAGACGGTGTCCGCGACTAAGCCGAGACTGCCGTGAACTCGTCGTCAGGCCAAGACGAGGCGCAGACCATACCGTCCATGCATCGGCTCCTAACAACATACTCCCGCGAGAGTTACCCCTTACACACCCCGACGAAGCTGCTAGTCGTCTAGAAGTTCAATAGCAACCACTTCCGCCGCTTAAGACGATGGCGAGGGCGGGCGAGGCCGAGTAAAGGCCACATTTTTAGTGACGTGTGTACCGACGAGGACACTGGCTCTGTCACTGCCCACACACCACACCATCATGCATGCACAACGTGAAGCGAAGACAACAACGACGACCACACATCTTAATCGGAGGTGTCTCACGGCGTAACCCCCAGGAGTAATAAGCGGGAGCTTTGGGAGACCTCGTGATCCAGGAGACCGCAATCGACATAGTAAGGTTGGCCGCGTAAGTAGGCCACGGAGCGCAATCAGTTGAGAATTGTATTTGTTATCTCAAAAACTAGAACAATACCCCGCACGTTGCATCGGGTATCTTCTTTAAAACGCTTCAAACTTGAAATTATCTATAGAAATAGGGAAATTCCTGCGCATTGCAGCGAGGATTTTTTGTTAAGAAAACGATATTATAAAAGAAAGGATATTTGAAACATGAAATGGAATTTTTTCAGTAATCTGAAGGATTTGATTTGCCACAATAGTCGGGAATCTAAAGTTACCGTGAGATGTCGGTATATTTAACTGCTAAAAATTGGTTATTTGAAAATTGTACAGTTAAAAGAATCAATAATGTGAGGAGATTGCATGTCTGAATATATTTTTATTAATAAATTAGGGATGACATGGATAAATAAATGGCTTAAATAGTGGATGATGTAGACACTAAATGTGGGATGACATGGATAAATGAATGACTCAAATAGTGGATGATGTGGAGACCATGCATGTAGAGATAGACTAATTTAATGCATATTAGTGAGGTTTTGTCTTATGAGAAGTATATATTAATAAAATAATGTTACCGTATCTTTGTTTTCTTTGTGTATTTATGATACACTGACACGCCTGCATCTTTTTTCTTTCTTCTTACCTTTCCCCGGTGCACATGATCAAGACTACACTTCAGCCCTACTTGCGAAGTTCTCGTTTCTCGTGTCAAACACATGTAACAGATACTTCCTATGACACCAAGAGAGTACAGAGTATTAGCCGTGTTATACTTTTGCTCTAAGTTGATCATATAGAAGTATATTAGTTGGAGGTTTGGTATCACCCTAAATAACCCGTGTATACATTTGCGAATGCATATAGCCCAACACCTCTGCACATTCTATGGCATTTCTCAGCCGTGTATCCAACGGGATGAGAATACTGTCAATGTGAAGAATGTTACTCAGGTTTCGTCTACTAATCTACTATGTGACCATCATTGCGACATTTTCATCAAAACAGTAGCCAGCCGATCAGTCTGACCACATTCTTGTGGTTGATTTCACGGTGTACGATCAAGTTTTTGGCAAAGTCTTCTTTTACATTGTTGATGAACTTCTTGACTACAACCATATTTGTGTCCTCAAGGACTCCTTTGTAAACTTCTCCAAATGAACCTCTCCCAAATACAGATTCGTAGTCACTGGTCATTCTTTTTATCTCATTTTCAGTGAAGGATTTGACACTAGAATTGCTATGTGCAATCCACTTTGATCTATCATCGACTTGAATTAGTTCTCTAACTGAACATGAAACTAGTTATTGTTAATACTAGCAGTTAATTTCAACCCAACAAAGAAATTAAAAGACAACATTTGCGGCTGATGGTGTGCTATATCTATATTTCACAAGGCAACAGAAAAAACACGAGAATGTAAACGTGACCTCTTCTGGTTGGCAAGAAAGATGAAAAAGCTCAATGATTGAACAGTACCAGCTCAGTAAAGAACAAATTCTGCATTTCAGAGGAAGAGCATACATAATATTTGAAGCTGCTTTGACGACAAAACATGATGCACTAAGAACCAATAGAAGCTTGTGTTCTGCAAGTCTAATGGACCTACTTGCGAAATTGCATTTCCTTCCACTTGATACCAAGAGATGGCCTTACAAATCTTAGACTGTAGACAAGATGAGCAACATAATTTGAAGGGGAAATCATATGGCATTTCCGTTGCACGAGCAATTCTTTATCATCCCATCAGTCTTCATCGCACCGACAGATCTAGCCCTCATTGTTACCGATGACTAGCGTCGGCAAACCAGTTTCAGTATCATCCGTGATTGCGACCGGGGGCAGAGGCGATGCCTCAATCATCGGCTTCCCTCCTCTCTTCAGGGTACTATTGATCATATCCCCCATGGACTTGAAAGGATTGGTCAGTTTCTTCTGCACCGCGAGGAGGAACGACGCCTCGTTGAATTGCCACAGTGCGGTCATGACGATAACCGTGCCGAGTAGGATGTGAGTGATCATGTTCTGCCTCTTGATTTTGTCCAGGTCTTTTGCTATATCGCCTAGCCCCACCTCCTTGCGGCTCTCCAAATCCTGATGGGAAGAGCTCAGACCATCAATGTCCACCACAACATCTTTTTCCAGTGCGTCCAACTGTTGAAAGAAACAACGATGTTATAGGCTTTCAGGATTTGCGTCAAAAGAAAGATGAAATGGAAGTAACGCAGCACGGTTTGTATTGTATAGAGAAAGGACGAAGGGAAAGAGATATAGATCAATGCAGATGCAGTAAGACACAATTCCAAGACCATCAGGTGCATCTGCAACCTGAAACAAATTCAGATGTACAAGTAATAGCAGACACCTAGGCATACCTTGGAGAGCAACGGGGAGAGGAGATCTTCATCTTGATCCCGCGGAACCATGGAGCCCTCTTCTTCCCCGTGCTGCTGCTGATGTTTAACCTTCTTCTCCTCCAGGAGGCCATGGATGGCTTCCTGTAATAGCTCCACCTTCTTCCTCCTCCCCTTCTCCCCACCAAAACCACCACTAGCAGCCTCTCGCCTGGTGCCCATGGCGATGCCCATCCAGTGGCAGACCAAGAAAAGCACTGAGGGTGGGGACACTAACAAAAATTCGCAATCGCTGCAATACAAATTTGCCAAATGAATAACACAAGTAAGCTATTTCTTGCCATTTTTTAACAATCCAGTACACCAGTAAAATGCTACGGCATGCAATCTAATTGGCTATCGGCAGTAATTTGCAACAAAAAAATTACACAATAACACAATCTCTATAAGCAATCTGTATAGGCTATCAGTTTCAAAAAAAAATCTGTATAGGCTATCGGCAGTAAATTCTAGCCAGGCAGTACACAATAACACAAGTAGCCCAATTCTGACTTCTGAGCACATCAGTACACAGTATCAGGACTAGCTATCAGCAGCAATTTGCAGCCAAAAAAAGAGTAGCTATCGGCACTTCGGCAGTAATTTGCAAAAAGAGAGCATCTTACCTTGCTAGAATCCGGCTGGCTGCAGCGCTGCTCCTGAGCCCACACCTTCTCTGTCCGTTGCTCGCCTAGTCTCCTGCGTCTCCCGCTGCAAAGCGCCCGAGCAGCGCTGTTGCTCCGCAACCTCAGCCCATGCCCAGCATGACGCGCGGCGCAGCAAGAATTTACGCGGGGGAGGTCAGGAGGAGGTGTGCGTGTGCGTGTGTGTGGGGGGGGAAAGGGAGGGAGCCGCCGGAGGGATATACGGAGCGGATGCGGCGATGCGCTCGGCTCGGACGACTGGAGGAGATCGATGGAGGGGATAATCTACGATAACCCCCTCAGGTCACTTAAATCGGCGAACCGTGGGACCCAGCTCGGCTCCCGACCGGAGGCCCAGGACGCTTTTTGTGGGCTTTTTCAGCTCCCGAACAAAACGTTTCGCACTCCGTATTGTTTCTGAGTAAAATGCATTCTTGGTAACTGAACTTAACTTTTTTTTTTGCATGGGTAACTGAACTTACTCGAAAGCTCACTTTAGTCATTTCACTTAATTAAAGATACGGTCAATACGGTTATTATACAATTTGGGTGAGCCTACGGTCACTGGCTCACTGTATAGCCTCGTATTTCAGGGTCTATACGACTTTCGTGATCTGTTTGAAATTCTGTTAGGTGTGCTGCTTCTTTGTTTGCCGATTTTTTTCTTTCTCCTTCTTTTAACTAGCGTGTTAGTTTCTTGGCGTCTGAAAAAAGAACAAAGTAGTACACAACTGAAAGAAAAGAAAAACCATGTTAACCTATCTATAACTGATTTAAGGCTTCCCTACGTGTTCATATAAATAACCAAAAGAGATACAGTAACTGAAAAGAACCATTTTGCAGTACTAGACCAAAAAAAATCTGGAGCACACAAAGACGCAGTTTCAAGAATTATCTGAATTTTTTCAAAAATATTTGTATGATAGTGAACTTTCTTCATTTTACGGGGATGTCTCTTTGAAGGTTTCTTGTGTCCCTCCGGCTGTTCCTTGTTTCTGTCTCTCTAAAGTCAGTGCTTTGGAAAAATAATGTATAGATTGTAAGTTGATACTTACAAATTTGTAATAGGAAGAGATATCAGCTTTGGGGTGAAACACATGTGTGAATGTTTGAACACAAAATGGACAGATTGTAAGCTGATACTTACAAATTTGTAATAAGAAGAGATACCAACTTGTTCTTGTGTGGGAGTAGCTGAAGTACTTGATGCTGAAATATTGCTTAATGTGTGCCTATATGAGAGAGGTCGCTCCTCTCCAGCAGACACAGAACAGATCACATATGCTCGCGCCGCCACCACCGTTCCACTCTCTGTCGCTGCCACCGGTGATCCCATCCCGTCTACCGCATACACGGCTGACGGGAGAGCAGGCCTCCGAAACCCCGCGCCTCTCAACATCCTGTACGGGAGAGGGACGATTAGGTTTTTGGGGAGCGTCTTCCACGCGACTGCTCTCCTCCGCTCGTCTGCTTCAACTACTTCCGCGTCGCCTTCATCTTCATCATGAGCACCACGGACGACGCCACTACTGTTGTTGCTGCCGCCGCCGCTCAAGAGGCTTCCAACGCCGCTGTTGCTGCTGCATCCGCTGCTGCTACGACCAACTGGCCTACTGGAGGGTATAACATGTTTATCCATCTCCTGTTTATTTCCATGTCTGCAGTATTAGTGATTTGCGTAGATGCTTCTACTATATCTCTAGTACATGCTTTTATCATCAAGTTTCAGTATGTCATTAGCACTGCTCACGTCATGTTCATGATTTATTCTTGGATTAATTTAATCAAACAATTGCTTAAATACTCAACAATCCAAAAACCTAATCTGTGTAGTCAATTTTCGATCCAAGGTTTTGCTGCTGCACTGAAACCAGCCCCGTTTACGGGGACATATTTTAAGCGTTGACAAACCAAAACCACCTTATGGCTTACGGCGGTGAACGTGTTCTGGGTCGCCGGTGTCACTCCCACAGGAACGATTGCTACTGAACAGGAGAAGGCGTTTAGGGATGCCACAGTCGTCTTTGTTGGAGCCGTTCTAAGCGTAATCGGAGATAAGTTGGTTGATGCATATTTACATGTGCGGGTTGCCAAGGACTTGTGGGAGGCGCTCGAATCTAAATTCGGCGCAACCGATGCTGAAAGCGAGATGTACACTATAGAGCAGTTCCACGATTATAAGATGGTTGAAAACCGTTCTGTATTGGAACAAGCTCATGAGATACAGTGCATCGCTAAGGAGTTTGAGCTTCTCAAGTGTGTGCTACCGGGCAAATTTGTCGCGGGATGCATGATCGCTAAGCTGCCTAATTCCTGGAGAAACTTTGCTACTACTCTAAAACACCAGAGACGAGAATTCTCAGTTGAGGATGTCATCGGCCATCTGAGTGTCGAGCAGAATTCGAGAGCAAAGGAATCGCACGGAAAAAGGACCGAGGGAACTTCTGTCGCCAATTTTGTACAGAAGAACTCCAACTTCCATAAGCCCAAGGGGAAACCTGGTCTCCAACAGAATACCGACTTCAAGAAGAAGGGTAAGAAGCCCTTCAACAAGGATAAGAAGAAAGGAGCCTGCTTCACATGTGGTTCAGAGAAACATTGGGCTCCCAAGTGCCCAAAGAAGTTCAAGAAACCAGGACAGGACTCCAAGTCTGTCAACATGGTTGTGAGCAACAATGAGAATGAAGCATCTGGGTACGGTAATTTGTTTACTGTATTTTCAGTTTGTCAGTCTAACGATTGGTGGATTGACACGGGTGCAAATATTCATGTATGTGTTGACATCTCATTGTTTTCTTCTTATCAGGTCACAGGGAACGGATCCGTACTGATGGGGAATGGCGCAAGTGCTTCTGTTCTTGGTGTTGGCACGGTCGATCTGAAGTTTACTTCGGGAAGGATCGTGCAGCTCAAGAACGTGCAGCTTGTCCCCGCCATCAAGAAGAATCTCGTTAGTGGCTCCCTTCTATGTAGAGAAGGGTTTAAGCTGGTATTTGAGTCTAATAAAGTAGTTGTTACGAAATATGGACTATTTGTTGGAAAAGGTTATGAATGCGGAGGCTTGTTCCGCTTTTCCCTCGCTGATTTTTGTAATAAAGTCGTGAACAATATTCATTCGAATGTTAATGAAACAGAAGTTTGGCATTCACGTCTTTGTCACATTGGTTTCGGTTGTATGACGCGGCTAGCAAAATTGAATTTAATCCCGAGTTTCATTTTAGCCAAAGGTTCTAAGTGTCATTCGTGTGTGCAAGCAAAGCAACCTCGCAAGCCCCATAAAGCTGCAGAGGAGAGACACTTGGCACCGTTAGAACTCATACATTCTGATCTTTGTGAGATGAATGGTGTGTTGACTAAAGGTGGAAAGAAATACTGCATGACACTTATAGATGATTCCACTAGATATTGCTATGTATATTTGTTAAGCACTAAAGATGAGGCTCTACACTACTTTAAAATCTATAAGGCAGAAGTTGAGAACCAACTTGAAAAGAAAATTAAACGACTCCGGTCAGATCGTGGTGGAGAGTACTTCTCCAATGAGTTTGATTATTTCTGTGCGGAACACGGTATTATTCATGAGAGGACGCCTCCCTATTCTCCCCAGTCAAATGGGGTTGCTGAACGGAAAAACCGTACTCTAACAGATTTGGTTAACGCCATGCTAGATACGTCGGGTTTATCCAAGGCATGGTTGGGGGAGGCTATATTGACTTCATGTCATGTCCTGAATAAAGTTCCGACAAAAGACAATGAGATTACTCCCTATGAGCAATGGGAGAAGAGAAGAACGACACTCTCATACTTGCGTACTTGGGGCTGCTTGGCGAAAGTCAATGTGCCGATCCCAAAAAGCGTAAGCTTGGACCAAAGACCATGGACTGTGTTAATTTGGGCTACGCTAAGAATAGCGTCGGCTATAGATTTCTAGTAGGGAAATCTGAGGTACCTAACATGAAGGTCGGTACAATTATGGAGTCTAAAGATGCTACATTCTTTGAGGATATTTTTCCTATGAGAGATATGCAAAGCACTTCTAGACAGGAATCTGATAAGACTCCTGAACCTGCCATTCCGATGAAATATTATGAACAAACACATGATGAAAATCCTGAGGAGGATGACAAGGAAACCCTTGGTAGGGGTAAGAGACAGAGGACTGCAAAGTCCTTTGGTGATGATTTCATTGTGTACCTTGTGGATGATACTCCCACTTCTATTTCAGAGGCTTATGCGTCTCCGGATGCTGATTACTGGAAAGAAGCGGTCCGTAGCGAGATGGATTCCATCATGGCTAACGGAACATGGGAAATTACTGAGCGTCCCTATGGCTGTAAACCATTGGGATGTAAGTGGGTGTTCAAAAAGAAGCTTAGGCCCGATGGTACGATTGAAAAGTACAAGGCTAGGCTTGTGGCCAAGGGTTATTCTCAGAAAGAAGAGGAAGATTTCTTCGATACTTATTCACCTGTGGCCAGACTGACCACCATACGAGTATTACTCATTTTGGCGGCCTCGCATGGTCTTCTCGTCCACCAGATGGATGTTAAGACGGCTTTCCTGAACGGAGAGCTAGACGAGGAAATCTACATGCAACAGCCAGATGGCTTTGTATTAGATGGTGATGGCCCTTCACGTAGTTACCCCACAACGGCGCCAAAAAACGGTCTTGACGGCCCTTCGTGTGGTTACCTGCGTGAAAAGTAAATGGGTTAGGTTGAGACTCCAAGTGCAGAGTGTATGTAGTAGTGGAAGACAGTTTTCCCCACGAGGGGTGACTCGAGGGTTTAATATCGAACTCTCGGGGAACCAGTATTTCAGGTGTTATCTCCTTATCCTTCTCTTGAGAACCTGCAACAAAATAAATTGTTTTGTGCCCTCAACCTCACCAAGTGGTTGTCAAGCACAAGGTGTGAGAATGATAATAAAATAATATGCAAACATAGTAAATATGCAATGATGGTAAAATAAATATGCAAGGATGTGGTAGTAATGATAAATGATATTTTTGGGTTTTTTATGATGAATGCAAGATGTAAAAGTGTTTTTGTATTTTCGGATTTAATAATGGCAGCAAACAAAAGTGGTGATAAAAGTGTTGGAAAGGTGTTTCTTATGATTAAAAATGGACCGGGGTTCATGGTTTCACAAATGCACTCTCTCTTGATAACGTGGTAGACAATGGAACACTAAAATTAACATGTAAGATGGCAAGACATGGTTTGACAAGTTATTAATAATATGGGCATCACGTCCTAACATAGAGATCTCAAGTATAAGTTGTTCTCTCTCTTATGCTCCACCAAGATGCGAACTAAATCATAACACCTTAGTAATTAAGATAAATCAGAGCATAGCAATAAGTTCAATGACATGAAGTTAAAATAAGAACATGCTAGATCTAGTCATGGAGGTAGTGGCCAAGGTCACATCCACTCTCCGGTAGCATGGTATTTTTGTTTATCCCTAGTGAGGCAACAAAGTAAGGTAGAAAACCCAAGTGGATCGCAGAACTTTCTCTCACGTTCACTGCACTAGCCACCCCCCGTTACTCCAACTAATGCACACGTTCCCCCTCACATGCTCTCATAAACATGCTTGATCATGACAAGTAAATAAGAACGGGGTACATAATATGCATCTACTTTCATAACTGAAACAAAACCATTGCAATCTCAAACATGTATTAACTCATAATAAAGATCCACCACAAAGGAATTACATAGATGACCGTAATCATGTTCAGCAGCTCATACGGTACTAATTAGTGAAGCTCATAGAGAGGAGAGATACATAAGTTACTTCCACAAACCCATAGTCCAGGGGTGGACTACTCCCTCTTCATCATGGTGTCGGTGGAGATGTTGTTGGAGGGGAAGGAGACCACACCGGCAGCGCCCCGCCGGAGTTTTCCCCCTCCAATCTTCAGCTCCAGGTCTCTGTTTCGTGGTTTCTGTGTTTCGGCGGCGCTCCCTTTCGCGAAAGCCCTGGGGGGTCTATATATAGTCGTTTTTAGGTCAAGACGAAGCTTCGGGAAGAAAGATCGACGGCAGCGGAGGCCCGAGGGCCAGGATGGGGACCCACGCGGTCAGGGAATCTGGCCGCGTGGGCCCACCCCTTTCGGCCTTCTGGTCTCCGTTTCTTCGATTCCTTTGCGCCTACGTTTCGTTCCTTCCAAAAAAGTGATCCCCGTAAAGTTTCAGGTCATTTGGACGTCGTTTGGGTCCCTGAAACATCAAAATATAGAAAAAGGGGTTTTCTGACAGCGCAGGGTTAATTCCAGAAAAATGGGGAGTTGTTAATTATCCCCAAAACTCAATATAAATCATGAATATAACCCTTATATGATGCAAATAACATGGAATAACATGTAATAAAATGTAAAGTTCATGTATGCATTTTACATGCATCAACATCCCCAAGCTTAACCCATGCTCGTCCCGAGTATGAAGGTGATAAAACTAACATGGACTTTGCATTTTAATACTATCAATGGATATCAAAGGTGATTACTATTGCTACATAGAGTCAAATGATTCATTCTTCAAAGGAATAACAATATGCAAGATAAATTATGAAGTGATATCAAATACTCAATGTAAAGATGTTCAATGATAAATTCACAAAGTGTAATATAGAAGAAAGTACTATGGACCAAATGTATGCATAATGAAAAGTAAAAACATCCTATGGTGGTCATAGAGTACTTCTTATGAAAACTGAATATAAAAGGTGGACACTTTGGATAGATAAATAAGTAGAGGTAAAGCATGAATAAGTTTCATCTAACTTCCAAACACTTCTACTTAAGTTAATGCTTGCAATGTGGTAGTCATTGGTGTGGAGCTCTCATTACCCCTATCATAGCATCTTGAATGATTAATGTTTAAAGTGAAAGCAAATATGAGTGGTGTGCTTGACAATGTATTGGTTGAATGTCTCATGTCCCTTGAATACAAGTACCTACACCATGTGTTACTCACTTTGGTCCACAAAGTAAATTCAAATAAAGGTCATTGCAAGTAATAATAGTATCATCAAGAACTGCACTGGGGTACCTCTTGCCCCTTGACATGAACAAGCCCATGTCAAAACAACAAGACAAACAGACAATGAACAATCTCAGCACTCTTTTATTTACTATGGGTATAGCTTTTTATTATGAGGTGCATCACTGAATGAACATTATGGTTATGCTGTAAATTTCCACCATGAATGATGCATGGCTTAGATTAGCGGCCCAGGCATTTCTCTAACCATTTATACAAACTCTTTGAACTTACTAAGTATCCACATTCATTTCACCCATGATAGGCATCCATAAACAAAAGTACATGACATCAACTAAATATAAATAAGTGCAATGTTGAAAGCTTGCCATGTGACAGCACATATGGGCTAACTCCCAACCAAAACAATTGTCAAGCCCACAACTTCATAATTTTAATCACAATGGTTCATGCTTATTAAATGCAATAAAAGTAAATTGTGCATCAAGTTCGTGAGAGCTTTTAACCAATTTTTCCCATGACAATCAATAACATAAGCATTTAAATTCAGAAATGTAGATAACACAATATAACATGATAAACATACTTGGAATAGCATAAAGCTAATAGGTAGATATGGTGGACTCACTGGAAAAACTTTGGTTGAAGGTGTTGGGAAACAAGCTTTTTACTTGTTGTAATTTTTGGGCTAGCAATAGGGAGAAAGTTGACCATCTAAATGCATGCATAAGTGTCCATAGAACTAATCAATCCATGTTAAACCAAGTAAAGTTAAAATTCAACATCTAAACATGGTAAAAGATAGCTCTTGACAACACACTTGCAAATTAACATTCATTCAAAGCACATGAATTATGCAACTATATGTATCTTTTAAAATCAACTCAAACATCCCTATCCCAATATATTTAATAGCATCCAACATAATTCAACCCAAACTTCCAGTAGCTCTCTCATATATAAATGATAGTGGTGGTCTTAAAAAATCAAACCGAAATAACAAAAGCAAAAAAAAACAGACGCTCCAAGTTTATACGATAAAGTGCTTTGATCGAAAAACAGAAGTTAGACGTGTGCAAACCGAGAGTGTGTTGGTCTAGTGGGGTTGTCTTGACATCCCCAAGCTTATGGTCTTCACCATCCTTGGATAGCTCTTGGTGCAGCTCCTCTAATCCCTGTGAAAAAACTTCAAAACACCGTTTCTCCCATTTCTTTTCTGTGGGGTGATATTAGTAGTGATAAACAAATAGGTTCCTTGCTGCATAAAATCCTTAGGCAAAAATTCATATGAATGTCCAGAGAGTATATAATGTTGTATGCCTACTCATAAACTCAATTGAATCAAAAAGATTCAAGCAAAAAGCTCAAAGAATGCATCAAACAATATCAAGACAGAATCTGTCCAGAAAAACAGCAGCAGCAAAACGCATTTTTCTACCCTACTTAAACTCGTCAGAAAAATCTGAAAAATCACGTATACAGAGGATGAAAAGTTGAAGCTACAGTTCAAATTACAGCTCAATCGGAGTTACAGATAAAAAATGAAAAATCAAACCGTGCACAGACTTCGTGCAGGCAGAAAACTCTCCGAAAATGAATAGCAACTTTTCAAACCCAAAATAGGTAAAACTTGGTTCTTTATTAAAAATCCCAGAAACAAAACTAACAAACTACTCTCTTGTTACAGCAAGAGGACTCAAAGAAAATCTCAAACAAAAACAACCGGGTTGCCTCCCGTAAAGCGCTTTCTTTATAGCCATATAGCTAGGCTTACTTACTTGATAATCAAAGGGGACGTAGCTCATGAGGGAGCTTGAACCTTGGTGTGTCCCTCTTCCTTGGGAAGTGTTCCATGCTCTTCTTGTGTGGAAACTGAAACTTCACATTCCCTTCCTTTGAATCAATAATGGCACCTGTAGTACGAAGAAAAGGTCTTCCCAAAATAATAGGACTAGAGGTTTTATTCCCCATGTCCATGATTAGAAAATCAACAGGCACAAAAGTCATGTGTAACTCTACCATAACATCACTTACTTTTCCTAGAGCATGTCTAATGGAATCATCAGCAAGTGCAAGTTCAATAGAGCATTTCTCAATATTTTTAAGTTCAAGGACTTCATATAGTTCTTTAGATAATATAGAGACACTAGATCCTAGATCTAAAATGGCATGGTGTGTCTCTTTTCCAATGGTTACTAGTACCTTAGGGATCCAGATATCCCCAAGCTTAGGTGGTATCATAGCTTCTTGATTGTACCTAGCAATCTTTTCTTTTAAGACATGATTAGCAATATAGGAACCAAAACCAGCCTGGTTAATATTAACAGAAGGATCACTTGCAAATTTTTGTAAGATAGAAATTAATTCATGCAAGCTACACTTCTCTAAATCAACAAATGGTTCCTTAACTTCACTAAGCATTTTAACTTCCTCAACTTTTTCTCTTTTTGAGATATAATGATGTTCTTTAATGAGGAAACTTCCTTAGTGAGTTGATCTACTCTTTCAAACAAAATATCATGTTTTTCGAATTTGGATATGAACTCCTTATTGAGCTCCTTTTGAGTAGATATAAATGATCTAATGGTGTTTTCCAAATCACTAGAAACATTACTACTAGTGGTATATTTGTTTGGAACATATGGGGGCTTATTATAAGAGTTATAATTGTTGTTACCATACCCATTATTACCATAGTTCCTAATGAAGTTGACATCAACATTTTCAGGATTATTACCAACTAGTTCTTGCAAAGGCATATTTTCAAAATTTTGTTTATTAATAAAAGCAAGAATGGTGTCCATTTTAGATGACAAATCATTTGTTTCTTCTATAGAGTTCACTTTCTTAGATGAACTAGGTGCTCTATCAGTATGCCATTGACTATAATTTTGCAAGATACTTTCCAAAATGTTCTTAGCTTCTAAATAGTTTTTCCCATGAAAGCACCTCCAGCAGCTGAATCAAGTATATTTCTAGACATGTAATTTAGACCATTGTAAAAAGAGTGTAAAATGGTCCATTCATTAACCCCATGTGATGGACAAGTTCTAAGCATGAGTTTAATCCTATCCCAAGCCATGGCAACATGTTCATTTTCATTTTGCCTAAAAGAGAGGATATTGTTTCTATTTTGCAGTATTTTAACAGGGGGATAATATTTCTTAATGAAAGCTTCTTTTAAATCATCCCAAGAATTAATACTACCAGTAGGTAATGAATGTAGCCACTCTTTAGCTTTTCCTCTAAGTGAGAAAGGAAATAACTTCAGTTTTAAGACATTACTTTCAACATTTTTAAACTTTTGCATGTCACAGATTTCAATAAAATCATGAAGATGCATAGAGGCATCCTCAACAGCACTACCACCAAATTGTTCCCTAGTTATCAAGTTTAACAAACTAGGACTAACTTCATAGCTCTCAGCAGTAATCTCAGGTGTGGTGATAGGCTTAGCAATAAATTGATCATTAGGAGTGTTTGTGTAGTCACACAATTTAGTTCTATCTCCCATTTTAACAAGTTTTTATGTGTTTTTAATTTTTTATGCAAAACTGAAAGTAAAATGACACTAATGCAACTCGAAATAACAAATGCAACACAAAAATGCAAAACTGAATATAAATATGCAAACCGAAATATAAAGATGATATGCAAGACAAGAACAAAACAAAATAAAATGATTGTAGGTAAAGATGGATAAGATGATGCTCACGTAGGTGCAACTTCCCCAAGCTTAGGTTGTTACACAAGTTGGTGATGAAGTTGACTTGATGTGAGTGATCCTTGGATAAACCTTTCAGCTATGGTTCCCCGGCAACGGCGCCAGAAAACGTCTTGATGGCCCTTCACGTAGTTACCCCACAACGGCGCCAGAAAACGTCTTGAGCCCTTCGTGTGGTTACCTGCGTGAAAAGTAAATGGGTTAGGTTGAGACTCCAAGTGCAGAGTGTATGTAGTAGTGGAAGACAGTTTTCCCCACGAGGGGTGACTCGAGGGTTTAATATCGAACTCTCGGGGAACCAGTATTTCAGGTGTTATCTCCTTATCCTTCTCTTGAGAACCTGCAACAAAATAAATTGTTTTGTGCCCTCAACCTCACCAAGTGGTTGTCAAGCACAAGGTGTGAGAATGATAATAAAATAAATATGCAAACAGTAGTAAATATGCAATGATGGTAAAATAAATATGCAAGGATGTGGTAGTAATGATAAATGATATTTTTGGGTTTTTTATGATGAATGCAAGATGTAAAAGTGTTTTTGTATTTTCGGATTTAATAATGGCAGCAAACAAAAGTGGTGATAAAAGTGTTGGAAAGGTGTTTCTTATGATTAAAAATGGACCGGGGTTCATGGTTTCACAAATGCACTCTCTCTTGATAACGTGGTAGACAATGGAACACTAAAATTAACATGTAAGATGGCAAGACATGGTTTGACAAGTTATTAATAATATGGGCATCACGTCCTAACATAGAGATCTCAAGTATAAGTTGTTCTCTCTCTTATGCTCCACCAAGATGCGAACTAAATCATAACACCTTAGTAATTAAGATAAATCAGAGCATAGCAATAAGTTCAATGACATGAAGTTAAAATAAGAACATGCTAGATCTAGTCATGGAGGTAGTGGCCAAGGTCACATCCACTCTCCGGTAGCATGGTATTTTTGTTTATCCCTAGTGAGGCAACAAAGTAAGGTAGAAAACCCAAGTGGATCGCAGAACTTTCTCTCACGTTCACTGCACTAGCCACCCCCCGTTACTCCAACTAATGCACACGTTCCCCCTCACATGCTCTCATAAACATGCTTGATCATGACAAGTAAATAAGAACGGGGTACATAATATGCATCTACTTTCATAACTGAAACAAAACCATTGCAATCTCAAACATGTATTAACTCATAATAAAGATCCACCACAAAGGAATTACATAGATGACCGTAATCATGTTCAGCAGCTCATACGGTACTAATTAGTGAAGCTCATAGAGAGGAGAGATACATAAGTTACTTCCACAAACCCATAGTCCAGGGGTGGACTACTCCCTCTTCATCATGGTGTCGGTGGAGATGTTGTTGGAGGGGAAGGAGACCACACCGGCAGCGCCCCGCCGGAGTTTTCCCCCTCCAATCTTCAGCTCCAGGTCTCTGTTTCGTGGTTTCTGTGTTTCGGCGGCGCTCCCTTTCGCGAAAGCCCTGGGGGGTCTATATATAGTCGTTTTTAGGTCAAGACGAAGCTTCGGGAAGAAAGATCGACGGCAGCGGAGGCCCGAGGGCCAGGATGGGGGACCCCACGCGGTCAGGGAATCTGGCCGCGTGGGCCCACCCCTTTCTGCCTTCTGGTCTCCGTTTCTTCGATTCCTTTGCGCCTACGTTTCGTTCCTTCCAAAAAATGATCCCCGTAAAGTTTCAGGTCATTTGGACGTCGTTTGGGTCCCTGAAACATCAAAATATAGAAAAAGGGGTTTTCTGACAGCGCAGGGTTAATTCCAGAAAAATGGGGAGTTGTTAATTATCCCCAAAACTTAATATAAATCATGAATATAACCCTTATATGATGCAAATAACATGGAATAACATGTAATAAAATGTAAAGTTCATGTATGCATTTTACATGCATCAGATGGTTAGGAAGGAAAGGTATGTAAGTTACTAAAATCTTTATATGGCCTGAAACAAGCACCTACGCAATGGCATGAGAAGTTCCATACAACTTTAACCTCTGTTGGTTTTGTTGTTAATGAAGCTGACAAATGCGTATACTATCACCATGGTGGGGGCGAAGGAGTTATACTGTGTTTGTATGTTGATGACATACTGATATTTGGGACCAACCTCAGAGTCATTGAGGAGGTTAAGTCATTTCTATCTCAGAACTTTGAGATGAAGGACCTTGGTGTGGCTGATGTTATTTTGAATATCAAGCTATTGAGAGATAATGAGGGTGGGATTACTCTATTGCAATCCCATTATGTTGAGAAGATTTTGAGTCGTTTTGGATATTCGGACTGCAAAACTTCTCCAACACCATATGATCCTAGTGTGCAAATTCGAAAGTTCAAAGACACAGCTAAGGATCAGCTGAGGTACTCTCAAGTAACTGGTTCACTCATGTACCTAGCGAGCGCTACGAGGCCTGACATCATGTTTGCTGTGTGCAAACTGAGCCGGTTTGTTTCCAATCCGGTGATGTGCACTGGCATGCTGTTGAAAGAATTATGCGCTATCTGAAAGGTACTGTGAACTATGGACTTCACTATACCGGAAGCCTCTCAGTGCTTGAAGGGTATTGTGATGCGAATTGGATCTCTGATGCTGATGAGATGAAAGCCACAACGGGTTATGTGTTTACCCTTGGAGGTGGTGCTGTTTCCTGGAAGTCTTGCAAGCAAACGATCCTGACGAGATCGACAATGGAAGCAGAATTAACAGCATTGGACACATCTGGTGTCGAAGAAGGATGGCTTCGAGATCTGTTGATGGACTTGTCAGTGGTTGAAAAGCCAGTACCGGCTATCCTTATGAACTCTGACAATCAGACAGTGATTACCAAGGTCAAGAGTTCAAAGGACAACATGCAGTCCAACAAACATATAAGAATGAGATTAAAAGCTGTCAGACATTTGAGAAACTCCGGAGTAATAGCGTTGGATTATATCTAGTCGGCTAAGAATCTGGCAGATCCCTTTACTAAAGGGCTATCACGTGTTGTGATAGAAAATGCATCGAGGAAGATGGGATGAAACCCACATGAGTTGCCATGGTAGTAGCCCAACCTATGTGATCGGAGATCCCGTGAAGTAAGACCAGGGAAAACAAGCTAGTGGTTAACTAAGGAGAGTACTTTTACTAACCCACTCCGTTGGAGATGCACTACTCTCGGTAACTGTATGGCAGGTTGACATTTGTCTTAATGTGCTCCAAGACTTTGTATAAGCAAGATGCTATCCTACAGAGCGATATTTGGAGGAACACACCTATATGAACCTGACTGCTGGTCACAGTCTATGAGATTGGGTTGATCTCTAGTAAGTTTATGAATAGGTCAGGAGTGTGACTAATATGCTCCACCCGAGGAGTCAGCATTCGGCAGCCTAGTACTGGTAAGACTTTTTGTGAAACTACTTTACGCCAAACTGACAATTCAAGCCATAGTCCATTGTTAGTTGTGAAGGAGTGTAGCTATTTGCTCTAGGTGGATGTTCAACCTTAACGGGTCTCCACTGAAAATACTGGTATATCAAAAACAATGTTTGGAACAGAGAACATCATGGGTCTTTGGGATCTGGTGGGGGATTGCTGAAATATTGCTTAATATTAGGGTGGGCTTTAGGCTCATCTAACAATTCCAGAAAAATCCCTAAAGGCCCATGCTGTCATGGCAAATGGTGGGAGTTTAGTCCCACATGGCTAGTTCGGAGAGATGTACACCAACTTATAAGGTGAGATCTTCTCCCACATGTATGAGGTGTTGGTTGTGAAGAGAAGGGAGGTGCTCCACACGCGCGCTTCTCCTCCTCCGCCGCCCGCCTCGCCTCGTCACGACGCGCGCGCGCGCCGCGGGTTGCGGGAATCTCGCCGAGCCGATCTTATCTTTTTATCACGCAGAAAAAATGTGAGCGTCAACGGAAACGTTTTGCCTTAATGGCGTTAATAGAAAATGAATGTGAGCTGAAACGTTTTGTCTTGAGTACTCTTAAGTACGGCCGTTTTCAGTCTCTTAATTCTCCCTTAATTGCGTGCATTTCCGTTGGACTTCCGCCTGCGTGTGTGCCTATATGAGAGAGGTCGCTCCTCACCAGCAGACACAAAACAGATCACATCTGCTCGCGCCGCCACCACCTGTTCCACTCTCTGTCGCTGACACCGGTGATCCCATCCCGTCTACCGCGTACACGGCTGACGGGAGAGCAGGCCTCCGAAACCCCACCTCTCAACATCCTGTACGGGAGAGGGGCGATTAGGTTTTTGGGGAGCGTCTTCCACGCGACTGCTCGCCTCCGCTCGTCTGCTTCAACTACTTCCGCGTCGCCTTCATCTTCATCATGAGCACCACGGACGACGCCACTGCTGTTGCTGCTGCTGCCGCCGCCGCTCAAGAGGCTACCAACGCCGCTGCCTCCGCTGTTGCTACGACCAACTGGCCTACTGGAGGGTATAACATGTTTATCCCTCTCCTGTTTATTTCCATGTCTGCAGTATTAGTGATTTGCGTAGATGCTTCTACTATATCTCTAGTACATGGTTTTATCATCAAGTTTCAGTATGTCATTAGCACTGCTCACGTCATGTTCATGATTTATTCTTGGTTTAATTTAATCAAACAATTGCTTAAATACTCAACACTTGATCAATGATTAATGTGCACAAATGAGCAAGAGACGTGTTTTTCTGGATAAAAAATAGGAAAAAATAAATTGTACTCTATTACGATCACAACTAACTGAGAAATAAATAGTTCGATTGGAAAGGTGGATTTGTCTCAATACTTAAAAGGTGGGAAAAAACACAATAAGAGATAAAATATTCATGATTTTGAAATCACAGTTGTTCCTGAACTTCTTCATATCATGTACTGATTTGAACATAAAAATGCAGGTTTTCTGTTTCTTCATTGCTTGTGTTGACTTAAGGCGAATGCCCCAGTTCACTGTTGCATGAGTCATTCAGTCTGTAGAAAATTCAAAATAAAAATCTAGGAACTACACTCGATGTCATGATGACACTTCTGTTCCATTTCAAATATACTGAATTAAAATACTTCCCAAATCTTAAAAATAAATAAAGGTCACATCAAATTTGTCGCACTCAAATAGATGGTCTATACCCTAATTCATCGTCGTAAGCAATATCTTGAACATTGTCTTATTTGATTTGATCTAAAAAATATTTCCCCAAATTTCACATGTACGAATGCAATGCACATACCTATACTCTACCCTTACGTTGGTCTAAACTATGGGATCTGACAAACGTGGGAGGGTCAGCATGGTCGATAGGGGTGAGGAGAGAGGTGGATCGGCTAGAGATACCACCATGCACTTGGAGTATCAACACTAGGAAGGGGAGAGGCGGCGATGGTGGTGGTGATTCAGATAAGACATTAGAGTAAGAAGGGAATGTGTTCGCGAGGTATATTCTGAAGATTAATGTCCTGTCCGCACCTGCACCCTTCTATTCCGATGAAAAAACTTTAAAAATTGCACCCCAGTCACAGGAACGGAGGAAGTACGAAGTCAATGCGTAACCAAACCTAATTTAGTAGACAATCAAAACAAGGGTTATGCAGATAAAAGGAAATGTTGCTGCAAAGAAACCGAGTATATTTATAGCTTTTGTGTTTCCTCCTCAGTAAGGCTAAAAATGTCAATTGGTTAGATTTTGCACGAGTGGGGTAATTCCAATACCCGCAAAAGGATGCCCTTGGTAGAAAATCATGCACACCCTGAATACTTGATGATGTACATGCCCTATGGACAACGAATCCTGCTTCATATACAAATATTACCCTCATCAGATAACAAATAAGGTTTATGATTTATATTATACAACAACCACATTGTATTACAATTGGCGAGTTAGGTTTTTATGGTTATGTATGTCGTTGTTATTCTAGTGAAAGTAGCATAAGAGTAAGGTGTATCTCGAGTAGTGTAGTTGCGCGCCCAAAAGATCGAGAGGAGGTCGTAGGATGGTCTTATAGTCAGGGCTGGCCCTGAGCATGTGCAGCCGGCCCTGCTTGTAGATATGGTCATCCTACACTCGCACAAATATGACGGCGATGTTTCGAAATCAGATCTGTCTATCTCATTGATGCGCTACCTACTCCTATCTTACTGTGTTAGAGTCCATGCCGAGGATGGTAGTGTTGAAATAGAGAGCTTTTTGAGTATTGCTAACAGGAATGTCCAACTAGTCGTGGAGATGCATTTTCGCAGCTGCTGCTCGCACACGAGTCTGCAATCCGCTGCTCGACGCCGTAATACTCCCTCTGTTCCACATTACATGACTTTCATTTATGTATTTGATCTATACATGTAACATGTCTAGATAAATCCACATGTGGACAAATGGAAGTTATCTAATTGGAACGGAGGGAGTAGCATCCAAACCATCCACCAATGTGACAGCACAGCATGGACGGTGACGTGCTCACCCTCTCACATTCATTTGGTTGTTCTCGCACACCGCGTGTGCGCCTTTACGCCATCTCGCAATGGAGTTTAAAGCTTTGATTCTGGGTACCCAGAAAGTTTTTGTACATCGACATCATCGTTCCCACAGTAGTGCTACTTTGGGCCAACAAGTTCTATTTCTTGAGCACCACATTCGGCAATTGTACTATGGCTGCAGCCTACATATGTGTCTTGTGCTATGAATCTTGACAAAGTTGGTATATGCAGCTCGATTAAAAGCTATTCATACCCAACTAGGACCGTGGCAACTGACGGTAGCCAGCTTCAGCCGGAGTTGGTGTACAAAGTGAATCAAGTGATCAAACTAGGCTGTGCAGTTTTGTACTAACGTGCTTCCCAATGACTTCCAATCCTACTACACCAATGCCATACACTACCATGTGCCTCCATGATTTCTCTTGCATAACCAGATACATTACTAAGGTCAGCCTTCCAAAATGATGAAGGCATACTGGATATATATAGAGCTTAGTTTTGTGATACTGTGAAGCAGTTCTCTCCCAATTTTTTGAAAAGGACGATCATAACCCGCGCTATCCATTCACCAACCAACTCTACCATGGTGTCACTACGAAGATCATCAACAAGGACAACTAATGCTCACATGCTTACCCAATCAATATTTATAACCATATAAGCATGACATGAAGCTGAAATGTCTTTTCGTGGAGATTAGTTTCACCTATGTTTATTTCTCGAGGTGGTTATGGTAATTCATAACAACCGGGGCATAAATACAAAACCATTAGTAGATTTCGTATTTATTAGTTGTCTTATATAACCTCTTCAAAGGAGCTGATCTAACAATGATGGAGAATTCTTTTCTTGATGTCATTCATGTTATCAACACAATTAAATTGACTCTCAAACAAACAATTTGTGACGTCCTTGGGGATTCTAATTTAATGTCTAAGATATCAGAGGACAAGGCTATGATTGGACTAGTACCATGCAATGTAAATGGAATGGACTAAAGACTCTACTTCTGAATGAGTACCCGTATACATATTGTGTACATTACATGGTTCATCAATTGCAGTTGGCTCTCGTTACGACATCAAGAGAGATACACGAGGTGCGCAACTTTTTTCAACATGCTAATTTTGGTTATGTCTTCTAAACGCAGTGATGAGTTAATACAAAATCAAGCTACACAAATTGAACATGAAGTTGAACTTGAGAAGCTTCATGCAGGAAAATGAGCTTGATAAAGGAAAGAGCTTCATCTGCAAGTTTGCACAAACGCGAGAGATTAAACAACTAGATATGATAGTTGGTACTAAAACGAGTACAATTGTTATTGTTGAATATGTGGGCGGTACGTCCATAGGGCACCTCAGTCGACATTTCGCCGCACTGAGGTTTCAGTCATACAACCCGACGTTGCCGATTACCTCACGAGAAGATGCTTATGTTTTTTGTGTGGGGCATTTAGTATCTTCTGAAGAAAACCACCCTAGACCAGCAAGCCCCACCAACCCTCCACCTAGGGAGGCTCGCTGGAAAGCATCATCAAGGGGTGCTCGACGACGTACATAAGCATACGAGCACCAAGCCTCCACGACATGGCACCAACCTCTGTGATAAACACAAAAACAAACACAACAATCTGGCCTAATACTACACCTACAAGTAGAACTATGGATGGGGTGGGGGGCGCTACCTCATCTCCATCATCCACTTCGACTGGCAAATTAAGCCGCTAAAGGAAGGGGGGAGAAGAGCTGGAGAGACGAACGAGACTCAAACCAGAGGAGAAGGAAAGACAAAGGGGAGCAGAGAAAGATGGCCATCATTCAAATGGGTACTTATTCACGTTTTGTGTCCTTATAAGTGGTATTTTTAAAAAGCTCTTATTTTTTTTTTGAAAGGATCCACACTGCGAGTACATTAGAGATTACAAAGGAAAAAGCAGTACACGCAGAAGAACAAACCACCGAAGCTCAGCACAACAGCAGTGCAAAGAAACCAGCCCGCTGAACCGTCGCCACGCTTGACGCCAAGCTCCGTCGCCGCAACGCCGGAGAGGAAGGCGCCAGGCCGCCGCCGACGCCGGAAAAGGAGCACCCCACTCATGTAGAGACCGCATAAGCCGCCCGCCGCAAGCGACGGAACCGGAGCTCGTTGAAAGCACACGGCCATGGCGCCACCTCCCCGGAACCACCCCTCGAACCAAACAAACCTGCACTGAGCACGAAGACGGCTTGCCGGAGACCACGCCAAGAGCACGCCTTGCTCGCACCTTCTCCCCTCGCCACCACGGCCGGCCGGAGATGGAGGAGACCAACATGTTGAAGCATAGCACAGAGCCAGAAGAGCACCACCCCACGCCACATGGCTAGCAGGAGGAACCTGACCACCGCGCCAAAGACCAGCGAAGACCTCCGAGATCCTGGAAAAGCTTCTCTTGTACAAGCTCCATGTCCTCGCGACGACGCCGGAGAGCACGTCGCCGTGCCGGCGAGGACCAAGCACAAAATCCACGCCATGGAGGTCGCCGCCGAACCGACCGCCATGAAGGACACCTTAGAGCCCTGCACCTGCAAGAACAGAACCACCAGTGCAGCACTCCAAGGAAAGCTCGAAAGCTCCACAACGATGCCAGGACACACATCGCTGCGACGGCGGAGCCCAAGCACAAAGGTCGCATCCAGACCGGCGTCGCCGCCACCCCGGCCATGAATCGACGCCTTGCTCCAAGATCCACCACCGGTCGCTGCCAAGCAAGCCACCGGAGCCAGATCATGAGCAAAATTATTCGCCGCCGCCACCATCACCGCCGGAGCCGAAACAGAGGACGGCCGAAACCTAACAGACTAGCTACTAAAACCTAGCTGTACAAGAAACCACCCAGCAATTCAACCCCCTCCCCCACTCCGACGGCACCGAGGCCGACAGGAGGGGGAGAACGGCGGAATCGCCGGCGGAACGGGCGTCGCCTTCCGGTCGCCTCTCTTTCTACTGTAGAAGGGGAGGGGAACGAAGCGAAGATAAATGCGTGTTTTTTAGTGTATGAAAAGGGAAAATTTGATATGCACGTGGGTTTAATCTTTCACTAGCAAATATTTTCAGCCTACATACATCTAAAAAACAATTCAACTATATTTGGAATTATCTAGGTGACCTTTTTGGACATTTTTTAGCCTAGTCTAGTTTTAGAAACTTGAGGCGGACGATGCTCCTCACAATTTAGTTACAACCTCACAATTTAGTTACAAAATATGGGGCGTGAATGGTAACACATACAATGTTAGTAAATGGATTATATATGCAACGAAGATCATATGACCTATTTAATTATTAGTCCGATAAATTGGGTTTAATAGCTATGAAAGATTGTCTGCGTAACCTTTTTGTATTGGCAATTGGCATAGATAGTGTGAATTAATTAGGCACAAATCAAAACTCAATTCCTTGATCTTATAAAGATTCTGTAGATTTTCAAAAAAAGATTTAGAAAAATTTTCCTTCGGATTTTTTTCCAACGTGTAGTACGCCGGCCGTAGGAGCCTCAGCAGCCAAATCAGCTCACGGCCGCCCCGAACTCTAGCTCTGAACCGGTCGCTCACGTGTAGACGCGGACCCATCGCCCAGTCATATCCCTCACGGTCTCTCTCACTCCTCCGTCAGTTACCCGCCCGCTCGCGGTAAACCGCCGTAAAACCAGGCCAAAAGTCGCGGTAAAACCCAAACGGTAACAAAAAGACACGGGGGCGGGCCCGCGCCGCAGCGTCACAGCACGAAGCACGACGACGCCTCACGGTTTTCCCAAGAGGCAGCAGCCCGAACCACACGCACGCTTCCCTCGCGCTCCTCCTCCTCCTGCTCCTCTCTCTCTGCCCGCCATTAACTCCTCTCGCTCTCCACTCCCTACTCTCTCTCCTCACGCGCCCCGCCACGCCTACCGCCGCTAGCTATTTATCGCCCTCCCGCCGCTCGCTGCGGGCGTAACCCTAGCTCGCCTGAAGCGCCCCCGCCGGATGAGTCGGACCGCTCCTCGCCGTCGCACCCCGTCGTCCGTGATCCCGGGCGGCCTCGGTTCGGCGCGGTAGGGGTTGGTTGTTGCTGTTTTTGCTGGGTAGGTGAGGTGCGGTGCGGTGCGGTGGCGCTGCGGCGGATGGGGAACTGCTGGGGCGCGCGGATCAATGATGGGAGCACCCACCCGGGACCCTCAGGTTCGTCCTCCTCTCCTGGCTTGCTGATTTCCGGGTGATCCGATGGGAGTTCGGTTGATTCCGGCTTGCGACATCCGGGGCTCGGTCGTGTGGCGGTTTAGGGATGCCAATTTCAATCCATTCCCAGCCAGGTTCCGCAGTGAGCTTTTGCGCGCCTGTTGATTAGATCCTACTATAATGGATAGATTCAGGTGCAAATCGGAGCTGCTGGACGATTCTCATCACGCGGAATTTTGTCCCGAGTTGCAAAGTCTCAACTTTATTTGTATGTGCGATTTGATTGGTCGACGAGGCCTGCTTGGGGCCATCGATTTGGGTACACAATTCCAACGTGTTAGCTAGACTAAAGCGAGACATCCTCATCACTTTTATGGTGGTCTCCCTAAAGTGAGCTTTGGCTATGTTGCACGATTTCGTAGGACTAGGTCATTGGAGCTAGTATAGGCTTTATTAGGTAGCAGGTACCTTCCCCTGCACAGTAACTGGATACCGATACTTTGTTCCTTGCATGATTGCTACACTAGCTACTACCAGTTGTGGTACATGCTCTACCGTCTTAAACTGGATAAGTGCTTATCCTTATCTGATGAGAATAGTAAGGGGCATGTGTGGTTTTGCCCTGTGGAGGTGTGGTTATTTTAACATCGTATATATCAGTACCCTGTACTGACCACTTAGGGTGATGGATTCAAATCACCCTGGATTCTGTTCTTTGACCAAGAAACATTTGATTGAAGCATAGATTAATGATACAGTGCGTTACGTTTAGTGTGCCCCTTGTTGTGACATTCTGGTATGTATATCAGTGCCTATCAGTTGACTTTTATTATCTAGTGTACATGTTTTCTATTAGAAAAGTGTGTCACAGGAACTTATGAGGCGGCTTCATTAGGTTGACTAGTTAGTTCTTTATTCCTATTGTGGTTTCTACCGTGATCTAAATTCATATTATATTGATGAATTTAAGAAAGGTGCCCAAGTTGTTCCTTGCTTAATTTGATACTAAAATTTGTGAAACTACATGTTTAGGTATCTTATTTAAAGTCCAATCTAGAGCATGCATCTTGATTTTTTTATTCACGCCCGTGTCTCAATTTGGTTTCCCGCGCATATTCGGTTTTGGTTTCCCGCGCATATTCGGTTTTGGTTTCCCGCGCATATTCAGTAGGGTTTTGCCTCTCATTAATTGTGCATGTTCCATGGCTACAAACAAACAAATTGTCGGTTCTAATAACAGAAAGAAACTTTTTGGTTGGTGATGATGTGTACTATCAAGTTCAACCTTTTCTGTGTCGACAAGAAATTTGGTGTATAAATTTCCATGTGCTTTGTTTGTGTCAGCTTACTAAATTGAAGGTCTCGTAATTGCTAGTACTTTATGGGTGATATCACTAAACTTCATAGATACATACGATAAGCCTCCGGATATGCTGTGTAGTGTGGCAGTAGATGTATATTGGGTGGGATAAAGTTACTAGAAAATTAGTGTATGCATTTTTAGGGGAACCCCTCTGATTGAGCTCCTACCATGGATAGATTCTGGTGCAAAACGAAGCTGCTAGTGGATTCTCACCCCACAGAATTTTGTCCCGGCTTGCATAGACTCAACTTTATTTGTGTGCATGATTTGATTGGTCGACGAGGCCTGCTTGGGCCATCGATTTGGGTATACGATTTCAATGTGTTAGCTAGCCTAAAGCGAGGCATCGTGATCACTTTTATGGTTGTTACCCTAAAGTGAGCCTTGGCTATGTTTGGAAGGTTTCGTAGGACTTGTGCCATTGGAGCTATAGGCTTTATTAGGTAGTGTGTACCTTCTCTTGCACAGTAACTTGATACCGATGCTTTGTTCCTTGCATGATTGCTTCACTAGCTAGTACCACTAGTGGTACATGCTCTACCCTCTTAAACTGGATAGTGCTTATCCAGTTATACTTATGGGATGAAATCATGAAAATAGTAAGGAGCATGTGTGGTTTGCTTCCTGCCTGCCGGGGTGTGGTTATTTTAGCATCGTATATATCGGTACCCTGTACTGACAACTTAGCCTGACGGATTCAAATCACCTTGGATTCTGTTCTTTGACAAAGAATATTTTGATTGAAGCATAGATTAATAATACAGTGCGGTATCTAGTGTGCCCTTGTTGTGACATTCTGGTATGTATATCAGTGCCCATCAGTTGACTTTGATTATGTACATGTTTACCTTTAAAAAAGTGTATCACAGGAACTTAGGGGGTGGCTTCATTAGGTTGACTAGTTAGCTCTCTATTGCTATTGTGGTTCCTATCGTGATCTAAATTCATAGTTTATTGATGGAATTAAGAAAGGTGCTCAAGTTGTTCCTTGCTTAATTTGATACTAAAATATGTCAAATTACATGTTTACGTATCTTATATAAATTCCAATATAGAGAATGCATCTTGATTTTTTTATTCACGCCCGTCTCTCAATTTCGTTTCCCGCGCATATTCAGTAGGGTTTTGCCTCTCATTAATTGTGCATGTTCCATGGCTACAAACAAACAAGTTGTCTTTCCAATAACGGAAATAAATTTTTTGGTTGGTGATGATGTGTACTAGCAAGTTCAAATTTCTCTGTCTACAAGAAACTTGGTGTATAAATTGCCATATGCTTTGTTTGTGTCAGCTTACTAAATTGAAGTGTCTCTTAATTGCTAGTAATTTATGGGTAATATGATTAAACTTCGTAGATACATATGATAAGCATCTGGATATGCTGTGTGGCGTGGTAGCAGATGTATATTGGGTGGGACAAAATTTCTAGAAAATTAGTGTATGCATGTTACCACTTGATTGAGGGGACCCCCTCTGATTTTCACTGTATTCATTTTGCCATATTGCTCTATGCTAGTAATCATTTAATCTCTTGGTCGAGAGCATAGCCTTTCTCAGGCAGCAACATTTAGCCCTATTTCTCGCCAATCAAAATGCTCTTCGCATCAACTTCTGAGACCAGTCAATCCATTATCGCTAGCATTGTGTACATCAGGTGTCAATGGCTAATCTTACAACTCCCAGGGCTCTTATTGAATTTCAGATTAGCTAAGTGATGATTGGTTGATTGCTTGCTTCATCCAGTCCTCTATTTTCGTGCGTAGTTTACTTTAAAATAAGCAGAATCAAGTAGTAAAAAAATTGCAATACATGATGATCATACTCTGACCTGGGATAGATAAATGCTAAACTTGTTCATCGGAGAATACTTTCTTCATGGTAGAAGCCTTAATTTAGTATTTTTGTATGTTTAATTCAGTGGAAATTTTACTGAAGTCCTGATCTACAGGAATGTTCTCAAGGAGTAGTGGTAAGGATGGAAGTAGGCTTAGTGCTTGCAGCAGTCGAGCCTCTTCTGCTTCCATGCCTCCAAGTGCGAAGACTGAATGTGAGATCTTGCAGTCAGCCAATGTTAAGGTCTTCAGTTATAATGATCTCAGGTTAGCTACAAGGAACTTCCGTCCCGACAGTGTGCTTGGCGAAGGAGGGTTTGGATCTGTCTATAAAGGATGGCTTGATGAGCATACACTGTCAGCTTGCAAACCTGGCACCGGAATACCTGTTGCTGTGAAAAGACTCAACCAGGAGGGTTTGCAAGGGCACCGAGAGTGGTTGGTGAGCATATCTGCCATTCCTTTTATTTGCTGTTGTCCTTGATGTCATGTTTGATTCATGTTTCGTTGAGTTTATTTTTGTATATCCTTCATTTATGTGGTGATGTTAAATTCCCCATGTACAGCTGAAGCTGTGTTAATAAAAAACTTGGATGTCTCCCTGACTTTGTTGTGTGTCCATTTATAGGCGGAAGTTAATTACCTTGGTCAATTTTGCCATCCGAACCTTGTCAAGCTAATTGGATACTGCTTAGAGGATGAGTACCGGCTGCTAGTGTATGAGTGCATGCCACGTGGGAGCTTGGAAAATCATCTTTTCAGGAGTAAGTTAAACTAGATCTTGGTGCTCTACTAGTGTCCTAGGATTATGTATCTGTGTTGCATACAACATAGCTAAAGACTAGTATGTTTTACTATATGAATCCTTTATGTAGGAGGCTCTTACTTCCAACCTCTTCCATGGAACCTAAGAATGAAGGTTGCACTTGGAGCTGCAAAAGGACTAGCCTACCTTCATAGTGCAGAGGCTAAAGTTATTTATAGGGATTTTAAGACATCCAATATTCTTCTTGACACAGTAAGTGAAGGGAATCATCAATGCACCATAGTTAACCTCTATGATCATGTGATCTCTACTGAAAGGAATGCATATTTTGCTGCCCAGGACTATACTGCGAAGCTCTCTGATTTCGGATTGGCAAAGGATGGTCCTGTCGGTGAGAAGAGTCATGTGTCCACGAGGGTAATGGGAACATATGGTTATGCAGCTCCAGAATATCTGTCAACAGGTAACCTTTGACTTGCAATTTTGGGTTATACTGAGCCAATATTCTGCACAGTTGCTTGTCTTGATTAAACAACATCGTCATGTGACTGCAACTGTTGAATGTTGGTGCATTAGTTAACAGCAGTCAGCCTAACATATAATAACTCATTAAAAACGTGTAAGTTGTACTATTTATGTTCTATTCATCTCTTGCTTTGCACATCCCATTTTGGAACGACTTTTGCGTGGTTAATACATATGCACTAAAAATGCATTTTTCAGAATCTGATATTGGATTATTCTTTATGACCTATGTACAATGGCGTGAATACAAAACTATACAAGGAAATGTTTCATGATTATTTTAATTGCCTTCAACCACCAGTTATTCCATGAAATGACGTTAATTGTTATGTTTGAATCACCCTTAATTAAATTTGCTGCGTAAATGTTGCAGTGCTGCCTTTTGGTCAAAGAGCACGCACTTAACATTTTATAAGTTCATCTGTAGCTCATATTCAGCACGTGGTATAGATCCATTTGACAAGTCACTAATTTTAGGCTATCTTATTTTGAATTCCTGTGCATTTAATTTGCTGCGAAAACATTGTGATGCTGCCCTCTAGGCAAATAACTTGCACTTCTCCTTGATAACATTTGCACAAGAGCCCATATTCAGCATGTGATAAGCATCAATTCAACATTTTTCAGGCCATCTTACTGCAAAGAGTGACATCTACAGCTTCGGGGTAGTGCTTCTTGAGATGCTGTCAGGTCGTCGTGCTATTGACAAGAACCGGCCGCAGGGGGAGCACAACCTTGTTGAATGGGCACGGCCGTATCTCACACACAAGCGCAAGATATTCCGTGTCCTGGATACCAGGCTAGAAGGCCAATACTCCCTCAGCGGGGCGCAGACGATCGCCGCCCTAGCTGTCGAGTGCCTCCACTTTGAAGCGAAGATGAGGCCCTCCATGGACGCCGTAGTCTCCATTCTCGAAGGATTCAAGACTCCAGTGAGGCAACCAGAAGACCAGCAGCAGAGAGGCACCAGGAGACCAAGGGCGCAGGCAAGAAGATGACCAGCGCGAGTGTAGGCAGGAACAGTGGCAAACCTCGCCGGAAAAGCTCGAATGACCTTCAGAAGGAGGCTGGTCGAGATCGAAAGCCGTCGGTGCTTCACTCGTCGTAGCGGGCGCGGAGTTTGAGCATGTTAGCTAGTAGCTAGGTCGGTAGTCTGTAAATGTCCTGTGTATATTCCTGGGAGTCATCAGGCTTTTGTCAATCAGGCCTCTCTTCCCACCTTATCTTCTGGTCAAGTCAAGTTAACTGGGTGGATTTGCGTCATTAAACTAATGGCATCAAAGTCAAGCTCGTTTCCGTGCCTGTGTGGTCATCATCACTGGATGAAATCCATATCTGAGTGGCGTCGCCTGCTGGCTGCTGCCGTGCATTTGGTTGACTTTTGACACATTGGTGGTATGATTCTGGTGGGATGTAGTCAGACACCAACCTGTCCTTGTTTAAGGCGACTTGATCTGCAAACTTAGTTCTTCCTTTCTCGGCGATGAGCTTGCTTTTACATATTACCAATTCTGTGGTAAAATAAAAAATTCAAATATGTTTCTTCAAACTTCAAAAGGATTTGCCAAATTTGGGTGGGACCTACGCCACCATTCAGCTCTTCTTGGGTCCTCCCCTGATCCGATCAGTGAAAGCTTTGGACTGCAGACAATCAAGAGATGCACTAAAGTCACATAAACAAACTGGGAAGGAGTACGAGTGAAGACGAATATGCAGGAGGAAATTGGCACATACCTGACCTGACCGTGATCGGTGCTGCTCCAATGAGTTAAGACTCTGTGGACAGGAGTAAGGTCAAGTGAATACCTCCAGGGCCATATCCCTCGGCGTCTAACACTAAGACATTGACCACTAATTTTAGTAGAATTGCGAGGCATGCAATGGATCGCAGGTTGCTATTTATAGAGATCGCATTTGGCTTGCCCCATTACTTGCTAGTATATATATAAGTGTCAGCCACCACACTTACACTAGGAACAAGCATTTCTGCAATTGCATACACACTCTAGAGGCGCTACTCTCTGTGGCGTTGGACCAAGCGGGCACTATTTTTTGTGTTGCCCAGTCTAGTTACCATCTCGGGGAGGCAAGCGCTCAGCGTTGCTTAGAGGTAATTCTGTTTCCTGGTGTTTTTTATTTTTGAGGGCACTGGTGTTTATTTTTACTAGCAAGTATGTCCGCGCGTTTGTATGGGTCGTTTTTTTGTGAATATTTTTAGACCATGGAGAATTTTACTACTCGAAACAGGTTTTTTTTTATGGGACAAAACATTCTTGACGCAGGCGCAGCTACCTTACAGCAATCTACACGTGGCACAGTTTGGTGATTGTTTTTGCGGGGAGGTGATTAATAATCATCTACTCTCAAAATGTAATTGCAAAAGTTAGCTCGCTACTCTGCATGGAATTTGATATTGGACAATAATTTGGATAACCTTTCATTCCAAAATTAAGAAAATTGTACTCTTCGTCCATCAAGTAGGAGTTGTCTCAAATATGAAATTTGTAAACGCCAGATAGATAAATGCACAATGCTATTGTTTTGGACTCACCTTGGCCAAATTGATGCATACAAATTTAGCGATCTGCATAGTACATTTTTATCGTTCTGAGACATCGTACGAATACATGTTGAGGAAGTGTTTTACCCTGGAGCTTTTAGTCTTCTAATTATTTCTGGCCTTAGAAAAATAATTTTCCAGAAGTCACAGCCTCAAATACCCATCCAATTGTGCACCGGTATATTCAGTCCATAATTCAAATCACTTTTTTAATTGAATTCAAATCACTTTTGAGTGCATAGAAGAGGTTTTGGCTGAGTCCATGTTGCGCATTTCGATTGGATCGAACCGAACCAAACAACCGGCCGCCCAGCACGCCCCTGAGCAGAGCTCGCCTCCCAG
This sequence comes from Poa pratensis, assembly GCA_947311845.1. NCBI lineage: Eukaryota > Viridiplantae > Streptophyta > Magnoliopsida > Poales > Poaceae > Poa > Poa pratensis. The sequence continues at coordinate 109,566,361 of CAMZMU010000117.1, forward strand.
CCAAGAAAAAAAAAATCCCCGTCGGTTCCTTGCCGCCGCCGCGCCGGCTAGCTCCCGTTCCCCGCCGTGCGTGCCGCCCCACCGCACCCTGCGCCGCCGATGCTTCCCTCCACTTTCCCCGTGTCGCCTGGCCATCCCAGCCGCGCCGCCTCCCCATTCCGCCACGGCAACCGCCGGTCAGCTCAGTCCATGGCAACTGCCGATCGTGGAGCTCGTGGTGGTTACCTCCTCCACCAGTTCAAAACCGAGCGAGCCCTCCTGGACCCCCTCCATCAAAGCCTCCATCTTTCTCCTCCCTCGAGTCCCTCGGCGGCCGGAGCCCACGGGCCAGACTTCTTCGTCTTCCCTGCCAGCAGAGGCTGGCACCGTACGTGCCTGGCGGACGGCGCGAGCTGACGGGGCGCTACACGGCGACGTCGTGCACGTTCTCCTGCACAGCCGGCTCGACGAATGCGACGGAGCTGTGGAGTAGACCGCCGGCGACCTCCCCTCACCACCGCCAACTCCCTCTTTGAGGTACCTAGCTCACTGCCGGCCCTTGCGCTATCTGTGACATAGATGATCAAGTTGTCCTGTACCGTTGTTTATTTCAGTCTGTTCATGTGAGCTCCTAATGGATGCACTTGATTAGAAAAAAATCGTTTCTACAAAATGATTGACAATGTTCTTTAGAACAGTAAATTAAAATGCATATATTTCAAATTGGCATAGAAAGGATGGAAACATGTGAGCGGTGAATGCACAAGCTCACGTTGAACACCTATATCTACTAGCCAATTAATTAGCCAGCATATACTAGCCAATGGAGATGGGAAAGAAGGCAAATACCTGCATGGACTTGTTTAGTTTACTAGCATTGCGCTGGTTTGTTTGCATTACAAAAGTATTTGTTAATATTTTCATCACTTCAAGAGAAGGAAACATTCCTTGAAAACCTAATGCACAAGAAATGGGGATGGCTTCAGAAAGGTCTGGTGTGATGCTTGTTTAGTCGCAACTATGACGCTTTGCAAACAGAAAATCGCCAAAGAGTTTGTCGCAGGGAAAGAACATACCATGAACAAGAAGCATTACTTTACCCTCATCATCATCATAAAATTCTGTCTGCACCTCCGTCACTCTAATATCTCCAAATCTGAACAATTGTCTGCCCACTGAGCATTTGTCAGCAGACATCTGTGATAATTGCTTGCTCTGAGAGAGGGTCATCAGACTACCATCTCTACGTGTCTGTAGCCAATAAAAATAGTTAACATAACTAGAGTATAACATATATCAAATAGAGAAAAGGTGACAGACTAACACATTCGCTGAGAAGCAATTGAAATATATGCTATTCTTGCATTAGCATTCTAGTTTTTTCTGTATGCTATTCCATACTGTACATGGTTGATCATCTTGAAAAAGGCTATGTGAATTATTTATCGATTAATATGATTTCATAGTGAGGAAGCATCAGGAACCAGATTTACCGAGGAACAGACTACAATATATGACCAAGCAAAGTAAAAGCATATATCTAATGTGGTGTCTTCCTACGTGACCTCTTATAATGCACTCTGACATGTATGAGTATGTAATAGAAGGTGGTTACACGAAATCCGAAGCCAGAATACATGGCATTTACTAGACCAAATTCTTGCTAGAAGATGATGAACGAGGCCCTACATGCAGTCATTTTCCATATACGTTTTGTAGTTCTCTACTTCTCTGTAGTTGCATTAATATGTGCTACTCTATTCCTATGAATAGGAGCTGGTGAGTGTTAGAATGGGGTACTTTGAATTATGATATATGTAAAAAGATACGAAAGTTACCAGTTTTTTTTGGCAATTATGCTTCCTTCTTTTTGTAGCAACTATCATCTACAGCATAATTATTGTTAGCACCATACATGGTGTTGTGTACTTCACAATCATACCTGAAAGAATTTGTGAGCGTTAGAGAATGACTAATTAAACTTGGTTTTCTGTGAAGATATAAGAATACTGGGTTGCTATAATCATTTATGAACACTAGGACATAAGGAACTTCCACAAGGATAAGTGTCATGCACTGTCAGCATTGTAATCCATCTCTTGCATCATTTATGCAATCTCATGATTACTATCAGCAGCTGAGGGGCTTCTATCAGCTTCAGCATCATGGAATAACAAGGTAAGGGTTATTGGCCATAATGACCACGGATTGAAGAAACAAAATCAGAAATTAAAATAACCTATAAATATAAATAAAGTGTCCTAAGAAGAATTATGACTTACATTTGAAAAGTTAAGCTGGTGAGATCTTTCACTAGAACTTGAATAAGAAGAACCCGAAGACCACACGGGAGTAGGCAAGGGAGAAATATGAACCCAAGGGGATGCTGGGCATTTAGAAGAACATATATAATATGAATGTGGGTAAGTTAGTCAGGTCACCGAGATATGCAATAATATACTTTCACAGAAACAAAGAGTAAATATCACATAAGATTGATCTGAACTTTCTTTACCTGTGGAACGCGGTGTATTCCTTCCTATCCAAGGAGACATCAATCGTGCATCAGCGGATGCAGAAGCCAGCTTAGGAGATTGTGTTGGATGATCTCTTTGGGAGCCAGGACGATCATCACGGTACTCCCGATGAGGTGTATCTTCCCATTCCCATCTGCCACTGTCCCAATCAGATCTTGCTGCAATTGCGACCACACTCCTATCAGCAAATTAGAAATTGCATTACACTGACTATAAAGAGAACAGTTTACAATTCTTTAGTGATTGGTGCGTTATTACTTTTATTTATGCATGTCTTCTGTAGCAGATAATTTAAGGTACTTGTGGAGTTTGATTTTGAAGACATTTTATGACATTTAAATATATACTATTGGAGAAAATGGAGATGCTGGACTCCTGGTTGACAAAAGATGTTGCTAAGATGATCATGTTTTTTCTTTTGGTTTAGCTGATATTGCAGAACAATGATTGCTACTTCAAGATAAGTTTGATGCTCATTTCTATGCAGTAGCATTTACAAGATGAAACTTGCGGTGCTGGTTTTTTAGAAACTTGTTATTTAAATTTTGAATTGCAAGTGTGTCCGTATGAAGCTAGGCCTATGTCCTGTATCTCATCTATGTTCTATGCGTGTAAATGCCCCTCTGCCTCTTCTCTTCCTACATTTATCTTGGTGTATATAATGTTTTTTTATTCAGGTGATATCGGTGTTATCAGATTGTATTTTCCTATCAATTCTCAGATGTGCACATGAATATTCAAACATGACCAGTTTGTATCAATTATTTTGAGCTGTGCATACGGGAAAAGTTTCATGCAATGGCATTTGTTTTGTTTTGGGAACTTTGAGCAATAAAATAGATAGTCATTATTTTCAAAATTTTAGAGGTTATAATATGTTTGATATACCATTGGCTAATCCATTTTGGTTATTTGAATGTTTTCACCTTCTTTCTTGCATTGATCCAGGGCTGACATTCTATTCTGTTTGCAGCTAACGCTGGAACGAACAAGGCGTCATCCAGCAGCACATCCCTCAACACCAAGCGGCCCGATGTGGGCACCGAGAACCTTGCCTGTGAGCAACCATCAATCTCACATTATGTTCTTAATCCTCCATTGTGAATGATGTGCTGCTGAATAGAAATTTGATTCGTTCATATATAGCGTAGTTGACTTATTCTGGATTTGTTCCCCATAATGAGCTGGAGAAAGTTTCCTTCTAATGAACTAGAGGCTGAAGCTGTTTGATGTCTGCATTCTTGAATCACCTCTCACTCGCCACTCAGCATACCATATATATTGAAGATTGCATATTTATGTCTTAGCTATGCGCTTTTCACACGATAACCCCCTTTTTTGGATGTAGCTGTAGCCTCTTAATAATTCTGATCGTGGAAGTAGGTGGCAGAACAATGATATCTTACATAGTCTACTTCTAGCTTATGCACATATTATGGAAATATTTCTTTAGGTTAGGGAACTATTCCATGGTATGGTAGTACATGTTCAGATGGCATTAGTTTTGCATGTTAAATGACCCTTGATACCAGCTAGCAACTGTAGCAGCTTCGTGGGAACATTAAGCACCGGACTGATATATCTATTGTGTAGTTCCACAGACGTTTTTTTTTGTGTGTGTCAGAGTCTTAGTTAGCTGTATATAAGAACGTTTTTGTTTGTAATTTGTACTGACGAGAGTTGGTACAAACAATCATGTTTCCGTTGTAACACGTCATATGTATGAACCAAAATTCTATTCTGATGCTCTTATTTTGTGCATCATCGCTTTTAAATATGTATTCAGCAACGCAAAAGCACCTTACTGGTTATGTTGTACTGCTAGCTAGGGTCGACGGTGAGGAGCTGCTAGCTAGGTCGATCATGGAGGCGCGGCCGCGGCTAATATTTGTCGTCGTCGTGCTCTACGTTACATCTCTCGTGACTATGGCTGAGAACGTGACGGTGGGGCAACTTCTGCCGACGTCATCCTACCATGGGGGGTGGCCACCTACAATGCCAAGAACTATGGTGCTAAAGGCAACGGTGCCGTTGACGATACTAAGGTAGGTATTTCAGTTTGGATCTGGCTTGGATGGTGGCATTCTTTTGTTTGTTGTGCTTATTCATATGTCAATGTCATGATCACGATGTCTCGATGGTGGGTGTACTTACATCCGTGCTTCTGGTGCAGGCCCTGATGGCGGCGTGGAAGGTGGCGTGCGGGGCCTCTGGCACGGTAACGCTCATGATTCCGCCGGGGACGTACTACATCGGCCCGACGCAGTTTCACGGCCCCTGCAAGGCCTCGGCCCTCACCTTCTTGCTCCAGGTAAGCAGTTGTGGAGTGACAGGGTCATCATATCAATTAAGTTTGTGTTCCTGTGCTGCAGTTATAATACTGTAATGCAGGCACGATACGACATAAAAAAGAAAAAAAAAGAGATCGACTCACTTTGCTCGGTGGATTATATGCTTGCGCAGGGGACACTCAAGGCGGCGACGGATCTGAAGCGTTTTGGCAACGACTGGATCGAGTTTGGCTGGGTGAAGGCCTCACCGTCGCCGGCCAGAACGGCATCTTCGATGGCCAGGGCGCCGCCTCCTGGCCCTTCAACAAGTGCCCCGTCCGAAAGGACTGCAAAGTCCTCCCCACCGTGAGTCCAATTTCGTTATAAGTAGACGCACGCATATATCCAATTCGATCTCGCGTGCAATAACCGCAAAAATTTACTGTATCGAAATGGGCCGCAGAGCGTTCTGTTCGTGAACAACCAGAACACGGTGGTACGCGACATCACGTCTGTGAACCCCAAGTTCTTCCACATCGCGCTGCTGGGGAACAACAACATCAAGATGACCAACCTCCGGATCAACGCGCCAGGAAACAGCCCAAACACGGACGGCATCCACATCGAGCGTAGCACGGGCGTGGTGATCGCCGACACCCGCATCGGCACGGGCGACGACTGCATCTCCATCGGGCAAGGGAACGACAACATCGACATCGCGCGCGTCCACTGTGGCCCGGGCCACGGCATGAGCGTGGGCAGCCTCGGGCGCTACGTGGGCGAGGGCGACGTCACCCGTATCCACGTCAAGGACATGACTTTCGAGGGTACGATGAACGGTGTGCGGATAAAGACGTGGGAGAACTCCCCCACCAAGAGCAAGGCCGCGCACATGGTGTTCGAGAGCATGGTGATGAAGGACGTGCAGAATCCCATCATCATCGACCAGAAGTACTGCCCTTACTACAACTGCGAGCACAAGTACGTGTCGGGGGTGACCATCAGCGACATCGTGTTCAAGAACATCAAGGGCACGGCGTCGCTGCCGGTGGCTGTGCTGCTCCGGTGCGGCGTTCCGTGCCAGGGCGTGGTGCTGCAGGACGTCGACCTAAAGTACAAGGGACAGGGCGGCGCCTCCTCAAAGTGCGAGAACGCCAAGGCCAAGTACGTAGGTTACCAGTACCCAAAGCCATGCGCTTAGACCGCTCTGGTGGATGGTCTGAGCTTAATTTGAGTGATTTTTTTTCCTTTTTCTAGTTAATCTTTCCTAGACGATTTTGTTGTTTCCTGTTACTTAGAAGTTTTTTTGTTAGTGCCATAAGGGAGCTGTCAATGGCTGGCATCTAGTTATCTAGTTGCTTAATCAGTGAACTTGATCGTGTATACTTGATGTGTTGTCCCATTACATAAAACTCGATCGACTAGTCTTTTACCTATAGAGCTATTTAAATTGAGACGTTTAGGCACCAATGCTGGTTCTTATCATTGGACCAAAGGGTGTTGAAGTTCTATGTTCGGTTTTGGATTACATATTTTACTTCCCAGGATTTTAAGATGTTCATTATACCACTTTAAGGAATACATATTTTACTGCCCAGGACTATAGTGCAAAATACTCTGGTTTTGGTTTGGGAAAGGATGGTTCTGTTGGGGAGAAGAGTCATGTCTCCACAAGGGGAGTGGGAGCATATGCTTATTTAGCTCCAGAATATCTGCAGGTAAATCTTGCTTGCAGTTGTGGGTTTATCGAGCAGTTTTCTTCACATTTGCTAGTCTTAAATATAAAACATTGTCATGTAACTGAGGCAACTGAATTTTAGTGCTGGCAAAAAGATGGCTACCCTGAGTGCTGGCAAGAATAATGGCAAACCTTGCCGGAAAAGCTTAATGACATTTGGAAGGAGGCCGATCGAGATAAAATGCCATCGGTTCACTGGTCGTAGCAGGTGAAGAGTGGTAGCTTGTAAGTGTCCTGTGCATATATTCCTGGGATTCGTCGGGCTTTTGTGAACCAGTCTTGCTCTGCTCTCCCCCCTTGTCATGTGCTGCTCAACTTACAGTCAGCTGGGTGGATTTGTGTGTCACTGAACTTATGGCATGAGTCAAGCTCCCTGTTGTGCTTTCGTAGCTACCACTGGTCACTTCTCACTTGGATCGAATTCCAGTCTGAGTGGCGTCGCCTACAGGCCACTGCCGTGCATTGTGTTGACTTTTGACAAGTCGGTGGTATGATCCTGCCGGACGTCAGCCGATTTCACCAGCGACTGGATCTTTCCGATGGTACGAAGTATGGCCTTGGCCTGCCCAGTGAGAGCAACCTGTCCTTGTTTGATAAGCCGACCCGATCTGCAAACTTGCTTCTTCCTTTCCCGGCGATGTGGACGGCTAACCCCCACCCGGGTCGCCGTCGAAGGCGATGTCTGACGAGGAACGGCAAAGCCAGAAGCAGAACTCTAGCGGCGAGCTGTGACGTGCCTAGCGAAAACGGCATGGTCGGTGGTGAGCCATCGCTGCCGTCGGCGCCATTCTCGCTTCCGAACAGGCAAAATCATGCCGAAAGCAATCCTCGCTCCCGCGCTTTCGCTTTCCTGCTTTGATAGCTTTCTCACGTATTTCCAGCTGCCACTCTTCATAGCAACGTACCCGATATCATTTACATTCTCCAAAAGGAGCCGGCAAGAATAATAGCCATTGGCGCTGCAAATTTACTTAACCAAACACACACTGATCCACGCACACACTCGCGCATAACTGAGCAGACAGAGGTAAACAGACTCCAGTCACAAAATCGACAAGACATATAAATCAAGTTCATCATAAATAACAGTAGCGTGTCATGGAGATAAGATGACACGGGGGGACACAAGCAGCTGCGGGCTACACTCACCGCTCCCATTTTAGCTGCAGCTCTGCAGCCACTTCAGCCACTACTCAACACAACCACTCTTCAGCTCCAGCTGCTAGTACTAGCAAGCCTAACAACCACTTGATACTACTAGCAGTGGCAATGACAGTGACTTGACTAACAGAAGCAATAGGTTTCATTACCCTAATAACAAGCACGAAGACTTTTACCACTAGTACTATTAACCTGCTTGCACCTTGCATATGCATTAGCAGGCTACGATCGTACCAAGGACCGAAAAAACTGACCAGCCAAGAACACTCTGACCGATCTCTGTAGTAATTACTCACTCACTATATAGCAGTATATAAGATCACAGCAACATGAACCTTCCATCCATCCATCCTTCTACTCCACCGTTGCCGGCAGCTGAAGGGGAGAGGAGAAAGAAAGGTCACCATGACTGATCAGGATCAGACCCTGAAGTTCTTTCCCTCGAAGGTCTGTCCGAACCGCCAGTTCTGCGGGGCAGCGTTCCATGAGGTGGAGGTGCGGCGGTCGCTGCCGGTGACGCGGAAGGAGAGGCCTGGCCGACGAGGATGGAGTTGGACTGCCAGTTCTGGCCCCAGTTGCGGGACATGGGCATCCACCCGGTGCTCGACGCCTTCACGCTGGCGCGCACCAGGTCCCCCGCGCCGGCCACGTTGGTGATGAGCACCAGGTTGAAGTACCTGAAGCCGTTGATGGTGAACCGCACCCCTCCAGACTTGCGGCATGGCACCCTGCGCACACAAAACAGATTGAATCGTCAGTACAAATACAGTCAGACAATCTTAGCCGTCGGTAAAAATAGTACAGTAAATTAGTCGTGGGGTAACATGGTAAACTTGGAGGTGGAGGACACAGGTGATGGGGTGGGAGGTGAGTGGCAGAGGGGACGGTGCAGTGCTCGCAGAGCTGAGGAGTGAGGACGCGCGTAATGGTGGTAGGCGGTAGGGCGAAAGGACGAGACGGCCCTTGCGCTCGACGGGGACCAGGGACGGAAGGAATGAGGGGCAGATGGGCCATTTTTGCACCGCCTTCGTGAAGGCAGGGCATGGGGGATCGATGTCAGTTAAGCGAGACACTGCAGGACTCTGGTAGTACTGGCCGGATCACGGGTGCCCACTTCACTCATGAGAGAAAAGGAAAGCAAAGGTCAAAGCTTTGTGAGCGCGTCTCTGTGGTCTGTGCCCTAAACACACAGCCGCACAGAGACACGCGTGAATTTGGATGTTTCTCCGGGCGCCAATCACGGCGTGGTGGTGGTGGTCTACCGGCGACGGCTGCTGTGTTTAAGCTGAGATCTACTAATGCAAAAGTGACAAAAGCAGCGTCTACTGAGCAAGGGACTACAGTGAGGATCACTGATTAATAAGGACCCCTTGTCACCAAAAAAGTGGCGGAGTAGGAAGAAAGCACATGACACTGGAGCAAGCGCGCCCCGCTATTTCTAGCTTCGCGCCGAAACCGCTTTTACTCGTACCACGCCACGCGGGAGTAATTAGCCCCCGATTCATTTTTCCTTCATACATCACGTTCCGATTTAACAATGCCGCCGTATATATTTGACAATATAGAGTGGCGAAATTTATGGGAATTTATCGCCATGCCGTGTGTGTGCATGTTCTCGATCCATCCCGGGTAGGAGTACGTGCTACCCAGATCTACCGTATGATATCCTCTCTATTTTTGTAAAGAATAAATTTTGCCCATGTCTGCAGTATCAATTTACCACCAGCAGCAGTCGATAATACATGCCCATAATGTTTTGTTCTGATTTTCTTTTCAGATCTCGCACATAAATACACGGTATACAAGTAACGGCGAGAATGACGGAGAAAAATGGTGGGATCTGCCGTTACTGCTACCGTGAGTGACGCCGATGGAACGCGACGAGTTTTCTTTATTTATTTTTTCCCTATGGATAGACAGTGCAGTACGCGCCACCGCGTCTCAAAAGACGCAAGAAAAAGGAATCTTTGCTGGGTAAAAGAAGAGACCAGGGCCCCTGCGTTCTCCCCATTGGCCGGAAAAGAAATGCCAGTGCAACTAGAACCAAGACGAATGTTTTCCCCTACCAAGATTAATTAAGAAACTTCCCTCAGGAAAAAAAGTTTAAGAAACAATCCCTAAGAAAAAACCACAAAGATTCGCCGCATTGCACTCCGGGGGCAGAGTAAATCATGGGATTTTAGGCAAGCAATAATACTCTAGCAAAAAAGAGACGAAATGGAAGGAAGTAAAATCGACAGGAAAATCCGGGAGTATGACGTACCGGCGGTATGAGACTGGGACGATGCCGGCGCGGTACTGCGCGATGTGGAGGATTAAGTAAATTCATATCTTTAAATCCGTCAGTCGAAACTCGACTAATAATACGTATAAATCGATAAAAATTGATTAAGTAAGATTTATGATTAAGTAATAATAATTATTAATTCAGTTAATTCTATTTTTGGTGTTGTAAAATCCCATGGCAAGCAGAAGTAAATGCAGAACAATTTCAGAAAACCTATATTTGTAAGATGAATGTTTGGTGTTGTAAAATGCAGAAGAAAGCAGATAAAAATTATTAATTCATTTATCTTAATGCATTACATAAAAGGTTTAATACATTATTACACATGATACAACGTCTCACAAGCGCTTGAAAGAAACACACCCCTGATCCAACATCACCAACATTATTCTACATAAACGGACTTGCTGGCTCGAAGGCCGTAGGATTAGGGGGAACGGCGGGAGGAGCCAGCCCCGTGGGCGGCCGCCCGGTTCTCGCGCGCACGTTTGCGGCGGAGGGCAAGATCCATGGAGGATGAGTCTTTCAGCGCCCAATCCAGATCGGAAGCCTCCTTCGCCTTGAGCTGGTAGGAAGTCTTGGCTCGCTGGACAGGGTAGTCGCGGACAGACTGGAAGGAGGCTTCCATGGCCTCCTGTATCTGCAACCCACAACCTTCTTCCCCGTCGTCGCTCCAGTCGAAGTCGTCGTCCTCCTCCTCCGCGGGAGGAGCGGCGGCGCCTGGTGGAGGTGCAGCGGCGCCAGGTGGAGGTGCGGCGGCACCTGGTGGAGCAGGAGGCCGGTAGCTGGGCATTCCTCTCCACGCCGGGCTCGTGGGCATACGGCGGGATAGACTCCCGCGGTTGCGCCCAAGCGCGCTCTGCCGAGCACGCTCGACCTCGTCCAGAAGGCGCTGCGGCGGGCGTGGCGGATCCATCTCGTGGAGACGATGCGTTCGTGGCTAGGAATGGTGGATTAGGGTTTACCCCGTCGGCGACAATATATAAAGACCTCCAGGGCAGCGCTGGGGGAGGACAGGTGCCCAGGAAAGCGCTGGGGGAGGACACGTGTCGTGACCGCAAAGCCCGTCTTTAGTCCCGGTTGGTGTTACCAACCGGGACTAAAGAAGCACACAGATCGTGTGTTTCTTTCAATCGCTTGTGAGCCGTTGGATCAGGGGTGTGTTTCTTTTGAGGGATTGTGAGCTGTTGGATCAGCAGTATCACGACCACTTCGTGAGCCACATGACCCGGTTGGTGTTACCAACCGGGACTAAAGAAGCACACGGATCGTGTGTTTCTTTCAAGCGCTTGTGAGACGTTGGATCAGGGGTGTGTTTCTTTTGAGGGATTGTGAGCTGTTGGATCAGCAGTATCACGACCACTTCGTGAGCCACATGACCCGGTTGGTGTTACCAACCGGGACTAAAGAAGCACACGTACCCTATATATAACCGCCCTCCTCAGACAAGTTACTCACTCACACAAAACATTCCAGCGTCACTCGGAGAGGCATCTTTGGGCAACCAGCGGCAAGACGTCTCTGATGACCTGCGACCGTTCCAAACGGTTGCAGATCATCAGAGATGTGTTGCCGGACGGTTGTAGATCATCAGAGACGTCTTGCCGCTGCTTGGATCGAAGTGGTGCTCAAACACAAAACATTCCAGCGTCACTCGGAGAGGCATCTTTGGGCAACCAGTGGCAAGACGTCTCTGATGACCTGCGACCGTTCCAAACGGTTGCAGATCATCAGAGACGTCTTGCCGGACGGTTGTAGATCATCAGAGACGTCTTACCGCTGCTTGGATCGAAGTGGCGCTCAAACTCACGAGCCACCGTCGGGCTGTATGCAGGGGGAACTGTGTTTGGACGGTCGAAGCTGAGGTTTGAGAGGTTCCCACGGGAGGTGTGGGAGCCGACAACCACCTACCACGCGTGTTTCACCACATAAAGGTTTAATACATTACTACACATCACATAAAGGTTTAATACATTACATTGATTTACATAAAAGCCATGAACCCTTCTTCGCGTATGTCCCTGGCCTATGATCGCTTCAGCCGTAACCATGGAGCATCTTCATTATTTAACGGGATGCTTGGGTCAGTTCTCACTGTGAAGGGCGGAATTTCATCAAACTTATCATAATCTGCTGACATGTCTGTCTTGTCCTCGACTCCCACGATGTTTCTTTTCCCTGAAAGAACTACGTGACGCTTTGGCTCATCGTATTCGTTTGCTTGTTTTTTCTTTTTTTCGGTATTCGTTTGCTTGTTTTTTCTTTTTTTCGGTCTGGAGGACATGTCCTTCACATAGAAAACCTGAGCCACATCATTGGCTAGGACGAATGGTTCGTTCTTGTAACAACCAAGATTCTTGAGATCCACTGTTGTCATCCCGTACAGCTGGTCTACCTTTATCCCTTCTCCATTCATGTTGACCCAACTGCACCGAAACAAAGGGACCTTAAAAGTAGGTCCATAGTCAAGTTCCCATATCTCCTCTATGCGACCATAGTATGTGTCCTTTTGCCCATCGTCGTTTGTTGCATCAAAGCGGACACCACTGTTCTGGTTGGTGCTCTTTTTATCTTGGGCGATCGTGTAAAATGTATTCCCATTTATCTCGTACCCTTGGAAATTCAATACAGTCGAAGATGGTGACGCGGCCAACAAGTAGAGCTGATCTCCGACAGTGGTGTCATTCATGAGCTGTAATCGCAACCAACTGCCGAAGGTCTCCATGTGTTTTTCTTTAATCCAGGAGTCATCCTTCCCCGGGTTCTTGGAGCGTACATAATTCTTGTGTTCCTCGATATACGGAGCCACGAAGGTGGAACTTTGTAGAACTGTGTAGTGTGCTTGAGTTAAAGAATGCCCGTCCCTACATATCAGTGCTTTCTTTCCTAGCGTGCCTTTTCCACTCAGTCTCCCCTCATGCCGCGATTCAGGAACACCAATCGGCTTAAGGTCAGGAATAAAGTCAACACAGAACTCAATGACCTCTTCTGTTCCATAGCCCCTTGAGATGCTTCCTTCTGGCCTAGCACGGTTATGAACATATTTCTTCAAGACTCCCATGAACCTCTCGAAGGGGAACATATTGTGTAGAAATACAGGACCGAGAATGGCAATCTCGTCGACTAGGTGAACCAGGAGATGCGTCATAATATTGAAGAATGATGGGGGGAACACCAACTCGAAGCTGACAAGACATTGGACCACAGCCTTCTGTAAACTTGGTAGAGTTACTGGATCGATGACCTTCTGAGATATTGCATTGAGGAATGCACATAGCTTCACAATGGGTACTCGAACATTTTCCGGTAGAAGCCCCCTCAATGCAACCGGAAGCAACTGCGTCATAATCACGTGGCAATCATGAGACTTCAGGTTCTGGAATTTTTTCTTTGCCATATTTATTATTCCCTTTATATTTGACGAGAAGCCAGCCGGGACCTTGATACTGCTCAGGCATTCAAAAAAGATTTCCTTCTCTGCTTTGGTAAGAGCGTATCTGCTTAAGTATTTACGCCCTTTATCCGTCTGCTTGTTGTATGGGTCTTTCATACGTTGCTGGTCTGCCCGTGCTTCCGGTGTATCTTTTGTCTTCCCATACACGCCCAGGAAGCCTAGCAGGTTCACGCAAAGATTCTTCGTCACGTGCATCACGTCGATTGAAGACCGGACCTCTAGGACTTTCCAATAGGGTAGCTCCCAGAATATAGAGCACTTCTTCCATATGGGTACGTGGTTGTCAGCGTCATTCGGAACAGATAGACTGCCAGGACCCTTTCCAAAGATTACTTCTAAATCCTTGACCATGTCATATATAACATCACCATCAGGGAGGTTAGGCTTCTTCCGGCGATCTGCCTCACCGTTGAAATGCTTGCCGGGCTTTCTTACGGCATGACCGTTCGGAAGAAATCGACGATGCCCCAGGTACACATTCTTGTTTCCCAAATGTATACTTTCAGTCTTATCTAAACAGTGCGTGCATGCATTGTATCCCTTGTTTGACTGTCCTGAAATGTTACTAAGAGCAGGCCAATCATTGATGGTTACGAACAGCAACGCTCGTAGGTCAAATTCCTGTTGTTTGTGCTCATCCCACACACGTACACCTGGTTCGGACCACAACTGCAAAAGTTCATCAACTAATGGCCGTAGGTACACATCAATGTCGTTGCCGGGTTGCTTCGGGCCTTGGATGAGCACTGGCATCATAATGAACTTCCGCTTCATGCACAACCAAGGAGGAAGGTTGTAGATACATAGAGTCACGGGCCAAGTGCTATGACTGGAGCTCTGCTCCCCAAAAGGATTAAAGCCATCTGTACTTAGACCAAATCTTAAGTTCCTTGCGTCATCTGAAAATGTCGGGAACTCTCTGTCGATTTTTCTCCACTGGGACCCATCGGCGGGGTGTCTCAACTTCCCGTCTTTCTTACGCTCTTCTTTGTGCCATCGCAACAACCTGGCATGCTCTTTGTTTCTGAACAGACGTTTCAACCGTGGTATTATAGGAGCATACCACATCACCTTAGCAGGAACCCTCTTCCGGGGGGGCTCGTCATCGCCCTCAACATCACCAGGGTCATCTTGTCTTATCTTGTACCGCAGTGCATTGCATACCGGGCATTTATCCATGTTCTCGTACTCACCGCGGTACAGGATGCAGTCATTAATGCATGCATGTATCTTCTGCACATCTAATCCTAGAGGGCAGATAGCCTTCTTTGCTTCGTATGTAGTCTCGGGCAATTCGTTATCCTTTGGAAGCTTCGGCTTCATTATTTTCAGTAACTTCTCAAATCCCTTGTCAGAACAACCAGTCTCTGCCTTCCATTTCAGCAGTTCCAGTGTGGTACCGAGCTTTGTGCTGCCATCTTCGCAGTTTGGGTACAGCAACTTTTTGTGATCCTCAAGCATGGCCTCCAACTTTAGCTTCTCCTTTTCTGTATCGCATTCTCGCTTTGCATCAGAAATGACCCCACCAAGACCATCAGCGGGCTCATCTGATGCCCGATGTTCACCTCTTTCTTCTTCAACGTCTTCCATAACAGTATCACCGCATTCCTCAGGGAACATAGGATAGTTGTCATCATCCTCCTCTTCTTCATTGTCTTCCATCGTAACCCCTCTTTCTCCGTGCTTGGTCCAACAATTATAGCTGGGCATGAAACCTTTCCGAATCACGTGGTCTTGAATGGTTCTCGGGTCAGAGTACTCCCTGACGTTCCGACACTTCTCACATGGACAAGGCATAAAATTATTCACTTTGTTTGCCTCAGCCACATCGAGAAATTTATGCAGGCCTGCAATAAACTCGGAACTGCGTCGTTCGCCGTACATCCATCGCATCCGTGCATCCATCTGCATCATATATATAATTAAGTTTATCAAATACCATTACAATAACATCTTGAATAGTGAAATGACCACCGTACATCGACACGTGCAATATTTCTGTATCAATTACAGACGAAAAGGATAAAGTTGCTAACCTCGGTGCGGGTCGGGCATTTCATCGAACACATCTTGTGCGTGGCAAAGAGAAAAAAAACTAGCACCCCCACTTCCCACCAATCCAGGAAAAAAAAACAGAGGAGAGAGGGGGGTGGGGGCAACAATATATAGGCAGGGGAGGGGTATTGGTCCCGGTTCTTGGCACGAACCGGGACCAAAGCTCCGCGGCATGCCACGTGGTCCGGCTCTGGAGCTTTGGTCCCGGTTCTTGGCATGAACCGGGACCAATGCCCCCAACCGAACCGGGACCAATGCCCCACGGGGCCCTGGCAGCTCGAACCGGGACCAGTGCCAGGCACTGGTCCCGGTTTTTGCCTGAACCGGGGCTAATGGCAAAACAGTACTCCGGACCAAAAGTCCTTTTTCTACTAGTGACGCGGGCTAGCGACCAAGCATATGAGCATCTGCGCGCGAGTGACAACTCTAGCTATGATATTCAGGATTTGCGGCCGGAGCAGTTATCCACACAGCAGATGGAGTACGTCCAGTGCTCCCTTCAAATTGGTAAAGGCTACTCACTGTACGGTTCGTTGTGTAGGATCGGAACAAAAATATATACACATAGACATACCAAACACAGGGAACAAAACCAAAACAAAACTGTATATATTCCTTCGAACCTTTTCTTTTCTTTCTAAAATAAGCCATGAAACACGAGTAGAGATTTCTGGCTCCCGACCCGCTAGTGATCCCTATGTTCTAAAAAGTCAAAATATATTTAAAAGGTTTAAAAAAATCTTCCATATTCTCGATGATGTATTCTACAAGTGTGCAAAGTTACAATGCGGAATACTATAAATTTTGAGCTGCACAAAAATGACAAAATTTGTTCTCCTCAGAGCGCAAGCGAACCCACGGCGTCATCAGGGCGGCGGCGCTGCATAGGGCAGTCCGCATCTCCACCGCCGAGCACCAAATGGAAGTCGCCCATGAGGGTTATTCGAGACATAGCTCAAGGTTTCCATAGCCCTGTCTCTGCTCCCCGGCCAAAGCCACATGGGCCAGATGCGGCAGTGGCTGTGGCGGAGGAAGAGGAGGAGTCAGAGTCAAAGTCGGAGAAGGAGCCAAAGGAGGAGGACTCCAAGTCCTCTAACACTAGTTCTGACGCGAGGGACTCGGCTAGCGGCGGCATGCGGCCCCTCCTCGCCTAAGGTAAACCCTAAACGACGCTTATTTGCTCTCTTATGTTATAAACTTCTGCTTAGGGCAAACAATGCATTTTGTTAGCCTAGTTAGTAGCTCTGTTTTTCTTTTAAATCGTTGCTTATCAATGTTGTGCAATAGTTTAGTTTAGTTTAGTTTTTATATTAAAAAATGTACTTATGAGAATCCTTTTGTTAAGTACTAGTGTACTACGCTTGCTATCAGTCTAAATGTTATTGATCTCTGTTTTGTTGCATGTGACGATGATTAAAATGTGCAATGTAAAATGCAAATGATTAACATACAGTGCCTAGTAGTGTTTAAAAGACATTGTTTCTGCATGCTCCCTACTCTTGTGTGGTAATTCTTTTGCACCTTCTATGCAAAATGAGGCTTATTTTCAATTCTCTATTATGTGTGCCGATGATTAAATTGTGCAATGGTAAATGCAAAATATGACTCTCCAATGCAATGTTTGCAATGTATGTATGAGACTTCCTTTTATTCTAGCACTAGTAGATTTCCATTGTTTAAAATAGAAAAGTATCATTCATTTATACTAAGCATTTTTACCTTTTGCACTTACAGTGCATTCTCTCGACTTATGATTTAACCATTTCATTTTTTATTATTGTTAGCAAATTAACACGTGATAGCATAACTATATATGAAGATAATTTTTTTTAGTATGTGATTTAACTTAAATATTTAATATTGCACTTGCACTAAACTTGAAGCATGTAAATAACAAATTGCATGTCTTGCCAAACTGAGTCATGTCAATTAGGTGAACTACAAGTATATGTAAATTCCATGTGTATTTTAGTTTTCTTTAATATAATGATGCTGACTTTTAAAGCTGGCAGAGGTTTCTCGAATGCATGATTATCTATTTTAAGTGTAAGTCAATAGAAGATATAACAATCAATATGTAAATAGAAACTCGTAGAATATACAAAGTATCTATAAGGTTATTTTCCTATAATTATTGCATTGCTCATTCACGTTCTCTTGTTAAACAATTAGTTGGCATCTCATACTTAATTACTGTGTACTTAATATCGAAATAGTATCAATCAACTCAAGTCTCTCAAAATACGATTAGTTCTTTTTATGTTTGATAAATAATTTTATAAAACTGATTGTCCTGTAGTTGGTAATATAGTAATCACTCGCTAGAGATAATGCATTAAGTTGTTTTTTTTTGTTTAACTTACTGCATGATTAGGAAAACATGAAAATCTAACAACATGAAATTTCCTTTTCTAAAAAAAATGCAAACTAAATTTAGAAGCTAAATTAGGAACAATGGTTTGTTTACTTCTCCACCTGTGCGTATGTATTTCCTTTGAATCTCATGTTCAAGTATCACATCAGTTATAGCGTAGAGATATAAACATTAATGATGAATCAAGAATAAATAATAACTTTATATTATTGTCTCTAGGTCATATCCCTAATTAACAATGCAGAGAACCGTAAGCTCACTGACGCGCTCTACCCCTTCCTAACCTGCTCGATTTTCTCTTCATCATGAAAACATGTGGAGAGACTCCTTGGCAACCTCCATTTCGCACTGCCGGGAACGGGGATTACTACTCGGCGTTCAAATAAAAGCGTCTGGCATGCCCGTTTTGATTTAAGCAATGTCTCACTTCGGTCACGAAGGACTCGGGGATACTGTGGCAAGGGTGGCACATTTCAAGGGCCCGGACCCTAGGCGGGGGCCCGAATGCATCTTCAAGGAACTCCAAGATCACCGAATGGTAGATTTAGCGGATACTTGTCGCGAACTGACTCGGATCGGAACTAGCATATCTTGTTAGTGTTTTATGTGAACGCACAGATCCAAGGACTCGATCGGCACCCTGTAGCCCTAACCCTAGCCATATATAGAGAGTTGGGAGCCTTCGAAGGACAAATCCATTTTCTCATACGCACAAGTGCTCAACACACCATCATCATCCACCCATCTCCAGCTCTACCTTGAGACCGTCGATCATACGATAGATAATATACACCGCCACACAACAGGAGTAGGGGTGGACGGGGGGTACGTCGTTGTCTCCCATGTGCTACCATTCTGATCTGCGTGGGCGACCCCTCCGAACATAAATATATCACCGGAAATGTAATTCTGTGACATTAGATGTGTTTCTTTTTGCAAATGTTGATACACTATTTGATACACTATTTTTTCTTTAAGGATCTACTAGAAATGTTGCAACCATTTTCTCACAATTTTTGAGACGATGGAGAGAAAGCGATGTTGCATACACCAGTGAAAGTTCTTGCTCTCGGGAAATTTTGCTATGATGATCGGATGCACCAAATTTGCCACTTAAGTGGATCGGACGGTTAGGCTGCGACTAATTTTGGCCCTAAATCCGGTCGATGCTCAGCATTGGTCTTTTTAATGGCTGGTTTTGCGCTCAACTTATAAGAAAAGATTACTTTTGTTTTTTTGAAAAGGTGGTCAGCCCGCTCTACATCATGAATTCGTGATGATGCACACGACCTAGATTTTATTACGAAGTTTGCAACAAAAGTTTACAATTCAGGATCACATAACGTGGCTACATGAATTAGCCAGCGAAAAAACGAAAATAGAAATGCCTTATGCATTTTGAATTCATACACGAAGAGAGAAGCTGCGGCGGATCGACGAGCTTGTGCCACAGCAGAGTTCTTCCCTTTGGCCCTTGGGCGCGCGGCGCGCATCCGTGCGCGTGTGGTAAGCCGGTAGAGGGCTCTACTCCCTTTGCCTCCACGTTTCTGTGCATCTCAAAACCGGGGTCGTCAAATTCTACTCTGCTATGACGTATATATACTCCAATTAATGCAACATGATTTACCGGTTCAGTGCAGACACAAGTCACCTCTGAGCGAGCTAGTACTATTCGTCTCAATCATAGGCACACCCTTAATTGGTGTGGTCAGCCCTATGTGGTGCCATCTCTTTGCTTTCACCATGCATGGTGGTTACACTCACTAGTAGTGTCATCACATCCTCCTTGAAAAGTACTACTACTAGTAGTAGACCATATCTTTCCAAGTCTCGATTGATTTCCAATACGGCAGAGTCCAATCTCAGCGGCTAGCCCTAGCCATGTGACGGGTTTCATCTCGCCGAACTTTGCATTGTCTGCTTTTGGAATTTTCTTCCATGGGATCGAACTGAACATGCACGACGAATGTAGTTGACTTGCCGTGGCAGCTCGCTAGCACTAGCAGGCAGACAGTATGGTGGAGAGTGGAGAAGAGGACGATGTGCCCGGTGTTTCTCTCGATCGTCTTTGCGGCGGTCTGTTGGACAGATCAAGGATGGGGCACGCCATAGCCTCTCGGAAGTCGGAACCCGAGCCGATCGATCAAGCATATGGACACCTGCGTGAGAACTCTATAGGTCTCTCTAGCTATCAGGAATGTACTGCGGCTGACCCCGAGCCATTATTGTTCATCGTCGTCACTGTACAATAAAATTTGTAGACGTAGTGGTACGTACAGTGCTCCGTTGAAAACTTGCAAAGGCTACTACGTTATGTGTTGTAGACTCGCAAAGAGACAAGCAGAAGCCCGTGCGGCCGTTCCAAACTGGGGCAAGAACATACGAACCTGCTAGCTACGTATAGCTACGGCCACTTTCACCTTTAGTAGTATATAAAGTAGTATAGCTTCTAGTAATAGGCCCTCGACAATTTCCCGGTCGACGAGATGCAGACAAAGGGAAGCAGATGGACCAGACGGGAAATATTCCCAGTCGATCGATAGATGGGGCAAGTATGAATGGAACAGCCCGATCGTACGCGGCTTCACGCGACTTTCTGGCCGTGTGTATCTATCAAAGCTGCTGTTATCCACGTTAGCACGAATTTGCAGCTTTTTTTTTTTTGAGAACACAGTACAACACAGACGCTCACAAATACGCACATACACTCACCCCTATGAACGCACGCACGCATACCCTACCCCTATGAGCACCTCTGAAGGACTGAGCCGGCAGATCTTGAGGTTGACGAAGTCACCACAGGCGCCTCGCTGTTGACGGGCACGTCACCTACCACTGAAAGAATAGCGCCGGATAATCCTGGAATAAATCCAGGTAAATGCAAACGCCCATGCCAAGTCTAGGACTTGAACCTGGGTGGGCTGGTTCCACCACAGGGAACCCAACCATCAGAGCCAAGCTCCGTTTGCGCACGAATTTGCAGCTACGATATCCATGTCTACGTCGATCCGTGTACATGGTGTTGTTGTTTTATTGTGTTCCGAATCCTACTATAGATGGAGTCCTATTAGAATAAGTCATGTCTACAACTCTGTTTCGTGTCCGCCAAGAAAGAGAGTTGTTTGCCCCCTAGTTCGAGTTAGTCATGAGTAGATTAGATTGAGAAAGAGATTTCCACCAGATTGATAGCACGTAGAGGGTTTGTCCTTTCGTGTATTATAATACTCCTCCCGATTATAGTGATACGCATTCGTGCGTTCCGTGGTTTTTCCCGTAAGGGTTTTCCACGTAAAATATGTGTTTGTGTTCTTTGTTTGATCTATTTTTGCTGCGCTATTTTACAATAGGTGTTACAGTAGTGGTCGATGTAATCGACGGTGTCATGCATGTTGAGATGGATGTTACGCCAGCCCAGGTTGGCCGGCCATGTGCACCCTGATCTATTGTGTTACACGGCCTCGTTTCCTGTCCTTCTTTGTATGCATTCATTAAAGATTTACTAAGTGGGGGTTAGGTCGGACGGTTCCTGTTGCCACCGCCTGGACGTACAGGTTGTTGTTAAAGGGTTTGACTTGCTTGATCGCTCTGTCTGTCTCTATGTCCCTGGCTTTTAAAGTGCGCTCCAATAGTTAGGAGGGAGTGGCATTTTGGCCTCTGGTTGTCACTGGATGATTAACGCGTGGCACAGAGCACATGCATGCGAGGCGATCTGCATCATGATCCAGACTTGAGGTAGGTATAGTACGTAGAAGTGATCAAACGTGCCGGTATCGTTTTTGGTGACAGATGCGGCACGAAATTCTTACTGTCATGCTTCCAGATTCCAGAAGTTGACCAAGATGCCCAAGTGACATGCAGTAAACGACCTCGCATGATCGCCAGCGGAACCAGCAAAATCTGCGGTTCCTGGACGCTCTGGTCAACCTTGTTGTTGTTGCTGGGTCTCAAGGCTTTCGCAGCGGAAGGGGGCCAGGTCGATGATCATGTCATGGGGAGTAGGAATTGACCAGCGGTCGAGACAGCAATGATCAGCATCGGATCACAACGGTGACCTCAACGCAAGAAACCAGCACCGCCGCCCACCGCAGCAGTGTCCAGTGACGAAGCGACGACGACTTGCGTCGATTCGCTCTTTTGCCGTCACTCATCGATAGCAAGAAGATCCAAAGGAACAAGCGGCGGGGTCCGGGACCCGGTGGAGCGCCATGGTCGTCGTCTCGAGAGGTGGACTCGCATGCAGGCGCAGCAGCAACAGGGCGGACGAATCGTGGGAACAGAGTGCGGTGCGGGACGACTAGCGCGTTCCGTTGGTGTGACCCTGGCTACGTCCTGATACGCCTTTTTTTTTGCGTGGACTATTGTATACCTTTGTAGACGAAAAGCTTAAGGGCGAGCGACAAGAGCGAACCTCTGTATGCGAAAATTGCTACTCCCTCCGGTCCCCAATCTTTTTTTTTTTTGAATTTTCCCAACATATATTAGGTCAGCAAGCCGCCTCATTAAAACGCTGCCAGTCCCTTTCGGTACCCTGGTTAGGGAAAGAGTGCGTCGCATCTAGCAAAAACCCCGGGGGTTCATCGACCCAATTACAAGATGTTCTATTAGAGAAACTATGCTTAGCTAGATCATGAGCCACCCCATTTGCTTCCCTTGGGCCATGCTTGAAGAAAACCGTCCCAATTGAAGCAACATGGTCCACACAGTCTGCAAATATTGCTGCTGATTCGCTCCACCATCTTTCATCACCGGAGCATGCCTCAATCACCTCAGTAGAGTCAGATTCCGCTTCTACTAAATTGTATCCCATTCTATGTGCAAGAGCTAGCCCCTCTTTCATTGCCATTGCTTCTGCCATCAGAGCCGTGTAGACATGCGGAATAAACATTGCCGATGCAGCTATGAAAGAACCCTGGAAATCCCGCAGAACAGCACCCACGGCACCTGCACGCAAGTCATCAATAAAAGAAGCGTCGACATTAAGTTTTACCTGTCTTGGCGCTGGTCGGGTCCATTTAACAATATCAGCTGACCCTCCCATCTTTTTGCCTCTTCCATAGTTAGCCGCCATAGACAAGATGGAGAATTTGCACCTCATAGACGGGACCTCTTCGTTATGAGTTCGACGGCGTCGCATCCACCACAAGTACCAACAGGAAATGGCAACAGTTTCCTTAAGCTTCACCATATCCATCCCATGATATTGATTTGATGGCAAACGTAAGATATGTTCCAGTACCTAATCTAATTAGTGTCAGGACATGGAGCAGTACTTTATAAGTACTAGTTTAGTGCATCCTCCGCGACACTTAATTTGGACCGGAGGTAGTATTAGATTCGGAACTCCCCTTTTCAAGAAAAAACTAAATTAAAAACAATAACTTTTTAACGAGTTGTCCTTGACTCGCGCGGCTGTCTACCATAAACATGTTGTGGCACACATACATGAGAAAGTATCCAAGGAAAACCATGTTACATACAAAATATGAAAACTAATATGTGATCGGCGTATTGAAAATGTTTGAGGACTCCTGTAACAGACGCGATCTAAGGCGATTTAGCTCCTATCCTCGGCTGCCGCGACCGCCGTTCCCCTGCCCTCCGCCAGCCGCTACGGTAGTTACAGGGTGGGGGGACCTCAGATCGAATGACCGGTTCCCAAAGGATTTTTGAATTTTTTGCCTTCAGTGTAGGGGCATCGGCGACAATGAGAATAAAGATCTTTCAGCCCGTCACAGATCCGTGTTTTACCCCAGAGTAGCGTCTTGACGGGCTGGAGTTTGGAATCGATCATCTGGCATTAGGAATGCCATGATAAATGTATGTCTACGGCGGCGACGTTCAGTGGTGAGCATGATGTTGTGGCACATTTGGTTTTCGTAAGTTCCGCATCCGCCCGATAAAAGCTCATATAGGTACAACTTTGTCAGGGAACTTGCAAGTTTGGTATCCCCCATCTTCGTCTGTTCGGAGCTGGGATTATCTCCCGGCCCTTCTCGGTACAAGCTTATCCGGGACGATGATCTCTCGACATCGTGGTCGTCGGAAACTCGTTGAAAGCTTTAGGAACTTTTGAAAAAAAATGATTGATTTCAAAAGGTTTCATCAATTTACCAACTGAGTTTTAAACTCCAAATGTACCAATATCAAAACCATATTTAACACTGATTTTGCTTGAGAGATTTTGTAAATAATGTTGGTGAAAACGGGTCCCAAGCCGGACATCTAGTAGTACATCGTTTTTTTGTTTAGGGAACAGATTTTATACAACTACCAGCGTACCAACTCAGTTCTAGAATCGAAAATGGGCCCAACGCCTATCATCATCCATACGGTTTACAACGTGCGATATGCGTGACTTCCTGCTAAAGGCGACACATTGGGTGAGGTTTCGCGCGCTAGGCTGGGTCGGGCAACAAAACCGCGTCGTATCAGACTGGTGCATGTCGACTTTGGAGTCCTGTTCTACATTTTTTGGGCAGAATGATTATCTTCCCCAAAGGAAACCTCAATTTTTACCTTTTTCACTTAAAACTCCTTCTCTCGACTTGTGATTTTAAGCATTTCATTAACACATGATAGAACAAATATATTTGGAAGATAAAAATTGTTTTATCACGCAATTTTAACTTTGATATTTAATCTTGTACTTGCACTAAATTTTAAGGATGTAATTTTTGTTTGCATGTCTTGCTAATTAAGTCGTGTCAATTAGGTGAAATTGAAATTGTGTCGACATGGGAGGAATTCATCTGATGACCGATCCATCAGCTGATCGGCCATACACCACTTCATTGAGATCAAATTAGTCGGTGGCAGTTACTAGCTTGTCCCTCCACGTGTACCCATGCTTGCGTATGCATGTGCATAGCGTTACACTAGTACTGTACGGAGCTAGTGGTCGATCTTAGCAATACATGTTACAGTGTCTCTGCATGTCGAGATCGAACTTTTACGCAGCCCAGGTTGGCGCCATGTGATAGGTGGCACGGTTCCTGTTGCCACCGCCTGGACGTACAGGTTTGGTGAAGGGTTTGACTTGCGTGATCGCTATATATGTCTGTCTACCCCTGTCTTTTAAAGTGCGCTCCAATAGTTAGGACAGTGATCGATTAACCTGGCCCACAGCACATGCGAGGCGGCCCATGCATGGTTCAGACTTGAGGTGCCGGTAGTTAACCATCTTGGTCAGTGCCGAGTGCATGCGTCAGGAAATTCTAACTCTCATGCATGCATGCGTGCGTCCAGATTCCAGAAGCTGACCGACCAAGATGCATGCAGGATCCGGTGAAATCAGCATTCGGTGTGTACCGTATTTCCTGGACGCTCTAGTCAACCTGCTTCGTCGGCACGACTCACGAGGGTTGGCCTACGTAACAGTGGTACGACGGTCGAGCACTTATCCAATCCACCTGGTACAGTAGAACAGAACATACGTAGCTCATCGAGCGAGCAGGCAGCACTTTGGCGCCACCTCTTGGTTGTTGTTGTTGGGTCTTCAGGCTTTCGGCATCCATCGGTTGGGGCACCACGCGCGCGGTGACCTCAACCCAAGATACCTGCACCGCCGCCCACCGCACCAGTGTCCAGTGACCAAGCGACGATTAGATCCAAAAGCGGCGTGCCGTGTTGTTCGTTTTGCGCATCCCTTGTGATTTTGGAACGTACTACAACATGCTGGTCAATATGTCAAACAGCATTCTCGTAGGTTTATCCATCAACGAAACACATGATCTATATTTGGTATTGAAGTTGTACAAAAAAATATATATTTGGTATTGAAGTTATAGCATCAGTTGTAACATACACACCAGATATTAAAACATCATGTATATATCATACTCACTCCGTTTATAAAAGGATGTCTCAACTTTGTCTTGAGACATCGATCCTTTCATGTATAGATGGAGTAGTACAATGCATTTATTTTCTTGTTTTCATCGAATCGTGCAACCCAACCAAAATAATACTCCCTCCGTCCCAAAATAAGTGTCTCAAGTTTGCACAAAAGTGGATATATCTATACATGTTTCATGTCTACATACATTCACTTTTTGACAAAATTAAGACAGTTATTGTTGGACGGAGGGAGTACTAACATTGAACTCAACCGCCCTATTCAACTAAAAAAAAACCAAATCATCAAGGTTTAGGCATTTGGTGTTTATTTACAAAATCACAACTTTGTTTATTAGCAATCCAGACAATGTACAGATTGCAATCTTCCAAAGGGAAGGTTTAGGTTTTCCAGCACAAGCTTGACTCGACAGAGAGAAGGAGAAGACACGTGGCTCGTACATAAGAAAGATAACGCAGAATCCGATCGACTCCTAAGGCGCGCTTGGCCAGCGCGTGAGCTATTTTGTTTTCGTTCCTGCAAATCTTCACTACCCTGTCAGATTGGAGATTCCATAACCTGGCACAATCCGCAAGGATGTGTCTGATGGTCCAATACCCTGGTTTGAATAGAAGGTCATTGGCTTCTGCTGCCTCCACTAGTACCTGGCAATCGGAAAAGAAACAGACATTTCTCCAGGACAGTGCACGAGCCGCCAACGCCGCGAGAGACGTTGCTTGGGTTTGCGTGTTTATTTACAAGTCAATCAACCGTGTATGTAGTCCTATATAGGCAATTCTACTATGTCACTCTACAACATCATACTTAAATAAATTTATGATCCGCTCCATCTATGCAAAAATGAGTGTGCAATAGTTGTGGTAAAAGTCAAAATTTGTAAAACTTGACCGATTATATATATAAACAATATCAACCTCTACATCAAATCAATATTATTAAATCTAAATTTAAATACTCCCTCCGATCCATATTAATGGTCTCAACATTGTCTAGATACGGATGCATCTAGTCTAAACACTTAACTAGATACATCCGTATCTAGATAAAGTTGAGTCCATTAATATGGATCGGAGGTAGTACATATTATTCTTTTTTTTGAAAAGAGGAATCCCCGGACTCTGCATCGATCGATGCGTATATTCATCTTTATTGCATTATCCAAGTTCAAATAATTTACATCTCAAAGGTCACATTAGGTGGATACATGAATCAACCAACAAAGAATCGAAAACATGAAACACCTCTAGATCAACATCTGATTATGTTGTTAAGCCCCCAACAACACCGGTTGGAAAAAATGTCATCCAACCGTTTACAAATGGCTACGTCCAGAGTCCATGATCACCCGCTTCTCCCCCAAAGGGAGATAGACCACACATGGATCCAGTGGGTTTTGGTTGTGATTCTATGGATCGAACTGGGTAGTGGTAGAGTGGTAGTAGAAACTTTATCTGGATTCGCTTCCGATGCGGCATGAACTGGCTACTCGCTCGGATTTATCATTCGATTCTGGTTTGATTTGTGATGATGTTTGTGGATCATGTGTGGTTTATCATTCGATTCGCTTCCGATGCGCACGCGAATCGCATGATCATGTGTGGATCATGCGAGGCGAAGCGCACGCGGTACGTCCGTCCAAACCTCAGTCCACATGGTTCAGACTTCAGGTAGAACCGTAGAACTGATCAGGTGCCGGTACACTCATTCAACCATGCATGTTGGTGATCACTGACAGCTGAGTGAGGAAACTCTTACTGTCATGCATGCATGCGTCCAGATTCCAGAAGTTGATCAAGATGCATGTACAGTAGAAGTGACAACATGCAGTTACAACCTGCTATGATGATACACAGTGTGGAATCAGCAAAATCTGTGTTCATGGACTCTATAGTCAACCTGGTTCGTCATCGCGGGAGTTGGCCTACGTTACGTATTCATGGGAACTGGCATCAGAATGCGGTGCGGTGCATGTACGGCTGGTCCGTTCGAGTGACGCGGGCATCGTGCTGTGTCGTTGCGCATGGCTCGGGATTTTTGAACGCACTACGTCCGCGACATTGACATGCAAAGCTTGATCCATTACGGTGAAACGATTAGCGGTTTTGGGTTGAACCTACATGAACAAAGGGTGGAAACTTGTGGTGCTAATTAACACGGGTCGTTTTTTAGGGTGCATGTAGAATTTTCCATGCATATTGTTCCATGACCGCCGTCTAAAGTTTTCTTTCTTTTATAAAACACTACTCTTCAAAAGAAAAAGAAAAAAATTCTGGTTTCGATGATGACCATGGACGCCAGAGGACCTAGATGGAATTGGCCAATGGGGACGGGGAAGATGAAATAAGAGAATAGGTTTTTATTTCAATCTCTCGAGTCGCTAATAAGAAATAGATGTTAATGGCTCCGCTCCAAGCGCTATTTAATTCGACTTTAAGATTTCACAAAATCCGTTCAAGTGTAAATAAATATATAACGAAATGTTAATGTAACAAATATCAAAATTGAGCCAGCCATACTCACCACCTGAGCAAAGGAAAACCTCCTAGAATATTGTGCGAGTTGCACCTAAATTCCCATACATTTTTTACTAGTCGTCTGAGCGCGGCGACACGCCGCACCTGTGGTGATAAATCATTTGTGTATATTCAGATGGTTTAATCTATAAAATATAATGAAAAACTTCCGACATAAGGCATATTTGAAACTTTTGTGAATATTATTGGGGAAATAATATTTTCGTGGTGTTGAATATTTTTTTGGGAAGAAATAATCGTTGAAAAAATCTCCAACAAATCGTCCGTGGATTTTTTTAACTTAAAAAAAATTGAAAAATATTTGTTGGAAAAAATTCAACAAATCTTGTTTGAAAACTATTTTAAATCTGTTAAAAATATTGAATATTTTTTTGGTGAGAAAAAAATATTTGGGAAAATAATCCAACAAATCATCAACAAAATGAACATTTCTTAGTTTACGTGGAAAATTTGAAAATCTGTCAATTTCACCTCTCTATACAATGGATAATTGGTGCAAATTTGTTAAATCTATATTGTTTTGAAGCCGGTGCATTTTTTTTGATATACTGTAAATTCATATTAGCGCGGCATTTGCCGCGCGTTAGAAGAAAAAATACCTAGGTGTAAAAAAATTAAACTTGTAAATGTCCGCATTCAAAAGTTGTTTAGATTTATTTTTTTTGAAATTCAAAATTTAAAAAGTTGCACTTATAAGTTGTTGATATTTCAAAGATTGTTAAATTTGGGAAGTTGTTCATATTTGAATTTGGTTAACGTTTATTAAATGCTTAGACTTGAAAAGCATCTGGATTTTTGAAATATTCAAGTTTGAATTTTGATCATATGCTATAAATAGTGAGTGTATATTTTTTTAGTCATGCTGTTTTTTTGTCGTATTTGTAACTACCACGGTGTAAAGAATTCAAATTTGAAAATACTCACATCCAAATGTTTTTCGGATATAAATTTGGTGGTAGTCAAAAAAAAAAGTTTGTATTTGTGAGTTGTTCAAATTTCAAAAATTGGTAGAAGTGGGAATTCCGTATCTGAATTACGCTTACGTTTTTTAAATGCTCGTATTTAAAAGGTATTCGAAATTTTAGAATATTGGAATATGGAAATTTGATCAAACGACATGAGTAGCCAACGTTTTTTTTTCCGGTTCTGTTGATACATTATGATTGAACTGTCGTTAGCAAAAGAAATACCGTCATATCGTTGTGAGAAATTATTGTTTTGACTAAGTTTCAAATCGGAAATAACATTTTGCAGTTGGGACGTAAATTATTTTGGGAAGACTCGAATAATATAGTCGGGAAAAGCTGAAAGAATATATTTAAGCTGAATTAGAATCTATTGTTTGGAATATGTCCAAATATTCAGCAATTCTACATTTTTTCCATAAGGTGCATAATTAATAATTGAAAGTTACGTTAGTTTTTGTAGTTATTTTTTGTTAAAGTTGTGTAAGCATGCAAGGAGATGTGTTAGTTGTTAAGACCTTTTTTCCTACAAATTTTGGTATTTTTTTTGAATTGTGGTTTGAAAGTTATGAATTTTACAATTTTTGTTAACATTTTTCTTTTAAACGTGAAGTATGCAGCTGGCAGGTGGGGCCGCGCTGACGTCGGCATGTGATATTGTTGTTTGTGTTTGAAATTCTTGTGGCCATCATGTCGGCTACCATATTCTCAACAAATATGAGTATGTAAAATAGATGGTATATTGGTGAAAATTAATCATGGTGTCAACATTCGTTGAGCTCGGTTATAATAGATAGTAATATGAAAATGACGATGTTGTATATATGGAAAATAAATAAGGTAATAAAAGTTAATTTAAATGTGCATACACACAAACATAGATTACTTGATAATAGATGACTTAAACTGGATGTCCGGTTTGTAGTGGTATTTTGATGAACTCCCTAATTATGAGTATATATATAACTGACAATTAACATGCCTTCAACTTTTTATCTATAATTTATACTTCCTAATTCTAAGTATATATATTTTCTACAATTAACTTAAATTCTCTGTCTGGTTTGTTCGGATTGTAGCCATAGGTTTTATTTGTATATTGTTGTTCGTGTGTAAGTTTTATGTTACGCTTGTGCCGCTATTATCGACATCTCTCGAAACTATGGAGGCTGCCCGTTAGGGTTTCCGTTGCTCCTTATGCCTACCGTCAGATTCTTCCCTTCACGCTCCTTTTCAAAATTCAAATTCTTCCACCAGCGGCCTTTTTTACATTCGTGTTGTCATTTTCCCTTTTATTTGCTCTTCTTGACCCGTGTATGATGTCACTATTTTTTTACCATGTTGCCACATTGATCTACATCTTCCCCTGACGCCCTTTTTTAAATTCACATTCTTCCACCAACAAACTTTTTTTACAATTTGTGTTTTCATTTGCACTTCTTGACCCGTGTATGATGTAATTGTTTTCTTACCATGATGGCAGCTTGATCTACACCGCCTTTGTATTGTAGCCAACAATTAAAATTTGTTTCTTCGAAGAGACATTTTTAGTTGAGTTGTGGTACCTCTTTATACGACAATATGTCAGCGCAAATATAATCTTGGTATCAGCAACTTATCTGAAAACTGAAGAAGAGAAACTAACACGCTGAACCAGTGTTGGGGCATCTAGACATCATGTAACTTGATGAAAATGTCAGGGCCTGAACATCGTGCATCATCTAGGCAAGACTGGTATAATGTTCATGTCTAGGATCAGAAATTCAACAGGGAACGGTCTCCATTAGACTCTGACATCAGTACTGGAGGCAGAGACAGAACATAATGAAAGGATAACTGAATCCACACAACTGCGATCAGTGATCAGTGATCTACCGTGTCGCGCATGGCAATCAACTCCTGGGCGAGTGACGGGAAGCTTGTGCTGAGAACTGAGATGCTCGAAGGCGGGCCCGGCCATTGCCGCCGTCAGGTTCCCGGGATCTTGAAGGAAATCGATGTAGGCGCCATTGAGCCCCTGGCAGTGGTGCAGCTCCGCCAACTCGAGGATGTTAGCTGCCGTGCCCAGGCCGATGTGGTAGAGAGATTGACTTGAGCCTCTCCATGCCGTACCGGTCCGCCGCCACGAGCAGGTGCTGCGCCATGGTGCATTCGTCCTCCTCGGCCATCTCTGGCCACGAGTCGGTGTACGCGAACTGGAGCAGCGCCTCGAAGACCCTGGCCTCCATGTCCGCCACGCGGATCACGCCTCCGTCCCTCCTGCCCTCCCGCATCGACCCGAAGAGCTTGGCGGCAAAGACCGGCGACCTGGCCGCGAGCAGGCACCGGTGCGCCGCGGAAGTGTTGCCGCCGACAACGAACTCCACATCCGCGCCCTTCTTGGCACCGAGGAGGTCGCCAAGGTGCTAGCCCAGGTCAGGCGGGAGCACGGAGACGGCCCTCGGCGCAGCGGCGGCGGCGCCGGCGGCAAAGCCGTTGTAGACGACGATGTCGCACCTGACGGCGAACGAATCGTCGCGAAGATACTTCTCCAGGTCCTTCTTCTTGACGAATTGCTCGCACCCCTGGATTCCATGGCTGGCGAAGCACACCTCCCCGGAGTTGAAATGTGCGTCCGGCCTCCTGGTCTTCTTCTTCGTCGCCCGGAAGCACGTCGCCCAGTGGCGCGCACGGCGGCGATTCCGGCGAGCACGCGGCGCCCCGGCACGCGGTTCTCGGCGAGGATGGAGAGGAGAGGACGGCGGAGCGGGCCGTGGGCTTCGATTCGTGGCAGGAGGAGCGGCGAGGCGGCGCGGCGCGACGGCGGCGGCGGCGACCACCGGCTCGCGCGGGAGAGGAGAAGGGAAAGTGGGATTGTGGCGACAGTTTTGCACGGGAGCCCTTAAGTGTTTTCCTATTTGCGGGCAGGTCCTTCTGAGGGTTTTTTTTCGCTAAAGTGGCGCGCCAAAATTCGTGCGGGGCGACGTGTCGCAGTGGGATTGGTAGAAACTCGGTACTGTAGCAGCGCGAGAGCGCGCCCATCTAGGCCGTCCGACGGCGCGATCGGACGGCCTGGGTTTAAGGGGCGACTTGGACAGCAAATCTGGACGCGAATCTGTTGCACTTTTATATATTAAGGCATATGGTGTCACTTCCAAAGTTATGGACCGTCCTCTTAGGCCCGGTTTTCTCCATTTAGTTTCATGGGTCCATTTAAGACTGCATAGCCAGGTTCAAGACAATGCAGTCTGTTGTTTGCTTACGCTGTGGACTTCGTAAGGCCCATTCCGCAGAACCTTACCTTCTGTTTTTTTAGAACCATGCAAGAGTTATACTATTTTTTAAAATAAACAAGCAAGACAACTGCATATTATACTAAGCCGTATGTTCTGCGGTTCCTCTCATGATTAATTAAGAAAGAGTAGAAGCCACACAGTGGCTAAATAGTTTTGCCGACTGTCAGCTTCCTAACTGAAGTTGTGACCTATGCTCCTTTATTTG
Source organism: Poa pratensis (assembly GCA_947311845.1). Taxonomy (NCBI): domain Eukaryota; kingdom Viridiplantae; phylum Streptophyta; class Magnoliopsida; order Poales; family Poaceae; genus Poa; species Poa pratensis. Next base: position 109,599,050 of record CAMZMU010000117.1, read on the forward strand.
GAAAAAAAAACTGAACTACTTAGCAGAGCAAAACGACCACAATTTACCATTTCTCATTGATGAGGAGCTTCAGATTTGATGGACACGATGATTTGCTGAATCAACATGTAGACGTTGTCAAAACTCTGATGTTTCTATCACACCCGATGGTCCAGGTGATCAAATGAACCAGCAGGTTTACGCGGTTTTTATCAGTTCCGTGTAGCCTGTCGGCCTCCTGAGACCACGAAGATCACATTAAGTGAGCAATGGGTTAGAAACAATTTTCTATCCTGAATCATGATGATTAACTGATAGTTATACATAATCAACCAGACCAACTTGAGCATAAACCATCAAGCATACCAAGTTAAGAAACAAAGCCAACTTTATACTGAACTTTTTTTATATGTCTACAATTTCTCATGTGAACATAAAATCATAACTAGAATACGATTTTGTCAAGTCTAGCAGTGTTGATAAAATAATATTGTTGATCCATATTAGGATACAACTATTCTCACGTCTCTCATTACATATACTTTTCCATGAACTAGAACAATGTTTTCCACAGTGGTTTCTCTTTTGATGCACTGGACTTAAAAATATTTTATCTTCTTGAGAACCCTTAGATAAACGGTAAGTGAAACAAAAAACATCAAAATCATGTACCTCGAGATATTAATTTATTAGAAAGAGATATCAGCTTGTGCATATGTATGTTTTCAATTCCATAAATATCATGAAATATCTTAACGGATAGCTCTCCAACATACAATGTAATCAATATCTTGATCAAGGTTTGTTAAGTATAATAAATTTTTAGATGTAAGTATATGCAAATTTTATAAGGTAATTGCCATTTACCATCTTTGATGGTAAGTAAAAGTTATAGAGTGTATGCTGGTCAAGTATGTCACCCAACATTATCTTGGGATTGACAATCAACAATATGCATGCTCTATTTGGCATTGAATTTATAGCGTCAGTTGTAAAATAATATACACATGAGTAATTAAAACATGATGCATATATCATAGTACAATGCATTTTTTTTCTTCGGTTCGTGGAACCGTGCCACCTAGCCAAAATAATAACATTGAACTCAATAGCTCCCGTTCAAAAAAAAAACATCCAAATCATCAAGGTTTACGCATTTGCGTGTTGATTTAGAAGTCCATGCATGAAGCCTGCATGAAGTCATAAACATGCAATTCTACTATGTCACTGCGCAACATCAGATTCAATTAAATTTATCATCCACTCCATTTATGCTAAAATATAGTGCGCGGTAGTTTTGGTAAAAGTTAAATTTCTGAAATTTTGAGCAATTATATGGAAAAAATATCAACCTCTACATCAAATCACTACTATAAGAGCTACATTCAAATAGACTTTCGTATTATTCCTTTTTTTTCTTAAAAAATGTCAGCAAATTAAGCTTGTCACAGAGGAGGCCTGGGTGTCTCCTTTCGAGTGGGCCGGTGTTTGTCTAGCGAAGGTCGTGGGCAGTTAAGATCGACTTAACACCCATTTCGCTCACCGCGACCAAGCCGTCGTGCCTCAAACCGTGACCGTTTCAAGATGGTAACACCACTGCTATCATTCATCGATGATGAGATACGCAGGAGATAGTAGTAGTATTTAATCATGTTTTAAGTTAGCCGACCGGGCGAGGCGAAGGTGCACGCACTTGCACGGTTGGTACGTAGGGCTGGACAGCGACCCGAGGTTGAGATTTGAGAAGACGAATAGGGAAGCCAATGGCTCGATTTCCCTTAGCTTGACCGGCGCCGCGAGAGTACTACTCTACTACTGCTCGTTTGACGGGCATCACGAACGCTGGCGCCGCCCGTTCACACAAGGATATAGACGCACCGGTCAGGTCAAACGTACCGTGGCGGGGCGGCGACAGGGGAGCACCCTGTCCGTCTGTCTGACTTCCCCGGCGGCGGCATCTCGACCAGATAGCACCGCCGCATTATACACACACGTGCAGGTGAGGGTACGATGCGTCACTGTATACGTACGTCGTGTCGGGCACGGGCAGTTGTCTTTTTTAGGTAATACTCCGTATGTGTCTCATTATGGAATAAATATCAAGTTACAAGACACGTACATATCGACATGACAAAGCTGAAAAGATAGATAAATCAGCGAGATACCAACGTCTGTCACTCACATTCGGCACCACCGTAGCAGCCACCCACGTGAAAGTGTACGCATCACTACTTTACCTGAGTTCGTCGTGGCTCCATCGCTAATATGCATCTTTACAGACCTCCAAAGTAGCTTACCAAAAGCAAAACCATTTTCGTTAAAAGAATCAAATGGGGCAGTACCTCGGACACGCCATCAAACTCCACACCCTGTGCGACGATGTCAGAGGAGGAAGCAAGATCTGCCACCCTCCAACCACAAACTCAGCACAAGATTCACAATCTTCATGTTGTCACAAACGCAGACTACTGTCTGGACGCACTCCAAAACAACCTCCCGAACTCCATGCTGGAATGAGCGCCGTTGCCCGAGGACACAAGTCCACCACAAGGATGCCGCCGTCACGACACCATCCCCGTTTGAACAGACTATGGTCCAGATCCCTCGTCGGCCACTTAGTAGAACACCGCATCGGAGAAAATCTGAAACACTTTTGTTCGTAACCACCGTCGCCGGAGCCGGAGCCACGACGCCGAGCGGCCGGAAAAACTAAGCTTTATCTAACGCTAGAACTACAAGGTCTCCACACGTGGGATCCGGCGGCCCTCTCATCACCGACGACCAGAAGGGGAGCCGTCGAAGGCCGGCGTCGGAAGGTAGGTGACACAGGACAGCAAGATCGCTTTTTCTCCCTGGCGGCGCGCGGAGGAGGAAAACGTTACTACGGAGCAGGTGTCCACGTAGACGAGGCAAGTCGTCGACTACAGTACCAGACTAGCAATCTTCCCGCAGAGAATCTTGTGCGACCCACGATGATTCCTGGTGCACGTGGTGCGTCGCTCCTCCTTCGCCGCTTCTTCCGCACTCCCTCGTCGCCTCTCCACCCTGTCCAGGTACCCAAGTCGAAGACCCGGTCACGGATCACTATTCAGGGTGGGAATGGGCCGGCCCGGCCCTGGCCTTGGACCCGGCCCTGTTGGCCTTGAGGCCAATTTGAGAGGCCACGGGTCGACCCAATTCAGAAAAGTCAATGGCCTCGCCGGCCCAATGGGTATCCCGGGTCGACCCAAATTTTATCTTCTATACATTATTTGGTTGTGTTTACACACAGAATATTCTCAAAAATATATTATTACAGTAAAACAAAATTATGACCTAAACATAATTTCAAGAAAAAAATTATGACCTAAACATGTGATTGAAATAATTTAAGTTTACAAATGAATCACAATATACAATTCCAACTTTTTTCAAGTCCGGTTTATAAAAGGAAGATTGGTTTAATGGACTCCAGTACGTGTACAAATGTTAGCTAGTTGATGTTTCGGCTAATTAGTATACTAAATTAGCTGATCCCTAGTTGCCATACTAGGCTAAGCTAGCAAGATGGATTTGGTGAGTCACATCTCCTATTCCAGTACATGTGTAAGCTTTGATCCAATTCCAGATTTCCAATACGTGTATAGCAAAAGAGACGCTACTTGCCGACAATAGTCGACGAAGTTGGATCCGACATGAAACTGATAAATTAAAGCTAGTCGACTTGTAGTACCGACGGAGTCCAATACACAGAGGTGGGTCGGCCCTGCTGACCCAACGGGTCACTCGGTGCCGGCTCTACTGGCCCGATTTTTGTATGAGGCCGACCCGACTGACCCATCGGCCTTGTTTTTTTGGGTCGGGCCAGGACCCGACGGGTCGACCCGGCCCATTCCCACCCTGAATCACTATCCCCGTCGCCGCTTTGTTTAATGTCCCGATCAGCGCCATTACCACTGCCCCACTAAACAAACCCTCCAATGGTGGAAAAAGACGGAACTTGTTAATTTGATCAAACACGTCGCCATCCTACCTGCTGCTAAAGCGGTGCGTGCGCCTCTGCCCCCACCAATCGCCGTCGCTCTCTTCCTCCCCCCGGTTCTCTGCACTTCGTTCGCAGCTAGCCGGTGTTGACGGATCGACAGGGTAGTTGCTGGTGTTGCCCGGCCACTTCTCGCAAGGTGCCCATTTCTACTTCCTGCTATCCTTTTTCTTCCGCCTCGTCCACGCTACCGATTGCTACTGGATCCTCCAAGAATCACAGACTTTTTCCTGCCTTTGCTCTCAGTGCTTCGAGAGGAATCCATCTGCTTTTGCGCGTTGTTCTGCGAGGAGATCTTGCGCAACCAAGAAGAAGCGAGCGGATCGTGGCGATGGGTTCTTGCGAGGATGTGGAGTACGGCGAGGTCTTCTCCGTCCCCGACCCAGCCGCTGCCCCCGCCCACCGCATGATCGACTTCTCCCTCCACCAGCCGCACCTCCGCTTCCCCCCTTCCTACGGCTTCCACAGCCTCCCCGCCGCCGGTCCCGCCACCAGTTATCTGCCGTCTCCGCCGCAGTCACTCGCGCTCGGCGGCACGCCGAGCCCCGCCTCCACCACCACCGAGCTGGGGAGCCCGGAGGACCTGTCGGCCGACGACGCCGTGCTCGCCTACATCAACCAGTTCCTCCTCGAAGACGAGGACGAGGACGACTCTTCCGGCCCCGGCGCCGCCGTCTCCGCCGCCCCGGCGCTCCTCGCCGTCGAGAAGCCCTTCGTCGACATCATCGCCCACGCCAAGCCCGCCGCCGCCGCAGCGCCGCACCAGGTGAATAATTTCTGGGTGGATCCCTGCCGCAGTTCCCCTGACGCCTTCCTGAGCAGCAGCAGCAGCAGACAGAGCTCCTGCCAGTTGGTGCCCTGCGAAGAACCTGTCAAAGAGGAGCGACAGTGCGCTGTCCATAGAGGCCGGAGGAAGAACCGGCACGACGACGATGAGCCGGAGGAGGAGAGGCGGAGAAGCAGTCGGCGGTGTGCGAGGAGGAGACCGTCCGGGAGATGTTCGACAATGTGCTCCTGTGCAACTGCCCCAACTGTGAGCTCCAGTCAGACTTGCCGGACGAGAAAGAGCTCACCAAAGCATATGTGAAAGGATCGGGCAACCGAAGAGGGCGCAAGAAGGGGAAACCTGGAGCGATCGTCGAGGAAGAGTCTGTCGATCTCACAACCTTGCTTATACACTGTGCTCAGGCCGCGGCTATCGATGATCACCGCAGTTCGGCCGAGTTGCTGAAACAGATCAGACTGCATTCGTCTCCTCACGGGGATGCCGGACAGAGGCTGGCGCATTACATTGCTAACGGGCTGGAGGCTCGCCTTGCCGGCACCGGTAGCACCGTCCACCGCACGCTTGTTGCGCATCGGATTTCTACTGCTGATAGACTGAAAATACTCGGGTTGTATGCGTCGCATGCCCCTTTTGAGACTATCCAGGTTCTTCTCGCAAATAGTTCCATCTTAATGCTTCAAGGGTGTGACAAGCTTGCACATTATCGACTACGGTACAGAGTATGGATTCCAGTGGCCAGTCTTCTTGCAGCGGATCGGGAAGCTGATACCAAGTGACCGTCCAAGAATTCGGATCACCGCTATTGACTTACCGCAGCCAGGATTCCGGCCCACGGAGCGTCTAGAGGCGACGGGGCGACGGTTACATGAGTACGCCAAGATGTTCAATATTTCCTTCGAGTATCATGCCGTTGCTGCCAAGTGGGATGCCATCGAATTGAAGATCTCAAGATCGACAAGGATGATTTTCTTGTTGTCAACTGCCTTTTCAGAATGAGGCACATGATGGATGAGACTGTGACGGACCAGAGCCCGAGAATGACGGTCTTGAACACAATCAGGAAGATGAACCCGAATATGTTCGTTCACTCGGTCGTCAATGGCACCTACAATGCACCATTCTTTGTGACGCGCTTCAAGGAGGCTTTGTTCTTTTACTCTTCGCTCTTCGACATGCTCGAGACGACTGTTCCGCGGCTGGACGAAAATAGGCTGTTGATCGAGAGGGATTTCTTCGGGCGGGAAGCTCTCAACGTGATCGCTTGTGAGGGCACGGAGAGGGTAGAGAGGCCGGAGACTTACAAGCAATGGCAGGTAAGAACCTCAGGGCAGGCTTCAGGCAACAGCCATTGAATCAAGAGACGTGAAGAAAGCGAGATACAAGGTAACCAAGGGCTATCACAGGGATTTCTTCGTCGATGAAGATAACAAGTGGATGCTGCAAGGCTGGAAGGGCAGAGTCATGGTTGCCTCGTCCACATGGAAACCTAGCTAGAACTGTAGACATAGCCTTGTTGCCTTATACATTTCATCACATTGCTGTTCTGTTGTATCTGATATTCTGATGCTTATGTTGATGAGTTTTGGCCCTTTTCTGGGACCAAATCAGTTTTTGAACTTAACTAGAACAGAAGCTTCTTGCATTTGATCTGTAGTACCAATGTAGGCTGTGAATTGCAAACTGCTTTGTTCCTCGAATCAGTAGGGCTGATGTTTTTTTCCCACTGTGCCATGTCATTGCTCAGTTCAACGTTCACATATGAGCTGCTGACTGCTTAGTGATATATTAGCTGCTGACGCTTAGTGATATATTAGCTGCTGGGAAAATATAAAAGTCAGAGATTTTTGGTGTGCGTCAGGACAGAGTCAAGAGTGTGAAAAGATAGCCCCGTCCATTAAACTGTAGCAGCTGAGTTATCGGATCATTTGCCCACACTTCTAATCAGCAAAACAATTCTCAAGAAAATGCAAAGGCTTTGCTTCTCAGTTACAGGAAGTTCTTTTCAGCTTTATTGATAAAACGATTGTGCAATTACACAGGCCAGAAACTTCATAACGCACAAAACTCTCCACTTAGACATCAAGATCCTCATACGTACTGCGTCGAAAAGCTAGAAATGTGAGTATGCTACTGGACTGATGACTCAGAAACGAGCTGTGACCTGGGAGAAGAGCGCCTTGAAGTCTTTTGTCGGTGCGCCCACACCTTCAGGTTTTGAAGCCAAATCGAAAGCCTTGAACTTTACCTCTTCATACTGCAGGGCCTGTTTTAGAAAGAAATGTAAGTAAATCAGAATGGTTATCTCATAATACAATTGCACTAACTATCATACAGGTTATACCTGAACGCAAACTTCAGCCACATCAGCCCTAGGAATCGCCTTTGTATCAGTCTGGAGAAGCTCATCATCCTTTCCAACAATTAGCTCCCTCACTCCACCATCTTTGTCTTGCAGACCACCAGGCCTAAATTTGTGGGAAAGAAGATAATATCATATCATGTATGAGTGAAGAAGGCAGGGTTAACATCTTCTTGTAACTATTAGTGTAGCATAGTCTGTATCAGTGAAGACGGCAAGGTTAACATGTTCTTGTATGTATAAGCAGATTATATTTTTTTCAAGCTTCACAAAATGATACCCAATAAATCTGCAGTTGTCCAAAACTGAAAGGTTTAGCACAGAATTCTAGACAATCCAAAGAAGTGCTACATATGTGTACAAAAAACTACTAGAAGCTACTGACTGTTTGCTTCATCCCTTCATATGCCACTGTCTCGTTACATCTGATCCTGGACTCACTTTGTCACTGACATAATTGGGGTATTTAGTAGATATTTAATAGCATACAGCGAATTAACTTCTATAGTACTATACATATAATATGCATCACTGTATCTTCAGTCTTATCCAAACTGATGCAAGTTCAGTGCAATTAACTACCCTACTTGAGAAAGGTGAGCAGCAGTTTTTCAAGAGTAGTTGATCTAAAGGATGCCTCTTATCTAAACAAGTGCATGCTAACCAGTAGAAGAAAAGTTCTGTTTCACTGAAAACTACGAAATATATTTCTCTAGAAACTATGAAGATGTATTTGTGGTATACATGTTCTTCCATGTACCTTATTATTGTGTAAGGAACTCCACTGTCTGCCAGATACTGTTCGGACTTGCGCTTCCAGACCTACAAAAGAGAAATGAATAGTCAGGATTTGACATTTTCAAAATTAATTATTCGAATTTGTGAGTGCATCCCAGTGGATTATTAGACTAACTATGAAGATGCATTTGTCTTTTTGCAAGTTGCTTTATCAGGACTAATTTGTTTTCATTGCTAGCAAGATAAATTAAAAAAACCTTTGATGGAAATAAAACAAAGCAATACTTCAGACATGAACATCTCGGCGCAGGAATGAAGACACAGAACTTCAGATAGATTCATTTGTAAAGCATTCTTTATCGAGATGTTTTTGCCTGGTGTCATGGACTAACTGTTAGAAATCTGTCATTTCAATATTCGTATGGTGAACCATCCTTTCATGTGACGTCAATTTGTTCGAAATCTATCAACTGAACATTTCCAGGGTGAACCATCCTTGTGATACAATCACCTCATCTACTGCCAATTTATCATTCATTCATTCAATCTAAGCACTCAATGTCGACGTTGCAAGCAAAGATGATGGACTCGTTTCAAAGAGCTTACCAATATATTGCCATTGCCAAGGCTGTTCAGTGGATGGTTAGGATTTGTTCCTCCCATGGATCCCACCAGCACTATGTGCTTCACACCAGCTGCTTTGGCTGTCCAACAACACAATTCACTTAGCAACCATTTGTAAACAGTTGTACAAACTACAAGGCAGAATCAAGACGACTCTTACCGGCATCAATCTGATTCTTTTGCCCAATCCAATCCACCTGTCACACACCCATGCCCAAATTCATCAGCATTTAGTTGTTAAGAATTAAGGATTTCTATTCTTAGCTATATTTTTCAGGATATGCCATCTGGCGGTGAGACACAGAAGTGGCATATCCTGAAACTGTACTTATATATGGGAGCAGCCAAATCCTGGAAATCCTCGATTCATCGATGATCAGAACAGTGGCAAAAGTACAGAGAACCCAACCTGTTCAGGGTACGCTCCATCCTCGTAGTAGAACTCGGGCCGGCCGCCCTTGGTAGGGTCGAACCCCGGCTTCATCTTGGGCGAGGCGCTGGTGAGGATGACGAGAGCGTCGACGCCCTGGACGGCGGGCGCGAGGTGGTCCGCCTCCCTTATGTCGGCGACGTAGACGTCGTCGGCGCCCCCGATCTTCTGCTTGCTCTCCTCCGTCCTCACCAGGCCCCTCGCGGCGAACTGGTCGGACCTCTCCCTCAGCTTGTTGTACACCATCTGACCTGAGATCGAGTATCGGCATGTTACGTTTGCCCTGAGATAGAGAATCTATGCCAGTTCGATCGAATTTCTGTATTCGAGGGCGGGAATGGTGTGGCCAGGGGGGAGGGGGAGGGGTACCTGTGCGGCCGCCGGCGCCAGTGACGAGGACGGTGGGGCGGGGCGCGGCCGAGTCCGCCATGGCCTGGGAGCTAGGTGGTGCAGTGCCGCGGTCGCTGGTCGCGAATCGCCGCCGAAAACCTCGATGCTGCCTAGAGTTGGAGCAGAGAAGGGAAGGATGAGGTGACAGTAGCGAAAGCAGGATTTGTGTCGAAGGCCGCGGCGATCTGACGGGACATGCCAAGAGGGCGCGCGGCAGGTAGGGTGGCCACGTCGCGCGCTCACGCTTCAGCCGTTGGGCGGAGACTGTTTGGACTTTGGTGCGTGCTCTGTTTTCTACAGATCAACTCTGAACAAGCTAGGCACCTCTCTTATGTCCTCGAAAGATTTCTCTGGCCGTCTTTGGCTAGAATGAACGGCCTTCACGAGACTCTGCGAGAAATTGTAGTCCAAAAAAGATGGTCGACGCGCATTTCGATATTGCTATCCAACGTTTTTCTGGAGTGGAGAATTCTGGCTCCGGATGATCCGTTTATTTAATAAAAATATTAAAATAAAAGGATAACTAGGGAGCCAAGTTGACTTTTTGGTTTTTGTGTCCCTACATTTGACGAGTAACGCAGGAGAAAGGATTCCGAGGATTTTAGATGTCATGGTTATACATTACTCAACAAAAATTCCATGATCGTGAGAGTTACCTAATAATACAACTCATGTAAATGAACGCGACTAGTACAAGTGTACAACTAGGGTTGAAAACAGAACGAAAATTGAGAAAACAAGCTTTATCAATTTCGTTTCCGCTTGTCTCGTCGGAACCGGAAACGAAAACAAAAATCTTGGGAACGAATACATGAGCTAAAATCATAGGCAATAAATATGGAGCAAATACGATATACAAAAGCGAATATTTGTCGGAACACAATAACGGTATACTACGTTGGTCCGTACACAAAACATAATTTCCGTTATGTTCCCATTGAAATATTTTTTTTTAGATAAATAGTGTATATTAATATCGCGGAGATACAAATTACACCCAGCCTCTGCAACAACGCAATAACCAAAGTTACTACGGATGCACACAGCCGAAAGACAATAAGAAGAAGAAATAAAAAAGAAAGGTCCCGCTACAGAGTTACAATCATTCAAGCAGCCGCACAACCACCACCAAAACAACACCTGATGCCCAATTCTTCAAAAGCAACGCCTTCAAGAAGAACAGTGCCAGACCCAACCAATTAAGGCCAGACCTTGGGTTTTCACCCTGAAGATAGTCCTCGCACTCAAAACAATGTCTTCAGCAAGACCACTGTCAGGTATAACCAATTAAGGACAGACCTTGGATTTTCACCTTGAAAGGTAGGACTTTGGACTTCACGTATGTTGTCGCCCCCACTTACATGCCGCTGCTCCAAGTCATGAAACACCAAGTCAATTCCTCATCGCGAGAAAGATTCGAACCACCATTGCTAGCTTCAGATCTCGACTGACATGACCTTCTCCGCCAACACCATGGAACGAGAACATGTCCCATGATATTAACAGCCAGCAGAGCTTCGAAGCGCTCCCTCTGAAACCAAACGGCCAGAGTAAAACATGGGTGCGCACGACCGAATCCCACCCGATCCAGCAATCTCCAGGCATGAATCGCCCAGTGGAGTTCGCCGGCGGAGCCTTCCGGAACTCGTCACTTCAGCCAAATCAACGAGAGCACGCATCCAGTAGATCATTGTCTTCGCGCGGGAGAAACCCTAGGACCGCCGCCATTATTTCAGCAAAACCAGCTAGCCCCCACGCCGCCGGTCGCCATCCAGCGGAACGGCAACAGAGAAGAGGTCAGCACCGTGCCCGGTTGGGTCAATTGGTCCAAATCAGAGTCTTCGAGAGACCCAGATCGATGCCCAGATTGGAACCCAAACACCCCGACGGGACCGGAACGGCCGCCGGCGGCGCGCCGCCGACTCCTCACCGCCATCCTGCTGGACCTCAGGCCCCGGCCGGTCGGCCGGCCGCGCCGCCCTTGCCCTCCGCCTGCGCCCCACCTCCTCCCATGAAGCGCTGCCGAGAGCACACCCTGCCCGCCGTCGCTTGGACCGGACGGGCGCCGCCGCCGCCGCCGCAGTCGCCGACAGCAGCGACGGCCGGAGATCTTCGGTTGGTTGTGGCTAGGGTTTGGTGGATTGGGGTCCTCGCGAGCCGCCCGGGAGAGGAGCGGCTCGGGAGGGCAGTCTAAACCCGAGAGGAGTGGAGCTTAGCTCAACTGGTTGGGGGAGTGGATGTACAAACCCAACACCTAGGTTCAAGTCCTCAGGGATGTGAATTTAGGTTCCTATTTATACTTGAGGAACAGGCATTCCTGGTACTCATGCAATTTATCCTGAGGATCAGGCTTGGTTATTAACCAAGATAAAAATCCTGATACTCATGCTTAAAAGGCTGTGTGCATCCCTAGTTGGTGCAGAGGCCGGGGAAGTGAAATTCTCCCTCAAAATTTTCCCATTGAAATATGCTTTCTCTGTTCCGTTTAGAATATTACGTTCTCGTTTCGTTTCCGCAAAATTTTGTTTTCGGTTTTTAATATCCGTTTCCTTTTTCCACGGAAAGGAGAACAACCGCATACACATGATGTAATGTGCTTGCGGGATACGCAGTGGGCTAAGTGGCGCGTCCCCCAGGATTAGGAGAAGTGTGAAGGAAATTTTTTTAGGGCCATGTCAGGTTAGAAAGTTGGACATGACTACCTAGCGGCGCCGCAAATTAGTATTTCCGTGCGGCGGTCAACTAGCGACCAAAAGCGTCGACCAAGCGTGGTCGCGCTGAGCCGTGACCTGTTCCAGCGGCCTGAGTAGCTACTGTGCCTTAAATCCTTTTATTTGATGGCTTCACGGAGGTAAGATTGTTGGGCAAAAAATGTAACACAAAACCCAGAAGGCTATGATGTCTATGCACGCTTCTATTCTTGTAGACAGTGTTGGGCCTCCAAGTGCAGAGGTTTGTAGAACAGCAGCAAGTTTCCCTTAAGTGAATAACTCAAGGTTTTATCGAACTCAAGGAGATAGAGGTCAAAGATATCCCTCTCAAGCAACCCTGCAATTAAGATACAAGAAGTCTCTTGTGTCCCCAACACACCTAATACACTTGTCAGATGTATAGGTGCACTAGTTCGGCGAAGAGATATTAAAATACGAGTGATATAGATGATTATAAGTAGTAATTGCAATCTGAAATAAAAATGGCAGCAAGCAAACATGTAGCAGAACTGGTTGTAAATGGTGTTTCAATGCTTGGAAATAAGGCCTAGGGATCATACTTTCACTAGTGGACACTCTCAACAATAATAATATAATTGAATACATAGATATTTCCTCTTCACTATGCTACTCTGAGTTATTCTCTCGTTGGATAACAAACACCAATCCACTGCGTAGGGCTATAAAAGCACACCTTAAAGTCGCATTCCACATCTAGGGAACCCCACACTGTCAACTTGAGCGCCCTAAATAGTACTGGACAAACAACACAATTTCATAGAGACATCCAACGCAAATAATAACTCATGATAAGTATTCCTGTAATCTTTAGCCTAAGAGCCACACACGGTGCGCACACTGTCAACTTCGCACCGTGGGACAAAGGTGACTCCGGGGTTTACATTAATAAAACCACTTTGAGTAGCATAATCATAAGATAATGAAGAGTAACATCTATGGATTCAACTAGATTACAAAGCTCATGATCACATATAGATCACATCATGGGAGAGAGAGATAAACCACATAGCTACCGGTAGAGCCCTCAGCCCCGATGAAGAACTACTCCCTCCTCATCATGGGAGGCAGCAACGACGATGATGGAGGCGGTGGCGTCGATTGAGATGGCTCCGGGGGCAATTCCCCGTCCCGGCAGGGTGCCGAAACAGAGACTTCTGTCCCCCGAATTTGGGTTTCGGATGGCGGCGGAGCTCTGGAACTCTTCTGGGGAAATCGTCGATTCTTCTGTGAGTTTTAGGTCAGGGGCAATATATAGTCCAAAGGGCGTCGCGAGGCGGTGCACGAGGAGATGGCACCACCCCTCGGCGCGGGTCCCTCCTTGGTCGCGCCGAGCCCACGTGTGGGGCCCTCCTGGCTCCACTTCGTCTCTCCTTCGGACTCCAGGTGTCTTCTGATAAAATAGGGCCCTCCGTAAATTTTCGTCCAATTCCGAGAATATTTCCTGACTAGCTTTTCTGGAATACAAAAACAGCAGAAAACAGGAACTGGCACTGTGGCATCTTGTTAATAGGTTAGTCCCAAAAATATAAAGTGGATGCAAAACATGTAACAATTGGTATAATATCAGCATGGAACATCAAAAATTATAGATACGTTTGAGACGTATCAGCACCCCCAAGCTTAGTTCCTGCTAGTCCTCGAGTAGGTAAACGATAAAACAAAATAATTTTTGATGTGACATGCTACCATCATATTCTTGATCATATAATATTGTAAGGCACATGTAAATGAATGAATTGATTAATGATTCGGTGCGCACCACACGTTCGTTGGGAAATCCCAAGAGGAAGGTATGATGCAGTTCAGCAGCAAGTTTCCCTCAGTATGAAACCAAGGTTATCGAACCAGTAGGAGCCGCAACGTTTCTGAAGGTTGTTGGCGGCGCCGTTACTCGATCACCAACGTGGAACCTACACACAACACAATCAAACTACTTTGCCCCAACGAAACAGTGAGGTTGTCAATCTCACCGGCTTGCTGAAAACAAAGGATTAAACGTATGGTGTGGAAAAACAGTATTAAATTGCAGAGAATGAAAAAGGAACAGTTTGCAGTTTGTGGTTGTTTAATCAGTGTAAAGGAATGGACCGGGGTCCACAGTTCACTAGTGGTGTCTCTCCATAAAAGATAACTAGCATGCTGGGTGAACAAATTACAGTTGGGCAATTGACAAATATTGAGCGCATGACAATGCATATACATGACATGATGACTACTATGATATTTAATTGGGCATTACGACAAAATACATAGACCGTTATCCAACAACGTCTATGACTAATAATCCACCGCCAGGTTGTCATCCGAGTCCCCCGTTGGTATTAAGTTGCAAGCAACGGATAATCGCATTAAGTAAAGTGCGTAATGTAAACATATGCCCTTGGACATAGCATTGTTAGGAACTGACACTTCGGCATCTTGTTAATAGGTTAGTCCCAAAAAAATGTATAAAAGTGACATAAAGTAGATGCAAAACATGTAGCAATTGCTATAATATTAGCATGGAACATCAAAAATTATAGATACGTTTGAGACGTATCAGTGATCCAAGTCAATGGTCTATAGTTTGCTACCAAATAGATAATGAATAAACAATAGATCACACAAGCTAAACTTTTTCATGAATAGTACTTTGGAGACAAGCATCAAAGAGTTTTGCATAAGAGTTAACTCATAAAGTAATAGATTCTAACAAAAGGTATTCAATCAACACAAAGGAAGATTTCAGTTTCAGCATTTGCTTCAACTTTCAACATTTTTATCTCATGGATATTGTCAACACAAAGCAATATAATAAGTCCAATATGTAGCATATAACAAATGTTGTAACAAAGTTGACACTAGTGTTTGCTTGTGGAAGATAGAAGGAATAGGAAAATTGACTCAACATAAAAAGTAAAAGAAAGGCCCTTCGCAGAGGGAAGCAGGGATTAAATCATGTGCTAGAGCTTTTATGTTTTGAAAAACATATAGAGGGTAAAAATTAAGTTTTGAGAGGTGTTTGTTAATTGTCAACGAATGGTAGCGGATGAAAACAGTATTCTCCCTATCAAACAGACTTTTAAGAGCGGCTCCCATGAAGGACGTTATTTCTACCAGCAAGGCAGATCATCCTCTTTCTCTTTTGTTTACACATGCAGGTATTTCACTGTTTGTCATTGCTTGACTGATAAACCAGGGCAAAAATGTGAAGAGAATTAAGCGGTTAAAGTTGTAATTAATTGGGAGTGGGCACCCCGTTGCCAGCTCTTTTTGCAAAATTATTGGATAAGCGGATGTATATGCCACTAGTCCAGGTGTAAAGTCTGTTTGACAAGTCGAATAAAGAATAACCCACTACTTCCTCATGAGCTAGTAAACATTGACACAAAAAGGAATAATAGCAGTTTTGAATAATTTAAAGGTAGCACATGAAAATTTTACTTGGAGTGGCAAGGAAATACCACATATAGGTAGTTATGGTGGACACATATGGCATGGATTTTGGCTCAAGGATTTGGATGCACGAGAAACATTCCCTCTCAGTACAGAGTTTAGGCTAGTAAGGTTATGTAAGCAAACAAGAATATCAACCAGTACACCAAGTTTTACATGACCAACATATTGCAAACATTATAAGACTTCACACCGTCTTCCTTTTAAATTGACAAGTACCAAATTATCCAAATTAGTGATCTACAAGAATATGCAAGTTTTTTCCATTATACCATTTACCAAATGCAACGTTTTTTGTTCCAACCAAACACCAATCAATTTATTTCAATAACTCTCCAAACAAGTATAAGTGAAGCAAGAGAGTACTTTCTTTAAAAGAACTAATAGCTCTGACAAGAGATACATGAAAACAAGAGCTAAAAGCTGAACATCGCTAGATATGAATACTCAGCAAATATAAGTGAAGAATAGGAGTATTCTTATGAAAAAGCGGAGCGTGTCTCTCTCCCAATCAAGAATGCTAGGGTCCAATCAAGTTTATTACAAAATGAAAATAAAAATACTGAAAATAAAAGCACACAGACGCTCCAAGAACAGCACATATGATGTGAAAGAATAAAAATATAGTTTCACTAGAAATGACCTGATAATTTTGCCGATGAAGAAGGGGATGCCCTTAGACGCTTGAGTCTTCTTGAAATATGCTGGGGAGATCCATGGGAGCCTCCCCAAGCTTAAGCTCTTCACTCATCTTGATCCTATTATACCATCCTTCTCTCTTGACCCTTGAAAACTTCCGTCACACCAAACTCAAAGTAAATCTCATTAGAGGGTTAGTGCATAATCAAAAACTCACATGTTCTATAAAGACGCAATATGACTTGTTACTTTAAACATTAGCTACTGCCACTGATGTTATGTGAAGCTCTTCCACCCAAAAAAGAATTTCACTCAACACTAGTAAAATAGAGAATGCAAAATAAAAAGGCATAATCTGTCTAAAACAGAACAGTCCGCAAAGACGAATTTTTTCGAGGCACTTATGACGCTCAGATCGAAAAACTTTGAACTAATGAAAGATTCAGACATTCATAAATATTACGCACAAAAAATTTCAGATTTAATTAACAATCTGGTGATTTTAGGAATTTCGTACAGTGAACAGCAAAAATCTGTTTCTGCGCAGCAATCAAAATTTAGCATCATCTTAACATTAGAGGCTACTCTTGGCACAACAATGCGAAAAAGTAAAGATACAAAGGAGTTGCTACAGAAGTAAACAAAACCTTGACTCAAAAAAAGAAAAAAAAATGCAGAAATAAAATAATGGGTTGCCTCCTATAAGCGCTTTTCTTTAACGCCTTTTGGCTAGGCATAGTGATTTTTATGATGCTCACATAAAGATGAGAGTTGAAACATAAAAGAGAGCATCAAGAAGCATATATAAAACATGTTTAAATCTAACACACTTCCTATGCAAAGGAGCCTTGTAAGAAAACAAGTCAATGAAGAACAAAGTGACTAACATAGGAAGGCAAAACAAGTGTAACTCCAAAAATTTCAACATAAAGCGAGGAAACTTAATATTATTGTGATATATGAAATCGTGTCTCCCTCTATCATAAGGACCAGTAGGTCTTAAAGTACCCAACAAATAAAAGCAAATCAAGAGAAAGCTCAAAACATTCATCATAAAGAGAAGAAATTTAGTAACATGAAGATTTCTATACCCATATTTTCCTCTCTCAAAATAATTTTCAGTGGCATCATGAATAAACTTAACAATACAGCTATCACATAAAGCATTCTTATCATGATCCACATGCATAAAAGTATCATTACTCTCCACATAAGCATAAACAGTTTCATTAGTAATAGTGGGAGTAAAAGTATCACATCCATCATTGTAATCATCATAAATTGGAGGCATAGAATAATCATAATGAATTTTATCCTCAATAGTAGATGGACTAAAAATATCATATTCATCATTGTAAACATCATATATAGGAGGCATATCATAATCAACATAAACTATATCCTCAATAGTAGGTGGACTGAAAATATCACAATCATTATAATCATCAGTAGCAAAAGGATTTTCAAAAACCTCACTAGGAGGAGAGGTCTCAAATACATAATCATTTGTAGCAAAAGGATTTTCGAAAACCTCAACCTCTCCAAGTTTAGAGTTTTGCATAGCATTAGCAATAATGGTGTTCAAAGAATTCATGCTAATAAAATTGCTACCACTATTATGTAAACAAATTTCCATAGGTTTTTTAATTTTCTCTTGAAAAACATCATGTCCTAATTCAATATAAATCTCATAAAGATCTCTAATTTTGTTGTTGTTTTCCATTAAGCCTAACTAGGAAAATAAAAACAAGAAACAAAAAGATATAATTGCAGAATCTAAAGGAAATACCTTCGAGCACTCACACGTCAGCAACAGTGCTAGAAAATAGCTAAGTAGCTGGAGGATGTGAGTACCTTTTACCTTACCTTCCCGGCAACGGCGCCAGAAAAGAGCTTGATGTCTACGCACGCTTCTATTCTTGTAGACAGTGTTGGGCCTCCAAGTGCAGAGGTTTGTAGAACAGCAGCAAGTTTCCCTTAAGTGAATAACCCAAGGTTTATCGAACTCAGGGAGATAGAGGTCAAAGATATCCCTCTCAAGCAACCCTGCAATTAAGATACAAGAAGTCTCTTGTGTCCCCAACACACCTAATACACTTGTCAAATGTATAGTTGCACTAGTTCGACGAAGAGATATTAAAATACGAGTGATATAGATGATTATAAGTAGTAATTGCAATCTGAAATAAAAATGGCAGCAAGCAAACATGTAGCAGAACTGGTTGTAAACGTTGTTTCAATGCTTGGAAATATGGCCTAGGGATCATACTTTAACTAGTGGACACTCTCAACAATAATAATATAATTGAATACATAGATATTTTCTCTTCACTATGCTACTCTGAGTTATTCTCTCGTTGGATAACGAACACCAATCCACTGCGTAGGGCTATAAAAGCACACCTTAAAGTCGCATTCCACATCTAGGGAACCCCACACTGTCAACTTGAGCGCCCTAAATAGTACTAGACAAACACCACAATTTCATAGAGACATCCAACGCAAATAATAACTCATGATAATTATTCCTGTAATCTTTAGCCTAAGAGCCACACACGGTGCTGATACCCACAAGTATAGGGGATCGTTGAAATCTTCAATGTGTAAGTATTAGTATCGATCCCACGAGGAGTAGAAGGTATAAGTATTTATCCTCTCAAATAAGAGTGTCACTTCTCTTATTATCTATGCACTAGACAAAGTAAAATGATGCAAGTGTTTTTGGGTTTTTGGTGCAGAGTTTGCAATAAAATAAAATATGATGAGTGAAATCTCTCAAAGAGAGAGAAATCCCAATCCTCTATGCAGCAAGAGGACAAGCTTGAGTGTGTGTTTCTTATGAGTGGAAAACGTTCCCAATGGCTACATGGATTTCATGGCATAAATATTTCTAAAACAACAAGGTAAACATTTTGTCAAGTTTTAATCTTCTTTGGACGGAGCCATAATTAGGTGTAGCTAAATAAATAAACTAAACCCCTTATGATGGATCATGTGGCCAAGTAAATGACTGCACAAGAATTATTAAGACATAAAGTCCCACCATAGCATTACACTCTAAGTTCCCCGAAATCCATTCCTAATGTAACTTCATGACTCGGTCAAGGGTTTACGTGTCCTCCCAAGTCTCCCTCACTCCATTACACTAGTGTGAAAGCACCTTCATGTATTACTCAATGTATGGTGCACTTCATACATTGTACATCAAGACAATCATAAAAGATAAAAACTTGACCAAATACTCAATACATGTTAAGTAGAAATCATTGCCAATCCATCCTATGCCCCCAGGAACATGAGAGAACTACTCACAGCGCGAAGACATGATATGATTCAATGGTATAAGTGATACAACACAATCTGAAAATATAATCTCCCCACAAGATAATGACAAGTAGCAATTCACAAACATGTAGAATAGTACTTAGACGATAGCTAGGGTTCGAACAATCTCAAACTATGAGGGGGGTGAAGTGGATCACGAAGATGGTGATGGAGATGGTGCTGGTCTTGACGGTGGTGTTGATGGAGACTCCGGAGGGGGATGGAGGAGCCTTCCGGAGGGATTCCGGCGGCGTTTCCCCCCTCCGATCTTCTCCGGCGGCAGCCTTCTGTCTCCTGTTTCTTGGTTTTGTGTTTCTCCGCCACCTCCTTTCCGAAGGGCCTCGGGGACTATTTTTATAGTCGGTTTTAGGTCAAGACGAAGTCGGTGGAGAAAAGATCGACGACAACGAAGCTCCGAGGCTCCAGATGGTGGGCCCCACGTGGCCAGGTACTGTGGCCGCATGGGCCACCCCCTTTTGGGCCTCGGGCTTCCGCTTGTTTGCTTCCTTCGCTCCAAAGTCTTCTTCCTTCCCAATATTGATGCTCGTAAATTTTCAGGTCATTTGGACGTCGTTTGGGTCGCTGAAACATCAAAACATGGAAAATAGGGTTTTCTGCCTACGCAGGGTTAATTCCAGAAAAATAGGGAACTTGTGAAATATTCCCAAAATCAATATAAAACAATGATATAACCCTTATATGATGCAAATATGATTGGAATATAAATAAAATAATGCAAAGTTCATGTATGCATTTTACATGCATCAGCATCCCCAAGCTTAACCTATACTCGTCCTCGAGTATGAAGGTGATAAAAATACATGGACTTTGCATTTAATACTATCAATGTATATCAAAGATGATTACTATTGCTACATAGAGTCAAATGGTTCATTCTTACAAAGAGGTAGCAATATGCAAGATAGTTTATGAAGTGATATCAAATATTCAATGCAAGGATGTTCAATGATAATTCACAAAGTGTAACATAAATGAAAAAGTACTATGGACCACAAGTATGCATAATGATAAGTAAGAACATCCTACAATGGTCATAGAGTGTAGATGAAAATCTGAATATAAAAGGTGGACACTTTGGAAAGATATATTTGAGTAGAGGTAAAGCATGAATAAGTTTATCTAACTTCCAAATGCTTCTACTTAAGTTAATGATTGTAATGTGGTATTGGTGTCAAGCTCTCATTGCCCCTATCATAGCATCTTGAATGATTAAAGTTTAAAGTGAAAGCAAATATGAGTAGTGTGCTTGACAAAGTATGGGTTGAAAGTCTCATGCCCCGTGAATACGAGTACCTACACCACTGGTTACTCAACTCGGGTCACAAAGCAATTTGAGTTTTAAGTCATTGCAAGTAATAAAAGCGTCATCAAGAGCGTCAACTGGGGTACCTCTTGTCCCAGGACATGGAACAAGCCCATGTCAAAATGACAAGACAAACAAACAAGATGAACAATCTCAACACCTCTTTTATTTACTATTGGTATAGCTTTTTATTGTGGGTGCATCACTGAAGGTTCACCATAGCATGTAAGTAAATTTCCACCATGATCCTGCATGGCTTAGATTAGCGGCCCAGGCGTCTCTCTAGCCATTTACACTTACTCATCAAACTTACCAAGTTTCCACATTTATTTCGCATAATGAAGCATCCATAAACAAAAGTACATGATATCAACTAAATATAAATGAGTGCAATGTTGAAAGCGTTCCATGTGAGCACATTTCTGCTAACTCCCAACCAAGACTCTTGTCAAGCTCACAACTTCATAATTTTAATCACAATGGGTCATGTTCATTAAGTGCAATAAAAGTAAAGTGTGCATCAAGTTCGTGAGAGCTTTATAACCAACTTTTCCCATAACAATCAACAACATAAGCATTTTCATTCAGAGGTATAAATAATACAAAATAACATGATAAACATACTCGGAATAGCATAAAGCTAATAGGTAGATATGGTGGACTCACTGGAAAAACTTTGGTTGAAGGTGTTGGAAACAAGTTTTTGCTTGTTGGAATTTTTGGGCTAGCAAAAGGGAGAAAGTTGACCATCTAAATGCATGCATGAGTGTCCATAGAACTAACTAATCCATGTTAAACAAAGTAAAGTAACATTCAGCATCAAAACATGAATAAAAGATAGCTCTTGATAAAACACTTGCAAATTATTACTCATTAACAAGCTCTTGAATCATGCAACTATATGTATCTTTTAAAATCAACTCAAACATCCCTTTTCCCAATCTAATAATAGCATCCAACATATTTCAACCCAAATTTCCAGTAGCTCTCTCATATATAAATGATAATGTGGTGGTCTCTCAAAATAAAAATCAAACCAAAAAAACAAAAAGACGCTCCAAGTTTATGCGATAAAGTGCATTGATCGAAAAACAGAAGTTAGACGTGTGCAAACCGAGAGTGTGTTGGTCCAGTGGGGTTGTCTTCACATCCCCAAGCTTATGGTCTTCACCATCCTTGGATAGCTCTTGGTGCATCTCCTCTAATCCCTGTGAAAAAACTTCAAAACACCGTTTCTCCCATTTCTTTTCTGTGGGGTGACATTAGTAGTGATAAACAAATAGATTTCTTGCTGCATATAATCCTTAGACAAAAATTCATATGAATGTCCAGTAAGTGTATAATGTTGTATGCCTACTCATAAACTCAATTGGATCTAAAAGATTCAAGTTAAAAGTTCAAAGCATGCATCAAACAAAATGGGACAGAATCTGTCCAGAAAAACAGCAGCAGCAAAACGTATTTTTCTACCCTACCTAAATTTGTCTAAAAATTCTGAAAAAATTCATGCATACAGAGGATGAAAAGTTGCAACTACAGTTTAAATATCAGCTCATTCGGAGTTACAGAATAGGAATTAAAAATCATACCGTGCACAGATTCGTGCTGGAATAATATCTCCGAATGCAAATAGCAACTTTTTCAAACCAAAATGGTAAAACTTGGCACTTTATTAAAAATTCCAGAAACTAAACTAAAAACTAAGTCTCTTGTTACAGCAAGAGGACACAAAGAAAATCAAAAATAAAAACAACCGGGTTGCCTCCCGTAAAGCGCTTTCTTTATAGCCATATAGCTAGGCTTCTTACTTGACGTTTATAGACGAAGCTCATGAGGGAGCTTGAACTTTGATGTGTCCCTCTTCCTTGGAAAGTGTTCATGCATAATACCAGGATCCCATGGTGTTCTCAAACCAATCAAAATAATAGTCAAGTTGAACCCTAGTTGAGAGAAAAACAAAACACAAAAGTAATAACAACGAAGTCTAACTTTCTTTCTATGCATTGGCATTTTGTATATGAATGAATCACCATAAATAGAAGTTTCCCAATGCATATTAACAATATTTACTTGCAGCATATAATTATTAGTAACATAAAGAGGGTTCTTATCACCTCCTCTTTCATAATAGTTGCAAGTAGTAGAAATAAATTCAACCATATAACCACAAGAATCATTCAACTTAGATAATTTAGGCACATAAAGAGGATTATTAAATTTATTATGGAATTCATTAGCATGCTTCCCTCTTTCAAAATAGTTAATAAGATCAATATCAAGTTTACTATCATGATTGCAACAAAGATTTGGAACTAAAGATAGTTGCAAATCACATAAGTATTTCTCAACATAAGCAAATTTCTCCTCTATGGTGTAAGTAGGAGAGTTCAAGAACAAAGTAGGACTCTCATGAGTAAGAGCCTATCACAAACAGCAAGTATATCATTTTTATCCTCGCATAAATTAGTAACAACTAAACATGGAGGATTATCAATAAGCATAGGACCATCATCTAAAGCATTATCATATAGCATATTTAAGCAACACTCCTCATTATTATCCATAACTTCACTAGTAGCATTATTAAAAAGTAAAGGAGTATTATTAGTTTCATCATAATAGCATGGGTTATCATATAGGACCATAGCATTTTCAGTTTCACACTCATCATAACATGGATTCTCATAAATAACAAAAGATTTTTGAGTTTGAGTGTTACTATCATTTGTTGATGGTGAAGTTGGGAGATCCAACTCTTCATTCTCTAGCTGTTCATCATTTCCATCATCCTCTTGAGATTGCATGGGCATCCCCAAGCTTAGGTTTTTATCCTCTTCTTCATATTCTTCCTCTTCCAGCTTATGTTTTCATCATCTTCTTCCTGAAAAATATTAGTTCTTTCCATGGCAGCAAGAGTTATCTCTTTATATTTAATAACATAAGCATTATCAGAAAAGGTTTCTTGAAATTGTTCAAGGAGCATTGAACTTGTTTCTTTAAGATCACGAGCTACTTCACAAGTTTTATATTTCTTATTAATAATTGAATCCACCTCATGAGCTCCCATGAAAGCAATAAATTGGTCCTGTAATCTTATGTCAAAGTAATTATTATCCTTCTTATGGTATGAGGCAATTATAGAGTTGTTACTACATTTGCATTGAAAATAGAGATGCTTATCATTTTGTCTTGTGCAGCAAGACACATTATATAATCCACAAAGTCGTTTAGCACACTCATTTAGCCACCCAATCAGTTTTCTAAGATTCTCCTTTTCTGGAGAAAAGAAATAATCAGCTTCTTTTAATAATTCAAGTTCCTCAGGTGTATATTCATCCATAAAACCCATAATAAAAGTATCAATAGTTTTTATGTATTTTATGTTTTTATGAAAACTAAAAATAAAACTAAACTAAATGCAAAACTGAAAATAAATATCTAGTGCAAACAAGAATAAAAACTTACGCGCTACACTCCCCGGCAACGGCGCCAGAAAATTGTCTTGATACCCACAAGTATAGGGGATCGTTGAAATCTTCAATGTGTAAGTATTAGTATCGATCCCACGAGGAGTAGAAGGTATAAGTATTTATCCTCTCAAATAAGAGTGTCACTTCTCTTATTATCTATGCACTAGACAAAGTAAAATGATGCAAGTGTTTTTGGGTTTTTGGTGTAGAGTTTGCAATAAAATAAAATATGATGAGTGAAAGCTCTCAAAGAGAGAGAAAGCCCAATCCTCTATGCAACAAGAGGACAAGCTTGAGTGTGTGTTTCTTATGAGTGGAAAACATTCCCAAGGGCTACATGGATTTCATGGCATAAATATTTCTAAAACAAGAAGGTAAACATTTTGTCAAGTTTTAATCTTCTTTGGACGGAGCCATAATTAGGTGTAGCTAAATAAATAAACTAAACCCCTTATGATGGATCATGTGGCCAAGTAAATGACTGCACAAGAATTATTAAGACATAAAGTCCCACCATAGCATTACACTCTAAGGTCCCCGATATAAATCCCCTCCTAATGTACCTTCATGACTCGGTCAAGGGTTTACGTGTCCTCCCAAGTCTCCCTCACTCCATTACACTAGTGTGAAAGCACCTTCATGTATTACTCAATGTATGGTGCACTTCATACATTGTACATCAAGACAATCATAAAAGATAAAAACTTGACCAAATACTCAATACATGTTAAGTAGAAATCATTGCCAATCCATCCTATGCCCCCAGGAACATGAGAGAACTACTCACAGCGCGAGGACATGATATGATTCAATGGTATAAGTGATACAACACAATCTGAAAATATAATCTCCCCACAAGATAATGACAAGTAGCAATTCACAAACATGTAGAATAGTACTTAGACGATAGCTAGGGTTCGAACAATCTCAAACTATGAGGGGGTGAAGTGGATCACGAAGATGGTGATGGAGATGGTGCTGGTCTTGACGGTGGTGTTGATGGAGACTCCAGAGGGGGATGGAGGAGCCTTCCGGAGGGGATTCCGGCGGCAGCCTTCTGTCTCCTGTTTCTTGGTTTTGTGTTTCTCCGCCGCCTCCTTTCCGAAGGGCCTCGGGGACTATATTTATAGTCGGTTTTAGGTCAAGACGAAGTCGGTGGAGAAAAGATCGACGGCAACGGAGCTCCGAGGCTCCAGATGGTGGGCCCCACGCGGCCAGGTACTGTGGCCGCGTGGGCCACCCCCTTTTGGGCCTCGGGCCTCCGCTTGTTTGCTTCCTTCGCTCCAAAGTCTTCTTCCTTCCCAATATTGATGCTCGTAAATTTTCAGGTCATTTGGACGTCGTTTGGGTCCCTGAAACATCAAAACATGGAAAATAGGGTTTTCTGCCTGCGCAGGGTTAATTCCAGAAAAATAGGGGAACTTGTGAAATATTCCCAAAATCAATATAAAACAATGATATAACCCTTATACGATGCAAATATGATTGGAATATAAGTAAAATAATGCAAAGTTCATGTATGCATTTTACATGCATCAGGTGCGCACACTGTCAACTTCGCACCGTGGGACAAAGGTGACTCCAGAGTTTACATTAATAAAACCACTTTGAGTAGCATAATCATAAGATAATGAAGAGTAACATCTATGGATTCAACTAGATTACAAAGCTCATGATCACATATAGATCACATCATGGGAGAGAGAGATAAACCACATAGCTACCGGTAGAGCCCTCAGCCCCGATGAAGAACTACTCCCTCCTCATCATGGGAGGCAGCAACGACGATGATGGAGGCGGTGGTGTCGATGGAGATGGCTCCGGGGCAATTCCCCGTCCCGGCAGGGTGTCGAAACAGAGACTTCTGTACCCCGAATTAGGGTTTCGAATGGCGGCGGAGCTCTGGAACTTTTCTGGGGAAATCGTCGATTCTTCTGTGAGTTTTAGGTTAGGGGCAATATATAGTCCAAAGGGCGTCGCGAGGCGGTGCACGAGGAGACGGCACCACCCCTCGGCGCGGGTCCCTCCTTGGCCGCGCCGAGCCCACGTGTGGGGCCCTCCTGGCTCCACTTCGTCTCTCCTTCGGACTCCAGGTGTCTTCTGATAAAATAGGGCCCTCCGTAAATTTTCGTCCAATTCCAAGAATATTTCCTGACTAGCTTTTCTGGAATACAAAAACAGCAGAAAACAGGAACTGGCACTATGTCATCTTGTTAATAGGTTAATCCCAAAAAATGTATAAAAGTGATATAAAGTGGATGCAAAACATGTAACAATTGGTATAATATCAGCATGGAACATCAGAAATTATAGATACGTTTGAGACATATCAGGCTACAAGAAGATCAAAAGCACAATTTCACAAAAAAAATTGCGATCGGAAAAAAACCAAAATGCCACGTACCAGCGGAAAAACAGAAAACAACATTCGAATAACTTTCTCCATAGCAAAATCAAGCAAATTACTGGGGTCCAGACATGGGGTATTTTCTTCTTGTTTCTCCACGCACAACTAGCAACATAAGAACATCTAGGTCCAAGTAGATAGGTTTAGAACTTACAGGATTCACGCATGTAGCAACATAATATAATTTACGTTTACATATAGAACTACAAATATGAAGAGTCATGGATAAGAAACCATAAAACTTGATCCTTAAGTGAATAATTTACCACCACAATCTAGATTTCATCATGGAAATGAATCCAAACATCTCCATCCAACCCTGTTAAGAAAACATAAAAGGAAAAGAGTTCACTTAGTAACACTAACGAAATTGAGGGAAACACACTTTTATAAATTTCGTTTCCGCTTGTCTCGCCGGAACAGAAACGAAAATCTTGGAAACGAATACATGAATACAGAAGCGAAAATCATCAAATAAATATGGAAAAAATACGATACGGAAGTGAACATTTGTCGGAACACAACAACGGTATAAGACGTTGGTCCGTACACCAAAACAAAATTTCCGTTCCGTTTCCGTCAGAATATGCTTTCTCGTTTCACTTTAGGATATTACGTTTTTATTTAGTTTCCGCAAAATTATGTTTTCGGTTTTTAATATTCGTTTCTTTTTCTATGGAAACGACCAAGAAAGTTTTCTTATCTTTTTCAACCCTAAGTACAACCGCATACACACGATGTAGTCACAGTCAGGTGTTGTCCTAAAGAATTTGGATACATGGAATTTCACATGGAGCGCAATGTTCTTGATGCTTAGTTTCTCTGAAACTTCCATAAAGGTTAGGATCTTCCAGAGGAATTCTGAACCAACAAACGATCGGAGTAGACCTTAGTACCTTACCCACCAAGGGTCTACATTAATTCCGATGTGGCACACATGTTGTAGTGTTTGGTACAAATGTAATGATATTTATGGGTCTATCATGATTCTCAAGTGTTTAGAAAATGCACTCGTGGTGCGCTAACGATGCAAGTGGGATGGACATGGGACTTAAGATCTTGCCTGTATGGATTAACGAGCAATCGAGAGATCAATTAGTGGGAACAGTGAGATCAACTAGAGCCCCCGTAGTTGGTTCATGACAGGATTAGCAAGTGGATGGCACGATTGCACATGTTGTATTTCTGCAATATTGCTCTTGTTTTAGTTAAGTGGGCTATAAATGACACAAGCATGCGTGCATTTCAATACCGCCGGCGAAACATGGTTGCCCACAAAAGTTAAATGGAATGTGCAAAAGTGTGAAGGGGTTAGGGGTTTTGTTTATCCCTCCCCCCCCCCCCCCAATATCCCCTAGGAAACCTTGGCAATCTCCACCACGGGCACGTCCTCCCACTTTAATCGTTATGGTGTGTAGATCCTCAAGTGTGGAAAAGACGCTCCCATGGTGTGCGAACGTGGGCGTGTGCGTCCTACTACATTTGTTCTTTCCGAACAAAATTTCGTACATTATCAATTTGGGGACTTTGAACGACACATTGTGAACAAGATATGACGTGACAATTTTTCCCCGAGAGTACGCGTACCATTACCTAGTATATAAAGGCGGAAGATTTTGACGCGCTGTGAACACCCGAGTACTGTTCACGTGAACAGTTATGAACAGTACTCGGGGTACAGTGCTCTTTTTTTTTTTGAAATTTTTTTCCCCAAATTTTTTTTCTCAAAAAAATATACAAAAATTACATACACGAAACGTATGCGCGTCGACGGGTATACTCCATTCCCGTGAACGGTTCCCAGTTTTGTCGACTTCACCTTCTCAATTTTGGATCCAAACTCGCACAAACATTTGATGAATTTTGTCCAATTTTTTTTGCAGAAAAGTCTCCGTGTTTCCAACAAAATATATACACGAAATATATGCGCGTCGACGGGTAGGCTCCATCCCCGTGATCGGTTTCGACTTCTGTCGACTCTAACTCCTCTATTTTGGATCCAAATTCGCACAAACATTTGACGCATTTTGTCCAATTTTTTGCAGAAAAGTCCCCACGTTTCCAACAAATTATATACACCAAATATATGCGTGTCGACAGGTAGGCTCCATCCCCGTGAACGGTTTCGAGTTTTGTCGACTGTAACTCCTCAATTTTGGATCCAAATTCGCACAAACATTTCACGAATTTTGTCCAATTTTTTTCAGAAAAGTCCCCGTGTTTCCAACAAATTATATACACGAAACATATGCGCGTCGACGGGTAGGCTCCATCCAATTTTTTGCAGAAAAAACCCCGCGTTTCCAACAAATTATATACACGAAAGATATACGCGTCGACGGGTAGGCTCCATCCCCGTAAACGGTTTCCAGTTCGGTCGACTCTAACTCCTCAATTTTGGATTCAAATTCGCACAAACATTCGACGAATTTTGTCCAATTTTTTGCAGGAAAGCCCCTGAGTTTCCCAAAAATTATATACACGAAACATATGCGCGTCGACGAGTAGATTCCATCCCGTGATCCGTTTCGAGTTTGGTCGACTCTAACTCCTCAATTTTCGATCCAAATTCACGCAAACATTTCACGAATTTCGTCAAATTCGAATTTGCTTCAACATTTATTATGTCATTATAACAAAATATTTCATACATAAAATTTTGTCTTAAAGGGTGCGGCGTGTCGCCGCGCCGAATTCAACTAGTAATTTTATAGAAGGGCGATGATTTTTATTTCACTGGGAGGTAGTGGTAAACTGATTGATTTCAGTAGCATTTTTTTTCTGGCAGTTACTTTCAGTACAGCAACTTTTTTCTTGACAAAACTCAGTGCACTACACAAACAAACAGACCTGCAAGGCTGCAACCCACCTGATTCAAGACGGCCCGAGGACATGGCCACCACGGAGGGCAAGGCCCGCGCGCACTCCCGCAAAACGGCCTAAAAAAATCCTGGAAATCCCCTTCGCCGCCGTTGCTCGCCGCCGCGCAACGGGAACATAAGCGGCGCTACGGGCACCGCCGATTCCATCTAGCGCATGGCGCGGCGCCTTGGCTACGTCGCCCCCTTGCGACTTCACCTGCTCCTGCCGAAAAAACCGTCCGCAATACTAGTGCCCAGGTGAGTCCGTCCTCGACAACGAGCTCACCGCGGTGAAGGCCGCCGTCGTCCTCTACGCGGAGCTTAATGCAGGGAGTTGGGAGGCCGCGGCCTTCCTCGTCGCCGAGCTCACCGCGGAGAAGGCCGCTGCCGTCCTCTACGCCGAGCTCTCTGTAGGAAGGGGTAGCACCAGCCGATCTAGGGTTTGTCGCGGCTGAATGTGGGGAAGGGCTCGTCGGTGACTGCGGATCGAGGTCGACCTGTCATCACAGGCGTCACCGCACCCCTTCCCCAGCCTCGGGATCTTGGGACAACGACGGAGGGCGAGCAGGAATTGCGGCTCATCTCCCAGCGACCCCTCCACTTCGAGGGGGAAGACTCCGCATCTCAGGCGGAGCATCTGTTAGTAAGGGCATCTCCAGCCGCCCCCCAGGAGGCCTTTTTAGCGCCGCGGCGGCCAAAAATCCACCAGTCGCCCCCCCAGAAGTCGATTTAGCGCCGGTTTCCGCCGTTTCGCGCCGGCGAACCCAACCCAAACCCAGCGCGCTGGGTTCCGCTTGGGGGGCAAAAGGCGTCAGCGGGCCAGCCTTGTCGGTGAGGGAAGGTGATTTCCCTCCATAATTGCCCTCTTCCCTCCATAAGTTTGATCTTTCCCTCCATTTCTTCCCCACATATACCCCTCACCCCGCCCCGTTCCCGCCATTTCCCACACATCTGGCCGCCATGGCTCCCGCCCGATTTACAGGACCCCGCGCCGTCGCCGTCGCCGTCCCCGCGTCCTCCGCCACCTCCATGATCGGCAAGAAGCCGCGGAAGCCGAGAGCGCCGAAGGAGAAGCCGCCGGGTATGAGCAACGCCAAGTGGGTCGCCGAGAAAGCGCGCCTGGAGACGGAGAACCTCCAGCGACGGACGAGGGAGAAGGTGCAGCGGCAGAGGAAGCTGGCCGCGCGCTTGGCGGAGGCCGAGGCCCAGGCCGTCGGCGAGGAAGAAGAAGAGAAAGAGGAGCTGGATGAGCCGCCAACTCCGGCTGCGTCTGCGGTGCCGCCGGTCAAGCGGAGGGGCGGCTTGTCTCCTCATCCTCATCCGTTCACCGGATGGAGCCAAACCGCAGTCGCCTCGCCATCGCCGTCGCCGCGCTGGAACGCGTCCCCGCACTACTCCCCTGGGTACGCTGACGCCGACCCCCATGGTGGTTTCAACCCCAACCTCACCTTCCCCCACCATCCGTCGATGATGTACGTCGGCTCACCGGGCTACGCATCCTCGCCGACGCTCCGCCGTGCCCTCCCCTTCGCCGCCCCGTCCTTGTTGGGCGGGATGCCCCAAGACCTCATGGACGAGATCATCACCACCGGCTCGATGGCGACAGCGGCGTGCCCGGGCTTCCTCTCGCAAGGCGGGGAGTTTTTCTCGCGGGGCGGCGGGGATTACGGCCAAGGTGCGTCTGGCGCCGGTGTCGGCATGGAGGAGGCGGATGCGGATGCGTATGCGGAAGAAGGAGACGAGACGGCGCCTGCAGCTGCGGAGGGAGCCCGAGGTGCGGATGGCGACACGGGCGGCCGCCGTCCCAGGAAGGGGTCCAAGGTGGCGCCGAAGCCGCCCGTCGAGCCTCGCATCAAGTGGACGAGCAGGGAGGATATCCTCCTCGCCGAGGCATGGAAGACGGTCAGCCTCGACCCGATCATCGGCGCCAACCAGGCCCTGAACAACTACTGGAAGCGGGTGAAGACGGCGTACGACGAGCGCCGGATGATCGACCCCGACTTCGCGTCGTGCGTCACAGAGCGCGGCCAGAAGGCCATGGCCAACCATTGGGCGAACATCCAGGCCCAATGCAACAAGTGGCACGGCATACAGCAGGAGGTCACGCACAGGCCGCAGAGCGGCGCGAACCGCGAGATGGAGGTGAGAATTCCGCCGTGATTGCTTTCTTTGCTTCGCCATGTAGCTCATTGCTGCCGGTCTCGTCGCCGTGTAGCTCGTCCGGATGCTCGAGGCGTTCAAGGAGGACGAGAAGACCGACTTCAAGTATCTCCACGTCTTCGTCGTCATCGAGGGGTGCGAGAAGTGGGCGGAAACACGCCGTGGGATCGGCAAGGGCAAGGAGTACGTCCCGGACGCGGCGGCTGCTGGTGCGTCTGATGGCCGTCCACCGATGGGCCACAAGAAAGCCAAGGCGGCGAGGGACGCCGTGCCGGCAGTCCGACGAGCTCGGCCAGTCCAGCTGAGACGCCGCCCGCCCAGCCTACATCCGCTGCGCCGACCGCGCCGATCGACCTGGAGAACGCCGAGACAGCTGCCACGGCCATCGACCTGGAGGCTGCCACGCCCGTCGTCGACCTCGAGGCCACTCCGAGCTCGGCGCCAGCTCCGACCACCACGCCCATCGTCGACGTCGACTCTGACGCCGCGGCGTCGCCGGCCTCTATCTGATCTGTGCATCAGCAGAATGCCGAATGTGGCCGTGATCGCCCGACTGTGGCTTGATCAAGACTATTTGATCGCCCAACTGTGGCGTTTTTGTAATGATTGCCCAACTATGGCTGCTGTGATCGCCGAACTCGGGCTATATTTTGGGGCGGGAAGAAGAACTTTTTTCTGGGCTATGTGTTTTTCCTGGGCCGCCGAACGGCTGGTGAAATCGCCCCCCCAGGTTTTGGTGTGGGGCGGCGCTAACCCTAAAAAGCGCCGCTTCAAAACCTGGGGGGGCCGAACGGTTGGAGATGCCCTAACAGTTCACAGAAAGTGATAGGAGGTCCAGCAGTTGCGTATTCACAGCTACCAGTTTTATCACAAAACAGTTGTAGGAAGCACTACAGACATTGCACTGGACTGGAAGTTTACCTCCGCATGCTAATTATGGTGTCTGAAGAGATAATCTAGTACAGTCGACATGTAAATAGCCTAAGCATTGCTGGAGAAAGGCAGATGCATGGTCCAAACAAGAACTAAGGCAAGGCCAAGGAGTCAGCAGAAGGTGAAGGTGGATTCTCATCTCGGATCCTAACAAAGAAAGGAAGAAGAAACATGATTACACTCAGATGTACACAAAAGGAGCTCCCATGTAGATGTGTAAAGCATTGAATAGAAAGAGATGAAAGGAAGAAAGAAGGGCGCACCTTAGTCAAAGTTAGAGTCGAAGTCAAATTCAAGATCAGAGTTAGAGTTTGCACAGCAGGGGAGGAACTTCTTCATCCTGGATCTTCTTTCTTCGTGCTGGGATCTCTCAGTCTCAGGTTCTGAAATGCATATACATGCGATAGAGGAGACCAAGCTGAAATACTCTCCGCCTTCTCTACAGCGTCTTCCCAACTCGGGACAAGATTGTACTGTGAGGGATTCGAGGGCTGGGAGATGCTGGAGGAGACCCTGCGGAAATTCCTCTAACCGTGGACTCGCCGAAATGCGCAATCTCTCGAGGGAAATTAGGCCATCCATAGCACCAGGTAGCTCTTTCAGGCTAGGACAGGATGATAGAGAGAGATCCCTCAGCTTGGCCAGATCTCCAAGGTTCGACGGCAGTGCCACCAAATTATCGCAGCTAAAGATACCCAAGACCTCAAGGGGTGCATGCAGCTTCGGAATCTCCAGTAATCTGTTACATTCACTGATTTCTAACCTTTCTAGGTGAGGCAGCACAAGGCTCTCCTCAGAAGATGAACCATTCCCCTCTAGGTAGGCACAACGCGAAATATCCAGAGTGCGGAGGCGAATCAAGGTCCGGAACTCCTCCACCGGCCAACAGACAAGTTTGTTGCATTCCCTAATCGTCAACTCTTCCACGGAATCAAAGCATTCCCAAATCCCAAGATGCGATTCAGGCAATCCGGATGTTGGTATGAAGCAGGTGGGATCATTTAATCTCAAATTACGAACCGTTTCCAAAGATCTTTGCCCTTGGCTTTTGCTTTGTTCATCCCCTATAGGCCACCAAACCGTTAACTTCACGAGAGATGGCCAAGAGCCTAGAGGCATGCTTGCAGGCACAATATTTCTTCCATCCAAATCAAGCTCAGACAATACTGTTAGATGTGCGAGGGAATTTATTGGAAGACTGCAGCATCCGCTTATCGTCAGTTTTTTCAGAACGGGGCTACCAGGAACACTTGCAAGTTTTGGACAACCCGTATTGTGAGCTCTTGAAGCATTGGGAACGTTACCAGGCTATCAGGCTGCCCCATATTGTCCTCCATCCATATCTCCAAACTCGGTAATGCATATAATGTCATCTTCTTCAATTTTGGGAAAATTTGCAGGCGGATATTGTGTCCCTCTGCTTCCACCTCGGGGCTTTTGCATAATGTGCTCAGGCTATGCATGTTTTCTACCCACAAATACTCGAGAGAGTCAGATATCCATACTGTAGGTAGATCCTTGCAATGTGAGCAGTTGGAAATTGTTAGCTTTCTCAAGCATTGAAACATCCGAGGGTTTTTCATCCATCGTGATATGTCTAGGCCACCATATCCATACAACTCCAATATTTGGAGCTTACTATGAGGTGCAAGGGACTCCAATACTAGTTCATCGTTACCGACCTCATCTTCAGGAATGTAATCTCTTCCACGGCCCCAATACATGAGCAGTTCGCCTACATTTTGCTTCCGGTGAAGATTGGCTTCTTTTGCACTTGACCCACTCTTTATTTTTCTCAAATTGTACAGCTCCAATCTGTTGCCAAGGTGATGCAGGTCTCGGAGCTCCTCGATTCCATGGCCAGCTTCAGTGTCCACAATAAATGTTGTTAGTGTGCGAAGGTGTTTCAGCCGGCTAATCTTTGGGGGCATCTGTTCCAAACCATTACATCCGATAAGATAGAGATGAATGAGCTTTCTCATTGCACTTGTACCTTCAGGTAACTGCTACAGGTTCCAGCAACCATTGAGCTTCAGTGTCTGCAAGTTATATAACATACATACTGAATCTGGCAATCTCGCAATGTCAGATCCAGAAATGTCAAGATACCGCAAATATTTTGCATCTAAAACCTGGCCACTGGTAACAGGAGAACCGTGACAACACAGTGCTCTTAATGACGTCATCTTTAACTCCTTAAGATCCTTGTATTGTGTTGGTGCTATTAGTAATGTGCAGAGAGATGTTGTGTCTTGGAGTAACCCATTGATTTGTCCCCCACACAAGTGTTTATTGTCGTGTGCAATCTGCAGATAACGGACATCTTTTAACGATGCTCTCTGCTGAACCAACTCTTCTACAACTGCACATTCGTCTGTGACATCTTTCGCTAGGTCATGCATTAAATCATGCATTTTACAAACAGTTGACTCATATGTCGCGCCCCAATGCGAAGTTTTCACATCTTGGATGAATGACCTCCAAACCAAATAATTGAAAATGAATTCTCCTTTCTCTGCCAAATCCATTGTAACTTCTTCTTGGAAAAAACCATTAGCCATCCATAGTTGGATCAACAAGTCTTTTTCCACAATCCTTGGGAAAGACGGCACAGAAGGCAAAACATTGCTTCATTTCTGATGTTAGGTGTCTGTAGCTCAATTTCAGTATGGGCAGGACATCATATTTACCTTTGGCATTATCCCCAATATTGCTTTCTTCTATGGCCTCCCATTCATATATCTGTTCCTTTGAGCTCATCAGGCCACCCATTGCCTTCAGTGCAAGAGGCAGACCCCTGCATTTCTTGACAATACGTCTGCCAATGGTGACCAACTCTGCTTGCTCCTCTCGAGCGTTAGCAAATGCTTTCTTCGAGAACAGTCTCCACGAATCATCATCGCTAAGACACGCTAGCTTATGGGGTTCTAGCGTGCCCATTATGGAGGCCACTCGCTGACTTCGACATGTGACAAGTACAACGCTTCCCGGTCCACCAACAGAAGACAACAATGGCTTCAGCTCATCCTCCCACTTCTCCTCCTCCTCGTTCCATAAATCATCGAGGACGAGTAGAAACCTCTGCTTGCCAATGACTTCCTCCAGCCGCCGGCGCAACATCTCGATGTTGTCAGGCAGGTGACAGCTCTGGTTTGTAGCCAATTCAATGATGGATTTCACAAGAACGGTGGCATCAAAGTTGTCTGAAACACAGTGCCACATCTTCAGCTGGAAATGCTGCTGGACCTGACGGTCGTTGTACACCATCTTGGCGAGAGTCGTCTTGCCCAGGCCTCCCATCCCGAAGATGGGAAGCACCTGCAACTTGTGCTCATCTCGCTGGTCAAGCAACAGCCTCACCACGACCTCCCTATCGTCGTCTCTGCCAAATATCTCTGCTGACCCATCCAGACCCGCGTGCGTCTGCCGGTTGCGAGCCTGCAGCGGCGGCGCCTCAGCTTGGTTATCCACTAGGCCAAATGTGTTCAGCTCCTCGACGAGCCTGTTGATCTTCCTCAGGACGTTGTGCAGCCTTCTGCTCATGGTGAGGCGGAAGAGAAGAGGGCTGTGCGACGTGAAGTGGCTGAGTACCTTGCGTGTCTTGGACTCGCCGCCGATCTGGGCCTCACGGCGCATGGCCTCGTACTGGAAGTCGTCGAGGATGCTGTCGGCCTCGTAGGCGACGGTCCTCAAGTTCTTCATCCACCTCTTGATGTATGGGCTGCTCTCGCACTTCTCCTCGGCGGCGACCAGCTTGCACTGCACGGCCAGAAGCTGGCGCTCCAGCTTGGAGCGGTCACCATCGACGCCCAGCATGCGGGTCATGACCTGCACGAGGGCGCCGGCGGCCTTACTCGCCACGCCGCGCACCACCGGGAAAAGCAGTGACTCCGCCATCTAACCTGCCTGTGAGCAAAGTTGGGTAAAGCTGGGTAGCAAGAGGAGGAGATCCTCCAGTCGTATCTGATCAAACTAACTAGGTGAGGATGATGTTGAACGGAGAGACTCCTTAGTCCTTACCGTGAGGCGCGAGAAACTCGCACGCCTCTTCCTTAAGCATGTAGGCGGACAAGTCCACGGCGCGTCCGTCGCCGTCCGTCTCGTTCGCAAACGATTGATCGTGCGATTACGGCGTCCGTGGCCGCTAATTTTTTGTTCGCTAGGTCCAGTGGACCGAACGGACAGTCCGCATCCGCTAATACAACGAGCTGTTGGGCCTTTTGATGCTAGGCTAGGCTGATTCGTAAGATGACTACGTTCGATTTGCTGTTGGGCTGATCGCGCGAGACGTGCGTGTGGCGGACGAAGTGAGCCTAACAGGCTGGGCGGCCACGTGTGCGATTAGGTCCGTTTAGTTTAGGCGGCTTGTCCGTGAGGCCGTTTCGACTTTTAGAGCGGCGCGGACGAAGCGGCCGGGCGGAATCCGCCTCCGCCTGCATCGTGACTCTTCCTCCTCTCTCGGAAAGTTCAACAAGAAACTACCATATAGTTTCTAAAATTTCTCGTCGGGACACACGGATGCAAAAAATTAATACTCCCGCCACACGATCCTTCACTATTCTGTTTTCCGCTCGGCACGTCGTAGTAACAGCGAAATGCCCCGTCCACCAAGTTGGCTGACTGGAATGAGACGTGAGGGTCTCTGGTCACCGTGTAAAGACTCCACAGCCACCTAATTTTATCGCGTAGCCAACAAAGGTCGTAAAGCAATAGGATTTCCAGATCAGGGCATGGACGCACCGCTGCTAGTATCGTACTCCGTACATGTCTTGCCGTGTGAACATGTGAAATCACGTCCATGGTACTCTCGAAAAAAAGAAATCACGTCCATGTCGAACTGTCTAGCTCAGCTCCTCTGCACAGCACAACACTGGAACAAGTTCTAACCGCATTCTAGGAGTTGCCAGGAGTCTAGGAAGCACTGACGAAGGATGATGGTCTAAGCCTAGAGCGGGGAGCAACAGTAATTACAAGCTTAGCTAGCGCCATACCAGTAGTAGGAGATACCATAGTGACTTGGCTAGGAAAATACTCCATCCTATTCAAAATGTTATCAGATTTTTAACAGTCAAAACGTTATAGAGTACCTAGCACTCAAAAAAGGAGCTGTGTGTGCTAGAAAAATTCATGATACTGTCAAGTACAACAATATTGGATGGAAACCGGTGAAACAGAAATGAGTTTGCTAACAATTGCAAAAACAATGCATTATATTGGCGATGTGATATTCTACTAAGAATGTAAAATTCCAAGTTCAAAATCAAATCCATTTAGGGTTTCCGTGGAGTTTTTGTTGCAATTTAGTTTCCACTCGATACTTTCTCGCTCAAGGGACCGAACCTTCATCTGCCTCCGTACTACCTGCTCGCTCCTTCCAGTATCCTGCCTCCCTTGATCGACTTCCTCATCCTTTGAATCCACCCCCACGCTCCAACCAAATCTGCAACTCCTTTCCCATGTCGCGCGGAGTAGCCCAGTCACGCAACTCCATCGAGATCCCCTCCTTGTCGAAGGAAATCTATGGATCGCCCCAATCGCATCCATAGAAGTTAAACCAAAAAAGCCAACGAAGCTTGACATGTAAAATAGAACTGTAATTTTTTTTATAAAAAAAATCCAACTATGGCACACAAAAATACATTCTAGACACATTTCCATATAATAATCCATGGCTATTCGTCTCTACATTTTGGTGAATCATGCGGCCGGCAATTTTTGGGTAAAGCTGGGTAGCAAGAGGAGGAGATCCTCCAGTCGTATCTGATCAAACTAACTAGGTGAGGATGATGTTGAACGGAGAGACTCCTTAGTCCTTACCGTGAGGCGCGAGAAACTCGCACGCCTCTTCCTTAAGCATGTAGGCGGACAAGTCCACGGCGCGTCCGTCGCCGTCCGTCTCGTTCGCAAACGATTGATCGTGCGATTACGGCGTCCGTGGCCGCTAATTTTTTTGTTCGCTAGGTCCAGTGGACCGAACGGACAGTCCGCATCCGCTAATACAACGAGCTGTTGGGCCTTTTGATGCTAGGCTAGGCTGATTCGTAAGATGACTACGTTCGATTTGCTGTTGGGCTGATCGCGCGAGACGTGCGTGTGGCGGACGAAGTGAGCCTAACAGGCTGGGCGGCCACGTGTGCGATTAGGTCCGTTTAGTTTAGGCGGCTTGTCCGTGAGGCCGTTTCGACTTTTAGAGCGGCGCGGACGAAGCGGCCGGGCGGAATCCGCCTCCGCCTGCATCGTGAATGACCAGTGACTACGAATCTGTATTTGGGAGAGGTTCATTTGGAGAAGTTTACAAAGGAGTCCTTGAGGACACAAATATGGTTGTAGTCAAGAAGTTCATCAACAATGTAAAAGAAGACTTTGCCAAAAACTTGATCGTACACCGTGAAATCAACCACAAGAATGTGGTCAGAGTGATCGGCTGGCTACTGTTTTGATGAAAATGTCACAATGATGGTCACATAGTAGATTAGTAGACGAAACCTGAGTAACATTCTTGATTCTTCACATTGACAGTATTCTCATCCCGTTGGATACACGGCTGAGAAATGCCATAGAATGTGCAGAGGTGTTGGGCTATATGCATTCGCAAATGTATACACGGGTTATTTAGGGTGATACCAAACCTCCTACTAATATACTTCTATATGATCAACTTAGAGCAAAAGTATAACACAGCTAATACTCTGTACTCTCTTGGTGTCATAGGAAGTATCTGTTACATGTGTTTGACACGAGAAACGAGAACTTCACAAGTAGGGCTGAAGTGTAGTCTTGATCATGTGCACCGGGGAAAGGTAAGAAGAAAGAAAAAGATGCAGGCGCGTCAGTGTATCATAAATACACAAAGAAAACAAAGATACGGTAACATTATTTTATTAATCTATACTTCTTATAAGACAAAACTTCACTAATATGCATTAAATTAGTCTATCTCTACATGCATGGTCTCCACATCATCCACTATTTGAGCCATTCATTTATCCATGTCATCCCACATTTAGTGTCTACATCATCCACTATTTAAGCCATTTATTTATCCATGTCATCCCTAATTTATTAATAAAAATATATTCAGACATGCAATCTCCTCACATTATTGATTCTTTTAACTGTACAATTTTCAAATAACCAATTTTTAGCAGTTAAATATACCGACATCTCAGGGTAACTTTAGATTCCCGACTATTGTGGCAAATCAAATCCTTCATATTACTGAAAAAAATCCATTTCATGTTTCAAATATCCTTTCTTTTATAATATCGTTTTCTTAACAAAAAATCCTCGCTGCAATGCGCAGGAATTTCCCTATTTCTATAGATAATTTCAAGTTTGAAGCGTTTTAAAGAAGATACCCGATGCAACGCGCGGGGTATTGTTCTAGTTTTTGAGATAACAAATACAATTCTCAACTGATTGCGCTCCGTGGCCTACTTACGCGGCCAACCTTACTATGTCGATTGCGGTCTCCTGGATCACGGGGTCTCCCAAAGCTCCCGCTTATTACTCCTGGGGGTTACGCCGTGAGACACCTCCGATTAAGATGTGTGGTCGTCGTTGTTGTCTTCGCTTCACGTTGTAACACGACAGGTCCTCTTTTGGCTGCTCCGATGAGCTTGGATGGTTCTGGTGCTGCTTTTCGGACCCGCCGTCGTCGTCGCTTCGAACAAAGTCTGCCTGATGCTGCCGTTCCTCCATCTCAGCGCCGCCGTCGTCTATCAGACGGCCTGCCTCCTCCGTCTGCTCCCACTCCTTTATCCCATCACTTCCCGATGGATTTAGCGCCTTCCAGTACGTCTGCCCATCCTACTGAGGGTTCTTTGTTGCTTGAGGAAGACCCACTCAGGCGTGAAATTCATATGGGCAAGCAACCGGTTCTTGACGATTGTTGTACCCGCCCTGTTTACTGTGCGTTTGTCCTTCTTTCTCTTTGTTTTTTTCTGCTATGCCTACAATTTCCCTTTTGCTGGGACTTTCAACTTATGAACGTGGTTGTTCATAATTTAAAATTCCGTGCTGCCCATTAGAAGAGATGCTAAAATTTCGTGCTGCCCATTAGAAGAGATGCTGTGCTGATGTTCTACTTACTTGGCATGCTACTTATTCCGACAACACATGTTCTCATTGCTTAATTTCTGAATTAGGTGCTTCTTCTGCTGCCAACGATGATCCTGCTCAATGCTCGCGTATGGATACTCCAGACGTGGCAAACCATCCCGCTTCAACTTCTTGGTTCCTTTCTCCGAAGCCAGTTCGATTTTCTTGCTGGAGATATATCTGATCATACTGACCATGGTGACGATAGTTCTGTTCCTGTGCTGCTTCCACCTCCAGGTGCTAATCCTCTGGATTATTTATCACGAGGTATGCTATGCACTTACAATTTTCTTTCTTTAATGATCCGTCACGTTCGTGTACAACAGGTTCCTGTTGCCCCTTAATTGATCTGTCACATACATTCACAATAAGTTCATGTTGACCATCTCTGCCTACTGATCTTTTTGTCTATGTCCAATTGTTCAGTCCCTCCAACTCCTTATGTGTCGGCATGTCGAGCTTCCTCAAATCGTCAGATGCGCAGAGATATTCGTCGACACCGGCTGTTGCTGCGTGCTGGTTTTAGACCTACACGTACTGAGTTACCTCTGCCAAAGGATCTTATTACAATGCTCAAACGTAAGCTTTCAATATTTCCGATGGATTTCTTATTAGCTTATGCCTTCGTTAATTGTTTCCACTGTTTCGTTCTTACGGGTTGCTTTGTTTTTCCTAGGCGCATGGCCTGGTCGTTCTTATTATGGTGGCCCTCAACATATATGTTTGCATTGCAGTGCTCCATTTTGGTTTGAGGAGCGTTGCAAAAGTGCTAGCAAAGAGAGGCGCCGTCCTATATATACTGGTTGTTGCCATTCTGGGAAGCTATCGCTTCCTATATATCCTAATTGGCCATCTCCTTTATCCGAGTTGCTAAAGTTCGACGGTGGGCCTCAGTCAAATCATTTTATGCGTCTAATTCGTGAGTATAATTCTATGTTTGTCTTCACGTCTCTTGGCGTTCACGTTGATGATAGTGTCAACGTTGGAACTGGCCCTTATGTTTTCAAAATTTGTGGAGTGGTCTGCCACCAGATTGGTTCTCTCCTTCCGCCGTCTACCAATCCAGAACCTAAATTTGCTCAACTTTATATTTTCGACACGTTAAATGAGCTGAACACCAGGATGAGTATATTTAATGATGGCCTTGCTAATATAGACGATTCGATTCGTTCCTCAGATTCTTTGCTTGGTCGACGTCGCACTAGGGAATCTCATCATGGCGACAATTTAGATGAGAGTACTAGCCGGCCTTCTCAACGTCGGCGCCTACATAGGGAAAGCCCGATCGTGCTATAGTTGATTCACTCAGGGCTATGCTTGACAAACATAATCCACTTGTGCAGACATTTCGTATGGCTGAAAGAAGGATTTTCTCGCCTGAATGTCCAGAAGTTTCCATCCGGTTATTTGGTCATGAGGGGACAGAACATGGAAATCGTTACTCCCTTCCTGCTTTAATTGTTGACGACTTTTCTGTAGAAACGAATAGGTTTGACGTGATTGTCCAAAAAAATGCAGGCTATTTCAACGTGTGTCCCCGCTTAATCCTTCCCTTATGGCTTTACAATACCCGCTTTTATTTCCTTATGGTTCAATGGGTTATCATCTTGTTGTGAATTAAATCTGAAATTTTTTGTGCGTAATCCTTACATATGTATACATCTTTTGTTAGTTCAAAGTTTTTCGATCTGAGCAACGTAAGTGCCTCGAAAAAATTCGTCTTTGCGGACTGTTTCTGTTTTAGACAGATTATGTCTTTTATTTTGCATTTCTCTTTTACTAGTGTTGAGTGGAATTCTTTTTTGGGTGGAAGAGCTTCACATAACATTAGTGGAAGTAGTTAATGTTTAAAGTAACGGTCATATTGCATCCTTACAGAACATGTGAGTTTTTGATTGTGCACTAACCTCTAATGAGATTTACTTTGAGTTTGGTGTGACGGAAGTTTTCAAGGATCAAGAGGGAAGAATGATATAATAGGATCAAGAAGAGTGAAGAGCTTAAGCTTGGGGATGCCCATGGATCTCCCAGCATATTTCAAGAAGACTCAAGCGTCTAAGCTTGGGGATGCCCAAGGCATCCCCTTCTTCATCATCAAAATTATCAGGTCTCTCTAGTGAAACTATATTTTTATTCTTTCACATCATATGTGCTGTTCTTGGATCGTCTGTGTGCTTTTATTTTCAGTATGTTATTTTATTTTCTTATCATATCAATGTCGGATCCTAATTATCTTGTTTGGGAGAGAGACACGCTCCGTTTTTTCTTGGAATACTCTTGTTCTTCACTTATACTTGTTGAGTATTCCTGTCTAGCGCTGTTTAGCTTCTAGCTCTTGGTTTTCATGTATCTCTTGTTCAGAGCTATTAGTTCTTTTGTAGAAAGTACTCTCTTGCTTCACTTATATTTGTTTGGAGAGTTGCTTGGTTAATATGTTGGTTCAGAAAATGTTGCGTGTGGTAGTGGTATAATGAAAAACTTGCATAATCTAGTAGATCATTGAACTTTGATAACCTGATTCCTTGCAAACGTTTTGAGGTATTAAGTAATAGATGGTAAAGCTTGCTGGTTAATTAAGTTAAAATCATTAGTGGATTATGTCTTTAAGCTTGTACCGTACTACAAACTCTACTAAAATTGTTGAAGGTGTAGTTGGACTTGATAGTTTTCCATGTCTGAAAAGTGGTTCGTAATAACTAGGTTGTGTGTGAAGGTCGAGAGATCTAATGGGGTACTTGTGCCGCCGTAAACGCCCTCCTTGGGTAAATGTGAACCATGCGCTTAATGTTGAACCTGCTAGTTGTTTGCAATAACTTGTGAGTTCTATTAGACTAATGTTAAGCTACGGTTTTGGCACTTCCACCATCCAAATTTGCTAGCCTCTTCGGTGCTGTGCATTGCCTTTTCTCACATTGAGAGTTGTGCATACTTCGCCAGTACATCCAAAACCCGTGGGAGGACTTCCTCTTGTTCTCCTACACATAAGCCCGTACATCTTTCTCAAAACAGCCACCATACCTACCTACCACAGCATTTCCATAGCTGTTCCAAGATATATTGCCATGCAACTTCCATCTTACATTACATGACTTGTTGTCATTTATCATTTATATATTGCTTTGCATGATTCTAT
Organism: Poa pratensis; assembly: GCA_947311845.1. NCBI lineage: Eukaryota > Viridiplantae > Streptophyta > Magnoliopsida > Poales > Poaceae > Poa > Poa pratensis. The sequence goes on from CAMZMU010000117.1 coordinate 109,642,896, forward strand.
AGCTGATGTGTGGTTTACCCATGTTACGCTGGATCATTGCACATCCTGCTACACTGGCAGAGGCATACAGTTCTATACATCATGTCTTGTTCATTATGAGTTATTTGTACCAAATGTTGTAATCATATTAGAGTGTTTGCCCCTGCTAGAAAACAGCCATGGAGGCCATTGAAAAGAGAAACAGAAAAAGAAAAAAAAAGAATAAAGAAAAAGGGGGGCAACACTACTATCCTTTATCAAAATTGTGCTCATGTTTAGCACCTGCAGTTTCATAGTTATCATATTGTGCTCATGTTTAGCACCTATGCTCCATTTGAGAGAGTTTCATGTTTACTAGTATAAACTATGTGGGGAATATTACGTTATAGAACTTGGGTTTGTATATTCCAATGATGAGCTTCCTCAAAAGTGCTCTAGGTCTTCGTGAGCAACCGAGTTGGATGCACCCCCACTAGTTCCATTGGAAAGCTTTCATACACATATAGCTCTATGTGCATCTGTTGCATGCAATCACTACTCCTTGCATAGCTTCGATTATAAGACTTCCTCTTGTCTAATGATCACTTATAGCTTGTGAGACTTTCTTCCATTGGCCTTCCAAACCCCCATTAACGTTCTCTTTGCCATAACATCCTGGTGCCAATACTAAATGCTTACGCTCACGGTTGAGTAGACCTCGAAACAGTGGATTCATGACGTTCATGTTTACTTTTACTTGACTGGATCCGTTCTCTATGTTATGAAAAATTGTTTGATGCTTGGAATTGAAGGATAGAACTCCTACACTGGATACTTAAAACATCTATAATGAACTTTGTACGGTTTCATGTCTTAAAGGCCGTCATTCATGAAAACTTTTAGCTTGTTTAACCATCTTGCTTTATTATCTCTTATTTAATATCAATTATAGACATTGCTTTGAATGATTTGATCTCAGCTCACTTACCATTACATCATTATTAGATCAAGATTATGTTAGTAGCATGTCACTTTAAAAAATTATTGTTTTATCGTTTACCTACTCGAGGACGAGTAGGAACTAAGCTTGGGGATGCTGATACGTGTCAAACGTATCTATAATTTTTGATGTTCCATGCATGTTTTATATTAATTGCCACATGTTTTATATGCACTTTATATCATATTATGACATTTATTGGACTAACCTATTAATAGTTGCAAAAGTGTACAATGTTCTTGTTTTACTCTTTGATGTGTAGAAATTATCAAGAATACAAGAGGATACATTGTTGGAGTCGAATTTGGACTTTCCTGAAATCTGTCTGAAAAACTATTTTCAAAGATCGACCCTTTCGGCCCGAAGATGACGTCAAATGGAAAAAGTCTAGTCGCCAAAGTTTCAGGGAATTTTCTCCTAATAATTCTAGAATTAAAATTCGGCCCAATCGGAGTTCGGACGGCGGAGAAAAGCCCGATTTACTGAAGCCCTAGATGGGAATCCAAGAGTCCATATAAAGGAGGAAACCCTAGGTCGTGGAGGACAACCCATACCCACGAATTTGCAGCCACCAAAGCCATGTTTTTGCCTCCCCCATGGAGACTCCCCCATGGATCCCATCTCCATGGGGGAGGGCTCCCAAGAAGCCATGAAGGAAGAGCGCTAAGGGGCGGCGCATCCCCTTGATGCCGGCGGCGCGGGAGGAGTTCCCCGCGCCACCGCCGGCGCCGGCGCCGCCCTGCGCTCCTCGCTGCCCTCTCCGCCATCTTCACCGCCATCTCCACCGCCAATTCCTCCTTGTATACAGTGGTTCATCCTCCCACAAACCTCTGTACCGATCTATGTAAACATGGTGTTTGATGCTATAATATTTATGCTATGATTACATCATGTTTCCGTAGTTTATTTGTCTTTTGATTGCTTAGTTGAATGCATGAGGTTCATTAGAGTTGTATGTCTATATGGTACTGTCCTTTGGTGTCCATTATATTTGTGCGCGCATGGATCAAACACCCTAGGGTTGGTAGTATTTGTAAACGAAGCGGGGGAAGTTCTGCCGGAGTGACAGAAACCTGAGAACGCGAACCGGTTAGTTGCACGTATGGGAGTAAGAGGACCATGAACTGAAGGCTATGGTTGGGGAAACCTTAATGCATTGTTAGTATTTGCGGATGCCTGCTAACAATCCAATCATATAGTACTTGTAATCCCAAGTAGTGGAGTGCATGTATATTTAGCCTCTCCCACATAGAAAACTGCATCGAGGACAATGAACCAAGTACCTTCACTAATTAATCTTGGACAAAGCCATCACAATTACCACCACTTTTCCACACTCATGGTTCTGTTATTTTAAGGTTACTTAGGGTATTTTATTGCTGCAGCACTAACATTTACTTTCTTGTATTTATTATCTCGCAAAGCTATCTCTCATACCCGTATTATTACTCTAGTATTATTTCCTAGATAAAGTAAACGTTTAGTGTGCGTAGAGTTGTATCAGTGGTTGATAGAACTTGAGAGAATACTTATCCTACCTTTAGCTCCTCGTTGGGTTCGACACTCTTATTATCGAAAAGGCTACACACGATCCCCTATAATTGTGGGTTATCACGCGCCAGGGGGGCCCGCGCCCTAGGTGCGTGTGGGGCCCTCCTGTCTCCTCTTCGTTGCTCCTTTGGATTTTCTGGTGTGTTCTGATAAAATAGATCCCTCCGTGAAGTTTCGTCCAATTCCGAGAATATTTCCTGACTAGCTTTTCTGGAATACAAAAACAGCAGAAAACAGGAACTGTCACTTCGGCATCTTGTTAATAGGTTAGTCCCAAAAAATGTATAAAAGTGACATAAAGTGTATGCAAAACATGTAACAATTGGCATAATTAGCATGAAATATCAAAAATTATAGATACGTTTGAGACGTATCAGCATCCGCAAGCTTAATTAGTTCCTGCTCGTCCTCGAGTAGGTAAACGATAAAACAAAATAATTTTTGAGGTGACATGCTACCATCATAATCTTGATCAAATAGTATTGTAAGGCACATGTAAATGAATGAAGTGATCCAAGTCAATGGTCTATAGTTTGCTACCAAATAGATAATGAGTAAACAATGAATCACACAAGCTAAACTTTTTCATGAATAGTACTTTGGAGACAAGCATCAAAGAGTTTTGCGTAAGAGTTAACTCATAAAGCAATAGATTCTAATAAAATGTATTTAATCAACACAAAGGAAGATTTAAGTTTCAGCATTTGCTTCAACTTTCAACATGTTTATCTCATGGATTGTCAACACAAAGCAATATAATAAGTCAAATATGTAGCATATAACAAATGTTGTAACAAAGTTGACACTAGTGTTTGCTTGTGGAAGATAGAAGGAATAGGAAAACTGACTCAACATAAAAGTAAAAGAAAGGCCCTTCGCAGAGGGAAGCAAGGATTAAATCATGTGCTAGAGCTTTTAGGTTTTGAAAAACATATAGAGATTGCTTGAAATATTTGACACTCCTCCCAACCTTTGCTAACACAAGCCATGGCTAACCGAATCCTCGGGTGCCTTCCATCAATCACATACCATGGAGGAGTGTCTAGTTTTGAGAGGTGTTTGTTAATTGTCAACGAATGGTAGCGGATGAAAACAGTATTCTCCCTGTCAAACAGACTTTTAAGAGCGGGTTCCATGAAGGACGTTATTTCTACCAGCAAGGCAGATCATCCCTCTTTCTCTTTGATTTACACACGCAAGTATTTCACTGTTTGTCATTGCTTACTGATAAATCAGGCAAAAGTGTGAAGAGAATTAAGCGGTTAAAGTTGTAATTAATTGGGACTGGGCACCCGTTGCCAGCTCTTTTTGCAAAATTAATGGATAAGCGGATGTATATGCCACTAGTCCAGGTGTAAAAGTCCATTTGACAAGTCGAATAAAGAATAACCCACTAGTTCCTCTTGAGCTAGTAAACATTGACACAAAAAGGAATAATAACAATTTTGAATAGTTTAAAGGTAGCATATGAAAAATTTACTTGGAGTGGCAAGGAAATACCACATATAGGTAGTTATGGTGGACACAAATGGCATGGATTTGGCTCAAGGATTTGGATGCACGAGAAGCATTCCCTCTCAGTACAGAGTTTAGGCTAGCAAGGTTATGTAAGCAAACAAGAATATCAACCAGTACACCAAGTTTTATATGACAAACATATTGCAAACATTATAAGACTTCATACCATCTTCCTTGTTAACCAAACCCTTTTATTAGAGAATATCTAGACCTTAGAGATATTACCTATGCAAACCAAATTTTAACAAGATCTACGGTAGTTCTTCACTAATAGGCTTAACTTACATGATGCAAAAATTTAATTATGATCTACTTGTTAACTCAAAACAATTGACAATTATCAAATTATCCAAATTAGTGATCTACAAGAATATGCAAGTTTTTTCCATTATACCAATTACCACATGCAACATTTTCTGTACCAACCAAACACCAATCAATTTATTTTAACAACTCTCCAAACAAGTATAAGTGAAGCAAGAGAGTACTTTCTTCAAAAGAAAACTAATAGCTCTGACAAGAGATACATGAAAATAAGAGCTAAAAGCTGAACACGCTAGATATGAATACTCAACAAATATAAGTGAAGAATAGGAGTATTCTCATGAAAAAGCGGAGCGTGTCTCTCTCCCAATCAAGAATGCTAGGGTCCAGTCAAGTTTATTGAAAATAAAGTACTGAAAATAAAAGCACACAGACGCTCCAAAAACAGCACATATGATGTGAAAGAATTAAAATATAGTTTAACTAGAGATGACATGATAATTTTGCCGATGAAGAAGGGGATGCCCTTAGACGCTTGAGTCTTCTTGAAATATGTTGGGGAGATCCATGGAAGCCTCCCCAAGCTTAAGCTCTTCACTCTTCTTGATCCTATTATATCATCCTTCTCTCTTGACCCTTGAAAATTTCCGTCACACCAAACTCAAAGCAAATATCATTAGAGGGTTAGTGCACAATCAAAAACTCACAAGTTCTATAAAGACGCAATATGACTTGTTACTTAAACATTAGCTACTGCCACTGATGTTATGTGAAGCTCTTCCACCCAAAAAAGAATTTCACTCAACACTAGTAAAAGAGAGAATGCAAAATAAGAAGGCATAATCTGTCTAAAACAGAACAGTCCGCAAGACAAAACAAATTGAGGCACTTACGACGCTCAGATCAAAAAACTTTGAACTAACGAAAGATTCAGACATTCATAAAGATTAGGCACACATATTTTCAGATTTAATTAACAATCTGGTGATTTTAGGAATTTCGTACAGTGAACAGCAAAAATCTGTTTCTGCGCAGCAATCAAAATTTAGCATCATCTTAACATTAGAGGCTACTCTTGGCACAACAATGCGAGAAAATAAAGATACAAAGGAGTTGCTACAGAACTAAACATCCTCCTTAACTCAAATAAAGAAAAATTGCAGAAATAAAAATAATGGGTTGCCTCCCATAAGCGCTTTTCTTTAACGCCTTTTAGCTAGGCACAAAGCATGCATCAAGTATTTCCAAGTGAAGAAGCATCAACATTGTAATTTGTTCGAACAATAGAATCATATGGCGGCTTAATCTTCTTCCTAGGAAAGTGTTCCATACCTTTCTTAAGAGGAATTTGATATTTATATTCCCTTCTTTCATACCAATAATAGCACCTACAGTTCTAAGAAAAGGCCTTCCAAGCACAATAGGGCAAGATGGATTGCATTCAATATCCAAAACAATAAAATCAAGAGGGACAAAATTGTTATTAACCATGATAAGAACATCATCAATTCTCCCCAAAGGTTTCTTTATAGTAGCATCAGCAAGGTGAACATCCAAATAACAATTTTCCAAAGGTGCTAAATCAAGCATATCATAAAGTCTTTAGGCATAACAGAAATACTAGCACCAAGGTCACACAAAGCATTGCAATCAAAACCATTTAATTTCATTTTGATGATGAGCTCCCAACCATCTTCTAACTTCTTAGGGATGGATACTTCACGTTTCAATTTTTCTTCCCTCACTTGTATGAGAGCATTAGTAATATGTTTAGTAAAAGCCATGTTTATCTCACTTGCCTTAGGACTTCTAGCAAGCTTTTGCAAGAACGTAATTACTTCAGAAAGATTACAACCATCAAAATCAAAATCATTATCATCAAAGGTGATGGAGCTATTGTCTTCCTTATTACTAGTAATTTCAACATCTTTATCAAGAACAGTTTCAGAGTTATCAGGCAATTTAGGACATTTTGCAATAGAAGTGGAAACATTAATTACCAACACCAATTATCTTGCCATTAATAGTAGGAGGTTTGCTAACACTTGAGTTTGAAGCATTTTCAGTAGTAGAAATAGTATTAGAGAGTGGATTTGCTACCCATGGTGGTGCGTACGCACCCCTGTGAAACGTCGATTCAAGCCGTATAAACGCATTTTGAGCTTGCTTTCCTAGTAGAACGTTGAATTCTAGTGTACAAAAGTGGTTTCGGAATTTCAAAAAAAATTATTTTTTCATCAAAGTCAACTTGAGTTTGACTTTCTGTCCAAAAAGTCAACATGTCGTTGACTTGGATGAAAAAATAATTTTTTCGAAATTCCGAAACCACTTTTGTATACCAGAATTTCACGTTCTACTAGAAAGCAAGCTCAAAATGCGTTTATACGGCTTGAATCGACATTTCACAGGGGGTGCGTACGCACCACCATGGTAGCGAATCATTTTTGATAGTATTAACTCTAACAATATTATTCTTTCTAGCAATTTCATCCTCTCTTTCCCATCTAGCATGCAATTCGGCTAACATCCTCACATTGTTATCAATTTTAACTTGTATAGCATTGAGAGTTTTGCTCTCTTTAACATCATGAGGCATGTTCTTTAGCTTCAACAAGTCAACATCAAGAGCAAGACTATCAACCTTAGAGGCAAGAACATCAATTTTCCCTAGTTTCTCCTCAATAGTTTTATTGAAAGCAGTTTGTGTACTAATAAAATCCTTAAGCATGACTTCAAGATCAGAGGGTACACTCTTATTATTGTTGTAGGAACTACCATAGGAATTACCATAACCATTGGCATTATTAGAAGGATAAGGCCTATAATTGCTATTACCAAAATTATTCCTATAAGCATTGTTGTTGAAATTATTATTTTAATGAAGTTCACATCAACATGCTCTTCTTGAGCAACCAAAGAAGCTAAAGGGACATTATTTGGATCAACATGTGTTTGACCATTTGCAAGCATAGACATAATAGTATCAATTTTAGCACTCAAGGAAGAGGTTTCTTCAACAGAATTTACCTTCTTACCTGTTGGAGCTCTCTCGGTATGCCATTCAGAATAATTAATCATCATATCATACAGAAGCTTTGTTGCAGCACTCAAAGTGATGGACATAAAGGTACCTCCAGCGGCCGAATCCAATAAATTCCTTGAAGAAAATTTAATCCTGCATAGAAGGTTTGGATGATCATCCAAGTAGTCAGTCCGTGAGTGGGCAGTTTTTAACCAATGATTTCATTATCAAATTGCTTAAAATTCATTATGCTACTTCTCAAAGAAATATCTTAGTGATGACCCACAAGTATAGGGGTGTATCGTAGTACTTTCGATAAATAAGAGTGTCGAACCCAACGGAGCGGAAGGTGCTGACAAAGAGTTTTGGTAAAGGTTTCACGGTAAATACTAGCAGACAAGTTTTTAGGGGTTTTTGATATTGCAGGTAAATAAAATACGAGTAAGTAAAAGACAGTAATAATAATTGCAGCGAGTGGCCCAATCCTTTTTAGAGCAAAGGACAAGCCGGTTGGTTTACTTATGATGACCAAATGTTCTTGAGGACACACGGGATTCTAGTCAAGTGCTTTCGCTTCACATAGTTGATTAATCTTCATTGTTTTGATAAGTGTTGTGTGGGTGAACCTATGCTAATGCACCGCCCTTACTTGGACTAATACATACTTGTGATTATACCCCTTGCAAGCATCCGCAGTTACAAGAAAGTAATTAAGATAAATCTAACCACAGCCTTAAACTCTGAGATCCTACGCTCCCTTGTGCACCGGTATACTAACGGGTTTAGGTTCTGTCACTCCGACAACCCCACAATTAGCAACCAAATACACAATGCATTCCTCTAGGCCCGTAAAGGTGAAGTGCCATGTAGTCGACGTTCACACGATACCACTAGAAGAATAGCACCACAACTTAAATATCAAACCATTAAATATTACTCAACATAATTCCACTACTAACAGCATGACTTCTCCCATGTCCTCAAGAACTAAACAAAGTACTCACAAGACATCATATGGATCATGATCAGAGGTGATATAATGATGAATAACAATCTGAACATATACTTCAATTCACCGATAAAACTCAATAGCATCAACCACAAGGAGTAATTAACACCGGGAGAGTTTCCCCTATGAACTAGACAAAGTATAGCCCTAGATGTTACAGCGGAATGAGATGGTGCAACGGTGATGGTGGTGACGGTGATGGAGATGATGATGATGATCCCGATGAAGTCCAGCACGATGACGATGAGGATGGCGATGATCTCCCTCCTCCGGGAGGGAATTTCCCTGGCAGATTTCTCCCTGCCGGAGAGTTTTTTCTCTCTCTGTTGTTTCCGCCCCGTGGAGGCGGCGGAATATTTCTTCTGGCTCTCCCCGTGTCTTAGGGTTTCTGGGGTATGAAGTACGCGAAGGGGAGCGCCTGAGGTGGGCCAGGGACTCCACACCAGGCCTAGGCGCGGCCAAGGTGGGCCCGCGCCCAGGGGTGGTGTGGGCCCCTCCTGGCCCATCTCAGCCTCCCCTTTTGGCTGACACCATCTTCTGATAAAATAGGAACTTCTGTCTTCTTGAAAATATTTTTAGAGCTCCAGAAATATAGTGTCTTGACGGTGCTTTTTCCAGCTGAAATCTGACTCCGGCAGTTAATCATCCAATAATCATCAAACATGCAAAATAAGACAAAATAACATAAGTAACACATCTTAATATGAAATATATCAATGAATAACAGTAAATTATGCTATAAAATAGTGATGCAAAATGGACGTATCAACCCCCCCAAGCTTAGACCTCGCTTGTCCCCAAGCGAAAGCGGAGCTCAGTAAACTACAACAAGGGTTTATGGAGTGAAGCGTCGATAATAAAGAATACAGACAAGAAGCATCAGTATTTACTAAACAACACAACTCATTTTAAACAGCAACTACTCTTCATATAACCTGACTTGAACATGAGTAGTGAAACAACCACAATAAAAATACACGAAGGAAATTATAGATTAGTAATGGCACACTTCATTCTTGGTCATAGAACAATAAACAATCAATACTTATCTTTCGAAAGGAGTCTTTATATTAGAGCTTATATTGCAGAACTTCCACACTCAATTATCACACCCTCTTTACAGTCATTGATAACTTGCAAAGTTATATTCTTAGAGGCAAAAGTCTTTGTGCCAAGACAAGGAAGGATAAAATACATGGTCGACAATATTAATGATATATATGGTTGAATCACAACAACTCAAATGCTTGCTCAAGGAGGAAAGAAATAGGTGTACTGACTCAACATGAAAAGTAAAAGAAAGGCCCTTCGCAGAGGGAAGCAGGGATTAAGTCATGTGCTAGAGCTTTTTAATTTTGAAATCATATAGAGAGTAAAAATTAAGCTTTGAGAGGTGTTTGTTAATTGTCAATGAATGGTAGCGGGTGAGAACAGTATTCTACCTGTCAAACAGACTTTTAAGAGCGGCTTCCATGAAGGACGTTATTTCTACCAGCAAGGCAGATCATCCCTCTTTCTCTTTGGTTTACACACGCAGATATTTCACTGTTTGCCATTGCTTACTGATAAATTGATACGTCCATTTCACATCACTATTTTATAGCATAATTTACTGTTATTCAATGATATATTTCATATTAAGAGGAGTTACTTATGTTATTTTGTCTTATTTTGCATGTTTGATGATCATTGGATAATTAACTGCCGGAGTCAGATTTCAGCTGGAAAAAGCAACGTCAAGGCACTATATTTCTGGAGCACTAAAAATATTTCCGAGAAGACAGATGTTCCTATTTTATCAGAAGATGGACTAAGCCAAAAGGGGAGGCTGAGATGGGCCAGGAGGGGCCCACACCACCCCTGGGCGCGGGGCCCACCTTGGCCGCGCCCTGGCCAGGTGTGGTGCCCCTGGCCCACCTCAGGCGCTCCCCCTTCGCGTACTTCATCCCCCAGAAACCCTAAGACACGGGGAGTCCGTGAGAAAATATTCCGCCGCCTCCACGAGGCGGAAACACAGAGAGAGAAAAGCTCTCCGGCAGGGAGAAATCTGCCGGGGAAATTCCTTCCCGGAGGGGGAGATCATCGCCATCCTCATCGTCATCGCGCTGGACTTCATCGGGATCATCATCATCATCATCTCCACCGCCATCACCACCATCACCGCTGCACCATCTCGTTCCGCTGTAACATCTAGGGCTATACTTTGTTTAGTTCATAGGGGAAACTCTCCCGGTGTTAATTACTCCTTGTGGTTGATGCTATTGAGTTTTATCGGTGAATTAAAGTATATGTTCAGATCGTTATCCATCATTATATCACCTCTGATCATGATCCATATGATGTCTCGTGAGTAGTTCGATTAGTTCTTGAGGACATGGGAGAAGTCACGCTGTTAGTAGTGGAATTATGTTGAGTAATATTTAATGGTTTGATATTTAAGTTGTGGTGCTATTCTTCTAGTGGTGTCGTGTGAACGTCGACTACATGACACTTCACCTTTATGGGCCTAGAGGAGTGCATTGTGTATTTGGTTGCTAATTGTGGGGTTGCCGGAGTGACAGAAACCTAAACCCCCGTTAGTATACCGGTGCACAAGGGAGCGTAGGATCTCAGAGTTTAAGGCTGTGGTTAGATTTATCTTAATTACTTTCTTGTAACTGCGGATGCTTGCAAGAGGTATAATCACAAGTATGTATTAGTCCAAGTAAGGGCGGTGCATTAGCATAGGTTCACCCACACAACACTTATCAAAACAATGAAGATTAATCAACTATGTGAAGCGAAAGCACTTGACTAGAATCCCGTGTGTCCTCAAGAACATTTTGTCATCATAAGTAAACCAACCGGCTTGTCCTTTGCTCTAAAAAGGATTGGGCCACTTGCTGCAATTATTATTACTGTCTTTTACTTACTCGCATTTTATTTACCTGCTATATCAAAAACCCCTAAAAACTTGTCTGCTAGCATTTACAGTGAAACCTTTACCGAAACTCCTTGTCAGCACCTTCTGCTCCTCGTTGGGTTCGACACTCTTATTTATCGAAAGTACTACGATACACCCCCTATACTTGTGGGTCATCAAGACTATTTTCTGGCGCCGTTGCCGGGGAGTGAAGCGCTATTGGTAAGTGGAATTGGTAAGGGAAACTTTTACTGTAGGTGCTATTTTTATTTCTGCTTGCTACTTTATTTTATCATGGAGAGATCTCCATTTGAATCCCTGTTTGGAAATACTACTACCACTGCTAGGTAGTAGAAGAGGAACCACCTGATCAAGTAATTCCATTTAAAATACCTATGAAAATTGTTGAACGAGTTACGAATAACCGCTATGCAGGAGATGGAACTGTCCCTCCTGGGGATCATTTGCTATTTATTCATGAATTATGCGAGTTGTTCAAGTGTGCAGGTATTTCAATGGAAGAGGTCAAGAAGAAATTGTTTTCTATATCGTTGACTGGTAAAGCTGCAAAATGGTATAGGATGCTGAAAAATGGGCGTTCTATTGGCTGGGAGGAGATTGTGCCTCTCTTTTATTCTAAATTTTATCCTCCTAGTGAAATTCATCAAGATCGGAATCATATATATAATTTTTGGCCTCATGATGGAGAAAGTATTGCCCAAGCGTGGGGGAGATTGAAATCATTAATGCTCAAATGCCCCATTCATGAGCTTCCTGGTAATGTTGTTATTGATAACTTCTATGCAAGGCTTTCTCTTCAAGATAAAACTCTATTGGATACCTCTTGTGCTGGATCATTTACGCGTAATAAAGAGGAAGTTAAATGGGACCTTCTTGATCGGATTGAGGAAAATACTGAAGGATGGGAGAACGACAAAGGTAGAGAATCAGGTATAAAGCATGATTACGAATGCATTAAAACTTTTATGAATACTGATAATTTTCGTAATCTCTATGATATGTATGGTCTTGATTCTCAAGTTATTGCAAACTGTTACAAGGCTTTTGCCTCTTATCTTGATGTTCCTAAAGAAAGTTGCAATAAGTATCATTTGCCTTACAAAGATAATACTAATTCTGCCAATATTAAAAACATTGAAGTTCATACAGTTGATCGTATCTTGCCAGAACCTTATATTGAGAAACCACCTTTTCCTGTTAAAATTAGGGAACATTCTATCATAGCTAGTGTGGTTAATAAAAGTGCAAAGAAAGCTTTAGAACCTGCTGAACAAATAGCGGTGAACCCACAATAGCAATAGTAAAGGATTTGGTAACTGAAAATGTAGAAGGAGGACATATTATCTTTTGTGAAGATGCCTCTAATATTGTTTCACATCCCAGTAGAGCTAGGAAAACAAGTGTTCCTGTGCTTTCAGTCAAAATAGGAGAACATTGCTATTATGGTTTATGTGATATTGGTGCAAGTTCTAGCGCTATTCCTTTTGATCTTTATAAAGAAATTATGCATGAAATTGGTCCTTGCGAACTTGAGGAGATTGATGTGGTTATTCAGCTTGCTAATAGAGAAACTATCTCCCAATTGGTATTGTGAGAGATGTTGAAGTTTTATGTGGTAAGACTAAATACCCTGCTGATTTTCTAGTACTTGGTTCTGTTGCTAGTAAAGCTTGTCCCATTATTTTTGGTAGGCCTTTCTTGAATACATGTGGTGCATTATAGATTGTAAGAAAGAGAAAATTTACACTAAATTTAATGGAGAATCTTATGAGTTTAATTTCTCTAAGTTTGGTAAACAACTTTATGAAACTGAATTACCTAATGAGAATTTTCAAGTTGAACAACTTGCTTCTATTGCTGTTGCTCCTAACAATGCCTTGCAGCAATTCATGGAGGAACACGAAAGTGAAGTATTTATGGAGGAGAGGAATGAGATTGACAATGCCTTTCTTCGTCAACCACCAATACTTAAGCATAATTTGCCTGTGGAAGATTTGGGTACCTCAGCGCCTCCTAAGGAAGATCCTGTCTTCGATTTAAAACCGTTACCTGATAATCTTAAGTATGTTTATCTTGATGAAAGGAAAGTATATCCTGCTATTATTAGTTCTAAACTTTCAGGTAATGAAGAAGCAAGGTTATTAGAAGTACTAAAGAAACATCGAGGAGCTATGGGATACACTTTGGATGATTTAAAGGGGATTTCTCCTACTATATGTCAACATGCCATCAACATTGAACCCGATGCAAAACCTGTTGTTGAGCATCAGCGTCGCTTGATCCCTAAGATGAAAGAAGTGGTAAGAAATGAGGTATTAAAACTTCTTGATGCTGGTATAATTTATCCTATTGCTGATAGTAGATGGGTAAGTCCTGTGCATTGTGTCCCTAAGAAAGGAGGAGTTACTGTTGTACCAAATGAAAATGATGAACTTATTCCTCAAAGAGTAGTAGTTGGGATATAGGATGTGCATTGATTTTAGAAAGGTCAATAAAGTAACTAAGAAAGATCATTATCCTTTGCCTTTTATTGATCAAATGTTAGAAAGGTTGTCTAAGAAAACCATTTTTGTTTCCTTGATGGTTATTCTGGATTCTCACAAATTGCTGTTAAAGCACAAGATCAAGAGAAAACAACTTTTACTTGTCCTTATGGAACTTATGCTTATAGACGTATGCCTTTTGGTTTGTGTAATGCTCCTGCTACGTTCCAAAGATGCATGTCTGCTATTTTTCATGGTTTTTGTGAAGAAATTGTGGAAGTATTCATGGACGATTTTTCCGTCTACGGAACTTCCTTTGATAATTGCTTGCACAATCTTGATAAAGTTTTGCAGAGATGTGAGGAGACAAATCTTGTTCTTAATTGGGAGAAATGTCATTTCATGGTTAATGAAGGAATTGTCCTAGGGCACAAAATTTCTGAAAGAGGTATTGAAGTGGACAGAGCTAAAGTTGAAGCAATCGAGAAAATGCCCTGTCCAAGGGATGTGAAAGGTATCCGTAGTATTCTCGGTCATGCCGGTTTTTATAGGAGGTTTATTAAAGATTTCTCTAAAATTTCAAAACCCCTCACTAATCTTCTTCAAAAAGATGTACCTTTTGTTTTTGATGATGATTGCAAGGAAGCTTTTGAAACTCTAAAAAAGGCTTTAATCACAGCTCCTGTTGTTCAACCTCCTGATTGGACTTTACCTTTTGAAATAATGTGTGATGCTAGTGATTTTGCTGTAGGAGCTGTTCTTGGACAGCGGGTAGACAAGAAGTTAAATGTTATTCATTATGCTAGTAAAACACTTGATGCCGCTCAAAAGAATTATGCTACTACTGAAAAGGAATTTTTAGCAGTTGTTTTTGCTTGTGATAAATTTAGACCTTATATTGTTGATTCAAAAGTTACTATTCACACTGATCATGCTGCTATTAGATACCTTATGGAAAAGAAAGATGCTAAGCCTAGGCTCATAAGATGGGTACTTTTACTGCAAGAATTTGATTTACATATGTAGATAGGAAAGGTGCTGAAAATCCTGTTGCTGATAATTTGTCTAGATTAGAAAACATTTCAGATGATCCTATACCTGTTAATGATAGTTTTCCAAATGAACAATTGGCTGCGATAAAGGTAAGCTCACGCGAAAGTCCTTGGTATGCTGATTATGCTAATTTTATTGTTGCCAAGTATTTGCCTCCGACCTTTACAGCTCAGCAAAGAAGAAAGTTCTTTTATGATTTGAGGCATTATTTTTGGGATGACCCACATTTGTATAAAGAAGGAGTAGATGGCATTATGCGAAGATGTGTTCCTGAGTATGAACAGAAAAAATATTGAGCAAATGCCATGGAAGTGCTTATGGAGGACATCACGCTGGAGATAGAACTGCGCAAAAGGTTCTACAATCAGGTTTTTATTGGCCTACCCTTTTTAGAGATGCTAGAAAATTTGTTTTATCATGTGATGAATGTCAAAGAGTAGGTAACATTAGTAGACGTAATGAAATGCCTATGAATTATTCTCTTGTTATTGAACCTTTCGACTGTTGGGGATTTGACTTTATGGGTCCTTTTCCTTCCTCAAATGGTTATACTCACATACTTGTTGCTGTTGATTATGTTACTAAATGGGTAGAAGCTATACCAACTTCTAGTGCTGATGGTGAGACATCATTAAAAATGCTTAAAGATATTATCTTCCCTAGGTTTGGTGTGCCTAGATATCTCATGACTGATGGGGTTCTCATTTTATTCATGGTGCTTTTAGAAAAACTTAGCTAAGTATGATGTTAATCATAGAATTGCTTCACCATATCATCCCAAACAAGTGGTCAAGTAGAATTGTCAAATAGAGAGATTAAGTCTATTTTGCAAAAGACTGTTAATAAATCTAGAAAAAATTGGTCTAAAAAGCTTAACGATGCTTTGTGGGCTTATAGAACTGCTTATAAAAATCCTATGGGAATGTCTCCTTACAAAATGGTTTATGGAAAAGCTTGTCATTTGCCTTAGAATTAGAACATAAAGCCTATTGGGCGGTGAAAGAACTTAATAGAGACTTTAAACTTGCCGGTAAAAAGAGATTGCTTAATTTGAATTCTTTAGATGAATGGAGAAATGCAGCTTATGAAAATGCTAGGCTCTTTAAAGAGAAAGTTAAGCAATGGCATGATAGAAGAATTCTTAAGAGAGAATTTAACGTAGGTGAAAAAGTTTTATTGTATAGGTCTCGTCTCAGATTTTTTGCAGGAAAATTACTTTCAAAATGGGAAGGACCTTATATCATTGAGGAGGTCTATCGCTCAGGTGCGATTAAAATCAATTCACTAGATGGGGACAGACCACAAGTGGTTAATGGTCAAAGACTCAAGCATTACATTTCTGGAGATTCTTATAATGAAGATGTTGATCTTATCAAAGTGGTAACTCCAGAGGATTTTATAAAAAGTCAAATTCAGACAACTGCAAAAGCTGATTTGGAATAGGTAACAGTTTCGGTAAGAAAAAGTTCGCGATTTACTTTTCAACCTAAATATTTGTTGTTTTTACATAATATGGAAAATTATGAGTCGGAAAAGGGTAGGAAACGGTGCCCGAGGGCACCACACCACCCCTGGGCGCGGGCCCCACCCTGGCCGCGCCGTGGGTGCGTGTGGGCACCTCGGAGCCCGTCTCCGACCCCGTTTCGTCCTGTACCTTCCTTTTGCCGTAAAACTTTTTGCTATATAATCACCCGGATCTCCCGAGGTCCGTATATCGTGTTTTCGCCGTGTTTCGTTTTTATGCTGTTCTGACAGGAATTTCAAGTCCCTACATGAACTCGAACGCGATGTGGAAGAGGGAACCTGCGTCGGTTGGGCGACGGAGGAGGAGATTGCTGCCAGGAGAGCTGACATGGATCGAAGCATCAGAGAGGAGGTGCAAGCTGGCCAGCCTTGCCAACAAGGAGAATCAAGGCCGAGCAACTCCACCTTTGTGGGATCAATTAATACTCAACGTGCTTTTTCTCATAATGTGCAGGGAGTCACCCCACCAATTCCAGATTTGCGGTTTTTCCTGCAGCCGCTGAAGCTCTCCGAACCACGAACGAGTTTTGTGACCAATTTCGTATCCTGAGAGCTGAGGTGGAAATACTTCAAGATGAGAATAACAGGCTCCACCGGATGCTCGAACGTTTCCTAACCCCGATCGCCGTAGTACCACCGTCGCCACCAAGAGATCAAGCCTAAATCGTCGAGGGGTAATGGCACTCCCTTGGCTTGTTCCAAGCTTGGGGGAGTGCCCAGTATCATCTTTATCCTTTCGTTTTTATAATTTCGTGGTCATATCATGAGTAGAGAAGTTATCTTATAAGATGGTTTGCGATGTGGAGTGTCAATCCTTTAGTTATCCATGTATCCGTTGGTTTGAGTGTGTCTTGGTTCAGAATATTAATGAGAAGTTCCACCTTTACTTTCGGTACATTTTATTTTAGCCTGCAATCTTCTTTATGTGCTGATCTTGCCATTAGTATTGACGCCACTTTTTGGGTACATTAAGTAAATTATATTAGTTGTGGTAAACTTAGTATTGGTCATTAGTAGCAATACCATGAAAACTTAAGTAGAAGGAGGGAATTACATGCAAAAATATTATCCCTTTATCTTTCTTTCTTGCTAGCCAATAAGATTAGTATTCTTTGAGTTAAAACATTTGTGCTTACAGGGAAGATAGCATGGTTGCTTCTATTTATATATATTTGTGTGTATCCCCCAACTTTTATGCTTGCTACATGACCTTGCTAGCCTTGACCACCGTACTGAGAGGGAATGCTTCTCGTGTATCCAAATCCTTGAACCAAACCCATGCCATTTGTGTCCACCATAACTTCCTATATGTGGTATTTCTTTGCCACTCCAAGTAAAATTTTCATGTGCTACCTTTAAATTATTCAAAATGTTATTATTCCCTTTTGTGTCAATGTTTACTAGCTCATGAGGAAGTAGTGTGGTTATCCTTTATTCTACTTGTCAAACAGACTTTACACCTGGACTAGTGGCATATACATCCGCTTATCCAATAACTTGCAAAAAGAGCTGGCAGCGGGGTGCCCAGTCCCAATTAATTACAATTTTAACCAATTAATTCTCTTCACACTTTTGTCCTAATTCATCAGTAAGCAATGACAAACAGTGAAATACCTGAATGTGTGTAAACCAAAGAGAAAGAGGGATGATCTGCCTTGCTGGTAGAAATAACGTCTTTCATGGGAGCCGCTCTTAAAAGTCTGTTTGACAGGGAGAATACTGTTTTCACCCGCTACCATTCGTTGACAATTAACAAACACCCCTTAAAACTTAATTTTTGCTCTCTATATGATTTCAAAAGCTTAAAAGCTCTAGCACATGACTTAATCCCTGCTTCCCTCTGCGAAGGGCCTTTCTTTTACTTTTCATGTTGAGTCAGTACACCTATTTCCTTCTTTCTTGAGCAAGCATTTGAGTTGTTGTGATTCAACCATATATATCGTTAATATTGTCAATCATGTTCTTTATCCTTTCTTGTCTTAGCACAAATACTTTTGCCTCTAAGAATATAGCTTTGCAAGTTATCAATGACTGTAAAGAAGGTGTGATAATTGAGTGTGGAAATTTTACAATATAAGCTCTAATATAAAGACTCCTTTCGAAAGATAAGTATTGATTGCTTATTGTTCTATGACCAAGAATGAAGTGTGCCATTACTAATCTATAATTTCCTTCGTGTATTTTTATTGTGGTTGTTTCACTACTCATGTTCAAGTTAGGTTATATGAAGAGTAGTTGCTGTTTAAAATGAGTGTGTTGTTTAGTAATTACTGATGCTTCTTGTCCGTATTCTTTATTATCGACGCTTCACTCCATAAACTTTTGTTCTAGTTTACTAAGCTCAGCTTTCGCTTGGGGACAAGCGAGGTCTAAGCTTGGGGGGTTGATACGTCCATTTCACATCACTATTTTATAGCATAATTTACTGTTATTCAATGATATATTTCATATTAAGAGGAGTTACTTATGTTATTTTGTCTTATTTTGCATGTTTGATGATCATTGGATAATTAACTGCCGGAGTCAGATTTCAGCTGGAAAAAGCAATGTCAAGCCACTATATTTCTGGAGCACTAAAAATATTTCCGAGAAGACAGATATTCCTATTTTATCAGAAGATGGACTAAGCCAAAAGGGGAGGCTGAGATGGGCCAGGAGGGGCCCACACCACCCCTGGGCGCGGGGCCCACCTTGGCCGCGCCCTGGCCAGGTGTGGTGCCCCTGGCCCACCTCAGGCGCTCCCCCTTCGCGTACTTCATCCCCCAGAAACCCTAAGACACGGGGAGTCCGTGAGAAAATATTCCGCCGCCTCCACGAGGCGGAAACCACAGAGAGAGAAAAGCTCTCCGGCAGGGAGAAATCTGCCGGGGAAATTCCTTCCCGTAGGGGGGAGATCATCGCCATCCTCATCGTCATCCCGCTGGACTTCATCGGGATCATCATCATCATCTCCACCGCCATCACCACCATCACCGCTGCACCATCTCGTTCCGCTGTAACATCTAGGGCTATACTTTGTTTAGTTCATAGGGGAAACTCTCCCGGTGTTAATTACTCCTTGTGGTTGATGCTATTGAGTTTTATCGGTTAATTAAAGTATATGTTCAGATCGTTATCCATCATTATATCACCTCTGATCATGATCCATACGATGTCTCGTGAGTAGTTTGATTAGTTCTTGAGGACATGGGAGAAGTCACGTTGTTAGTAGTGGAATTATGTTGAGTTATATTTAATGGTTTGATATTTAAGTTGTGGTGTTATTCTTCTAGTGGTGTCGTGTGAACGTCGACTGCATGACACTTCACCTTTATGGGCCTAGAGGAGTGCATTGTGTATTTGGTGGCTAATTGTGGGGTTGCCGGAGTGACAGAAACCTAAACCCCCGTTAGTATACCAGTGCACAAGGGAGCGTAGGATCTCAGAGTTTAAGGCTGTGGTTAGATTTATCTTAATTACTTTCTTGTAACTGCGGATGCTTGCAAGAGGTATAATCACAAGTATGTATTAGTCCAAGTAAGGGCGGTGCATTAGCATAGGTTCACCCACACAACACTTATCAAAACAATAAAGATTAATCAACTATGTGAAGCGAAAGCACTTGACTAGAATCCCGTGTGTCCTCAAGAACATTTTGTCATCATAAGTAAACCAACCGGCTTGTCCTTTGCTCTAAAAAGGATTGGGCCACTTGCTGCAATTATTATTACTGTCTTTTACTTACTCG
This sequence comes from Poa pratensis, assembly GCA_947311845.1. Taxonomy (NCBI): domain Eukaryota; kingdom Viridiplantae; phylum Streptophyta; class Magnoliopsida; order Poales; family Poaceae; genus Poa; species Poa pratensis. The sequence continues at coordinate 109,662,928 of CAMZMU010000117.1, forward strand.
CATTTTATTTACCTGCTATATCAAAAACCCCTAAAAACTTGTCTGCTAGCATTTACAGTGAAATCTTTTCCGAAACTCCTTGTCAGCACCTTCTGCTCCTCGTTGGGTTCGACACTCTTATTTATCGAAAGTACTACGATACACCCCCTATACTTGTGGGTCATCATAAATCAGGGCAAAAGTGTGAAGAGAATTAAATGGTTAAAGTTGTAATTAATTGGGACTGGGCATCCCGTTGCCAGCTCTTTTTGCAAAATTAGAGGATAAGCAGATGTATATGCCGCTAGTACAGGGGTAAAAGTCCATTTGACAAGTAGAATAAAGCCTAACCACACTACTTCCTCATGAGCTAGTAAACATTGACACAAAAAGGAGTAATAACATTTTGAATAGTTTAAAGGTAGCACATGAAAAATTTACTTGGAGTGGCAAGGAAATACCACATATAGTTAGTTATGGTGGACACAAATGGCATGGGTTTGGCTCAAGGATTTGGATGCACGAGAAGCATTCCCTCTCAGTACAGTGGTTAAGGCTAGCAAGGTCATGTGGCAAGCATAAGAGTTGGGGGATACACACAAATATACATGTAATAGAACCAATCATGCTATCTTCCCTGTAAGCACAAATGTTTTAACTCAAAGAATACTAATCTTATTGGCTAACAAGAAAGAAAGATAATGGGATAATATTTTTGCATGTAATTCCCTCCTTCTACTTAAGTTTTCATGGTATTGTTGCTAATGACCAATGCTAAGTTTGCCACAACTAATATAATCTACTAGATGTACCCAAAAGTGGCGCCAATACCAATGGCAAGATCAGCACATAAAGGGGATTGCAAGCTAAAATAAAGTGTACCGACAGTAAAGGTGGAACTTCTCATTAATATTCTGAACAAAGATACACTCAAACCAACGGATACATGTATAACTAAAAGGGTGACACTCCACATCGCAAACCATCTTATAAGATAACTTCTCTACTCATGATATGACTACGAAATTATAAAAATGAAAGGATAAAGATGATACTGGGCACTCCCCCAAGCTTGGAACAAACCAAGGGAGTGCCATTACCCCTTGACGAATTAGGCTTGATCTCTTGGTGGTGAAGAAGACTCCTCGTCGTCAAATTTCCAAGGCAGAGGTTCCCCATCAACGAAAGAGGATTTGGTTTCCATGAACCTGAAACTAGCAGCTGAGCTTATACGTTTGAACCTAACTTCATACTCACAGTTTTGGTTTTGAAGGTCGTAAATTTGCCCTTGTAAGGATGTGGTTTCACTAAGTGCGAAGATATTATCCCACAGCTTGTCAGTCTCCTTCTTGTGTTCAGCAATAAGCTCATCAATGATCTTGTGGTTGATCTCCACTCCGCGCTCTATCATCTTCTGGTATCGGAAAACTTCATGCTCTACTTCTTCTAGCCTGGCCTTCATGTCCCCTTCCACCTTGGGTCCTTTGACATCTTCTCGAACAAGGACTCCATCCACAAGCCGCATCTCTTGAGGGTGCTGCTTCAGCTCATTAATGTACGGGTCGACGACGTTCTTGTAAAAGGTATCCTTTGGGGCCTCGGACGAAGACATTGCCCTAATCTTGGAGCTAAACCTGGCAGAAACAGCTCGAAAACAAAACATGACGAAAACTCGATATACGGACCTCGGGAGATCCGGTTGAATATATAGTAAAAAGTTTTACAACAAAAGGAAAGGTACAGGACGAAGCGGGGTCGGAGACGGTCTCCGAGGAGACCACACGCCCCCACGGCGCGCCCAGGGTGGGCCCCGCGCCCTGGGGTGGTGTGGTGCCCTCGGGCACCGTTTCCTACCCTTTTCCGACTCATAATTTTCCATATTATATAAAAACAACAAATATTTAAGTTGGAAAGTAAATCGCGAACTTTTTCTTACCGAAACTGTTACCTATTCCAAATCAGCTTCTGCAGTTGTCTGAATTTGACTTTTTATAAAATCTTTTGGAGTTACCACTTTGATAAAATCAACATCTTCATTATATGAATCTCCGGAAATGTAATGCTTGAGTCTTTGCCCATTAACCACTTGTGGTCTGTCCCCATCTAGTCACTAGTACAGAAAAGGCTATTAGTGGCGCACCAATTTGGTATTCTATGGCGCACCCCCAGAAATGCTGGGTGCGCCACAGAATTCTCGCCACAAAAATTATTTCTGTGGCGCACCTGGCTTGGTGCGCCACAGAATTCTCAAAAAATTCAGAAAAATCAAAAAATGCAAAAAAAATATGAAAAGTTTCAAAAAAAAATCCAGAAAAATCAGAATATGAAATAATATGAAAAATCCTAATTATTGGAATTATTTTCATATTTTTTGAATTTTTTGAACTGATGCCTTCCCGCTAGGTCACCCATCCTCAAATTGCTCCAACCCTAGCACGCTTAACTTCTAAGTTCCACCCAGTTCACCTACCCTCGTGCTACTCAAATTCTTATTGATATATATATCATTTGAACCCTCTTAAGTCTTGTATGTGTATATGTGTGGTATGTATTATAAATGTGTGTTTTTAAATTTCAGATTTTTCAAAAACTTCTAAAGTTTCAAAAGGAGATTCAAAAGTTTCGAAAGATCCAAAAAATTCAAAAATCCAAAAAATTCAAAAAATCCAAAAAAGTCAAAACACTTCAAAAAAATCCAAAAAATTCAACAATCTTCTTTGTTATACATTTCTGTGTCTTTTTTGGACTTTTTCAATTTTTAATTTTTTTAATTTTTATTTTTTTTCTTTTTTTCTTTCTTTTTGATTTTGCTGCGAAAAATCGTCTGTTTGAAATAACTTTTTTTCTTTTGGAATTTGAGAAATCTGTGAATTGCTGACCGGGTAAACCCGGGTGGATTCGAACTCGGATTTTTCTCACGATTTTTTTGACATATTTTTTGCATTATTTCGACGTCGTATGCAAAAGTTATGGCCGTTACAAGTTTTTTTTCCTGTTTGTTGCAGAAAAGGTCAAAATTCATATTTCAAAATTTCTATACCTACTAGACACTCAAATCTAACTACATGGCAAAGGATTTTATTTATTGAAATTTTTATCATTTTCTTTTACTTCCTGCAAAACTAAAAAGGCGATCCACGGGGGGGGGGGGGGGGGGGGGGGGGGGGGGGGTGGGGTGTGGGGGATTTGGGAAAAAATAGCTTGGTGCGCCACAGAATGTCAGGTGCGCCACAGAATTGTTTTTCAAATTTTAACCCGCCCCCCAGATAACTTTCTGTGGCGCACCTGGCCATGTGCGCCACAGAAATGTGACTTTCTGTGGCGCACCAGGCTTGGTGCGCCACAGAATGTCTAATTTCTGTGGCGCATGTGGTTTAGTGCGCCACAGAAAGTCACTGTGGCGCACCAATTAAGGGTGCGCCACAGAGTGCCAACCTACCTATATAGGGTTTCCCTACTAGTGAGTGAATTGATTTTAATCGTACCTGAGCGATAGACCTCCTCAATAACATAAGGTCCTTCCCATTTTGAAAGTAATTTTCCTGCAAAAATCTGAGACGAGACCTATACAATAAAACTTTTTCACCTACGTTAAATTCTCTCTTAAGAATTCTTCTATCATGCCATTGCTTAACTTTCTCTTTAAAGAGCCTAGCATTTTCATAAGCTGCATTTCTCCATTCATCTAAAGAATTCAAATTAAGCAATCTCTTTTTACCGGCAAGTTTAAAATCTCTATTAAGTTCTTTCACCGCCCAATAGGCTTTATGTTCTAATTCTAGAGGCAAATGACAAGCTTTTCCATAAACCATTTTGTAAGGAGACATTCCCATAGGATTTTTATAAGCAGTTCTATAAGCCCACAAAGCATCGTTAAGCTTTTTAGACCAATTTTTTCTAGATTTATTAACAGTCTTTTGCAAAATAGACTTAATCTCTCTATTTGATAATTCTACTTGACCACTTGTTTGGATGATATGGTGAAGCAATTCTATGATTAACATCATACTTAGCTAGAGTTTTTCTAAAAGCACCATGATAAAATGAGAACCACCATCAGTCATGAGATATCTAGGCACACCAAACCTGGAAGATAATATCTTTAAGCATTTTTAATGATGTCTCACCATCAGCACTAGAAGTTGGTATAGCTTCTACCCATTTAGTAACATAATCAACAGCAACAAGTATGTGAGTATAACCATTTGAGGAGGAAAAGGACCCATAAAGTCAAATCCCCAACAGTCGAAAGGTTCAATAACAAGAGAATAATTCATAGGCATTTCATTACGTCTACTAATGTTACCTACTCTTTGACATTCATCACATGATAAAACAAATTTTCTTGCATCTCTAAAAAGGGTAGGCCAATAAAAACCTGATTGTAGAACCTTTTGTGCAGTTCTATCTCCAGCGTGATGTCCTCCATAAGCACTTCCATGGCATTTGCTCAATATTTCTTTCTGTTCATACTCAGGAACACATCTTCGCATAATGCCATCTACTCCTTCTTTATACAAATGTGGGTCATCCCAAAAATAATGCCTCAAATCATAAAAGAACTTTCTTCTTTGCTGAGCTGTAAAGGTCGGAGGCAAATACTTGGCAACAATAAAGTTAGCATAATCAGCATACCAAGGACTTTCGCGTGAGCTTACCTTTATCGCAGCCAATTGTTCATTTGGAAAACTATCATTAACAGGTATAGGATCATCTGAAATGTTTTCTAATCTAGACAAATTATCAGCAACAGGATTTTCAGCACCTTTCCTATCTACAATATGTAAATCAAATTCTTGCAGTAAAAGTACCCATCTTATGAGCCTAGGCTTAGCATCTTTCTTTTCCATAAGGTATCTAATAGCAGCATGATCAGTGTGAATAGTAACTTTTGAATCAACAATATAAGGTCTAAATTTATCACAAGCAAAAACAACTGCTAAAAATTCCTTTTCAGTAGTAGCATAATTCTTTTGAGCGGCATCAAGTGTTTTACTAGCATAATGAATAACATTTAACTTCTTGTCTACCCGCTGTCCAAGAACAGCTCCTACAGCAAAATCACTAGCATCACACATTATTTCAAAAGGTAAAGTCCAATCAGGAGGTTGAACAACAGGAGCTGTGATTAAAGCCTTTTTTAGAGTTTCAAAAGCTTCCTTGCAATCATCATCAAAAACAAAAGGTACATCTTTTTGAAGAAGATTAGTGAGGGGTTTTGAAATTTTAGAGAAATCTTTAATAAACCTCCTATAAAAACCGGCATGACCAAGAATACTACGGATACCTTTCACATCCCTTGGACAGGGCATTTTCTCGATTGCTTCAACTTTAGCTCTGTCCACTTCAATACCTCTTTCAGAAATTTTGTGCCCTAGGACAATTCCTTCATTAACCATGAAATGACATTTCTCCCAATTAAGAACAAGATTAGTCTCCTCACATCTCTGCAAAACTTTATCAAGATTGTGCAAGCAATTATCAAAGGAAGTTCCGTAGACGGAAAAATCGTCCATGAATACTTCCACAATTTCTTCACAAAAACCATGAAAAATAGCAGACATGCATCTTTGGAACGTAGCAGGAGCATTACACAAACCAAAAGGCATACGTCTATAAGCATAAGTTCCATAAGGACAAGTAAAAGTAGTTTTCTCTTGATCTTGTGCTTTAACAGCAATTTGTGAGAATCCAGAATAACCATCAAGGAAACAAAAATGAGTTTTCTTAGACAACCTTTCTAACATTTGATCAATAAAAGGCAAAGGATAATGATCTTTCTTAGTTACTTTATTGACCTTTCTAAAATCAATGCACATCCTATACCCAACTACTACTCTTTGAGGAATAAGTTCATCATTTTCATTTGGTACAACAGTAACTCCTCCTTTCTTAGGGACACAATGCACAGGACTTACCCATCTACTATCAGCAATAGGATAAATTATACCAGCATCAAGAAGTTTTAATACCTCATTTCTTACCACTTCTTTCATCTTAGGGATCAAGCGACGCTGATGCTCAACAACAGGTTTTGCATCGGGTTCAATGTTGATGGCATGTTGACATATAGTAGGAGAAATCCCCTTTAAATCATCCAAAGTGTATCCCATAGCTCCTCGATGTTTCTTTAGTACTTCTAATAGCCTTGCTTCTTCATTACCTGAAAGTTTAGAACTAATAATAAAGGATATATTTCTTTCATCAAGATAAACATACTTAAGATTATCAGGTAAAGGTTTTAAATCGAAGACAGGATCTTCCTTAGGAGGCGCTGAGGTACCCAAATCTTCCACAGGCAAATTATGCTTAAGTATTGGTGGTTGACGAAGAAAGGCATTGTCAATCTCATTCCTCTCCTCCATAAATACTTCACTTTCGTGTTCCTCCATGAATTGCTGCAAGGCATTGTTAGGAGCAACAGCAATAGAAGCAAGTTGTTCAATTGAAAATTTCATTAGGTAATTCAGTTTCATAAAGTTTTTACCAAACTTAGAAAATTAAACTCATAAGATTCTCCATTAAATTTAGTGTAAATTTTCTCTTTCTTACAATCTATAATGCACCACATGTATTCAAGAAAGGCCTACCAAAAATAATGGGACAGCTTTACTAGCAACAGAACCAAGTACTAGAAAATCAGCAGGGTATTTAGTCTTACCACATAAAACTTCAACGTCTCTCACAATACCAATTGGAGAGATAGTTTCTCTATTAGCAAGCTGAATAACCACATCAATCTCCTCAAGTTCGCAAGGACCAATTTCATGCATAATTTCTTTATAAAGATCAAAAGGAATAGCACTAGAACTTGCACCAATATCACATAAACCATAATAGCAATGTTCTCCTATTTTGACTGAAAGCACAGGAACACTTGTTTTCCTAGCTCTACTGGGATGTGAAACAATATTAGAGGCATCTTCACAAAAGATAATATGTCCTCCTTCTACATTTTCAGTTACCAAATCCTTTACTATTGCTATTGTGGGTTCAACCGCTATTTGTTCAGCAGGTTCTAAAGCTTTCTTTGCACTTTTATTAACCACACTAGCTATGATAGAATGTTCCTAATTTTAACAGGAAAAGGTGGTTTCTCAATATAAGGTTCTGGCAAGATACGATCAACTGTATGAACTTCAATGTTTTTAATATTGGCAGAATTAGTATTATCTTTGTAAGGCAAGTGATACTTATTGCAACTTTCTTTAGGAACATCAAGATAAGAGGCAAAAGCCTTGTAACAGTTTGCAATAACTTGAGAATCAAGACCATACATATCATAGAGATTACGAAAATTATCAGTATTCATAAAAGTTTAATGCATTCGTAATCATACTTTATACCTGATTCTCTACCTTTGTCGTTCTCCCATCCTTCAGTATTTTCCTCAATCCGATCAAGAAGGTCCCATTTAACTTCCTCTTTATTACGCGTAAATGATCCAGCACAAGAGGTATCCAATAGAGTTTTATCTTGAAGAGAAAGCCTTGCATAGAAGTTATCAATAACGACATTACCAGGAAGCTCATGAATGGGGCATTTGAGCATTAATGATTTCAATCTCCCCCACGCTTGGGCAATACTTTCTCCATCATGAGGCCAAAAATTATATATATGATTCCGATCTTGATGAATTTCACTAGGAGGATAAAATTTAGAATAAAAGAGAGGCACAATCTCCTCCCAGCCAATAGAACGCCCATTCTTCAGCATCCTATACCATTTTGCAGCTTTACCAGTCAACGATATAGAAACAATTTCTTCTTGACCTCTTCCATTGAAATACCTGCACACTTGAACAACTCGCATAATTCATGAATAAATAGCAAATGATCCCCAGGAGGGACAGTTCCATCTCCTGCATAGCGGTTATTCGTAACTCGTTCAACAATTTTCATAGGTATTTTAAATGGAATTACTTGATCAGGTGGTTCCTCTTCTACTACCGTAGCAGTGGTAGTAGTATTTCCAAACAGGGATTCAAATGGAGATCTCTCCATGATAAAATAAAGTAGCAAGCAGAAATAAAAACAGCACCTACAGTAAAAGTTTCCCTTACCAATTCCACTCACCAATAGCGCTTCTGTGAGAACCCCTCAGATTTACCAGTCCGAGGTGCCCACGTTATGTAAACGGATCACGATCCCAATGATCAGTGCATCGCGATCACATAACCAACATGGTATACAGAGTTACATCATCCAACTCGATTAGTACAAGACTTACATAAATGGTGGTCACACGACCAAGTCTGCAACCATCGTCACGCAGGACGGAATTAACTACGATATAGCGGAAGCTTTCGGCTAGTGTCGGCCCTCGTCATAACTGGACGCATTCCCACAGAGCAGTTGACCGATGACACTCAGTTGGCGTAGTCGTCGGCGTACTCCTCCTCCCCGTCGTACATCTCCTCATTGTAATCTGGACGTTTGAATATCCAGGGACACAGCCATATGAGTACATTTAGGTACTCGCAAAACCACCTCAAGGCTTAAGTTTTCATGGTAATGCAATAAATCATTTTCGAAAACTGGGATAGCTGTTATATAATGCTATAGGGCTTAGTTTTCGCAAACGATGCTTTTGGACATAGAGAATACAACATCTCTATATCTTTGTTGAAAAAGGCATTTGGAGATATAATTCTCCTTCTTTTAGAAATGGCAGAAAACATTTCCACGTTTGAAAACACTTTTGTAAAACTTTTTCAAAACACTAGGATAGGGATGCCCCTTTTTCCTTTCCGGGTTCCGACTGGTTGACTCCCCGAGACCAACCATCTTCTCCCAAAATCCGTACCTCCCAGGTACCTCCTTGATGCCTCCTTTTTCTTTGCCGAAAACAGTTTCTTTTCAAAACATAAAAATGCCCATACGCCTAGATCGGGGGCCTTTCCAACCGTCCATGACCGAGGACTCGGCTATTCGAATAGATTTACACTCTGCAGAGGTGGTACACTTTCACCACAAGATTCGGATGGTCTGCCGTGGATCAACCACGGACTGTAAGGAAACAGCATGCACACATCAGACGGTCGATCCTAACTTCCACTATGTCAGTGCTAGTATAAGAATATCCTCTTCGAGTGGGTTTGTTCTCCCCGGCACCGAGTGAGCTAGCCGTATCGATCCGGTTTCCCCTAGTCTCACACCGCCATGACAGGAGACCCACCGTTGCTTCCTGGTGGCACACGAAGTCCACACTTTGTATGCCCATATCCAGCATTCGGTTCCGGGGACTCTAACCCCTTCTAGCCAATTGAGGAGTATTCGAATACTAACGCCAACAAGCTTCCGCTAAGCCCCGTGCCCATTTTGAGGTAATGTGGTTGTACGGGTTAATTGTTCGGGCGAGCCGCTAGGGCTGTACTTTGTTTTCGAAAATCATCTCCACCTCCGACTGCTCCCAGCAGCTTGGGTTTTCGTAATCACTTCCGATTGCTCCCAGCAACTCGGGTTTTCGTAAACATCTCCGATTGCTCCTAGCAACTCGAGTTTTATAAAACACTTTCTCGCCGATTGCTCCCAGCAACTCGGGTTTTTCCTCCGAAAACATTTTATCCTAAACCAGGCTCCCATCCTATAGTTTTGAGATAAGAGTATAAGGATATGTTACTAGAAAATATAATTTTCTTGATAGCGCCTTCAGTAGAAGGCTTCTCAGGTGAAGACTTATTTTTATAAAACCTATTATATACTAGTAGATATATACTTGGCCAAACAATAATTTTTGGAAGATAGTTTTGGGGTGACAAAAATGTCACATAAAGGATAAAACATGCATTATTTTCTTTTGAAAACAAGACATGCTTTGTACAAATAGTAGGAGTTCAGTAGGGTGTTGAGGTGGCTTGCCTGGCTTGGTAAAAGGTCCTTGGTCTTGATCTTGAGATTCCTCAGGTTCACTCCTCACTTCCGGTTCCTTCCCGATCGTATCTAACGTCGTAAACAGGAAAAGGAACCACACTCAAAATACAAGACATTGCCACAAGGACATAACAAACAACAAGCATTGCACAAAACACTAAGCTAACAATCAACAACAAGCAATTCGCTTAGTTAAACAACAACCAGCAACAAGTTCATTTAGCTAAGACAAACAACAAACACCCCTAAGAAAGTATACAGAACAACCCCAATTGTTAAATAGGTAGTTTAACTAAACACTAAGGCAAAACTCCCCTTAGGGTGATTGGATCATTTAACAAGGGCTGCTACATTAGTTCAGGAAATACTTCAGACAAAAGTATCTTAACAAGCAGGAATTAACACTAGCACTAGCACACTCACATGCAACCATGTTACTATCTCAAGAAACACCTACTATCAAGTAACTAAGCAACCAACAAATGTTAACACCACTGTTCACACAAGTTTATGACTAAGAGCTAAAAAGGTGCACTAGGCTTATTTAATAAGACACTACAAGTAAGACCACTTCAACAATTAAACCAAACAATCACACGCTAAATTATAGCACACAAATTCATCGCACAACTTCATCTCAAATATACACACACTCATCGACAAAAAGATCCTAAAACAAGTGTAACCTTTTGGGTAAGGTGAATTAAATTTAGCACAAGAGTAGATTGCTCTAAAATGTATTTCAGAGGTTGAATATTGTTATAAATGGTTAAAATAAGGCTCTGGACTTAGTTTTGGTTAAGCAAGCAAAGGCACACAATTTGCTTAAAAACAGGAATTTAAATTAATAGTTTTACTAGTTGTAAATGTCCTGTTTTGGAAAATAAATCACTACTCAAAGAATATAGCTCCTAAAAATAAATCCTTCTACCACAGTACAACTAATAACCAAATGAAGCTATGAAAATTGGATTTGCATCAAAAGGTATTTTTAATAATGAATTAAAAATCCTCAAATAGCTACTGGTGTCAAACTTAAACTTAATAGAACTCTAGTTTAACAAATCTCCTGCATGCAAGGTTAAATTCTATGGAAAGGTATTGATTTTAGCTTTCTGTAGAAATTGGACTCACTCCAATTGGATAATCCTAGCTCAAGATATTCTAAAAAGAGTAGAAAGTACACTTTTTAAAAGGTTTTAAGTTCAGCACGATTTATAAAATAATTTTGGACCAAACCAGTTCTACACGTTCAGGAAAACACATAGTAATTCTACAAAATTTGAATCATTCAATTTGCATGCTAACAGATTAAATGGTGAATCTGAACCTAAACATCCCTAAACTAGATTTACAAAATAGAAAATGGATTTGACTTAAAAAAACGCACACGGGCCAGATTTGCTCAGATCCGTGCCATGTGGAGATGGGCCGGCCCATGCGCGAGGTGAAGGGGTGAGTGAGGGTGGATGGCTAGGATTAGACCAGGTCGACGGTCCTGGTTCATCTTCTTCCACAGGTCAATGCATCCATGGGCAGGAAACCCTAGAAACTAAGGGCTCGACGTCGGCTCACCTAGGGCTTGTGTAGGACGAAGGGGCGGGTGCTGGGGTGATGCGGACGGCTAGGGAGCACCAGGGCGTCGCATTTCGTGTCGGCGCGCTCCCGAGCGATGGCTAGGTCGACGATGTCCGCGAATGGCACGCCACGGCCTTGGCAGCTCCGGTGTTCCTGGAAACAAACGGAGATGTCTGAGATATAGATCTCGAAAAGGGTAGTAGAAGGGTGCAGAAATGGTGGCAAAAGGTGGACAGGTTCATCGGCGACCATCTCTCCAAGGTGGCAGCCCGTGATGGAGAAAACCCTAGCTCCTTCGACCTAGAGAAGGGGAAACTCGTTCTCTTGCTAGGGGAGTTGGAGTGGAGGGGTGAGAGTGGAAATGACAAAGAGAAGGTGCGGGAAAAAGGGCCTGTGGCTTCCTATGCATGCCTGTGCCGGTCCATGATGGACTATGAGCACATGCTCGAGTGAGGAGGAGCACGGGAGGGGGATTGGTTGCTGTGGGCGGTGGAGAAGCGTGTGCTAGGGATGGGGCACGCCTTGGACATGAGCTTATGGCCGAGGGCCGTTGTCTTTGGTGGAGATAAGGTCGGGTCCATCTCGCACGCCATGTGTTCGATTAAATGCCTCGAAACGGATTGGTGGTTGCTGCGGTGCTTGGGTGTAAACGAGGAAGAGAGTGAGTGTCCAGGGCGTGGAAAAGGGTGCAGGGCACCGTCGCTGCCCACTGTCTGGCCTCTCCTGCCCAAGAGAGGGAGAGTATCAAGAGAGATCATGTGTGCGGGTTCCCGAGGTGGACAAGGAGAGAGAAGGGGGCTGGGCTAGCTAGGGTCAATGACCAGTGGTCCAGGGAGATGGTGGTGTCCAAGAACACGACCCAGACATGAAGGGAGAGAGAGAAGTAGAGTGCAGCTTTGCCAATGGTCGAGGTGGGCATTGGATGCCACGGCCATCCTCCCCTGCTCATCTCTCCTTCGAGCTATAGGGCACACACGACCAGGAGCAAATCTAGTGAGCTACTAGGAGGGTTAGGTATGGTTTGGCAAGAGGTATACAGGTTTTAGAATCGAATTTGAAAAGTTTTGGGCAGTTTGAGATGTTCACAGAAAATTCAGAAACTGATAACGTGATGGTCTCAAAACCATCACGGTCAGGTGATCAAATGACCAATATTGTTAAGGAGAAAGATACATAGGTGAAGTACTACATATGGGGATCACAAAGGTATACCAAGAACTCGTGAATATGAAAGTTTGAGTGGTTTTGCAAGGAGGTGAAAAGGATATAAAATAACAGTTTCAGAAAATTCAGAGTTTGGTACTTAGAGAAATTTCCAAGTCCAGAAAACTGTTATTTTGGAGACACCAAAACCATCATGCAATAAGAATGTTTAAACCATGAAAAGCTAAAACAAGTCTTTTGAGTGATAAACAAGATGGACTAGATGAGATTCATGAAGATGAGTTTCCAATTTTACCTCAAGTAAAATAATGGTGATGCTCAAAATATGCTATCTTTAACATAAGTAAAGATAGTTTCAGAGAAGGTTTTGCAAAGTTTTCTTCAAAAATTTGTATAACACAAACAAATATTTTTGAATAAAATAGTCACATATGACCCTAGTAATGTTGCGTAATTTTTATAAGAATTTTGGAAATACTTTTATTCACAGAATATTTAAAAATCCATTTTCTGACCTTTTGGTAAATAAATCATAATACAAATGAAAAAGCTTTCAAACCAAATATTTTTGAATTGAGATGAGAGATTATATAATATGGATCACAAAAGTGGTTTTTAATAAATAACTCCTTTGAAAAGTATTTGAGATATCTTTTGAAAACAAGGAAAACAAGAGGCTTTCTAGTTGGCACCAAAACTTGGAGAGAAGTTGGGTTTAATGGCCAAGATAAGAACATTGGCCATATTAAATGTGAAACAAAAGTCATGAGCATGGGCAAAGAAGGTTTGGTTCACTAAGAAAGAATAAGGAGTGATTATGGAGAGATTGCCATGATGAGAGGGATATAGTCACTACTTTGGAATACCACCAAAAGAACTTTGAATCAAAATGCTAGGGAGTTTCAAAATAAACCTCCATAGCTTGATGGAAAGTATAGACATGGAACAATTGATCCTTGATGGTGTATTGAGGGGAAGAGTAAATTTGCCACAATGGCATGTCTCCAAAGTTGGAGGATTTTAATGGCTAGGAAGATAGCTTAAGATAGGATTCTAATATGATCCTTATATATAAGTTCTATTATTTGTAGGTTTCAAATTATCTAAGTCACACACATACTCAGAAACAAACAAGCACAATCATTCCAAGATAAGCTTATGAAATGACCACACTTCTAGCAAGTCACAACAAGACACCAAGTTCACTCAAACAGTTGTGTTTACAAAGCAATTTCCCGAGTGTTTTTGTGAGTTGGTGATCAAGCAAGATCATGACATTATCACCAAGAGGTAGGGTTCAAGTAGGTTGTGCTCACAAGGTTACTATTAGGTGTTAACAAACACAACCAACAAAGTACCCAAAGTCAAGCAAAGCAATGGGAAGTGAATCACAAGCATTAGTGAAGCATTTTAAGAAAAGTTTTTGTTCCCCCTGATTTTTGGCTCTCTAACAACTGGGTTATTCTGGCTTCCCAAAAAGTGGGGCGTTACAGACCTTTCCCCCTTAAAATAATCTCGTACCGAGATTACTAAGCGAGTACTAGTAGGGTGTAAAGTCAGACATGAGTCTTTGGCTTCTTCTCCTTCCTTGGTTCTTGTTGCTTACCCACTAACGAAGTGATCTTCTCGAATCTTGATGACTTGAGGTTGTCAGGGTTTTCCTTGTTGAGGAGTTGGATATCTTCACATGGCGCTTCAGGTTCTTGTAGTTGATGTTGGCCTGCCGATGCAGTGTCTTGACCATGCCACTTTGGGGAATTGGTATAGATCTTCCGTCTTTGTCTTCATTTTTTTTGCCTTTCTTATGAGTATCGTAGTTAGAACCGCATTTAGCTACTTTCTGGCCTCACGGGTGTCTCGTGTCCGTAGACTTGGATTACTTTTTAGTTCATACTAGAAAAATGTTAGAAACGTCTATCCATATCTCTGATTGCTTGGGGTTGGTGATGTTGATTTGAAGGTGCTTCCCCCCTTTGATTCTTCTTGGTGCGCTGCGGGGTATATTGTCTTCACGTTTTGGGGAGGGTGATTTGTCGTGGGTGGCTTCCTTGGCTTGAGGGCTTTATAAACTTTTGTAGTCCTCCTCTCTAGTACTTCTTCTACTTAGCAGGGCTTCGGGGTGAGGAGAGGTTAGCACAACTCTTATTAGATGTTAATCTAGGGTTAACCAGGGTAAGTTAGTGTTGTTATACTGATAACCTAGCGGTTAGTTTCGCGAGGTAAGGCTCGCTTCGTCTTCCGTTGAGTCTTGAATCTCCAGCTTCCTTGAGGGTTCTTGACATACTTGAACAAAATGGTGCCCGAAGACCGGTAGTTGACTTGCACATTAGATTGCAGAATCTTGAGTTCTTGGGTTGGAGTTGAGTGTCTTCGGTATCTTGCACTCTTCAGTAGAAGATGAAGTGGATTAAAAGGAGATTTTTTTTTTTTGAAAAAAAAACTTTGTAGGTCAAGGTTTTGTTAGGGTGCAAAAGTGCAACTAGGGTCAAAGGGCCAAAAGATTTTGCAAAAAGAGTAGGAAGGTTTTTCAAACAAGACAAAGTTTGGTTATTTGTTTTTGCCAACAAGGCGTGATTGTGGAGCTCACAAAAAGGCCTCACTCAAACAACACACAAACACAGAACAAGCACACAATCAAAGAACAAGAAAGGTACATTCAGTACCAATGACGTCTAATACTCGGGTAGATGGGGGTAACTCCAATTCTATGGCTCTGAGTCAACCATGTTTGTTGAGGTCTTCATGTCTTTAATTAATTTGGCAGATTGATGTTATTGAGCTTGAGACTTGGCAGGGTCTTTGCATCTCGAGAATTTTCTTCATCTTGTCCAAGTGGGAAACTTTGGGGGTTAGATCACTTTAATCTCGAAGGTGGTAGCAAGTCTTCGTTCTTCACATATAAATCACCTTGATGTTGGAGTCTTGGGGAGGTAACTTCTTTTCCTTCAAGGTACTACCTAATTAGGTCTCACTTGGGTTCAGCGTCAAGTATGTATGTTTGAACGAGGAAGAGATAATAGAAAAATCTTTGGAAATCTTAAAATAGAGAGGCAAGACTTTGAAATATTTGAGAATAGGTGAGGAGTGGAAACCATACTAGGCTTAACTTGAAGAAAATAAATTTCTGTAGAAATAGGTCTTACCAAAATATTTCCTTCCTAAGCTAACGACCATGCTAACTAAGGTCTCCTAAGGTCAACGATGGCTCTGATACCAAGTCTGTGAGAACCCCTCAGATTTACCAGTCCGAGGTGCCCACGTTATGTAAACGGATCACGATCCCAATGATCAGTGCATCGCGATCACATAACCAACATGGTATACAGAGTTACATCATCCAACTCGATTAGTACAAGACTTACATAAATGGTGGTCACACGACCAAGTCTGCAACCATCGTCACGCAGGACGGAATTAACTATGATATAGCGGAAGCTTTCGGCTAGCGTCGGCCCTCGTCACAATCGGACGCATTCCCACAGAGCAGTTGACCGTGACACTCAGTTGGCTTAGTCGTCAGCGTACTCCTCCTCCCCGTCGTACATCTCCTCATTGTAATCTGGACGTTTGAATATCCAGGGACACAGCCATATGAGTACATTTACGTACTCGCAAAACCACCTCAAGGCTTAAGTTTTCATGGTAATGCAATAAATCGTTTTCGAAAACTGGGATAGCTGTTATATAATGCTATAGGGCTTAGTTTTCGCAAACGATGCTTTTGGACATAGAGAATACAACATCTCTATATCTTTGTTGAAAAAGGCATTTGGAGATATAATTCTCCTTCTTTTAGAAATGGCAGAAAACATTTCGACGTTTGAAAACACTTTTGTAAAACTTTTTCAAAACACTAGGATAGGATGCCCTTTTTCCTTTCCGGGTTCCGACTGGTTGACTCCCCGAGACCAACCATCTTCTCCCAAAATCCGTACCTCCCAGGTACCTCCTTGATGCCTCCTTTTTCTTTGCCGAAAACAGTTTCTTTTCAAAACATAAAAATGCCCATACGCCTAGATCGGGGGCCTTTCCAACCGTCCATGACCGAGGACTCGCTATTCGAATAGATTTACACTCTGCAGAGGTGGTACACTTTCACCACAAGATTCGGATGGTCTGCCGTGGATCAACCACGGACTGTACGGAGACAGCATGCACACATCAAACGGTCGATCCTAACTTCCACTATGTCAGTGATAGTATAAGAATATCCTCTTCGAGTGGGTTTGTTCTCCCCGGCACCGAGTGAGCTAGCCGTATCGATCCGGTTTCCCCTAGTCTCACACCGCCATGACAGGAGACCCACCGTTGCTTCCCGGTGGCACACGAAGTCCACACTTTGTATGCCCATATCCAGCATTCGGTTCCGGGGACTCTAACCCCTTCTAGCCAATTGAGTAGTATTCGAATACTAACACCAACAAGCTTCCGCTAAGCCCCGTGCCCATTTTGAGGTAATGTGGTTGTACGGGTTAATTGTTCGGGCGAGCCGCTAGGGCTGTACTTTGTTTTCGAAAATCATCTCCACCTCCGACTGCTCCCAGCAGCTTGGGTTTTCGTAATCACTTCCGATTGCTCCCAGCAACTCGGGTTTTATAAAACACTTTCTCGCCGATTGCTCCCAGCAACTCGGGTTTTTCCTCCGAAAACATTTTATCCAAAACCAGGCTCCCGTCCTATAGTTTTGAGATAAGAGTATAAGGATATGTTACTAGAAAATATAATTTTCTTGATAGCGCCTTCAGTAGAAGGCTTCTCAGGTGAAGATTTATTTTTATAAAACCTATTATATACTAGTAGATATATACTTGGCCAAACAATAATTTTTGGAAGATAGTTTTGGGGTGACAAAATGTCACATAAAGGATAAAACATGCATTATTTTCTTTTGAAAACAAGACATGCTTTGTACAAATAGTAGGAGTTCAGTAGGGTGTTGAGGTGGCTTGCCTGGCTTGGTAAAAGGTCCTTGGTCTTGATCTTGAGATTCCTCAGGTTCACTCCTCACTTCCGGTTCCTACCCGATCGTATCTAACATCGTAAACAGGAAAAGGAACCACACTCAAAATACAAGACATTGCCACAAGGACATAACAAACAACAAGCATTGCACAAAACACTAAGCTAACAATCAACAACAAGCAATTCGCTTAGTTAAACAACAACCAGCAACAAGTTCATTTAGCTAAGACAAACAACAAACACCCCTAAGAAAGTATACAGAACAACCCCAATTGTTAAATAGGTAGTTTAACTAAACACTAAGGCAAAACTCCCCTTAGGGTGATTGGATCATTTAACAAGGGCTGCTACATTAGTTCAGGAAATACTTCAGACAAAAGTATCTTAACAAGCAGGAATTAACACTAGCACTAGCACACTCACATGCAACCATGTTACTATCTCAAGAAACACCTACTATCAAGTAACTAAGCAACCAACAAATGTTAACACCACTGTTCACACAAGTTTATGACTAAGAGCTAAAAAGGTGCACTAGGCTTATTTAATAAGACACTACAAGTAAGACCACTTCAACAATTAAACCAAACAATCACACGCTAAATTATAGCACACAAATTCATCGCACAACTTCATCTCAAATATACACACACTCATCGACAAAAAGATCCTAAAACAAGTGTAACCTTTTGGGTAAGGTGAATTAAATTTAGCACAAGAGTAGATTGCTCTAAAATGTATTTCAGAGGTTGAATATTGTTATAAATGGTTAAAATAAGGCTCTGGACTTAGTTTTGGTTAAGCAAGCAAAGGCACACAATTTGCTTAAAAACAGGAATTTAAATTAATAGTTTTACTAGTTGTAAATGTCCTATTTTGGAAAATAAATCACTACTCAAAGAATATAGCTCCTAAAAATAAATCCTTCTACCACAGTACACCTAATAACCAAATGAAGCTATGAAAATTGGATTTGCATCAAAAGGTATTTTTAATAATGAATTAAAAATCCTCAAATAGCTACTGGTGTCAAACTTAAACTTAATAGAACTCTAGTTTAACAAATCTCCTGCATGCAAGGTTAAATTCTATGGAAAGGTATTGATTTTAGCTTTCTGTAGAAATTGGACTCACTCCAATTGGATAATCCTAGCTCAAGATATTCTAAAAAGAGTAGAAAGTACACTTTTTAAAAGGTTTTAAGTTCAGCACGATTTATAAAATAATTTTGGACCAAACCAGTTCTACACGTTCAGGAAAACACATAGTAATTCTACAAAATTTGAATCATTCAATTTACATGCTAACAGATTAAATGGTGAATCTGAACCTAAACAGCCCTAAACTAGATTTACAAAACAGAAAATGGATTTGACTTAAAAAAAACGCACACGGGCCAGATTTGCTCAGATCCGTGCCATGTGGAGATGGGCCGGCCCATGCGCGAGGTGAAGGGGTGAGTGAGGGTGGATGGCTAGGATTAGACCAGGTCGACGGTCCTGGTTCATCTTCTTCCACAGGTCAATGCATCCATGGGCAGGAAACCCTAGAAACTAAGGGCTCGACGTCGGCTCACCTAGGACGAAGGGGAGGGTGCTGGGGTGATGCGGACGGCTAGGGAGCACCAGGGCGTCGCATTTCGTGTCGGCGCGCTCCCGAGCGATGGCTAGGTCGACGATGTCCGCGAATGGCACGCCACGGCCTTGGCAGCTCCGGTGTTCCTGGAAACAAACGGAGATGTCTGAGATATAGATCTCGAAAAGGGTAGTAGAAGGGTGCAGAAATGGTGGCAAAAGGTGGACAGGTTCATCGGCGACCATCTCTCCAAGGTGGCAGCCCGTGATGGAGAAAACCCTAGCTCCTTCGACCTAGAGAAGGGGAAACTCGTTCTCTTGCTAGGGGAGTTGGAGTGGAGGGGTGAGAGTGGAAATGACAAAGAGAAGGTGCGGGAAAAAGGGCCTGTGGCTTCCTATGCATGCCTGTGCCGGTCCATGATGGACTATGAGCACATGCTCGAGTGAGGAGGAGCACGGGAGGGGGATTGGTTGCTGTGGGCGGTGGAGAAGCGTGTGCTAGGGATGGGGCACGCCTTGGACACGAGCTTATGGCCGAGGGCCGTTGTCTTTGGTGGAGATAAGGTCGGGTCCATCTCGCACGCCATGTGTTCGATTAAATGCCTCGAAACGGATTGGTGGTTGCTGCGGTGCTTGGGTGTAAACGAGGAAGAGAGTGAGTGTCCAGGGCGTGGAAAAGGGTGCAGGGCACCGTCGCTGCCCACTGTCTGGCCTCTCCTGCCCAAGAGAGGGAGAGTATCAAGAGAGATCATGTGTGCGGGTTCCCGAGGTGGACAAGGAGAGAGAAGGGGGCTGGGCTAGCTAGGGTCAATGACCAGTGGTCCAGGGAGATGGTGGTGTCCAAGAACACGACCCAGACATGAAGGGAGAGAGAGAAGTAGAGTGCAGCTTTGCCAATGGTCGAGGTGGGCATTGGATGCCACGGCCATCCTCCCCTGCTCATCTCTCCTTCGAGCTATAGGGCACACATGACCACGAGCAAATCTAGTGAGCTACTAGGAGGGTTAGGTATGGTTTGGCAAGAGGTATACAGGTTTTAGAATCGAATTTGAAAAGTTTTGGGCAGTTTGAGATGTTGACAGAAAATTCAGAAACTGATAACGTGATGGTCTCAAAACCATCACGGTCAGGTGATCAAATGACCAATATTGTTAAGGAGAAAGATACATAGGTGAAGTACTACATATGGGGATCACAAAGGTATACCAAGAACTCGTGAATATGAAAGTTTGAGTGGTTTTGCAAGGAGGTGAAAAGGGTATAAAATAACAGTTTCAGAAAATTCAGAGTTTGGTACTTAGAGAAATTTCCAAGTCCAGAAAACTGTTATTTTGGAGACACCAAAACCATCATGCAATAAGAATGTTTAAACCATGAAAAGCTAAAACAATTCTTTTGAGTGATAAACAAGATGGACTAGATAAGATTCATGAAGATGAGTTTCCAATTTTACCTCAAGTAAAATAATGGTGATGCTCAAAATATGCTATCTTTTAACATAAGTAAAGATAGTTTCAGAGAAGGTTTTGCAAAGTTTTCTTCAAAATTTGTATAACACAAACAAATATTTTTGAATAAAATAGTCACATATGACCCTAGTAATGTTGCGTAATTTTTATAAGAATTTTGGAAATACTTTTATTCACAGAATATTTAAAAATCCATTTTCTGACCTTTTGGTAAATAAATCATAATACAAATGAAAAAGCTTTCAAACCAAATATTTTTGAATTGAGATGAGAGATTATATAATATGGATCACAAAAGTGGTTTTTAATAAATAACTCCTTTGAAAAGTATTTGAGATATCTTTGAAAACAAGGAAAACAAGAGGCTTTCTAGTTGGCACCAAAACTTGGAGAGAAGTTGGGTTTAATGGCCAAGATAAGAATATTGGCCATATTAAATGTGAAACAAAAGTCATGAGCATGGCAAAGAAGGTTTGGTTCACTAAGAAATAATAAGGAGTGATTATGGAGAGATTGCCATGATGAGAGGGATATAGCCACTACTTTGGAATACCACCAAAAGAACTTTGAATCAAAATGCTAGGGAGTTTCAAAATAAACCTCCATAGCTTGATGGAAAGTATAGACAGGGAACAATTGATCCTTGATGGTGTATTGAGGGGAAGAGTAAATTTGACACAATGGCATGTCTCCAAAGTTGGAGGATTTTAATGGCTAGGAAGATAGCTTAAGATAGGATTCTAATATGATCCTTATATATAAGTTCTATTATTTGTAGGTTTCAAATTATCTAAGTCACACACATACTCAGAAACAAACAAGCACAATCATTCCAAGATAAACTTATGAAATGACCACACTTCTAGCAAGTCACAACAAGACAACAAGTTCACTCAAACAGTTGTGTTTACAAAGCAATTTCCCGAGTGTTTTTGTGAGTTGGTGATCAAGCAAGATCATGACATTATCACCAAGAGGTAGGGTTCAAGTAGGTTGTGCTCACAAGTTACTATTAGGTGTTAACAAACACAACCAACAAAGTACCCAAAGTCAAGCAAAGCAATGGGAAGTGAATCACAAGCATTAGTGAAGCATTTTAAGAAAAGTTTTTGTTCCCCCTGATTTTTGGCTCTCTAACAACTGGGTTATTCTGGCTTCCCAAAAAGTGGGGCTTTACAGCTTCACTCCACGGCAACGGCACCAGAAAATAGTCTTGATGACCCACAAGTATAGGGGGTGTATCGTAGTACTTTCGATAAATAAGAGTGTCGAACCCAACGAGGAGCAGAAGGTGCTGACAAGGAGTTTCGGTAAAGGTTTCACTGTAAATACTAGCAGACAAGTTTTTAGGGGTTTTTGATATTGCAGGTAAATAAAATACGAGTAAGTAAAAGACAGTAATAATAATTGCAGCGAGTGGCCCAATCCTTTTTAGAGCAAAGGACAAGCCGTTGGTTTACTTATGATGACCAAATGTTCTTGAGGACACACGGGATTCTAGTCAAGTGCTTTCGCTTCACATAGTTGATTAATCTTCATTGTTTTGAGTGTTGTGTGGGTGAACCTATGCTAATGCACCACCCTTACTTGGACTAATACATACTTGTGATTATACCCCTTGCAAGCATCCGCAGTTACAAGAAAGTAATTAAGATAAATCTAACCACAACCTTAAACTCTGAGATCCTACGCTCCCTTGTGCACCGGTATACTAACGGGGGTTTAGGTTTCTGTCACTCCGGCAACCCCACAATTAGCAACCAAATACACAATGCATTCCTCTAGGCCCGTAAAGGTGAAGTGTCATGTAGTCGACGTTCACACGACACCACTAGAAGAATAGCACCACAACTTAAATATCAAACCATTAAATATTACTCAACATAATTCCACTACTAACAGCATGACTTCTCCCATGTCCTCAAGAACTAAACAAACTACTCACAAGACATCATATGGATCATGATCAGAGGTGATATAATGATGAATAACAATCTGAACATATACTTCAATTTACCGATAAAACTCAATAGCATCAACCACAAGGAGTAATTAACACAGGGAGAGTTTCCCCTATGAACTAGACAAAGTATAGCCCTAGATGTTACATCGGAATGAGATGGTGCAGCGGTGATGGTGGTGACGGTGATGGAGATGATGATCCCGATGAAGTCCAGCACGATGACGATGAGGATGGCGATGATCTCCCCCCTCCGGGAGGGAATTTCCCCGGCAGATTTCTTCCTGCCAGAGAGCTTTTTCTCTCTCTCTGTTGTTTCCGCCCCGTGGAGGCGGCGGAATATTTCTTCTGGCTCTCCCCGTGTCTTAGGGTTTCTGGGGGATGAAGTACGCGAAGGGGGAGCGCCTGAGGTGGGCCAGGGACTCCACACCAGGCCTGGGCGCGGCCAAGGTGGGGCCCGCGCCCAGGGGTGGTTGTGGGGACCCCGGACTAGCCGTCCGAAATACCCGATTATGTTTAACACAACGATCCCGTGATCAGTTTGTCATTGCACATAATCCGAACTGAATACCAAAGTTTACGTCCATTACAGTACCGAATTAAAAGTCTTACATAAATGGTCAGTTAGACCAAGTTCTTACATAGGTGCCTTCCAGGGCCAAACCAAAATAATCAGCGGAAGCTACGGCGTAGTGGACATTATGTCCTAACGACGACCCGACAGGCAGCTGACTTGTGGAGATCCCTAGTTCGCATAGAAGTCGCCATACTCCTCCTCGGCGTAGTGCTCCTCAGGGTCTGGCTAAGACAATAGCCAGGGACGAAACCAATATGAGTACATTTGATTGTACTCGAAAACTACCCCAACATGAGTATGCAATAGTTTTATTTTAATTTCACACTTTTATTTATTTAAAACATCTCTATATCTTTGTTGAAGAAGATAAGAAAAAATTTATAACCATCTTTAAATAAAATCACCACTTTATCAGTTTCTCCAAAACTCCTCCTTTTTCCGACCATAGCCCGTCATGGTCCATTGTCTCCAACAACCTCATACCGATCCGTTGGTATAGGTGAATGGAACATTCTCCACTTCATTTTCTTTTTAAAACTCAAATCTTTTCAAAACTTGCACATGGTCTTAGGACAGCCTTCCAACTGTCCATATCCGAGGACTCGGCTATTCGAATAGTTTTGTAACCCTCTGCAGAGGTAGCACGCTTTTCCCACATCCATCCGGCAACTCATCGTGTCAGCCACGTCCCACCATACCAGGAGTATGCGGAGTTGAGTCACCGACCATAGCCTCTCCTTTGCTCATGCTAGTATAGGATCCTGCCCTTATGACACTTTCCATCAACACTTAACCCAGCCCGTCGGAATCTAAGTGTGAGGACTCATAGTTTTGCCCGGCGGTTTATGGTGGAACCTTCTATCCTCCACACCAACGTGTGAGGACCCAGGTCAGGGGTAGGTCATCAAACCATCCCCTCATGCATAACGGAGTTATCTCCATCGATGAGGTATCCCATACTAATACGAGCAAATTTTCTGACTAAGCCTTTTCCCATATGTGGTAAATGTGGTCGCACAGGGTAAGATTGGTCGTCA
This sequence comes from Poa pratensis, assembly GCA_947311845.1. Classification (NCBI taxonomy): domain Eukaryota; kingdom Viridiplantae; phylum Streptophyta; class Magnoliopsida; order Poales; family Poaceae; genus Poa; species Poa pratensis. Next base: position 109,687,100 of record CAMZMU010000117.1, read on the forward strand.
TAGTACTAGGACACACTGTGCATTTTTCATAAACATCTCCATTCTCCACTTCGCCACTTTAACACCAACATCTCGGCATTCCATAACCACACAAGTATTTTCAAAAGAGTTTTGAATAAACAATATTTTCCCATCCTATAGTTTTATATAATCTACATAGGGTGGCAAAATAATTTCCATAAACTTTTGAAAAGGTTTTTAGAAAATCCTTGCCTTAAGAGTAAATCATGTTATAAAAATAGATGCATGTATTTGGGGTGCAAGCTCAGAGAGTAGCTTGCCTTGCTCGACAAAGTGTCCTGAGTCTTGATCTTCAGATTCAACAATCTCTCCTTCCTCGAAATATCCGACAACGTTCTCGTCTAATTAACAAACAAACAAATACAAGCAATCACTAACCTACTCAATCAACAACACAACAATACAATCTTAAAATGCTCTAAATAGACACTGCACACATCAAGCAACACAATTTGGTTTCAATTTAATTGAATTACCCATTATTTAATTATGTCTTAATTATGGCAGAAGCTAGTTAAACATGTTTAATTGCACAACTTGAGTTATGTTGATCACAAAAATACAAACTAAAATTCTACAGAGAGCTACTGATGTGTAGAAGACAACAAAATTTGATTTGGATTAATTGGAGTTACCAAACTCCCTACATAATTGTTTCAATCCAGTAACTTAATAATCAAGTTTTAGCTACCAATTAAGTTCTGTTGATCTAAAAATTAAATCCTTTTAGGGTAACTAACCATGACTAAATGTGATCTAACAAAATTGGTCCTAATTCATTTGGGTTAACCAATAAACATATTTAATTGTTTTGGTGCAGAAGGGTGTTCTAACTTCCACTTTATACTAAACAATTACCACTGCATAATTAATTCTACCAAAATTAGGGAAGCTAATAGATCACAGTACAAAGCTAGAAAAATTGGTTTGGAATTATTTGGCTTAAGAGAGTATCAGAAACAAACAAGTTTATATTTTAAACCTTCTGTGGTATTTTTAATAATACATTTTTATTATTTATCTAAATGAAATGAAACCACTTGGGTTGGTTAGACAATTTCATAAGCTTTCCAGAACATTTGGATTTGATTTATTGGGATTTGTAAATCTCTATATATTGAATTTCTAAGTTGTGTCCAGTACTGGTTTTCCAGAGAAAAGAAATTAGAAAATTCTTCTGTTCTGGATAATGTTGAAAAGTATGACAGGTGGGGTCCACCAGTCAGTGACTCAGTGCGTGCTGGAAAATGAATAAATCGCTGACAGGTGGGGCCAGCCTGTCAGCCGCATGTTTTAATCGAACCGGTATGCTACCGTTGGATCTAGATCCAACGGTCCAAATTCAAAGGCAACGGCGGCGATCAGAAACTGGCGGCGCCGGCGACGGTGTGGTGCACGGATAGCTCACCTAGGGGGCTCGGAGGACACGGGGATGATGCAGATCGACGGCGGGGACTCAGGGAAGCTTGCTGGACGAGTGGTGCTTGCTGGGGCGGCGTGAATCGTCGACGGCGAGCAGCTCCCTCCTCCGCGGCCGTGCTCCAACTCTGGCGAGGTCCTGGCGTCGCTTGAGTGCACGAAACAGAGGGAAAAGAGGGGCGTGTGAGTGCGGTGTTAATGGTGATGCGATTGCGGGCCAGAGAGGAGGGAAAAAGAGAGCGGCACGGCGAGGCCGTGATCGCCTCCTACCTCGGCTCCGGCAGCCCGTGGCCGTGCTGCCACGGCAGAGCTTCGCTGCAACGGCGTGCCCGCTCTCCTAGCGGTGCACAGAGGGAGTGGAGTGGGGTGGAGAGGCAGTGGTGCGGTGTGGTGGAAATGGGAGCTCGGGTGGCTATTTAACGGCGGAGCTCGGCTCACGGTGGCACGGGTGTACGCGCGGTCCAGAGGCGATCCGCGATCGGCGGAGGCTGCCTGGGGGTCCGCAGGTGAGCTTGCGATCGTCTGGACGTCGACACAAGGCGAGGGGTGCTGTGGAGCGGCGAGGCCGACCGTGGCGTCACTGCGGCGGCAATGGCGAGCGGCGAGCACGGACGCGTGCTTGGCGTGCGGATGGTGCACTGTCCGGTCGATGTTTTCTTGTCCACGAGCGCGGAAGAGCAAGGGAGAGAGGGGGCGCGGTGCTCGGCCTCCACGGCGGCGACACCTGCCACCACAGTGTCTGTCCACGACGGTGACCATGGCCTACCTGCTCCCCTGCTCGAATTCTTTGCAAAAATGGACGCGGTGAGGTGAGTAGAGTGAGTGAGTGCAGTGGCAAGCGTCAATTTGATCAAAATCGATCAAATTGATCTCGCGTTCAAATCAAATTTGAGATGAACACAGAGATGCTCACCATGTGTTCGATGAAATGTGTGAACCAGCTTTAAATTTGAATTTTTGAAATTTATTTTCATAATTTGCTTCACACATGTATATATGGATTTGTGGTGCTGTGGTGGAATTTTTGTTGCAAGTGTAGCACCACACTTTTGATGATTTAAAAAGATAAAGAAAGATTTGGAATTTAAATTTTGGTTTTGAAATTAATATTTGGAGAAGGAAAAGTTATAGGAATAAAAATGGGGTGATCATATTCACTCCACTGAATTTTGTTTGGAATAAATATAATTTCTCACTTGGAGAAATTTGTGTGACACTTGTCACATGATTTTATTGTTTCAACTTTTTATTTTATTTCTTTTCTTTCCTCAAGTTTTTAATTTGAGCAAACAACAACACACAATCAACAAGAAATAAATATCACAAGCAACAATATGCAATCAACACATATAATTTAACAAAAGTTTTTGTTGGCCTCATTTTTGGAATAATAATACTGATTAATAATTTTGGGATGTTACAGATCCTTCCCCCCTTAAAATAAATCTCGTCCCGAGATTTGCTAGGCTTAGGTACTAAAGAGGTTTGGGAATTCGCTTCTAAGATAATCTTCGCGTTCCCAAGTTGCTTCTTCTTCAGAGTGGTTAGTCCACTGGACTTTGTAGAACTTGATGCGCGCCTTCGGGTAAGACGAACATCTTCTTCAAGAATCTTGAGGGTCTCTCACGATAAGTCAGGTCTTGGTTCAGGTCGATGGAGAGGTGGTCGATGTTTTTGAAAACATCAGGCTGGTCAGGAACTTCAAGACACTTCCGGAGCAAGGAAATGTGGAAGACATGTGATAATCCTAACTCTGGGGCAACTCCAGTTGATAGGATACTTCTCCTCGACGAGCAATGATCTTGAAAGGTCCAATATACCTTGGCGCTAATTTTCCTTTGACATGGAAACGCTGCATTCCTTTAAGGGGTGTCACTCGGAGATAAACATAATCTCCGACTGAAGTGAGGTCACGGCGCTTGGTGTCAGCGTAACTCTTCTGACGGGATTGGGCAGTTTTGAGGCGTTCACGAATAAGCTGAACTTGCTCTTCAGCTTCACGGAGGGTATCTGGTCCAAACAATTTGCCTTCTCCGGTATCGGACCAATTCAGGGGCGTACGACACTTCTTGCCGTAAAGGGCTTCAAAAGGGGCCATTTGCAGACTAGACTGATAACTATTGTTGTAGAGAACTCTGCAAACGGAAGACAATCTTCCCACTTGGAACCATAGGATAGAACACATGCGCGAAGCATGTCCTCCAATATCTGGTTCACTCGCTCAGTTTGGCCATCGGTCTGGGGATGATAAGCTGTGCTAAACGCTAACTTGGTTCCGAGGGCTTCATGAAGGGATTTCCAGAATCTTGAGGTGAATTGCGTGCCTCTATCAGATACAATCTTCTTAGGCACACCATGCAGGCTTACTATTCTGGAAATATACAAGTCTGCTAACTGAGCTCCGGTGTGAGTGGTCTTGACAGGAATAAATGGGCAACCTTGGTCAGTCGATCAACGATGACCCAGATTGAATCATGGCCTCGGTTGGATCTTGGAAGTCCGGTAATAAAATCCATTCCAATCTCATCCCACTTCCACTCGGGAATTTTCAAAGGTTGAAGCAATCCAGCGGGTCGCTGATGTTCAGCCTTGACTCGCTGACAGATGTCACACTTGGCTACAAAAACCAATCTCTCGCTTCATTCCATGCCACCAAAATCTTTCTCGAAGGTCTTGGTACATTTTGGTTCCGCCGGGGTGGATTGAATAAGGGGTCTCATGGGCTTCCTTCAGGATTAACTCCTTAAGTTCCGTGACATTGGGCACACAGATACGGTCATTGAATTTCAGCACTCCTTCAGCATCTTCGGTAAAACCGGGTGCTTTGCCGAGAGAAATCTTCTTCTTAATTCCTTCAATGCTTTCATGACCTTTTTGGGCTTCTTGATTTGATCCATCAGGGTTGGGGCTAACTCTAAATTGGCGAGATAACCATGGCTAACAAGCTCTAGTCCAAAATCTTTGAACTCTTTGAACAAGGCTGGCTGTTCGGCTTGGATCAAGGCATTCAGGGTGCAAGGTTTGCGACTAAGGGCATCGGCAACTACATTAGCCTTTCCGGGTGATAATGGATTCCAATATCATAATCCTTGATTAATTCCATCCATCTCCTCTGTCGCAGGTTCAACTCCTTCTGGGTGAAAATATACTTCAAGCTCTTATGATCCGTATAGATCTCGCAGCGATGTCCCGCAAGATAGGGACGCCACGTTTTAAGAGCAAGAACAACAGCAGCTAACTCCAGGTCATGGGTTGGGTAATTCTCTTCATGCGGTCGCAACTGCCGGGACAGATACGACACAACTTTGCCTTCTTGCATCAGAACGCAACCAAGTCCGAGGCGTGATGCATCGCAATACACGTCGAAACTCTTGGTGACGTCTGGCATAATCAAGATTGGGGTGAGGTCAGTCTCTTCTTCAATTCTTGGAAACTATCTTCACACTTCTGAGTCCATTCAAATTTCTTGTCCTTCTTCAACAGTTGGGTCATGGGTTTGGCTATACTGGAAAATCCTTCAACGAACTTGCGGTAATAACCGCTAGTCCGAGAAAGCTTCGGATTTCAGTCACACTGGTTGGGGCTTTCCAGTCAACAATGGCTTGGATCTTCTCGGGTCACAGAAATTCCTCCGCAGACACAACATGTCCGAGAAATGCCACTTCACTGAGCCAAAACTCACACTTGCTAAGCTTGGCATACAGCTGGTGCTCTCGGAGGGTCTCCAAAACTAGACGCAGGTGTTCAGCATGCTCTTCTTCGGTCTTGGAATAAATAAGGATGTCATCGAGGAAAACTACCACGAACTTGTCGAGGTACTCCATGAAAATCTTGTTCATGAGATTCATGAAATAGGCTGGGGCATTGGTCAGACCAAAGGACATCACGGTGTATTCAAACAAACCGTAACGGTGGTGAAGGCGGTCTTGGGAATGTCTGTCTCTCGGATTTTCAACTGATGATATCCTGTCCGAAGATCGATCTTGGAAAAGACTCGGGCTCCGTTCATTGATCGAACAGATCCTCGATCTTGGGAAGAGGATACTTGTTTTTAATGGTCACGTCATTTAGCTTGCGATAATCCACACACAGGCGTGTGGTACCGTCTCTCTTGTCCACAAAAATAATGGGTGATCCCCAAGGTGAAGCGCTTGGGCGAACAAGACCTTTGCTGAGCATATCAGCCAACTGCTTCTTCAACTCAACCAGTTCTTCCGGATTCATCCGATAAGGTCTTTGGGATATAGGGGTGTTCCTGGGATAAGCTCAATTATGAACTCAATATCCCGGTCTGGCGGCATACCAGGCAATTCTTCAGGGAAAACATCTCGGAATAGGTGAACAACACGGATCTCATCTAGGGGGTCGAGCTATGCTCTCATGGCAGCCTGGTGGGAATGACTGGTTTCAGACACATACTCCACTTCTACTTCTTTGTCGGTGGTGATGGATACAGCTCTTCTGGCACAGTCAATTCGACCATGGTACTTGGCTAGCCAATTCATACCAAGTATAACATCTATGCCTTGGGTTCCCAGAACGATTAAGTTACTGGAAACTTTTCTCCTTTGATCTCAAGGGACATCGGGCAAAACATCTTGGTCTCTACGGTGGATTCTGGGATTTGGATGACCATGGGTTTGGGTAAGAGGCTCCGACTAAACCTCCCTTAGCAACAAATTCTTGGGTAACAAAGGAATGGGTAGCACCAGAATCAAACAGAACAGTTGCAGGTACTGAGTTGACAAGGAACGTACCCAGCACAACATCTGGCGCATCCTGGGCTTCTTCAGCATTGATGTGGTGCAGACGGCCCTTGGCAACAGCAACATTTCCGCGGGGTGCGGCATTCTTGCCATTTCCATTGCGGCCTTGACCATTGTTCGGTGCCGGGCATTGGGGCGCTGAACATTCCTCTTGGATTGGGGCATTCTCTGGAGTAGTGACCCTTGTTGCCGCATTCAAAGCAGACAACATTGGCATTGCGGTTGAAGTTGTTGAAGTTTCCTCCGGGACGGTTATTGTCATTGGGGCGGTTGAAGTTGTTTGGGCGGTTAGGGAAATTGGGGCGTGGAGCTTGTGGTGGTCGATAGGCAGGCTTGGGGTTTGCTGAAAGATACGAGGCTTCTGGCTGCTCGAACCTTCCTGAGCATTCATCCTCCTCTTACGACCTTCAAACATAGACTTGCGCTTGGTCTCCAGCTGGATGGCTTTGTCCACAAGTGACTCCAATCAAGAAGTCATGGATAACCAGAGCACACTGCAGTTCATCATGAAGTCCATCATGAAACGCTCCATCTTCTTCTTCTCGTGTCGGTGTCATCAGGAGCATACCGAGATAAGTCGGTAAACTCATCAAGATAACCGACCACATCTCTACTTCCCTGCCTCAGCTTGCGGAATTCATCCTTCTTCCTCTCAATGAGTCCCCGGGAATGTGCTTCTTGCGGAACTTCTCCTGGAACTCAGCCCAGTTGATAACATGACCAGCTTGCTGGAGAGCCTTGGTAGTTTCCCACCAAGCTCGTGCAGGTCCAGCAAGATAGTGGGTTGCATACAGCACTTTCTCTTCTCCACAGCAGCAACTTCCAGATTGTTGTCGATGGTGCGAAGCCAATCATCGGCTTCTAGTGGGTGAAGTCCCTTGGAATAGGTAGGTGGGTTGGTCTTCTGGAAATCGCCTAAGGTGGATCGCTGGTTTCCATCGCCATTGCCATTGCCATTGTTGTTGTTGTTGTTGTTGTTGTTGTTTTGGTTGGCAGCGATCTGCTGCAGGGCAGCGAGATGAGCTTGACGCTCCTCCCGGGCATTTTGGCGTTCCTCCATGATAAGCGCGAGAAGTTGGGCGGGGGTTGGGTCGGTGGTGGTGGTCCTTCCGGTTGGTGCGACGAGTGCGCCATCCTGAAGCACACCGGGTATAAGAGGCAAGGCAAAAAGGTTTCGACTAAGGGAAAAGCGATTTCGCAAGTGGTTGATTAATTAGGATATATGGAAAATATTTTACACAGATCAAACAAGACAAACATACTTATATAACACAAACATCACATCAAGGAGTTCACAACATCAAGCTTACAACATGCCCTACATCTAAGTACATAACACATGGTTTCCAAAAGAACCACTACTTCGACTCGACTAGCGATAGGGGGTCAACCTAATCCTGCGGTAGTACTCAAGTCACTCGCCTACTGAGGTGGAACCTCAGGCTCTGCTGCGTCAGCGTCGGACTGGTAAGGTGGCTCCTCGGGTCCTCCTCCTCGTCCTCGAGAACTGCCTCGAGTGGCTCCTCCTCCTCGTCGTCCTCCTGCTCATAGTCCATCTCCTCCAGGAAGTCGTCATCGTCACTGAGGAAAGCGTTGTTCTCCTTGCGGAGATCCTCGCCCTCCTCCTCCATCTCGTCGTATGGTGCTCTAGATCCTCGATCAGCTCGTCCTGCTCCGCCACCCTCTTGCGGAGCGCGATGGTCCTCCTCAGCTGGGTCCTCTTCTTGAGAAGAGCGACCTTCTCCTCTTCAGCTGCGCCTCACTCTCGCGACTCTCCTGAGCGAGATGCGCTCAAAGCGAGACCGAAGCCTAGTGCACATCAGATCCTCCTGGGTGCGGAAGAGCATAATCTCCATGTCCAGGATGTACTCTCCGAACGTCGGGTGTAGGGGATCGGATAGGGTGTCCATCATCGTGCGCCTCCCGTAGAACCGGAAACGGGAGTTCACCAACTCCGCCTTGTGCTCCTCACAAAGTCGGGCTAGCATCCTCTGCATAGAACGACACAGTCCGTCGTCCCAGTGACGTCCATGGTGGTGAAGATCAGCGTCCTGGATCCGGGAGACTTGATGTTCCCCCGAACTGACGACTCGAAACCAACACAGGTTCCCGTTGCCGAGAGTGTCCACCTGGGCTCCCTTAAACTCTGGAGCGGGGCGACCTAACAGCTTGCTCAACTCGAACAAGTCCTTCTCGAACATCAACTTGCCGTCCCTCTCAAGCTGAACGAACTCGGTGAAATGGATCGCCATCTACAATTTTTAGCAAAATTTTAAGTTAGTGAGATGACAAGTGTATCAAAATTTTAAATGTAGTGAGGCAACAAGTGAGCAAAATTTTAAGCTTAATGGATGACAAGTGTGCAAAATTTTAAGGATACAAGGAAAATGTAATATTTAATGAGAGTAAATTTTGCATAAGTAAGAGGATTGGAGATAAGAAATTTTCGAAAATACTTCACTCCTTTATTTTTAGAAATTAACTTTTGTAACTTCTATCTAGCGACCATGCTAATCTAAGGTCTCTTAAAGTCAGGATGGCTCTGATACCAGCTCTGTGGGGACCCCGGACTAGCCGTCCGAAATACCCGATTATGCTTAACACAACGATCCCGTGATCAGTCTGTCGTTGCACATAATCCGAACTGAATACCAAAGTTTACATCCATTTACCGAATTAAAAGTCTTACATAAATGGTCATTTAGACCAAGTCTTACATAGGTGCCTTCATGGGCCAAACCAAAATAATCAGCGGAAGCTACGGCGTAGTAGACATATCCTAACGACGACCCGACAGGCAGCTGACTTATGGAGATCCCTAGTTCGCATAGAAGTCGCCATACTCCTCCTCGGCGTAGTGCTCCTCGAAGTCTGGCTAAGACAATAGCCAGGGACGAAACCAATATGAGTACATTTGATTGTACTCGCAAACTACCCCAACATGAGTATGCACTAGTTTTATTTTAATTTCACTTTTATTTATTTAAAACATCTCTATATCTTTATTGAAAAATAAGAATTTTATAACTATCTTTAAATAAAATCACCATTTTATCTTTCTCCAAAACTCCTCCTTTTTCCGACCATAGCCCGTCATGGTCCATTGTCTCCAACAACCTCATACCGATCCGTTGGTATAGGTGTATGGAACATTCTCCACTTCATTTTCTTTTTAAAACTCAAATCTTTTCAAAACTTGCACATGGTCTTAGGACAGCCTTCCAACTGTCCATATCCGAGGACTCGGCTATTCGAATAGTTTTAACCTCTGCAGAGGTAGCACGCTTTTCCCACATCCATCCGGTAACTCATCGTGTCAGCCACGTCCCCCATACAGGTGTATGCGAAGTTGAGTCACCGACCATAGCCTGTCCTTTGCTCATGCTAGTATAGGATCCTGCCCATATGACACTTTCCATCAACACTTAACCCAGCCCGTCGGAATCTAAGTGTGAGGACTCATAGTTTTGCCCGGCGGTTTATGGTGGAACCTTCTATCCTCCATCATCCATAGAGTGCGAGGACCCAGGTCAGGGGTAGGTCATCAAACCATCCCCTCATGCATAACGGAGTCATCTCCGTCGATGAGGTATCCCATACTAATATGAGCAAATTATATGACTAAGCCTTTTCCCATATGTGGTAAATGTGGTCGCACAGGGTAAGATTGGTCGTCATAGTACTAGGACACACTGTGCATTTTTCATAAACATCTCCATTCTCCACTTCCACTTTAACACCGACATCTCGGCATTCCATAACCACACAAGTATTTTCAAAGGAGTTTTGAATAAACAATATTTTCCCATCCTATAGTTTTATATAATCTACATAGGGTGGCAAAATAATTTCCATATACTTTTGAAAAGGTTTTAGAAAATCTTTGCCTTAAGAGTAAATCATGTTATAAAATAGATGCATGTATTTGGGGTGCAAGCTCAGAGAGTAGCTTGCCTTGCTCGACAAAGTGACCTTGGTCTTGATCTTCAGATTCAACAAACTCTCCTTCCTCGATAAATCCGACAACGTTCTCGTCTAATTAACAAACAAACAAATACAAACAATCACTAACTACTCAATCAACAACACAACAATACAATCTTAAATGCTCTAAATAGCCACTGCACCATCAAGCAACACAATTTGGTTTCAATTTAATTGAATTACCCATTATTTATTATGTCTTAATTATGGCAGAAACTAGTTGAACATGTTTAATTGCACAACTTGAGTTCTGTTGGTCACAAAAATACAAACTAAAATTCTACAGAGAGCTACTGATGTGTAGAAGACAACACAATTTGATTTGGATTAATTGGAGTTACCAAACTCCCTACATAATTGTTTTAATCCAGTAACTTAATAATCAAGTTTTAGCTACCAATTAAGTTCTGTTGATCCTAAAATTAAATCCTTTTAGGGTAACTAACCATGACTAAATGTGATCTAACAAAATTGGTCCTAATCATTTGGGTTAACCAATAAACATATTTAATTGTTTTAGTGCAGAAGGGTGTTCTAACTTCACTTTATACTAAACAATTACCACTGCATAATTAATTCTACCAAAATTAGGGAAGCTAATAGATCACAGTACAAAGCTAACAAAATTGGTTTGGAATTATTTGGCTTAACAGAGTATCAGAAACAAACAAGTTTAGATTTTAAACCTTCTGTGGTATTTTTAATAATACATTTTTATTATTTATCTAAATGAAATGAAACCACTTGGGTTGGTTAGACAATTTCATAAGCTTTCCAGAACATATGGATTTGATTTATTTGGATTTGTAAATCTCTATATATTGAATTTCTAAGTTGTGTCCAGTACTGGTTTTCCAGAGAAAAAGAAATTAGAAAATTCTTCTGTTCTGGATAATGTTGAAAAGTATGACAGGTGGGGTCCACCAGTCAGTGACTCAGTGCACGCTGGAAAATGAATAAATCGCTGACGGGTGGGGCCAGCCCGTCAGCCGCTTGTTTTAATCGAACCGGTATGCTACCGTTGGATCTAGATCCAACTGTCCAAATTCAAAGGCAACGGCGGCGACCAGAAACTGGCGGCGCCGGCGACGGTGTGGTGCACGGATAGCTCACCTAGGGGGCTCGGAGGGACGCGGGATGATGCAGATCGACGGCGGGGACTCAGGGAAGCTTGCTGGACGAGTGGTGCTTGCTGGGGCGGCGTGAATCGTCGACGGCGAGCAGCTCCCTCCTCCGCGGCCGTGCTCCAACTCCGGTGAGGTCCTGGCGTCGCTTGAGTGCACGAAACAGAGGGAAAAGAGGGGCGTGTGAGTGCGGTGTTAATGGTGATGCGATTGCAGGCCAGAGAGGAGGGAAAAAGAGAGCGGCACGGCGAGGCCGTGATCGCCTCCTACCTCGGCTCCGGCAGCCCGTGGCCGTGCTGCCACGGCAGAGCTTCGCTGCAACGGCGTGCCCGCTCTCCTAGCGGTGCACAGAGGGAGTGGAGTGGGGTGGAGAGGCAGTGGTGCGGTGTGGTGGAAATGGGAGCTCGGGGTGGCTATTTAACGGCGGAGCTCGGCTCACGGTGGCACGGGTGTACGCGCGGTCCAGAGGCGATGCGCGATCGGCGGAGGCTGCCTGGGGGGCCGCAGGTGAGCTTGCGATCGTCTGGACGTCGACACGAGGCAAGGAGTGCTGTGGAGCGGTGAGGCCGACCGCGGCGTCACTGCGGCGGCAATGGCGAGCGGCGAGCACGGACGCGTGCTTGGCGTGCGGACGGTGCGCTGTCCGGTCGATGTTTTCTTGACCACGAGCGCGGAAGAGCAAGGGAGAGAGGGGGGCGCGTTTCTCGGCCTCCACGGCGGCGACACCTGCCACCACAGTGGCGAGCACGGCGGCATGGGCGCGCGGCGCGTCTGTCCACGACGGTGACCACGGCCTACCTGCTCCCCTGCTCGAATTCTTTGCAAAAATGGACGCGGTGAGGTGAGTAGAGTGAGTGAGTGCAGTGGCAAGCGTCAATTTGATCAAAATCGATCAAATTGATCTCGGGTTCAAATCAAATTTGAGATGAACACAGAGATGCTCACCATGTGTTCGATGAAATGTGTGAACCAGCTTTAAATTTGAATTTTTGAAATTTATTTTCATAATTTTCTTCACACATGTATATGGATTTGTGGTGCTGTGGTGGAATTTTTGTTGCAAGTGTAGCACCACACTTTTGATGATTTAAAAAGATAAAGAAAGATTTGGAATTTAAATTTAGGTTTTGAAATTAATATTTGGAGAAGGAAAAGTTATAGGAATAAAAATGGGGTGATCATATTCACTCCACTGAATTTTGTTTGGAATAAATATAATTTCTCACTTGGAGAAATTTGTGTGACACTTGTCACATGATTTTATTGTTTCAACTTTTTATTTTATTTCTTTTCTTCTCCTCAAGTTTTTAATTTGAGCAAACAACCAACACACAATCAACAAGAAATAAATATCACAAGCAACAATATGCAATCAACACATATAATTTAACAAAAGTTTTTGTTGGCCCTCATTTTTGGAATAATAATACTGATTAATAATTTTGGGATGTTACAGATCCTTCCCCCTCTTAAAATAAATCTCGTCCCGAGATTTGCTAAGCTTCGGTACTAAAGAGGTTTGGGAATTCGCTTCTAAGATAATCCTCGCGTTCCCAAGTTGCTTCTTCTTCAGAGTGGTTAGTCCACTGGACTTTGTAGAACTTGATTGCGCGCCTTCGGGTAAGACGAACATCTTCTTCAAGAATCTTGATGGGTCTCTCACGATAAGTCAGGTCTGGTTCAGGTCGATGTTTTTGAAAACATCAGGCTGGTCAGGAACTTCAAGACATTTCCGGAGCAAGGAAATGTGGAAGACATTGTGATAATCCGCTAACTCTGGGGGCAACTCCAGTTGATAGGATACTTCTCCTCGACGAGAAATAATCTTGAAAGGTCCAATATATCTTGACGAGATAAAATAAAATAAACTAAGCAAGACAAAAACAAAGTAAAGAGATTGGAAGCGTGAAACTCCCCTTGCAGAAATACTTCTACTCCCCGGCAACGGCGCCAGAAAATAGGCTTGATGGCGTGAAACACACGTTCGTTGGGAGACCCCAAGAGGAAGGTATGATGCAGTCAGCAGCAAGTTTTCCCTCAGTATGAAACCAAGGTTTAATCGAACCAGTAGGAGTAGTAACACTTCAGAAGGTTGTCAACGGCGAAATATGATGCGGCGCAACACCAGGGAATCCGGCGCTGACGTGGAATCTGCACACAATACAATCAAACTACTTTGCCCCAACGAAACAGTGAGGTTGTCAATCTCACCGGCTTGCTGAAAACAAAGGATTAACGTATGGTGTGGAAAACAGTAATAAATTGCAGAGAATGAAAAAGAACAATGTTTGCAGTTTGTGGTTGTTTAATCAATGTAAAAGAATGGACCGGGGTCCACAGTTCACTAGAGGTGTCTCTCCATAAAAGATAACTAACATGCTGTGTGAACAAATTACAGCTGGGCAATTGACAAATATTTAGCGCATGACAATGCATATATATGACATGATGATTACTATGATATTTAATTGGGCATTACGACAAAATACATAGACCGTTATCCAACAGCGTCTATGACTAATAATCCACCGCCGGGTTTTCATCTGAGTTCCCCGTTAATATTAAGTTGCAAGCAACGGATAATTGCATTAAGTAAAGTGCGTAATGTAAACAAATACATATGACCATGGACATAGCATTGTTAGGTTACCCTTAGTAGCAACAGCACATCCGTAATCTTAGAAGTTGCTGTCACTCTCCCAGATTACCGGAGGCATGAACCCACTATCTAGCATAAATACTCTCTCTTGGAGTTACAAGCATCTACTTGGCCAAAGCATCTACTAGTAACGAAAAGCATGCAAGATCATAAATAACATATAAGATAGATTGATAATCAACTTGACATAATATTCAATATTCATCGGATCCCAGCAAACACAATATGTAGCATTACAAATAGATGATCTTGATCATGTAGGGCAGCTCACAGGATCTAAACATGATGACACAAAGTGGAGAGACAACCATCTAGCTACTGCTATAGACCCGTAGTCCAAGGATGAACTACTCACGCATCACTCCGGAGGCAGGCATGGTGATGTAGAGCCCTCCGGTGATGATTCCCCTCTCCGAAAGGGTGCCAGGAAGAGGTTCTGGACCCTCCCGAGCTAGGGTTGACGACGGCGGCGTCTTTGGAACTTTTCGTGGATAATGGCTCGGGTATCTAGGGTTTTTGCATCGGGGGAATAAGTAGGCGAAAGGGCGGCGGCTGGAGAGCCCCGAGGGGCCCACACCACCCTAAGGCGCGCCAGGAGAGCCCGCGCCCTAGGTGCGTGTGGGGCCCTCCTGGCTCCTCTTCGTTGCTCCTTTGGACTTTCTGGTGTGTTCTGATAAAATAGATCCCTCCGTGAAGTTTCGTCCAATTCCGAGAATATTTCCTGACTAGCTTTTATGGAATACAAAAACAACAGAAAACAGGAACTGACACTTCGCCATCTTGTTAATAGGTTAGTCCCAAAAAATGTATAAAAGTGACATAAAGTGGATGCAAAACATGTAACAATTGGTATAATATTAGCATGGAACATCAAAAATTATAGATACGTTTGAGACGTATCAACAGGTAACGTGGGTTCGGAATAGGCTCTCTTCGACTTTTAGTAGCTTTCTTCTGGCGCATCACCTTCAGCAAGGAGGCCGATGATTCCTTGCCTTGGCTCATCTTGGTCAATCACCTGCATTGAGAAAGGTAAACAATTAAGCATAAAGACATGATCCAGTTAAGAAGCATAAAGACGTAATGCAATTAATAAGCATGTTGAAAAATAAATACTAAGCATAATAAAGACATAATAAAATGTAGAAAATAAGCATAAAGATGTAATGCAATTAAGAAGAAGCATGTTGAAAAGTAAATACTACGCATAAGGACATAAAAGACCCTCACCCCGAATCATCACTCTCATAATTAAGTCTTGGGTTCTCATCATCACTATCAACATCACTATCACATGTGTAAATTGGAACCTCATCGCACGCTGGAGGCTCATCATCGTCATCAGAATGTAACTTGTTGAGCATATCTATGTCCTTTACATCCACCACTAAGTCACCACCTGTCTGTGCATTGTCCTCGCGGTCCTCAAGACCTTGTATGCCAAAGTCCCCAAAGGTTTGTTCCTCTTGATAGAAAATCCCCTCGTATGTTTTAGGGTCAATGTTGTTGTAATCGTCTTCGGAGGGCATGGGTAGCTTACCATGTGGCGATACATGGAACACGACTTCCCAGCCAATGAGTCCCTCTTTCTTGCATGGGTAGGGCAAATAATAAACTTTCCTGGCTTGGTGAGCCACAACAAAGACATCGGATCCTCGTAGGTGGTTGAAGGCTTAACTTCAACTAACCCAATGGAAGGGGTACTTCTATGTCCATTCACAGGGTCGAACCAGTGGAATTTTAACACAACAAGCTTGAGTTCTATGTTCGTGTTATTGAACGTCAGCTCGTATACGTTCTGTAACCTTCCGTACTAATCTAATTCACCGGCTCCTTTGGTGAAGACCCCGGTATTTATAGTCTTTGCATTAGGCCGACTGTTCTGGTGAAACTCTGTATGGAAGCGGTACCCATTCACATCATACTTCTCATACATCTCGACTCTACGGTTACAACCTTGGGAGAGACATCTCAACTCATCCGACATCACAACGTTGGGATCAGCTCCCTACAAGTACAAATTGTTTGTGCATTAGTAGGAGGGACAAGACACGGATTGCAAGGTAGAAGGGACAGGTTAGAAATTACCTTTTCCCTGAACCAAGCCATGAATTTTTTCTTTCCGGGGGCACCCTCTTTCAAAAGAGTGTCCAGCTCGGCTTCATCGGGTCCCTCTGATGTTCCCGACCACATTTCATCCTTGAATTGGCTAAAAGGAGAAAATACGTATTAGACCAAAACCGAGTTAGTAGTTGCAAAGTAATTTGTTCACCATTTTACCTAAGGAAACTTCCCTCTTCCTCCTCCCCATCGCGGACCACTTCCTTCATGTTCATAAGCACATAGAGCATTATGCACTCCAGCTCTTCATTGGTCAAGGTATACCTTTTTGCGCCACCGGCCTTGCCACCGGGAAACTAGAAGAGGGCGAGCTTGGGGTCTTGCTTGGGCTCGTCGACATTGTACCGAGAGGCCTGGTTATGCATAGTGGGAACATCATCGGGATAGTACGTTAGCCTGGCATCTGTCATCTCCTGGAGGATAGTTGCCTCAGCTATGCATGCTTCAATCTTATTTTTGTTTCCACATTTGGTTCGAATAGACTTAAACTCTCTCTCAATACAAAAGTGCCAACGAAACTGCACCGGTGCACCCAAGAGTGCCTCGTTCACGAGATGCACAACAAGATGTGCCATCGGAGTAAAGAAGCCTGGCGGAAATATCGTCTCTAAGTTACATAGCAACTCCGGCACTAGATCATGCAGCTTCTGAATAATCAGGGGACATATCTGCTTAGCACAGAGCGTGCGGAAGAAATGGCTCAACTCCGCGAGCACTCGCCAGGCACGGTCGGGGAGATACCCTCGAACCATCACCGGTAGCAGCCGCTCAATCCATATATGATAGTCGTGACTCTTGAGCCCGGTGACTTTTCCCGATTTTATATTGACTCCCTTACTTATATTTGAACAATAGCCATCCGGGAACATCACGACGAATTTGAGCCAAAAGAATGCCTCAGACTTTTGCATACTATTAAGGAAGAAGTCGGCATGCGGCTTGAACCAGTTCTTTCGACGGCCTTCAGGAGGCTTCATGTGTAATCTCTTCCTATCACAGAGCTTCTTGACATCGACTCTAGCCTTAACATTATCCTTCGACTTCTCAGGAATGTTCAGGATTGTGTGAAAGAGGGACTCTCCAACATTCTTTTCGGTGTGCATCACATCGATGCTATGGGGAAGTTTGAGGTCCTTGTAATATTCGAGTTGCGTCAAGCCTGCCACGTGAGTCCAGTTGTGCGTCACACCATATCCCACATATCGTGGGCCTTTTCCCCCAGCAGGCACGAGAGCACGTAGCTCGGCATCAACAGCTGCACCATCAAAAGTTGGTAGTATCTCTTTTTCTTCACGCTCAACTCTGCCCTTCTTGAAGTTCTTTTTGTCTTCTCTAAATCGATGCCCTCTTTTGAGGAACTTTCGATGTGTGTCAAACGTGGAATACTTCTTACCCGCGCTTAGCCACATGAACTCAAGTCGGTTCCTGCACACTGGGCATGGCCACTTACCAGCTGTACACCATCCGCAGAATAGGGCGTACCCGGGCATGTCGTGCATGGAATTGTGGAACCAAACTTTCATAAAGAAGTTTGTCTTCGATGCATGATCATATGTCAACGTCCCGTGGTGCCAAGAGTGGTTCAGATCATCCACAATCGGCTGCATGTAGACACTTAAATTCTTCCCCGGGTATTCAGGACCTGGAATGAGCAGCGACAGGAATATGGTCTTCCTTTGCATTAGGGCTCCTAGAGGGAGATTGAGCGGAATAACAAACACGGGCCAGCAGCCGTACGAGGCAGTCGACATACCATATGGATTGAATCCATCGGTTGCTATCGCGATTCTGACGTTTCGAGCCTCTGCTGCCTCATCGGGGTGGTTCATATCAAAGTTCTTCCATGCCGTACCATCAGATGGATGTCACATCTTTACCCGTCCGTGCTCATCCTTGTATCTCTTCCCCGTCTTGTGCCACTACATCTGTGTGGCAGACTCTTTGTTCATGTAAATCCGCTTGATTCTTTTTATGAATGGGAGGTAACGAAGAATCTTAATGGCGACTTTTGTCTGCGTCTTCTGACCATCGGCTCCGTTTACCTCATGATACCTAGAGGCCCCACACAGGCTACAATACTTGTCATCCGCAAACTGTTTCCAAAACAAAAGGCATCCTTTTGGACAACAATCTATCTTTTCATAATTCATGCTGAGATCTCGCAGGATTTTCTTTGTTTCGTACATGCTTTTAGGCAGACAATGCCCTTCGGGCAACATGTTACCATATGTTTGCAGATGCGCTTCAAAGCATGAACGGGTGTTGCCGTACTCGAGCTTTTTGGCTAGTGCTTGCGAGATGGCATCGAGCTGAGAAATTTTTGCACCCTCGTACAGAGGCCTCTAAGACGAGGCCATCATATCAAAGAAGGCCTTCGCGGTTGGCTTCGAGTCCTCTGGTTCACGCGGTTCCTCCGGTTCTGGAGGCTCCTCCGGTTCTGGCGGTTCCTCCTGTGAGGGTGGCGAATCTGGCACGTCGCCATCACGGAGATCATCTAGCCAGTTTCTAATCCCATCATCTTCATTGCCATTGATCCGCTGCTGCATCACCCTACCATTCTCACGTTCGTACTCATCAAAGTCGACTGTCGTAACGAAGTTCGGCATATACCCACGAGACCAGAGGTGTTTAGTCATCTCATCCTTTCCCTGACGTTTACGCATCTTGCAACGAACGCAAGGGCAGTTTGGACGAATGCCTGACGGTGGCGCATGTGTCCAGATACGCCACAGAAATGTCGATTTCTGTGGTGCATCCAGTCCCGTGCGCCACAGAAAAGGCACCGCAGGATGCAAGCCAATCATTGGTTGCGGGGCCCACCATATTTCTGTGGCGCATGGGTTTGCATGCGCCACAGAAAGCCTGTGTTCAGTGGCGCATGGGCTAGCTATGCGCCACAGAAAGGGGACAAATTCTGTGGCGCACCACTGCCCGTGCGCCACTAAATATATTCTGTGGCGCATGGCATAATGGGTGCGCCACAGGTAGTGGTTCCACCTATAACCGTTTTCCTACTAGTGATCTCTCCATATTTTTCATAAGATTGTATAGGAAATTATAGAAAGAAAAGATTCACTTTCATAGACGGAGAAAATCATCCATAAACAGTACAATTGTCTCCTCAACAAAGTCATCAAATATTGCAGACGTTAAAAAAATTAAAATTAGCAGGTGCATTACACAACCCAAACGACATTCGGCTATAAACAATACGTACCATATGGATATATGCATGTCATGTTTTCTTGATCCTAGGATGAACAACTATTTGGGAGAATCCTGAATATTCATCAAGGTCTCTCGAACACTTGGTCAATAAACTGTAGTGGAGATAATGTCTCGAACACTTGGTCCATAAACTGTAGTGGAGATAATGATATTTTGTGTCTCTTTATTTAACCTCTTGTAATCAATACACATGTGATATCCAAGGGATTATTTCATTGTTTCATTAGGCACAACAGTAAATCCTACCTTAATAGGAACACAATAAACTAGAGTAAACCATTTACTATCAGAGATATGATAAATACTATCAGCGTCAAGTAATTGTATTACCACTTCTTTCATTTTAGGATTTAACCTCCTTTGATTCGACTGCAGGTTTGATACCTCTTTCATGAATATTCTACGCATGGTTATACCTTTTAAGTCCTCCATGGAATATCTCAAAGATTTGCGGCGACTTTTTAGTACATTCATGATGTTATTTTTCGTTCTTCCCCGGAAGGTTAGAACTTATAATAGAAAGGAAGCTATGCATAAGGTTATTTCTCCTCTGGAAGAGATTGGTTGCCTACGGTCCACTGAGTCTTATCATAGATAAAGTATCTCATACCTGTAGATGACACTATAGCCCCGCCGTGAACACACAATTTGTTGATGAAAACTTATTGTCCATGACTTGTATTTCTAATACTTGATCTTTCTTAGTTTTTTGTTGTCAGGTCTCACCATGATCTAATTCAAATTTTGAAAGGAATAAAATACAAGCGATCTAGGCTTTGTGTTTTTCATAGCGAGGAGATGCTTCAAAGCTTGATGATTCCGAATGAATCCGGCAGGACGTGCGAAGAGGCCGTGTGGCGGGGATTGTGGCCATGTGACGTTTGTTCGGTGCGTTGTTATGTAACCGTATGCTTGGTTCGTGATTTGTTTCCCGGAAGATTTCTCTCAGACAGTTTTTTCTTCGAATGAATGACCCTCAAGATATTTTGGGAGAATCGTAGTCCTCAGAAGATGCTAAACTAGTAGGATTGTGATATATTGTATTGAATTCTTTACGATGAGATGATGTACAAGAGAACGCATTGAGACTTGTAGGATTGCGGTATACTAAACTCTCTTTCATAAGATGATGTGCAAGAGAACGCATTTTGGTACTATTTTTTTTATGTAAGTGTGTATGTTATCTGTGAAGTCATGACGAAGAAATAATTCCAAGATTCTAACATGTCATTCCAGTTACGCCGAAGAAATAATTTCCACGATTTTAACATGGTTAGAAACTTAGAATGGACACCCACTATTGTAACCGCACATAAATACAACACACTTGCTCACATGGAAGCGCGACTGTTATAAGCACACATACACATTACTTACACACATGGAAGCGTGACTATTGTAACCAGACATACACATTATGTGCTTATGCCGAAGTATTGTCCGAATGAGACTTGATAACTGTAATTTTGATAACACAAAGTCCAATAATTTTCTTGACACTTCCAAGTTTAGAATTCTCTAAAATTTACTATACTCCTAGAGCAAGTCTAAAACACAGGAAGGGTTTACATTAACCATGATGCTCACACTAAAACACACGACATAGTGTTTACATCGAAAGTAATGAGATTTATGGATTTATCATTAGTGTTCTTAGCACATGTTTACAAGACACACTCGTGCTGGGGAAAATATCCGATGAAAACCAATTTTCGGTGAAAGCCAGTGAAAACCACAAAACAAATAATGATTTTTTCGTGGTTTTCACCGGTTTCGACTAAAAATTGATTTTCACCGGATACTTTCTCCTCGTGCTGTGTGTGTACGCCCGCGTGCGTGTCTTCTTGCAATTTTGTTCCTTTTGCTTTCAAATTTCAGTATTTAAGTCGTTATAAGTTTGGCGACTTCATAATATTTTTTAATTCGTTGACAAAACATTGGTGAGGTGCTATATGTTATTCGGATGTACATGGGTAATTTTAATGGCATTTTCGATTAATTTCAGTAGCGTTTTCTTGTCAATTACTTTCAGTGTGGCAACTTTTTTTTTTGGTGAGAAATGCAGCACCTAAACAGACCTGCAGCCCACCTACGTTGGCACGGCAGTTCAAGAAACGGCCCGAGGACATATCCACCACGGACGGCAAGGCCCGTCCACTCCCGCGAAACGGCCTAAAAAATCCTAGCAATCCCCTTCGCCGCCGTTGCTCGCCGCCGCGCAACGGACACCGCCGACTTCTTCTACCGGGAGGCCAAGCGCCTCGGCACGTCGCCCGCTCCGCTCTTCCAGGTCAGCGCCTCACTCCCCCGGGCCCCGGTTTCCCTACCCCGCTCGCGCCCGTGCTCCGCCCTCAGCGAATGTCTGACGCGAGCCCCTCCGCTCTGCATTCGCAGCTGATTCAGGTACAGAAGCAGCACAAGTTCGTCGCACCAGGCGCCGTGGCGGTGCTCTACGTCGTATGCAGCCCTGGCGCGTGGCTCCAAATGACGGATGGTGCATACCTTCAGCCGGTCCCGCGTTCTTGTGTGTCTCGTAAGCTGCTGTGAGCCTGTGATTGACCAGCTCGGCGGTGCGTCTTAGCCTGCAGTTGGGTCCGCTTGAGAATGGAGGCCTCGTCGCCGGCGTTGATGTGGTCAGTCTTCGGCATCCATACTGTGGTTGTTCGCTGTGATTCATGGCTGGGATGGTCATCTGATTCGGTGCTCAGTTGTTGCAGAGCAGATGGTGAGATTGTGTGCTTTCTATAAAGCACTAAAGCAGGGCCCTTTCTGGAGCCTATCCTCTAAAAAGAGCAGATGGTGAGATTCAAGATTCGGTGCTCGGTTGTTGCAGAGCAAATGGTGCGATTTAGGCGGGACGGTGCCGTGCCAATGTGAATATGTGATTGCCTCTAATGAAACAGCATGCCCGGGCAATGTGGCAGCAGGTTCGAGAGCCCGCCTTTATCTATTTATTACTGTACTTGAATTTATTCATACAGTCATAAGCATGTCGAAATTTATATACATAACCATCAGATGACATCTGCCACAATTTATGATGCTAACTTACATACAAAAAGAGAGCATTACAGAATACAATAAGGCTTAATACTAATCCCCTGACTAATATGTAGAACAGAAGCTCCTGCGCATGTGGTCTCAGCAAGTCCCTACTGGTTTTTTCTTGTCAGAGAAGCCCAACTCAGCGCCACTTGCACGTAAACCCAATCATACATGTAGTCAGTAAACGAGAAGCAACGAATTCTCCAGTTCCTCCTAAACAAGAAGCCACAAAAGACAATCCAGAGACCCGCTAAAACTCCTGTGCCGATACCAAGGTATAATGACAACTCATCGCTCATGCCCTGATGCTGATCTTCAGGAGCCCATGGAGTGGTTTTGGTTCCTGAACAGTTCCTTGATACAGGTGGACCACATAGACCTGGGTTGCCAATGTATATGGATGGTTGGTCGTCAAGTGCGTTTAACTGGTTCCCAGATGGTATGATCCCTGTCAGATTGTTATATGACAAGTTCAAGCGGCTTAGTGATGTTAGATCTGACAAACTTGTAGGGATTTCACCAGAGAGCTCATTATGTGAGAGGTCGAAAGATTCCACTGCGCCCAGCTCACCAATAGCTTGGGGGATTATGCCACTGAAATGGTTCCAAGACAAGTTCAAACTTTTCAATGCAACAAGCGTGCCAATTTCTGGAGGAATCTGCCCGGTTAAACTGTTGCAGGATAAATCAATGTTCACCATGTACGCGATTCCTGTTGTGTATTCAAGCTGCTGTCCTTTTGTGACCACCAACAAGCTATCAGTGTACATATTAGTATAACTGTACATGTAACCCAGCACATCGTAGACAATTCCGAAAAGGGCACCTTGTTCATTGGGAGTATGAGTCATAGCTATGAGATTCCCAAGTGATAGTGGTATGTCCCCTGAGATATTGTTGCTTGCGATGTCTAAATATTGAAGCCCCTTCATCCTTGTTAGTTCGTCGGTGATGCCACCAGAGAACATGTTTGATCGTAGCCGCAGAAATGCCAAGTACGGTAACTTTGACCTGATCCATGTGGGTATGCTTCCAGTAAATCTGTTGTATGCAAGATCAAGGAACTTTAGCTCTTTACACCTTTGAAGAAATGATGGAAATTCTCCCGAAAGATTGTTGGTGTTCAAGTTAAGCATGGTAATATTTGAAGTTCTGGGTGCACCAAGGCAATTGGGCAATGTCCCGTTTAGTTGGTTCTCTGATAGGTCCAGAAACTCCAACTGTTGCAACTGTAACACAGAACACGAAATGGGCCCAGTAAAGGAGTTTTTGAAGAGCATAAGTATTAATAGTTCTGGTGCTCCAATATCTGATGGCAATGCGCCCGACAGGTTGTTCCCAGAGAGGTCCAAGTATGCAAGGTTCTTTGGGAGTGTTGGAATCGGGCCAACAAGCTGGTTAGAACTGATGTCCAGCATAAAAGCTTCCAAACGACCAAACAGAAAAAATGTTGGAAGACTGCCAAAAATTTGATTGTTCGATAAATTCAATACTTGAGCACCTGACATTGTTATCCAAAACTGAAAAGGAATGGAATCATGTATATCTGTGTTTGAAATATCAAGTGTGACAAGTGTTGGCTGCATAATCCATGAAGGAAATTGGGGGCCTAGGGTGCAAGATCTAAAGCCTGCTCCAAGTAAGTGGAATGGAGGGTTCCATGTGTTGTTGACCAGCATAGTTAAGGAGTTATCAGAGATCCACAGAACTTGTAGGCTAGTCAGATTCATGAAATGGTCTTGAGTGATCGTACCATTTAGCTTGTTTGAGTCTAAACACAACTCCTTCAAATTTTTTAGTTGCCCTATACCAACTGGTATCTCTCCAGAAATTTTATTGTTACTGAGCCAAATTGTTGTCAAACTGCTAAATTGCTCTATCCGAGCTGGAATGCTCCTGTCAAATTGTTGTACCCAAGTCCAGCTCTTGTAACTCATCTGTTGGCAGTCTATGGAATAGATCTTCTATGTTCCCACTGATGAAGTTTTGCGTTAACTCGAGCACTCGCACTTTCTCGAGTTTCTTGAAGGTGGATGGCACAACGCCAGTGAAATTGTTAATTTCAAGGGACAAAAATTGAATGGAGGTCAAGTTTCCCACCGCGGCAGGGATAATACCCTGGATTCCGCAGCTATCCATGGAAAGACGTTGGAGAGCAGGTAAATCCCAAGCCAAGTACTTGGCTCCAAAGGACGAGTTAAAGGAGTTGGTATCAAGGCTGAGGGACTTTAGGGATGTGAGGTTGGAACGGAATGGAAGAGGCATAGTGTTCCGAAGCCCACAAGAGTCTAGCACAAGGTCTACCAGGGAGGGTAGCATGTTGACAGCATGAGCCCAGTCGAGGGCAGCACTAAGGTCCACGTAGGACATGTCGAGGTATTGTAGCTTCCGCAGGTTCGACACCCATGCGAGATCACGCGAGTAACATCCCTCCAATTGAAGCTCAAGGCTGATAAGATTGGACAGGTTTCCGAGGTGCGGAGGGATTCGCCCGCTGAAATTTGAGTTGGAGAGGTCGAGCTGCGTCAAGCTCTTGAGGCCACCGATGAACTCCGGGATGGGTTTGCCACCGAAGTTATTAAATGAGAGGTCGAGGCTCCTCAGATGCCGTAGTGTGAGCAAGGAAGAGCTTATGTTACCTCCTATGGATCGACCCGCGAACGGATAATTCTTGTTGCTATAGCTGTTGATCCAGAACTCCATGACGTGGCCCGTTTGGTTGCTGCACTTGACGCCCGTCCACCGGCAGCAGTCGTCCTCGCCCCGCCAGGACAAGAGGTGGTTGTGTGGATCGGTGAGGCCAGCCTTGAAGGCGAGAAGCGCGTCCCTCTCACCGGGGATGCAGAGGGTGTCCGTTCCTGATGCTGCTGGTGGTGTGAGTGGAGGCAGAACCAGTGCTGTTGAAGGTGCTGCTTGGGGTGGGAACTGAGGCACGACTGAGGGTGCCGGAGCTGATCGTGGTGGGAGCGGAGGTACGTCTGGGGCTGACGAGCTCCGAACGAAGAGGAGCAACCAAGTTGCTAGGAGGACGATCATTCTAGCCTGCATCAGCCGCCTTGGCTTGTTCATTTTGGAGGATGGTCGGGCAACTACTCCGTGTAGTTTCCTGCCTCGGCCATGCACGCCTTGATCTAGCAGTCCGTTCCGCCCGTCAATGTCCTAAGTTCCGTACGTGCTACGCCTCGTGGCTGACTGACTTAAATGAAACGTGAGTCTCTTGGTCACTGCGTAGGGACTCCACACTTCCACAGACCACAGCCACCTAATTTGGAGTTGCTCGTCTTTGATTCTCTACCAAAATGCCCGTTCGTTTTTCGTTTGATTTGTCCCCAATGACAGGGTGTTAGTTGGTTGAAAATACAAGCACCGAACCATCCCATGTGCAATGTGAAAATAGAAACTCGTTTTCCGTCAATGGCGTGTGTGCACAGTGCATACCATCTGGGGCTCTGGGTTATGTAAACAGAGCTTCAATTAGAGACCCAAAGCCTGAGAAGTTCACATGTTCAGTTCAGACTGTACACACCCAGCAGCTTGCCAGTCAGCCAGCGGCTGTATGTAAAGCTTCAGAATACAGATAAACCAAACCATGTGTAGGAAAACAAATTCCTTGGATAACCAGACATAAAAATTGCCACCTGGTGCAGTTCCATGTCGATATGTGATTGAAATTTATCTGTCTGACCCCTTACACCCACTTAAACCCGCCAATTTTCTGGTTTTGTCCGTGGGAATCCAGGAACACGACTAAACGACACGGCTCGTTCACACTTACACACGCTAAAGAATACTGCTGGCTGGTACTGAATGTCACGGTGTGTATCAGGGCAAAAACCACGACAAGTCCATCTCCAACTGTCAAGCTCAGGCCTTTTCTTTTTTTAGCATGTCAAGCTCAGACCTGGTCTACTTGAAAATAGAGTTGGCAAATGTTGATCTCTCTCTGTACACTGTACCACTTAAACAGACCTGTAGCCCAACTGGTTTTAGTTCAACCCGGCCCGATGACATGTGTTAAAAGCCCATTCATGTAACCGCGGACAGCGAGGTCCGCCCGCCAGCCCACTGCAGCGAAACGGCCTAAAACCCTAGCAATCCCCCAGCGTCGCCGCCGTTCGTCCTCCGCTCGCTGCCGCGCAACGGGAACATGAGCGGCGCGACGGGCACCGCCGACTTCTTCTACCGCGAGGCGCTGCGCCTCGGCTACGTTGCGCGCTCCGCCTTCAAGGTCAGAACTTCGCTCCGCCGTCCCCGATCTCCTGCTGCTCCGCGTGCCGTGGACTGATATCTCACGCGACCTATTTTTGCTTCGCCGCTGTTTGCAGCTGATCCAGATACAGAAGCAGCACAAGCTCATCGCCCCGGGCGCCGCCGTGCTAGACCTCGGGTGCGCCCCCGGCGCGTGGCTCCAGGTGGCATGCCAGAACCTGGGCCCGCTTGAGAAGGGCGGCGTGGTCGTCGGCGTTGATGTCAAGGTCAGCCGTTCCCGTCCAGGATGTCGTTATTGGTCGCTGTCATTCTGGAAAGGGATGTTGGTCTTATTTGGTGCCTGGTTGTTGCAGAGCAGAAGGTTAAGGTCCCTTCGGCGCACTGCGACTCAAGGGTCAGGACGGTCTGTGCCAATGTGATGACTCTGATGAAGCAGCAAGCCAGGGCAATGTCGCCACAGGTTCGACTGATAGCCTTCTGTTATCTATTTACTGGATTTTGGTCGGTTGTGGATTTTGCTTAGATTAATGAAATTATGAACTGATTGAGTTTGCATTATTCAGTGCTTGAAATGTGGCTTGATTGGTTTCAACTTTGTGACATCATTGTGACTGAACTATCAATCCATATTCCATATTTTGAGACCATTTTGACAACATAAATAGTCTCGAACAGTTGGCACAGGATCGTAACCATACATTGATCGTCAACTATCGATAGCCAATGCATGACCATCCGTTGATTGCGTGTAATTTCTTATAAGTAGGCGCTTTGGCGCTACTTACTAGAGTAGTTTTATGAGTGAATCTGAAAGGTAATTGGGGGTTATTGGTTTGCGATACTTCTGAACAAAGAACTGTTAATAAAACCAATTTAAAACATAACCAGAGAAGTATAGAACTGTAGCTTGCCCATTAGAACATGACTGTAACAGATGGCGAGACACATAACTGCAAGGTCGAACATTAGTTTATGGAGAATGAACCGGCTATTACTACTGCTTGTTAGAGATGCAGGTATGCCAGAAATGAGAATGTAGCTGGATATGACGCTGCCTATTTTGAAACAAAACTATGTATTGCTTAACGTGAAATTTGTAGTGTAGTTAATTCACCAAAAAAATTGAGATTGTTCTGTTTTATGTGTCATATGTATGTGAATTGTGAACCCAACCCTATGTCCCACCCACCCTGCAAAGAATGAAGCTTCACCGGTTCGAACACCGAAATTGCTGGTGACCGAATTTGTGTTTAGTAATCGGAAATATCGGATCAAGGATTGTTACCTATATATGTGCTGTAATCTGATCTTGCTATTGATCGCTCAGTTCATTTGTTGATTCCATTAATCAATGGCACTCTGCTGTACAGGAAAGGGGATTTTCTGTGATATTATCGGACATGTGCCCAGTAGTATCAGGGATCACAACCAAAGATGAAGCTATATCTTGTGAGCTGGGCATGCGTGCACTCTCTTTGGCAGTTGGCAAGATAAAAATTAAAGAATCAGCTGACTATAGTGAGACCATGGAGAAGTTTCAGAGTTCCACAGATCCTGATCCTGATGAGGATGGTGTTCTTAGACGTGGAGGCAACCTAGTAATCAAGTTTCTCGAGAATGAGGATATACCAGGTATGTTACATGAAGTTCAAAACAGTAGTTTCTTTTATTCTATAGCTGCTGTTGCTATCCCATTGAAGATAAAAATCCACCATTGCTGCAGGGTTTACCAAATTCTGCAAACTGAAGTTTAAGAAAGTATCTTTGCTGAGGCCGAAAGCGACAAGATCTAGTTCGAGGGAGATCTACATGATCTGCGAGGGTCTGCGGTAGAAGATTGGTCGTCACTCTCATCTCCCATGAGAAGGTGCTGGGTTGCCATTCTCAAACAAACATCATTAGCTTTAGGCCTGGAGAAGACATGAGATGCTGTTAACTTACACCGGGAATTCAGGATGAATGTGTCTCTCCTGAGAAGTGGGGACGTGGTGATTGTTGCCTTTGTTAAAGAACAGTTGTATTGGCTCTGCCTTCCTGCTTTTATAAGAGAAATAGTTGTATTTTCTTTCATGATCCTGGTTATCCATCCCTGACCTGTGTGCTGGGCATTGCTAGGGCTGGGCATAGAGTTTATGCGGGGTGAATAACAGTTTTATTTATTCTTTAGAATTTCGGTTTTGGTGAAATGGCCACCGAAATAATCACACGGAATTTAGACATTGGTCGGCATCAATCCTGAGCAGTTAGGGCATGTACAATGGGGTGATGTCAGCCTTCTCTTAGCATTGACGCGTAGGATAATTATCTAGGTGGCGGAGAGAGAATTAAGAAAGAGAAGGTTGTCTTCCCTTAGCTAAGAGATGATCTCTTACGAAATAAGAGAAGTCTAATTTCACCATTGTACCATTTGTCTTCTCTTAAAACTACAATTTCCTACTAAAATTTAATTAATTCACATTAATTGTTAGGGATGACAATAAGAGATAACACATTGTATAAGTAATAATTTTGCCTTCTCTAAATGACGTGGACGGCTAAGAGAAGTCACGTCTTCTCTACCATTGTACATGCCCTGAGAAGCTTATATTTTGATTCGTCCGAAAGTTTGTTCACTGGGATGGCATTGACCCAGTACCGGATGCCACAGAGGAAATGAAGCTATTAGGTTGATCTTTTTATTCAGTCCTGGCATTTGCTCACCCAGGCGGAATTAGTAGATTTTTAATTTAAAAAAATAAAGTGATCACTGGAGAAAGCTCGCTTGTTTGCTTGCATGTGCAGGTGACATGACGCTGAAAGGTAAGATGAAAAGAGAGGAGCTTTTGTTGATCAATGATTACTTAAAATTAGAAACGAGAGATGCAGACAAGGCATGCATGCTATCGGAGGAAGAGTAAGCCACTAAGCTCTGTCCGTGCATGCATCCATGATGGACGAAGCAGAGGTACGGATTCATGGTACCTTCTTCTATCATCGGACCGTCGGCCCATGTGCTCGCACACAGCTAATGTCTATGTCTGGGGGAAACATACAAGATGTTCGGCTCAAATGGGTCGCTGGGAGCGACGCGGGGGCTTTTCGTGTTTCCTAACTTCAAGTGCACGCACTGTTTGTGCATGGTTGTTAGTTTGTTACACATAGGTCAACAGATTCATCACCATTTTTTTAACATTTTTAAAAAAAATGCATACATTTTGGATCTACAATTCTGAACATTCATTCTTTGTCTTAGATATGTACTAACACGAACTCGGCAAGTGGCAATGTTTTTACAGGACGTAAAACAAAGCAGGGGGGAAAGGGAGGAGATGAAAGATTTGGCCTACATTTCAGCTTTGGGAAAAACGGTTTGTTTGATCCCTGGAGATGGAGAACAGCTGCACTGTACTATGTGCTCCGACCACCCGACTACCCGAGGCAGCTTTAGCCCCGGTCAGGAGCTTTTGTTGAACCAGTGCTTAATTAAGTACGCTTGAAATTAATTAGGAAACGATCGAGAGATGCAGACAAGGCATATGCTCTAGGAGGGAGAGTAAGCCACTAAGCTCTGCCTGTGCATGCATCCATGATGGACGAAGCCGAGGTACGGATTCATGGTACCTTCTCCGGTTCTCCCAGCGAACCGTAGATTTTTATCAAATGATGAATGAAAGCTGCCCATGTGCTTGCACACAGGTAAGAGCATCTTTACCGGGGCCTCCAAATGACCTCAAAGGCTCATTGGGGATCCGGACGCCTAAAAACGCCACCAGCGACACCTCTAAAGGGTCATCCTGAGCAAAAACATGTCCGACACCCTCAAGAGGCCTCCAAGTTTGGAGGCCCTCTCGGGGCATGCATGCAGCCCCACCTGGCAGCCTCTATTCTCTTATTCCTCTCTATATTTGATATCTCGCGTGCGGCGCACCGGGTGGCAAACCACTGGAGGCACACCCAACTCCGGCCATCTCCCGCTCTCCTTCCGCGCCACGGGCACCGCAACGATAACCTCCTTCGTCTCCTGCAAGCACGGCGCCCGGAGGAGCACGGAAGCCGCCGCGACGACCTCGTCTTCAACCTACGGCCGGGCGCACGGTATCATCGTCCGTGCTTCAACAAGCCAAACGGTCATGTCCTGAAGGTGCGGCATCATCGATTATGTATGAAACTGGAAGGATTCGAGCTAGAACGCAAGGGATCATCACCGAGAAGGTTGTCTTCCTCCTACGGCCGGACGCGCGGTGTCGTCGTCCCCGTCAGCCCAGGCTTCTCCAAGCCAACCCATCATGTCCTGGAGGTACGCCGTCTTCGACTTCGTCCGAAACTGGAAGAACTTAAGCTAGAACGTAAGAGAGGAGCCAAGACGAGCGGACGGAGCGGCACGTCAGCCTCGCGGGAGCGGCCTCGGACGCCGTCGAGCTTCTGCTGCTCCCGTGCTGTTGGGCGCCGTCGAGCGTCTGCTGGACGCCGTCTGATGTTGCTCTTCGTGTCCGGCAAGCAGCTAGTAGATGATTAGTAGCTCCTCGCTGACCCTTGATTGCTTTCTTCTCACGCTGGACGCCGAGCGCCGCTCTCCTTTTCTCGGCGTGTGCGCATCGCTCGCCAGTTTGCATTTTCCGGCCTAAATCCATCAGCTAGCACAGTCAAAAGATCATTTTCCAGCTAGCACATCGCTAGCTAGCTGATTTGCTAGTTGCGCGAGTCTGCTCAGCCACCCGTGCGAGACCTCTGCTCACTCTTTTTCTCTGTACGTTTCTTCAGATTCGTGTTGTATACTTGTTCAGGTTCTGCTCGTGGTACTGGTTCTTGTTGCTCGTGCTTACTGATTCGTGCTAGCTGATTTGCGGTTGCTCGTGGGTACTGGTTCGTATTGTACACTTCTTCAGATTGTGCTCGACCTCTGCAACTGGTTTGTGTTGCTGCTGCTCGTGTGTGGCGTCTGTTGTTGCTCGTCGCCGGCGTGGCACTAGTTTCAGCAGACGGTCTGGAGCAGCGGGGCGCCGGGGCAGGCGTCCGGGCAATTTACTCGACGGCCGGCGCAGTCAGTATCGCCGCTCATTGTTTCCCCTCGAGCTCTTGACGTTGCTCTCGCCTTCGTGGCCGATGAGTGCCTCGACAGTAACGACGCACGCAACCAGTTTGTGTTAATGCTAAAAATTTGGGGGCCCTAGTTTGGGGTGTGCCGCTGTGGGCGGCCTCCAAATTTCAGGCGGACACATGTCTGGCACCCTCCAATGGGGTCTCAGTTGGGGGGTGCTGGACACGAATTTGGAGGCAGTGGAGATGCTCTAATGTCCGGGGGGAAAACATACACGGGTCAGCGCGTCACAACGCTTTACGTTTTGAATCGATGAAATTCAGAACATACTATATGTGAATTTAAGCTTTCGAGACACCATGGGTGCTACCTAAAGACGACCATAACGAAAATATGCGCGCGCACACACACATACTTTTTTTTTAAATAGTCACCTGGGGAGAGAGAAAACCCTCCGCCTGAATTGCATTCATTTGTTGCCTATAATATTTTGCAGCCTATTGACTATTACTCCCTCCGTTCTAAATTAGATGACTTCTTTTTGTCCAAATATTGATGTATCTATATTTGTAACATGTCTAGATACATTCACATGTGAGCAAATAGAAATCATCTAATTTGGAACGGAGGGAGTACAAGATAGGGTTCAAGTGAACTAGAGCACAGAAGGATACAAGAGAGAAGATTCACAAGGAGAAAACTCCCACGCCTATCAACACCTACACCAAACTCGCGCGCGAGCACGCACATGAAACTCGGAAAAGACTCCGAGCAAGTTCATGATGAGGAGCACACCTGGTTCACCGCTTCACTGTGCCATCACAACACAATCGAAGGGCAAAAAATGGTAAAAACTGAACTGAGGGCACACAAGACTCATCATACCACAAGTAAAAACACCGCAAAGACAGGCGAGATAAATCCACAGGAGGCCCATTGCGAGGGAAACACCACCACCATAGGCGAAGTGCTCCGATCAACCGAGACCATCCATGACACCCCAATGATATTGGCTCAACCAAAGGGCAACGTGCAACCGAATCTTCATCGCACCACCAACGAGGCGTAAGAGAAGTCGAAGGGAAAGCAACAGTCGAGACAAAGTCGAAAGGCTTCGACACCGAGACCATATCGGAGACGGGTCTGACGGCGGCGCTAGGGTTCCCACCCCACCCGATCGAGCCGCTCGCTAGGAGCGACGTGGGGGGCTTTCCGTGGTTCCTAACTTCCTGTGCACGCACTGTTTGTGCATGATTGTTACACATAGGTCAACAGATTCATCACCATATTTTATATTTTGGATGTACAATTATTATTATTCGAGAGTGGATCTGCAATTTTGAACATTTATTCTTTGTCTTAGATATGTACTAACACGAACTCGGCAAGTGGCAATGTTTTTACAGGACGTAAAACAAAGCGGGAAAGGAAAGGGAGGAGATGAAAGATTTGGCCTACATTTCAGCTTTGGGAAAAAGGGTTTGTTTGGTCCCTGGAGATGGAGAACAGCTGCACTGTACTATGTGCTCCTACCACCCGAGGCAGGCAGCTAGCCCCGGTCAGGACAAAAGACGGGCCGGGGTTGCTAGATGCGGCCAAGGTGAGGTGAACCTTAGCGACGAAGGCTTCCCAACGAGATTCCCTCGGCAAGAGTTGGCTGTAATCGATGGCGGATTAGTGGTAAACTAGTGTGACCATAGAATGTGAAGATGTATCCGCGAAATTTTACTTCACTTCGGATATTTTTTTAACATTTCAAAATGTGCTTTTTAAATACCGGATGCCAAAATGGATTTCACGTAAGATTTCTGCAGTTCAAGATACGAGATGGTATCCACTCAAGAGTTTAGACAGACCTGTTTTGTTGATGTTTCTTTGGGTCGACATCCAACCACTCTCATCCCAACATTTCTTTTGTTGATGTTTCCTTAAAAAAAATGCACATACTGTAGAATATAAATATTGTAATGTTTTGCTGAAAGTGCACACTCTCAAACTGCCATTTTAAGTTCAGCAACAGATGAATCATACATGAAACAATTGTAAAGATGGTTATGCACCGAAAACATCTAAATCCACAATCTAGCACAGCTGGCAAGTTGCAACATTAGGCGACTAAGATTTACCGAAATTACTAGCAAGAACTAAAAAGACTCAAATGATAAAACAAGAAAACCAAACACCAGCACAAGGTTAAAGACAAAGATGGTTATCCATTGGAAACATCTAAAGACAAGTTGATGAAATTCATGCATTTCCATTAGGATCGATGCCAAACGATTTTTGGCTAAAAAAGAATGACAAACGATAGGATTTTCCTATTATCATCAGCAGTATTTAAAAATATTGGATTCACTCAAACAGTATCCTTCTCATTCTCAAAGGATGAGTGTCAAGGGGAGTGATACCGTGGAATATTTCTTCTTGTTATAAGACATGATTTGATCTTTTTATGTAGCACAGTTTGTAAGTTTCTACAATCAAGATCATTGTTTCAGCATAACCTCAGCCTTAGTATCTCCAACAGAACTGGTGCGCATGAGTGAGATCTATGGTTAGGAGTCATGTGTGCAACCAATACTTGGGACCACGGAACAAAACATTGGTGTTTCTGTTGCTTTTTCTTTGTCTGTGCGTCATCTTTTTTGCTGCTACTTTGGCTTTAATCATCAGCCTTTGATGTTACTAATTACCTTTCCGCTTCCTGCCTAGACCCTGCTAGCTCAGCGCCTCTCATTTCCTTATTTCTTCAGTGCCCATCATAACGATTTGTAGCTCACATGTAACTTTTCATCCATGCATCGCATGTGATGCTGAAGCTTCCTCGAAGAAGCCTTGAAGATTTAGAACCACTTTAGTTATCTCACTCTCAGCTCACCACCACTATATATACCCATGGAGCCCCAGGAACCAAACTCCATGCCAAAACCACACATGCCTGCTCTTGCTTTTTTTTTTTTTTTAGATAAAGATGCCTGCTCTTGCTAGCTAACAATCACAGACGACACCATTGAGACCATTAACTAAGTCGATCTCGCTGCGCCGCTTTGATCAAGCTGCATTCATTCATTTCTCGTCGTCCATTTGGTTCTGGGGATCGATCAAGATGAAGGCGTCCGTGTTCTTGAAGCACCTCTTCTCCGCCATCGTGGCGGCTGTGAGGGGGAGGTCTAAGACGAGCGCTGTGCGGACGCGCCTCGTCGTCTTCAGCATCCTCCGGAACAAGAAGCTCCTGATGAGCGCCATCAACACCAAGATCCACGCAATCATGGGCGGCCGAAGCCAAGACGACAACAATGGCGGCAGCCACCTTGCTACGGCCGTGAGCGGTGGAGGTGATAGGAAGGCCGCCATGCTACAGAACCTGCCGAGCTTCGTGCTGCTCAACAGCCTGCCGAGCTTTGCCATGGGCCGGGACTGCGGCGGAAGCGATTCGCCGTTGGTCATGCTGAGCAGCGAGGAGGAGAAAGAGGAGTGTGTGACGAAGCAGCTGCAGCTGGCGAACGCGCCGCCAGGGTCGGTGATCGACCTTGCCCGCAGCGCGGCTGAACTGGGCGGTGTGGAGTTCAGACTAGAGGACGAGATCGACCACGTCGCCGACGTGTTCATCAGGAGGTTCCACGACCAGATGAAGCTGCAGAAGCTCGAGTCCTTCAAGAGGTTCTGCGAGATGCTCGAGAAGAACTAACTCCATTAACAGCTGCTGAATAATCACCACATCGCTTCAAATGCAGGTTGTGGTCGAATCCGTATGATTAAGTAGTCAGAGGTCTCTAATTGATTTACCTCCTAATCGTTTGGAGGAAAATAACCGGCGCGTGCTGTAATTTTTACTCTTTTTTCTTACAAGAGTAAAAAAGCACAGCAGTGGCTCAAAATTTGAACGGTTTATTTGCAATCTGATGTACCCAAGCCGATGGTAGCTAGCAGTCCCATCATCCGTTGTGCTCTTCTATCTACAACGTCGCTGTTTTGAAATTCTCTCAACACTAAGCAGCAACTACTATCCCGGATTAGATCAATCATGAATAAGATTAACAATTCCACATTTAGGCAAGTACTCATTTTCAGTACTTTACACACACTTCAGATATTCAAACCCAAGAACAGAGTCACTTCGGCAAGACCAGAGTCCACATTTAGACACTCTGTTTGTGCTCCTACTCTACATTCTTCACACCAGTCATGCAGGGGCATGAGAAATCAGCACACGTGAATGAATAATACTTTTGGACAATTGCAGCAAGGTTTACTAAATAACTGAACTATTTGCCCTACTGGAGTTAATCTAGGGGATCAAAAAAACATCAGTCTGAGCATTATTTGACAGCTAAGTGGTATTCTAAATTGACAAACCTGTTTCTCCATAAAAATTACGAACTTTGAAACACATCAGATGTAGAAATTCGTTTAACAGCAGCCACCAGAAGATGTTCGACAATACTTGAACATCATTGTTATTAGCTTAGACAGGGCTCTAAACATAATCAGAACACACAAAATAGAGTCCTTTTATATATGGCGAAGCATACAGACTGCTGAGAACAGAGTGTTAGTTAGAGCTACCAAAACACCATTGCTCGATCTAGCTAGAGATAGCTCAAAAAAGGATCGTGATGCTGCTATTCCAACAAGTCAAGCTTTTACTAGTTAGAGTTTTCATGTACTTGAAATAGGTTGCTCCCAAATTCTCCTAATATTAAAAGACCATATTTCATCAACTCAACCGAGAAGACTCCGGTGTTCATAGTACAGTATATATGCCCTTTCAGATCAAACTGGTTTTAGAATAATACAGGTGGTTGCAGCTTAACTGAGGCACACTTACTTAAGTCTGAATGATAAATAGCAGAAACCAATCGATGATCGGTCGGAAAGAATCCTCAGCACGTTTCTATTCTTTAGCCTGCCAAGTCTCAGAAAGCTAACCTTACTGACAAGCATCACTCCAAGGAAAATAAATTAGAATTATCACATCATGTTGCTTATGAAGCTGCTTGATGCTTGAGCAATTTATCAATGTCGGCGACACAACCAGTGCGCATCAAAACCCCAACAGCCAATAATTGGTTTCTTTTAAATTTTTGTTGCATTTACTGAAGTTTTTTTTTCCAAATCCTTAATCAAACCCATCCAGTTATCCAATCTACATACTCGTTTTAGTACCATCCTACCAGGCTCTATCCTAAGTCTTCCTCCTCTCTACCCCTGTGCAGATAGGTCCACAAATTTTTGTCATCATCATACAGCACACAAGGATCACGCTCATAATGCAAGCGATCAAGAGCACCACTAATAACTTGATTAACAGCAGCCACTTTACTGGATTCTGCATGATTTAGGCACTGTGAATCTTTGAGAAGTGTGCAGACATCAGCTCTTGTTCAGTTCTTCCAGGCAACCTAGAGGCGGTATCTCTTACAAGACAGAAAATAGTGACATCGGAGGGTGAACAGGTAAGAGCATGGGATGTCCCCCTAGCTTTTGCTGTGGGCAGTTAGATGCAAAAAAAAAGGGTGCTTTTAGTGAATGAAACTTCAGAAGATGTGAACATATATGATACAAAGTTGGCTGTGTTAATGCACTTGATAGACTAATGATGGGGCCTTTGCACCAGTGGCAAAGATGGGCACAGTGAGGGCATTGATTATCTGTGCAGTTAACTTCAGCTACATGTGAAGGATGCATTTCTCCGACGTGATTTAGAAGGTGAGGTATGTATGGAGATATTTCCAAGGAAGATATGCACGATCTAGAAAACTATATTTCGTGTACTGCTCCTACATGGTTTTATAGATCTAGTGTGTAGTATGGTCATTATTCTCAGAGTAATGGTGATTTAAAGGTGCAGACAATCACATATTATCACAATGGAAGTCTAATAGTCTATGTATATATGTTGTTCTGACTGGAGATGATGCTGAAGAAAATCAAGTGCACTGAAAGAAAGACAGTGGTAAGGCAGGTGAAAATTTTCAGTGGTCTTCAACTGGGATTGAGATTACACGTTGCTCAGAGGTTTACAGTGCTCTCTTAGAGGAATTATATTCATGATCTATTAGCTGAGTTAGGAATGCTCAAGTTTCTTCATAATGCTTTGCCGTTTCATAGGAAAAACAAGCTCCATGCAGGCTTGTTGTGCGTCTCATTTAATTGTGCCAAGACTCGAAACTTCATATACGATAACTCGACAGTGTGCAAAACATACACAAAAGGCAAACAAGAAAACAATGAGCAAAGCCTAACAAAGAACAACAGCTATACAGAAAAAAATGGAGGTTGTTTACCGGAATCTGGGATATTTGAAGAGTAGCCTTGGCAAAAGATCTGGTTCAAAAAGAGTCGGCACTTGAGTGTGGAAGTCTACTGAGATGCAGATTCGTATGTAGTGTAGTAACAAAACCTTTGTGGGAAGCACATTGTGTCATGAAGCATTAAGTTTAGAGTGAAACATGGTCTGCATGAAGGGTTGGGTGTCTGAGCTTTGGCTTTTGAGGAATAACTCTTTCGTATTGCATTGTCATAACAAGCCTACAATCCACATCTCCGAAACAATCCAGTACATCATAATAGTACCAAACATACTAAGATTTTGATATGACATGACTATTCTATCAAAACGCTAAACCCTAGTGAGGCCGCTAATATCTGTAACAAGATGGGCATAATCTTCGGCCTATCTTCAGAGGGAGTGTCCGAGTTAGTAATCCAGTTGGAGTCCAAGTTTAAACGAGTCAGGTCGATATACTCTAGGCACTGTAAATAAAAGGTGTGGTCGTCAAGTTTGAGAAGCACACACACGATTATTCACCATAATTTCTTCTAAGGGTACCTTCCTCTACACCGGGTTCCCAGACTCAGGAAATTTTCAGCTTCAACAAACTCTACAGATTATCGTACTTCCATTTTAAAGAAGTATCATCTTCAGATTTCGCAGGATTTTATCTCCAATTGACATAAACAAAATTCTTTCTTACCCTGGTAAGGCATATTGACTAGGCTTAAAATTGCTTTTTGTTCTCATAGTTACGAAATGGTAAGAAAGATAAAATACGAGCCTGTTTTATAGCAAGAGTAATTAATCGTTGTTGATTCAAGGTATTAGGTGTATTAGAGACATTTGAAACATTGTTCCACGTTTCGAATGTTCAAACTTCAAAGTGCAATCGGGAGAACAATTAAGAGATGATTTGATATCGAACAGCATGGAGATGACCATAACAAGTGCAAGATGGTTGTTGAATTGAAATAACAATTATATATGGAACTTGTACTAACATATTTTTTTGCCATTCTGGGCATCTAGAAGGAAATACTAAACCTCAACAATCTTATTGACAGGCACAGGCAGAGTTGAGATAAATCAACCCTATACACTTACACGGGTTGGAATAACTCTCTTATAAAGGGCACAATGCTCGATCAATTAACATTTCTATTACTGATGGAGCACATATACCTAATGCCTATGTTTTATTCTTGTGGGTGGTATAACGAAACCCATTCGCTTTGTTTTAATACGGTCAGAGATTTGAAATCATACTGCAGACTCAAGACAAGTCTCCAGGTTCATGATAACAATAGCTCATAATGAAATGCTTCTATTTAGTTATTGCTAAGAACATATGCTCAGCAAAGCATATAAACAAACATACAATATTGACAATTTTTAGAACACGTTATAAGAAAATATACAGCTTCTTCATATTTATCAAATGCCAAGTAGTTTTCTAAATGAGCCAACCCTTCAGAAAAGAACAATTGTAAGCCTGTTTATGATTAAGAAACCTATTTATGTCTGTCATCAATGGATAATGTCAACTATGGTTTTTCATAAGTTTGTTGGTTGCTTTATCTTACTATGTAAACATACAATTTGATCAAATTACTAAATTTGACCATGAGTTTGTTCTCATTCTGCTAAATATCATATAGAACCATCAATTGTAAATTAGTTATACCTGCAGGGCTGCGCTGATAATGGCAACCACTTGTTTGATCCAGTCACGAACATGTTCAAGGAATTATAAATATCTTACTTAGTACCAAATAGTCAACTGCAGCTACACAACATAGCAGTAAATAGACCAGACACTTGGAATCAATCCATATACAATGTTTCTTAGTGCATACCATGCAAAATTAGACATACAAAAGATCCTCATTTGGATTATAGTACTATAGTGACTGCTAAAGGAACAAATACCCATTTAACAGCTGTCACGTGTATATGGCAATTCAATGATACAAGATCAGTTCAGCAAGGCATACCTGAAACTGGAACCTGTCACTATGAGCTATGTTCTTCGCCTAGAGTGATTGGCAGATCCTGGTGAGCCCTCAAATAAATCAGAAAGCTGACCCTCCAAGTCCTCTGGGGTATATTTTATATATTTTCCCGAGCTTCTTCCGCCATCCACTTGACTACCATATCTTCCCAAAAAAGCACGATATGCTGGAATCACAATTTCAGATATAGATATCTTAAGCTCCTCTCGTAGCTGGGGATCTAGAACTTTCCAGATTGTCTGGTTCCTGTAAATTTCCTCAAATGCCAAGTTGAAGTTCTTGAACTTCTCCTTGATGGACATCCTAGAACTTGAATGCCCACTGCCACTACCACTGCCACTGCCACTGCCACTCCCATGTACATCATCCCTCAGATAAGACAAAGTTTTCGTCCATGAAATCCGTAGGTAGCTTTTTGAATACTGCCGAATCTTCCCACTGCGCCTTCTTACCCAGTGATCACCTAAAATCTTCCCAAGCTCGGAATCTTTCACTTTCTGAACAATATAGAGCAAATTGTTCATGGAAAATATGCACCCCAAGGCAGCATCTTCATAAAGCTTAGATTTATCCTCCAAATTGGCCTCCAAGTAACACATCAGCTTCAAAAGACGCCTTCCAAGAGGGTCATGCTCTCTAAGTGTTCTGGATCCCGATCCTGATCTTCAGGTCTTTCCACAGAACTGTGATCATCGACATCATCATCCAGGAGGACATCAAGTGTCTCGCCATAAACGACCAACAACCTCAAATAGTTCATGACATACCGTGTCATTGGGTGGATCTCACCAGCCATCATTGCCCTCCGGGACGACTCCTGCTGCAAAACCTTCCCAAACTCAAAAAGGGTGCCCCTCACAGCATCCCCAAGCCTATCAAGAATTGCTTGAACATCACTAACTACACCATCACCAGAACTTCCCAGGCACAAATCCTTCATCTCAGGGATTACCTCTGCAAGTGCCTCATACATATCAAGAATCCGCGAGAGCTTCTCCGGCGAGCGGGGGCACACAGCCACCGCATCCCCAAAGTTCAGAATCTGCATTATACATCCTTTGGTGGATTCAAGAAAGCACTCCTCCCTGAGTTCGTCGGACACGGCGAGCACCTGGTCACAGAGGCGGCGCTCACCGGCAAGCAGCACACGGACGACCGTCTTAACCGCTTGCACCCACTTCTTCATCTTGTCGTTGAGCTGCTTCCACTCCACGCGCTGCACCTCGTCAATGCTGAGGCGCTCGACGCCCAGCACGGAAAGGTACTCGTCTAGCAGGTCGCGCCGGATGATGCAATAGGCATCAGCAAGCTCACGCCCGTACCCTGCACGCGCCATCCGGTCGGCGATGGCGCGCAGGTCGTCGACGGCCTCAGGGCGGACGGGCTCGAACACGTGCTCGTCAAACGGGTTCCCCAGGGGCCCGCCGCGCGCGGTCTCCGGCGTGGCGGCGTCGAGGCTGTGGGCGTGGCGGCGTCGAACTCGGAGCAGCTGTCGAGGTCCTCGAAGGACCCGAGCGAGAGGCGGCGGAGCGAGAAGCAGAGGCCCGTGGGGTCCAGCGGCACGGCGTGGCGGACCATGTGGTGGCGGAACTCCTCCTCGAGGCGCGCCATGGCGAGCTGGACGGCGACGCCAGCGCGGCCGGCGCCGGAGCCGCCGCGCGCGAGGTGCTCCACGGCGACATCGACCGCGGCGAGGTACTGCGCGACATCGTCCTCGGGAGCCTCGAAGACGAGGGCCTCGGGGGTGGCGTCCCAGAGCTGGATGAGCTGCTCGGCGGCATCGAAGGCGGCGGCGGAGGAGGGGATCTCGCACGATTCGAGGTCGGCGGAGGGGAACATCTCGGTGGTGATGGAGGAGAGGCGGTTGTCGAAGCCGGAGAGGATGCGGATCATGTCGTCGGCGGCGTTCTTGGAGGTGGCCAGGGACTTGACGATATGCTGCGCGGCCGCGAGGACCTTGTCGCTGCCGCCGGCGAATTCCGGGGGCGGCGGGGGCGCCGCCGACATCGCCGCCGGTGCGGATTGTACCAGGATTTGGGGATTGGGGGAGGCGGAGGCAAGCTGCTGCTGCTGCCGCCTCTTTGACTGCTGGATTGGAGTAGTGTTCACGGTAACATTTCTTTACCACTTTTGTTATTCTTCGAGAGTACCACTTTTTTTAAGAGAGAATTCAACACTTTATTGATCAAATAAAATCAATACATAGTTTGTCATGAATACAATTCGGGGCAATATCAAGGAAGAAACAACTACCAAAGAGTTCGGCTCGACGAGATAAAGTGTGTGCTGAATTATTACATAGACGATTAACGTGATGAAAGGCACTGAAGAAACGGATGTGGCAAGGGTTTTAATTTCCTCAACCACGATACCAACAAGTGACCTATCTCGAGATGGAGATTGGATCCGCTGTATAACCGAGAGAGGCAGTACTAATGGCTGCACTTCTAATGGCGAGATGAACTTGTTGAAGCCTTCTTTCAGCACCAGGGTGACTGCACTTCTAATGGCGAGTGCTTCTGCGATTTCTGGTACCGTGATCTAACTTTGCGAAGTCTTAAACCTGATCAGAAAGGGAAAAAAGAATCAACTTTAAGCTTGCAAACGAGAAAAAAATCCAAAATTAAAAACCCGACACTTGTTATACCT
This sequence comes from Poa pratensis, assembly GCA_947311845.1. Lineage (NCBI taxonomy): Eukaryota > Viridiplantae > Streptophyta > Magnoliopsida > Poales > Poaceae > Poa > Poa pratensis. Next base: position 109,729,631 of record CAMZMU010000117.1, read on the forward strand.
TCTCTATGGACCTTCCGCTAACAATGAAAGTCAGAAACAACTCCACATACTTTTTAATGGCTTCTCGCATCTCATGGTTGAAGCTAAAAATCTATACCTAGTAATAAAGGAAGGAAGATTTCTTCCTCCAAAGATTCGGTATGTGATTTCGTCCGTCTATCATTCCTTAGTACATGTGTTTCGTATACTTTGTACGTTGGGCCAGCCCAGTGCATGTCATGTGAGTACGTTCGTACTCAACGAGCCTCGATCATCAGTGTGCACGATCGGCTGAGATTTGACTCGATCAAGATAGTTTACCTAGAGGTGTTGGGGGGGGGGGGGGGGGAGATTGCCCCCCTCCCTCATTTTATAGTAACCTATTATCTATTTTAAGACTACTAGAATGCCATGCCAAATTAAAAAATTCTTTTCTGTTTAGTTTTATACAATAGGTATTTATCTAACTAATATTTTCAAATCGTAACCCTTAAAATCTAAAATCGATGGTTAAGGTAATTTAGAAGTTGTCGCAGAATTAGAACTAGTCTATAAGTTGTGAACTAATTAATCATGCATGATTGGCACTACCAGGACCATCGTGAACGTGAAAGGATTGGAAAGGCAACTTGGGCAAGGATTTATACCTCTATATTTGTTCATTCAGAACCGATGTAACTTAAGTTGGATTCTCGCCCGTCGTCCTAGGGCCGTATCAGGTTCAACTAAAGATCGCAAGGGGCCAGGTCAGAAACTCGTCCTTAACTCGCTGGCTCAAAGGTATCTAGCAAATTTTAGTTGCGATGGAAGTTCCGAAGAAGCTGCGCACCGCATATGCATCCCTAGTTCCTGTCACTCCATCGATCAGCGAGCTGACAGTAGCATCCGGTGGCACTGGGAGCAAGGTAGTGACCCTATCTCGCTGCTCAAAATGTTGGTATTTCGTTAGCCGATATTTTTATCATTTATGCGATCCATTCCATCGAGGCACACTCTATGTTCTTTAGAGCATAAATGGGTCCCTTGTCACATTAATTTAGAAGAAAGATGATGCTAATACAGTGAATTAGTACCGACCAGTTCCATTCTGAAATGTACCTTGAAAATAATCACTACTCTCATGGACAATAGATTACAAAGTGCGACCATGGATATTATTCATCGTAATCATGGAGCTTACTCATCCCAATTAGTATAGATCCATGCTTGGCTTGGGCTTCTGAAGCTGCACCACTGTCACATGCCAAAGAGAAATGGAGATCCTTAAGCTTGATTAAAAAAATGATAAAGGGGATCACAATTTTGTTTTGGAAGTCTTGGAAAAGAAGGGATTTGGACCAGAATGGTGTACATGGATAGCACTGGCTCTTCTGTTTTTCATATAAATTGGGTGCCTGGTAATATTTTAAAATGCACAAGAGGGGTAAGACAAGATGACCCTCTTTCCCATCTACTATTTGTGTTAGCAACATATATAGTTTTTATAGTAAATTATCAATGTTGCAATGATTGCTGGACATATAGAGATCCCTTCCACTTTTGTCACAGCCAGACTACTGAGTAGTTCCATATGTAGAAGACACTCTTATGATCTTATCATTATGCCCGCTCAAATTTGATCAGATTGCCTTCTTAAAAGGAATTCTTGAAGACTTTGCCCTATCAACTAGTTTAAAGGTCAATTATCACAAAAACAACCTAATTCCAATAAATATTACAGAGGAAAAATTCTAGAATTTACTGATGCTCTGAATTGCCAATGCGGGTTATCTCTTGGAATTACAAAACCAAGATTAGAGAATCATATGCATTTAGTGACAAGAATTCAAATGAGATTGCTTGGTTGTTCACGGTTCTTAACAACTGCAAGCAGGCTAGAAATGGCATATGATGTCCCGTCATCTTTGCAAACATTATATCTTAGCTCTTTGATGATGTACAAGACTGTTATTGATCAAGGGGACAAGTATAGAAGGCAGTGATTTATCCAAGAAAAAACCTCCACTATCTGCATGGGACTTGGTTTGCAAGCCAAAAGCACATAGCGGATTAGGTCATCTATTTTTTTTCCACCGTACCTTTGCTGTTCGGTGTTGGTCTGCTCTGCTAATTTGATAGATAGCACCACCTCTCAATGTTCATGATATTTTGCAGTCCTTCAAAGCAGCTTTCAATCAGCCTTTTTCTTCATGGAGGTGTTCGTTCTTGCTCTTTGCATTGGTATTTTGACAATACGAATTACCACATCTTCAATGACATTTGAGTTGAATAAGTGCAAGAAGAATTTTTAAGAGGAGCTGGCCTCGGCTATTCTTAGAGCCAAAAATAACAAGCTAGCTAATTTTGAATCATAGGTTCATAATTTTCTAGCTCCAACTGTATCTTAGGCCTTTAAACTTTGCTTGTAGTATTTTTTCAAAAATTTAATAAAAAATCACAACAAAGTCCTGCTATTTCCTAAAAAAAAAGTACCCCTCCGTCCCAAAATAAGTGTCTCAAGTTTGCCTAAAAGTGGATGCATGTAGACATGTTTCATGTATAGATACATCCACTTGGACAAACTTGAGACACTTATTTTTGAACGGAGGAAATACTATAAACGATATTACATCACAGCATACCAAAGCATAGATGGATATAAAACAACATAACAACACCCCACGATCAAGCACACTTAATTACTAGATACTCCCTCCGTGTCAAAATACAAGGCGCGCTATTTTTAAGGTGGTCTTTGACACTCAAATTTGACCACCAATATATATCAAAATATATTGAATGAGAATGTATATGATACCATTGGATTCGTGTTGCAAAATTCTTTAATTTCATATATCTTTATAATAATTTTGGGTACATATTATAAGTACAAATCTTGGTCAAAGTTACACGGCGTTGACTAGCGGAATTAAAGGGCGTCTTATATTTTGAGACGGAGGGAGTACATGATTATTATCGAGTTACAGCCTGCAGTATCCGCTGCATCTTATTGTGCACACAAACCATACATACATATATGAAATACTCGCATATTTATAGCAAATGGCGCTTAGTCCAGCGATGATGGTTCTACGCGTACCTCTACATAACGGGGTAGTAACCAAACTCCGCCATGCCGCACAGCCCTGCCGCCCCGTCCGCTCCCCTGCGCATGAAGAAGAAGCCATTCTGGCCCCACCCTGCTCCCCATGAGTTCTTGAGGATCCAGTACTCCTCTCCAGTACCGCTGACCCCGTAGTAGGGATGTAAACGGCGCAGTATATGGCGCCACATAATCCCGTATGTGTGCAGCCTAGTTCATTTTTTCACAAATCGGAAAACCTTTTGAACTATTGACCCCAATAAATGGGATTACCTGGCGCCGTTTAGTTGACCGTTTACATACCCCGTAGCCGACCAGAACCACCGCGTGGTTTTGCTTGGTGGTGCATGGCCCTTTGTAGATCCCGGTCTTATAGTTCTGCAACACTGCACCGGTTGCGTCCATGGCGACGGCAATGGGCCTGTAGAAGACGGCCAGCTTCAGCAGCGTCTCCCCGCGCAGCTGCTGGAAGCCGGTGATCGTGCCCACGCGTTTGGCGGGATCGGTGATCTTGCACTTACCCTGCAGTTGCTGGTACGGGTAATCAGCTTCGGTCACCACTCCTCCTTGCGCTTGGACCCACTTGAGTGCCAGGTGGATGTACCCGTTAACGCAGCCATTCTGGCCAGAGAGATCGCAGTCCAGCAACTCTTGCACAGATAGGTTCATCAGCTTGCCGCCCTTTATCTTGATCAGACTCTCAATTGTCGCCACGGTAGCAAAAGCCCAACAGCATCCTAGGTAAAGTATATATGGTGATGTTTGTGAATATCAGCACATATATAAGCACCCTAGTTAGCGGAAATGCGTTTCTAGCGGCGCCGCTAGCTCCCGGTGTCCTCCTAAGCAATTCTAACCAACCATGAGGTGCCACCTATGTATGTACTTTTATACACCGGGTGGTATTAAATTCCTTTGAGGCATTTTAATTATGTATTCCTAAACTGGGACCTACCCACGTGACTGCTAGTCAGTACTAGTAGTAGTGCTGGTATTAACTCCTTGCAGTTCCAACAATTACAGTTGCATCGCCTTTATTGCCCCGTTACAGTTACAACAACTTTAAATGCCCCAGGTTGGGACACGGTGACTACTAGTACACCAGTACTCACGACTAGTAGTACTAATGTTACCGGATTTTAGTTTTTATATGGTTTTTGGTTAGTCTTTAAACATTCTAATATATCTCTATTTGGATTTTGATGTTATTTATTTTACACGTCTTTAATCTTTATTTCCGAATGTATTTTACACAATTTTTATTAAAATTCATCACAATTGCTTTACCGCTTTACTGAAAATATAGTTGTAGTTAAAATCATCAGAGTTCATGTACTGATTATAATTCATCAATATAGCTCCATTCGGAATGTATTTCGCACAATTTCGATCAAATTCCATATATTATTAAAAGTTGAATTGACCCACACCCGTTTGACATTTTGGTATCAAAGAAATATGACACATATTTCATATATTACTGAAAAATGAATTGGCCCGCACAAATTTGGAAGTATAGCTTCAAGAACATCTTGGTATCAAAGAAATATGACACATTGTTCATATATTACTGAAAATCAAATTGGCCCACACCCGTTTGACATCTTGGTATCAAAGGAATATTACACATTTTTCATATATTACTGAAAACTGAATTGGCCCGCACCAATTTGGAAGTATAGCTTCAAGAACATCTTGGTATCAAAGAAATATAACACATTGTTCATATATTACTGAATATCGAATTGGCCCACACCCGTTTGACATCTTGGTATCAAAGGAATATTACACATTTTTCATATATTACTGAAAACTGAATTGGCCCGCACCAATTTGGAAGTATAGCTTCAAGAACATCTTGGTATCAAAGAAATATGACACATTGTTCATATATTACTGAAAATCGAATTGGCCCACACCCGTTTGACATCTTGGTATCAAAGGAATATTACACATTTTTCATATATTACTGAAAACTGAATTGGCCCGCACCAATTTGAAAGTATAGCTTCAAGAACATCTTGGTATCAAAGAAATATGACACATTTCATATATTACTGAAATCGAATTGGCCCACACCCGATTGACATCTTGGTATCAAAGGAATAGCCACATATTTCATATATTACTGAAAATTGAGTGTTACCAAATACAGTTCAATTATGTTTCTATTTGATTCTGGACACCAGTATTATATCAACAAATTATGGCATATGATATTGAAATATGAGACATCCTTTTTAGGTTCCATATATGACATAGCCAACATATCCGTGCAAAGCTAATTTAACTCAACCGCAACCGGATGCATGCTTACGGTAACAAATTTCTTAATCGGCCGCCCAAAAATGTTACTGAATTACAAAGAAAACATCAGAGAAATAGAACTATGAGTAGAAAAGTAGATGTGACAGATTCGACAACTGATTCAACACCAAATGGAATCCAACAAAGAAAACACCAAAAGATCTATTTAGTTGCCATGAAAATCAACCTTTTCAGCAATGAGCGAACAAGCGGGTAAACAACATAAAGCTCCCTGGCTGCTCGACCTCACGCTGCCACTGGAGGAGCTAAATAGAAGCACCGTAGTTCCGTCGGCAGGTCGTCGTTCCGCCGCTGCAGCGGCGTCTCTTTTCTGGATCAAGATCGAGATAGAGGACAGAGAGTCACGGACTCACGGGAGGGAGAGATGGTTGCGGAGACTTGAAGCACATGGACACGATGATGACGGCCACCGCTTCTACTTCCTCCGGTGGCTTTCTTATCTGGCCCTCGTGGAGGTGGAGGAGACCGAGGACCTGCAGCGTAGATGCAAGGAATATGGACGCGCAGGTGACCGAGGGGATGCAGCTCGAGGGAGACCTCGTGCTCAAGCACGGCGTCGTTGTTCCGGCCGCCGCCGCCGCATCAATCCACCGTGGGTTGGGATCCTGGAGCTGCTGCGCCTCCCTGTTTTCTGGATCGAGATAATTGAGAGAGATGAGAGAGTCACGGTTGGGGCAGGCAGATATTAACTAGCTCCAGCCTCCAGCGCATGGGTACAGGGTACAGCTACGTACGTACTCGTTACTTTCATACGGCCCGGTGGGAATACGATTAAAGAATTTGGAATACCAAAGCGAGTCCATCCGAATCACGAAGCTGGAGCCGACGGCAGATTCGTGACCGGTAGCTAGCGGCACCGCTAGAAAAATCGCTTTGCCCTAGTTAGTGCATGCATATGCTTACCGCATGTCCCTTGGTACTTTGCAGCCGTGACCGCGCCTTGGTCCCTCCAGTCGACGCTCTGTGTCGCTAACACCATGGATTCGTTCGGATCAAGCGTCGTCGACGCGCGGCCCTCGTTGACATCACCGGCCATAGTGGTGATGATGCTGCCCATGCCATGAGCAATGGCGTCGGCGTCCTTAGGCACGGCGGCCCCGGTGTACCGTGCCACGAACTCCTCGTTGGTGAGGTCGGTGAACTCGTTCTCGCCGAGCTCGTAGCCGAGGCGCCCGCTCTCCCTGTTCGTGGCCTCGATGAGCTCCACGTTGCCGCGGTACGCCTCCAGCCGACGGAGCTTCTCGTCGGCGCTCGGGTAGGACCGACCGTGCGCCGACATCCACCGGTGGAACCTGTCCAGCATCAGCAGGTCACCGCCGCCGGCGGACGACGGATGCAGCATGGCGGACAAGATCAGCAGCAGCACAGGGAGAGACAGCGAGATCAACGTAGGAGCCATGCCGAGATAACTAAAGCGCAGCGCAGGTGATGGAACCTGTGTTGCTCTAGCTAGCTTTTATACACTACGCTGATGATTCCATAACAGTCCGCGTTAACTATGATGGGCACCCGTACGCGAATGGTTTACTGCAAGACACATGCTATCTATCGCGTTGATTGAAACCGATTTGGGTCGCATGCATGCAATCCGCCGATGTGGTTAGCTGCATGCACGCTGTCCACTTATGCCGTGGACAGAGTACGGACGTCGCTGGTACAATTGATGTTCCAGTAGCTGGCAGATGAGACGTATATATTGCTCACTGATCATACTAAGATATTATTGTGGTCTAAGATAAGATTAGAAAGATCTTTTTTTTTTTTGAAACGGAGATTAGAAAGATCTTTGGTTCAGGCAAGACAAAATACTATCTTCACAAGACATGCACGTGCCGTGTGTTCACGTGGTCGATCTGCATATTGTAAGAATTTTGGCTTAAATGGTCCATCCCATTTTCTATTTTTATAATGACTGTAAATCCAATCTCAGAGGCACAATTTAACCATTTCATGCATGGCAAATGCCAAATGGGCCAGGTTTGGAAATCTCACATATTGGTCATTCACAAGTTTTTTGGCTTAGACAAATATCTTTCTCTTCGTAATATTTTGTGTGTTCCTAACATCAGCAAACACCTTCTTTATGTCTATGGACTTGCTTTCCGATAATAAAGTGTTTATGGAATTTCACCCTCATGCTTTCTTTGTAAAGGATCGAGGCACGGGGAAAAAGCAAGAACGATCTCTACCCAACTACGGAGATTAGAAAGATCTTTGGTTCGAGCAAGACAAAATACATCTTCACAAGACATGCACGTGCCGCGTGTTCACGTGGTCGATGTGCATATTGTTGGAATTTTGGGATAAATGGTCCAGCCTATTTTCTATTTTCGTAATTATTGTAAACCTGGGAGGTCTAATTGAACCCATTCATGTGTGTAGTAAAGCTAAGTCACATATATTGTTAGTTAGAAACACAGACTAATGGCACATGGAGACAAGCACACCTAATATACGTTTTTTTTTTTTTTAGAAATTTCAAAGGTGGTTGAAAAATTCAGAAACTTTGTATGCTCAAATATTACGAAGTATTTTACTCGTTAAAAAACGTTAGCCACAAAATATTTTTCGTTAAATTCTGGGCAAAAAGGATAAATCTCTGACGAATATGGCGTGTATATAGCGTCTTTTTGGTAAATCTTTCACCCGGGTTGCAATTAATGTTATTCTCTGTCAAAAAAAAAGTATGAGTACAATACTTGATTATATTTGCCCGACTAAAAGTTTCGGAATTCTGTGAGTTTGCTTTTTGAATATGGGGCGCGCTGGTACCCGAGAGACACAACTTTTTTTCGTTATTGGGCATCCTTATAAGGGAGACTCTTCCACTTTGTGTATGACGGTATGAGAACATCCACAATGCGGCTCTTATATGCCGACACTATCACGCTAGGATAAGAATCCCAGTCGTTATGCTATGTTCCCATCCGATACCAGAAGAAAGGAAAGTGTCGACGCATAACACTTGTCACCGGGCGCTCATGATATTTCTCTAGGGGGTGGGAATTGGTAGCGGATAATTCATATCATTCGGGACATTCATATCCGATAAAAGGTTAATATGGCAAGTAAAAATCCACATTCGAACGCAGAGATATCCGGATCCAGGTACTATCCGACTAAAATGGCCGAATATGGAAACGAATGTGGTATGAAAAATGAAGCAGAATCGGGTGCGAATCCGGATGTATCCGTATCCGTTTCCCTATGGCGTTGTTGTACTACAGCCCAATAAGTAAATACAAGCCCTGTGTATACGTTCTACCGAATAGGCCCACCAAGCAAATTACTCCCTCAAAGCATCTCTAGCAGTGACCGAAAAGGGTGGAACCGAAAACGTGGTTTTCAGTTCGCGTTTTGCACGATTTACGGGCTGAAAACGGCTGCGCGCATAGCAGCAACCGAAAGTCGAGCGAGATTTATGGTAAGAGATCGGTTAGGCGATGGTTTTACAAAACCGGTGACCGTTTAGATGCTCGGCCGTTTGAGACCCAGTATCAACCTCTCAAGTGGTCAAGATAGAGGGGAAATGTTAGATAGTTAGCATCTTTAATTATACGCACGTATATGTATTGTAGTTACGGATCTCTAGGGTCCAGATTAATCATGTATAGCTGTAGAACTTGTACAGTAAGTTATGGTTGATATATAAATGACAAGTTCCCGGACGGGTCCATCATGCAACAGCCAAAATTAATCATTGCTGTTATCAGTGCGTATGCATATTTTAATTCTAGATCTTTCTACACGTGTTGTGTGTATGCGATTATCTGCACTATATTTCCCATGGATAATACTCGATTTGCACTCTCTTTAGCAGTTGGCAAGATAAAAGTTAACCAATCAGCTGACTATAGTGAGACCATGGAGAAGTTTTAGAGTTCCACAAAATTCTGATCCCTATGAGGGCGGTGTCCTTAGACGGGGAGGCACCTTAGTAATCAAGTTTGTTGAATATAAGAGGTTACATGAAGTTCTTAACATTGTTATAGCCGCTGTTGAATGTTGATTACCCGTCCACGATAAACAATACACAATACATTGCATTGCCTTGCTGCGGGATTTAGCAAACTTTTGCAAACGAAAGTTCAAATAGTGGGGATTATTGAGTTGAGGAAAATTAAATGCATTTATGGTTGATAACGGCTGCACGCATAACAAAAACCGAAAGCCGAGCAAGATTTATCGTAAGGAGATCGGTTAGGCGATGGTTTTACGAAACCGGTGACCGTTCAGATCGATGCTCGGCCAATTGAGACCCAGTATCAACCACTACCCAGTATCAACCTCTCAAGTGGTTAAGATCGAGGGGAAATGTTAGATAGTTAGCATCTTTAATTATACGCATGTATATGTATTGTAGTTACGGATCTCTCGGAATTGCTGTGCGTACGATGAAATCTCCGGATCTCTAGGGTCCAGATTAATCATGTATAGCTGTATAACTTGTACAGTAAATTTAAATGACAAGTTCCAGGACGGGTCCATCAGCAGCCAAAATTAATCATTTCAGTGGGTATGCATATTTTAATTCTAGATCTTTCTACACACGTGCTGTGTGTATGAGATTATTTGCACTATATTTCCCATGGATAATACTCGATTTGCACTCTCTTTACCAGTTGGCAAGATAAAAGTTAAAGAATCAGCTGACTATAGTGAGACCATGGAGAAGTTTCAGAGTTCCACAAAATTCTGATCCCGATGAGGGCGGTGTCCTTAGACGGGGAGGCACCTTAGTAATCAAGTTTCTTGAATATATAAGAGGTTACATGAAGTTCTTAACATTGTTATAGCCGCTGTTGAATGTTGATTACCCGTCCACGATAAACAATACACAATACGTTGTTGCATTGCATTGCCTTGCTGCGGGATTTAGCAAACTTTTGCAAACGAAAGTTCAAATAGTGGGGATTATTGAGTTGAGGAAAATTAAATGCATTTCCGGTGGACCTTGCCTTAGTTAAAGAACAGTTGTATTTGCTTTGCTTTCCTGATACAGTAGAAGAAAAAACACTTTTTTTTTTTTTTTTGAGATGAGTCTGGACGTATTGTGCTCTGTCATCTAAAAAAAACACTGGCTAGGCATAACCGTGATCTGTCATCTTCCCACTGGTCTGGCCCCATTTCAATGGGCCGAGCCGGCATCTTCCTTCATGCTCTGCCCATCGGTCAGTATATTCGTCGCCCAGTTCAGGCATCGGGGATTCCATTCCACTAGATGCGCTCGCTGACGCCCCAGCTTGGAAGCACTAGAAGCTAGCTCTCGCTGGCTGGCCACGTACTCGGCCGGGCCACGCTGGCGCACGCTTTTGCTGCCTCGCGACGGAGGTGGCTCCACGTGGTCGCTCCCTCCGCCACAACTCCTCTGCGGCGGCGAGGGGTCATATGCTCCATCCAGGGCCTTCTCGGTAGCACCGTAGGATATAAATTGTCAAAAATGTTCGTGGCCGTGTTTGACCCTCGGTTCACCTTGGATCCATTGTGACGGCATCACTCTGAACCACCGAGTTACCTTTGTCTAAATTGCAGGTAAGTCATAGTCACCCTCATCTGCAGATTCAGATGAAACTAGAAAAATACAGACTATGCAGTATGTTTGATTTCTTCGAGCTGTATGGTTGGTATGCATCAGTTTTCAGGCCATGACCCATTCCTGGTGGTCGTGTCGCGGGAGCGGGAACTCATACATGCATGGACGTAGAGGATCCAAGGCGGAGCTCTAGACCATTCCGCCACTTTCGACCGACGGCGGTTCTTCCCGCGCGTTCGCGAGCCGCCGCCACGTAACCCTCCGGCCATCCCACTCCATCCCCGACGCGCTCCCGCCCATGCCCCGTTACCGACAGCTGGGACCCATCCTCGCCTGCACCCCACATGCCATTGGAGCGCTTGGTACAAGCACAAGGTAGCTAGCGTCGCCACACCGTCCACCGCAACGCCGCTGTACTCCACTCCACTCCACTTCGCTCAGCTTCTTCCACCGCATTGCCAGCACCCCACCCACCGCCGGCCACTATATTACTCCCGCCCTTTGCCTCGTGTGGTTGCTCACTTCACTTCACTTCGCACTTATCTGTCCAAGCATAGCTAGCTATCCAGCTGGTGCGCAAGTAGAGCTAGTAGAAAATAATCTCTCTAGAGAAGAAGATATGGAGGTGGAGACGCTGATGATGGAGTATGGCGGCGACGGTTTGGCGGAGGAGCAGGGGTGGGAGACGCCGAGGAGGGAGGAGTGCCGCATCCCGGCGGTGCTGCCGTGCCCGCCGGCGCGCCGAGGAAGAGGCACGCCACGGTCAAGGCGGCGCCGCGCCGGGAGCCGCCCAAGGGTGGGTACTTCCAGCCGCCGGACATCGAGTCCCTCTTCCTGCTCGCGCCGCCGCGGAGGCAGTTCGCCGCCTCCACCTGCGCGTAATCCGGTCAATCCTCTGCAGTACTGCAAGTAGAACAGCTGCGGCTAGTTGTCGTAGGGAGTACACATGTCTGCACATCTCGTTTTGGTTTTTGAGAGAGGAGGATGATGCCGGCTGTGTTTGTTTAGGTTCCTCTTTTGCTTCCGTGATGTGAAAATTGTATCGAGCAGGCTACCAAACTGCTTGTAGTTGCATGTCCCTGCTAGCTAAGGCATATTCGGAGGATTAGGATTAGGACAAGTTCGAGAGTGTAGCTATTGTGCCATGTTTGTAAATGTTGTTGCAACTTGCAAGTTGAAAAACAAGTTCTCCGGATGGGCAAGACTTCACTTCTTTGGCTACTTGTTCTTCCAACATTTATTTTCTGCTTTGTTGAGAAGCTGCTTCCAGGACCAAATTCCTTTGAACCTGCAAATTCTTGTTCTGTGGATCACCTTTTGAGAAGGATATTTTTAAGAACCTTTATTTAAGAACGGCCAAAAGCTTTACCTTGATTAAGAGAAGAAAGTAGCATGAGCCGTGTGTAAAGTATAGCATGTTATGGAAATTATAGAAAGGCTCCAGATCTGCCTGATTAAAAATAGTGAAACATTCTAAATATTTCAGAAAAATTGGTGATGATTTCGTGGTGAAATGATATGGGCAATAGTTTGTGAAACAAAAATCAGTTGCTAAAATACTCTATATGTCATTTCACCATGCACGAAACCGAGTTTTTGGATTTTACCGAAGGATTTAAAATATTTTGTAGAGGACCGATTTTAGTTTTTTTACAAAGAACACCCTATATGTCATTTCATCACAAAGACTTAACCTCGGCAAAAATTCAATTTTTTAATAGCATACTATTTTTTTCCTCTCCTTGTTCGGTCAGTGTGTGTCAGCCGGGAGCAAAACGACACTTCTTGATATTGTCACGTTCCGTTATGTGCTTGACTTGGTCTCGGTTACTTAAATCTCATATACCAGTACTGCAAACGTGCACACGATCTCAACCTGGCCACTGGGTCATGATTCAGTATAAATAAATACTTCATTCCGAATTAATGAAAACAAGTTCAGTCTATGGGCGAGACTACCTTACGCGTGCAACGGCTCGGGCGGTTTCTGACCGCAAGGGTTCCAACCGCAAAACGACAAGACGTCGAGGAGGAGGAAGACGAGCCGCCGCCAAGTTCGAGAGTGTAGCTGTAAAACAAGTGTATGCCATGTTTGTAAATGTTGTTGCAAGTTGAAATACAAGTTCTCCCGACGGACACTTTTACTTCTTTGGCTCCTTGTTCTTCCAACATTTGGTTTCTGAACATATATCAGGTTGTCTGCTTTGTTGAGAAGCTGCTTCCAGGACTGAATTTCTCTTAACCTGCAAATTCTAGTTCATTGGCTTATTTTCACCTTTTGAGAAAGATCTTCTTTAAGAACCTTTTTTTATGAAGGCCAAAAGTTTTGCCTTGATTAAGAGAAGAGAGTATCATGAGACATGTGTAAAGTATAGAATGTTATGGAAATTCACAAAAGCACTCGATCTGCCCGATTAAACTTTTTAAAAATTCAAAAAATTCTGAAAAAATTTGGTGACGATTTCATGGTGAAATTATTTGTGGTATAAAAACTGATTTTATTTTTTACACATAACACCGCCAATATAATTTCATTACGGAACTTAGCACGTACTTAGAACACTTGTAGCACGTACTTAGAACACTTGAATGTTCGTCGGCAAATTTTTAAAAATCTTTTAAAATGGTATACAATGTTTTGTAATTTTTTTCCGGTAGTAGCCAAACAACACTTCTTGATATTGTCACATTCTGTTATGTGCTATAACAAAATCAGTTATTTTGCAAGCAACAAGGCTTGTTTTTATGGTAGTGTATCTACTTAAGTACTTGTGCTCGCCTTTGTACCAGAGTAGAAGAGTAGCCTTTTTCCTTTTTCTTTTGAATTGTCTTGAAAATTATAGTTAGGAAAACATGTAGGGTTCACAATTTGGATGATAATGTAGCTACAAACGAGACCAAATCTAAAACATTCGTCGCTTAATCACCAACTCATTATATCTGGTTCTTTATTAGAAGCTGCCCACATTGTTCCTCTCAAATATTTGTTAACAAGAAACAAGTTTGATAAAAGTTTCCTTTTAATGTTTGAGGTGGAGATTCATTAAACAAGAGAAGTGCTTCAACGGACAAGAGAAAAACCCCGAGATACATAAGGAAATCATTACAATCTCTGAAGCATCACTATAGTCGATGATCATGATTATTCGGGCCATAAAAAAAGAACACACTGACATGGTAAGTGCGCAGGAATAACAACGAGTAACTCACAGAGTAACATGGAAAGAACACACTAAGACCATAATACAAGCACGTCCAACGCTAAACTATCTACATTTGCATCGCGAAACCCACATTTTCATTCTTGTGCATTATCAAGTAGAGTTTGTTGGGTTTTAGTCTCGTGCCAAATAGATGTCTTTGTATTCTTGCAAGCCCCGTCTCTCGCGCGCTTTCTCGCCTACTCGATTCACCGGTGAAAAAAAAGAGTTATTCTTGGGAGAGTAATTCTTTTCCTCGCGATCAGGGGAGTTATGTGTCGGTTTTGATTTATTTCTTATTCTCTTGGGAAAGTGTGGGTTTCCATGGACCTGGAGAAACTACTAACTCTGATCCATAATAAGTTTGACAGATTTAAATTAATCCCAATTTAAAACTGCACACTTGTTTTGAATCGCAGGGGGTATAGCCGAATCTAGTCCAATCACCCAGCAATGCGCATCCAACACGGGCCCAAATGTTGCGGGGCTTGATGGGCAAACATAAGACAGACGGCCCAAGACGCTTCTCCTCCCGAAGAGAAGCGCACGGCAGGTTCGAGAACACTCTGGACTCCGCCGCCGCGGCTTCTCCCCCTTTCCCCCCACCACCACCACGACCGACGAAGACGACGACAGAGAGAGCACTACAAAAGTAGACAAAGGCACCCAAGAGGCAGCAACTTCAGCTTCCCGCGACCGCGCACACCTGAACACAAATCTCATCGTCTCGCCTCTCCGGCAGCAGCAGCGGCAGCGTCCGTCCCCGCGAGAAGATGGCCAAGGAAGGAGGAGGAGGGCCCGACTGGAACGGCCTGCTCAAGTGGAGCCTCGCCCACGGCGGCGACGGCACCAGCCAGCCGCGCGCCCTCAGGTCCGTCCATCCAGATCCCCCCCTCTCCCGTGCCCCCTCCTCCTATGGCTATGCTACGGCTCCGTTTCGTGGTTCTATTGTGCATCAATTAGGATTCAGATTCTCTGTGGGTTCTGTTCCACTGCGTACCAGCTGAGGTGAAGATTTTATGGCTAGAGTTGCTTGTTATAGCGTGCACTATCGATTGGGATTCAGATTTCAAGACTAGCGTTGCTGGTTCCTAGTCAATCTAGTGTGTATCAATTGGTATATATATATTTTGTTAACGGTGCGATGCCCGATTCACCGTGCTGTTTGTAGTAGTATATCAGCTACCCGTTCGTGCCTATGAAACAATCATGATGCACTAGCTCTATTGTTTTCGTTAAAAACCTAATGTAGTATGCGATTAAATGAAGATGTAGTAGAGATCATTGCCTATTTGTTTGGTCTAGAAGTCTACGTACTGTTCAAGCCTTTAATTTTTCTTGCTTTGGAGCCGTTTAATATTCAGTTCAAAACGATCAAAAGACGTTCCGAGTAAACGAGTATCCCTGTTGTTTGTTAATAGTTCCCTTGATTTTTGATTCGCAGCGAGGAGGACAGGAAATGGTTTATGGAGGCGATGCAGGCGAATACGATCGATGTTGTTGGCAGGATGAAGGAGATTGCCCAGGTGATGAAAACCCCTGATGATGTGCTGCAGTCTCATGGTGTGACTACAGAGAACATTGAAGGTACATTTCCAAGTAGTCATATTCTTTTAACCCATCATGCCTTCGTACTAAATCGAACTTCTGCTTATCATGTCTCTTTACCTGCTGTTACATTAGCTGTTATAAACCCCCAAAGCATTGTTTAGATTCTCGTGTTCACATCTGAGTGTATGTCATATGTTCTTGACACCATGTATGCTTCAATTGTATAACTAGAATCATGGAACTATATTTAAATTCATAGTATTTGCATGTCTGTGCAAGAGGATATGATAGATAAATTAAATGTGGCAAACACTGTTACCGGAAAAGAGACTACACCTATGGGCAGTTATTCCTGTACTGATATATGCACTTCTACCTTATATATGATACAAATTTATTTTACTTTTACTTGATTGTGCAATTGTGTGCCGTGCGGCATTGTTGACACATTTCTGATAAACATGTGGGGTGAGGGAAGCATTGTTGCAAGTGCCATGATGTTTTTTTGTTTATGTGTTTCTTCTTTATTCCTTCTCGCTTCATGTTGTAAACGCAGTATATGAAGATCAGCTACTGCTTTTCCTTTAATACCCTCTGTACATGTATAGAAGTCCCTTTTGCACCTGAATCTAATTTGTATGTGCATGCTGAAATCCATTGAGCTAACCATTTCCTAACTTTATGCCCAGATATGCTGGATGAGTTGCAAGAGCATGTGGAATCCATTGATTTCGCAAATGGTAAGATCACAGATGAATTGATTGATGATCTCTCTGATTTTACATGGTTATTTTGTAGTTCACCACATGGAAAAGCGTTAATGTCTATTTTTGTCCAAGCAGATCTTCATTCTATTGGTGGATTAGATCCTCTACTTGGTTACCTAAAAAATTCACATGCTGGCATCCGAGCAAAGGCAGCAGAAGTTGTGAGCACAGTTGTCCAGAATAACCCGAAAAGCCAGCAACTTGTCATGGAATCTAATGGACTAGAGCCACTGTTGACAAACTTCAGGTCTGACCCTAGCATCAATGCACGCACAAAAGCTCTCGGAGCAATATCTTGTAAGTCATTTCTTCTTTGTTCTAGTGTTTCTGCATTTCATATATGGCAAACAATTGCATGCAAGGACCGCTAGGTCAATTTCGCGTACTTACCTTTTGTTGTTCATGCTAATCATTGTTATCATATCCTCATGTTGCAGCTCTTATTCGTAACAACCAGCCTGGACTTGCTGCATTTCGCCTAGGAAATGGCTATGCTGCACTGAAAGATGCGCTTTCTTCTGATGATGCTAGACTTCAGAGGTGCGTCATGTCATATTCAAAACAGTATGGTACACCATTTCTTAAGAGATTTTGTGAGTTGGCTTAGTTGGTAAAGGACAATAATATACACCAGAACCATCTTACCCTGTATCCAAGAAATCATATCTTCTAGTGGAAATTATGTACAGCAACAGCTTGCACGTCTACCCTTGTTTGTAAGGAGCTCCAAGAGTTTTTTGTTTTGTTTTTTGAAATCATGCAACCTATGCTCTTCTTAGGATAATTTCTTGCTATGGAATTATCGTATTCAGCATATGTGAGGCCATTGTTTGTTCATGCTGGTGTTCTTGTATTGGATTCTCTTAGTTTTGACTCAGAAATTTCCACCGCTATTTGAATCATGCACCTGGAATGTCCATAACACTTTTGCTGTCTGTATCATCTCAGGAAAGCTCTGCATCTCACACAGTACTTGCTGCACAACAAGGCGGATAGGAGTGCCGCTACAGAGCTTGGTCTTCCGAATCTAATGGTGCACCTCGCATCCAGTGATGATTCTGGAGTCCGAGAGGCTGCCTTGGGCGGCCTTCTTGACCTAGCGCGTGACAATACATTACCTGATCAAGACAAGCTGAAAGATATCCTCAGGGGCCGAATCGAAGGCATCAGCACAATGGACGCTGATGACTCCAAGCAGCTCGCGAGGAGCGACAGCTTGTGGACTCCCTCTGGAAAGAGTGCTACGACGAGCCATCGTCTCTAAGGGAGAAGGGCCTCGTGGTGCTCCCTGGGGAGGACGAGCCGCAGCAGCCGCCGCCAGACGTGGCGGGGAAGATGTTCGAGCCACCGCTCCGGGCATGGGCTGCGCCGAGGCCTGCTCCGGCGGAAGACTCAGATTCGGGCAGCGGGAAGAAGGATCCACCCTTGCTGCTAGGCCCATGATGCCTTAGAGCAGCCGTGTCAGAAGTTGGTAGTTTGATGATCTTGCATGTACAACTCGGTAGCGTTATATGCCCTTGTACTATGGATCAGCTATGCTTGATTCGAGTGTTTGCCTCTGCTAGGCTGACATATGCTCAGAGTTATTTATCTTCGTCTCTAATTGGTAATCTTACTATATGCTTCGCACGAGGCTCAGTTTTTTCTTGATGATACCGGTTATGAAGGACTTTTTTGGATTGCATGATTTTTAAAACGTAGGATTTTTAAAACGTAGGAATAGGAAAAACGCAGGAGATGCCATAAGATTGTAAAACGTAGGCATATTAGAGCAGATGCCTTTGAATAGTGCATAGGAATTGAACACAGAATTTTGAAAGATAGATGAGAGAGAATATATAGAGAGAGTAGAGAGATTGAGTGAAATTGCGTAGGAAAATTAAAATGAGGTTTGATCTCATGTTGAAATTCTATGAAATTGGGTCCTAGGAATAGATTACATAGGAATTTGGTGACCCCAATCCTATGATTCAAAGGGCAACCATAGGAAAAAATTCATAGGATTTAAACCCTTCAATTTTTTTACGAAAATCCTACAATCCAAAGAGGGCCGGAACGACATGCTTCAATACCAAAAGTCTGAGCTTTTTTCTCGGCTTATAATATAAGCTTTGCTGTACGTTTACATAATCAGACAATATGTAACTGAGTAACTCATGTGCTCCTCAAATTTTATATTCAACCAAAAGTTGGCAGTCAATCTTCAAGAATATTTTTTTCTTTAACTAGAATAGTAGCATTTGTATTAGGAGATACTTTTCACTGAATTGATTTGTATCAGATAGTCCACGTGTGATTGCACTTCTCTGCACGATATCTTAAATCTTAAGGCAAATAAGAAAAACGCCCTTTCGCTGAATCATGTTGGACATTCAAGCATACATGCTAGCTACAACTGGATATCACATTGTCCCCATTTTAAGAACTTGAAGAGATAAGCTAGAACAACCCGGCCAGAGCATACCAAAAAAGGCAGTCAAGCTCTTGTAAGTTTTTTTTAAAATGGAGGCAAAAGGTTTGTCTAATCTCATTAATTAAGAAGGAGTTTCATGGAACAAGTTTTGCAGCGACTCAAAAGGCGCTC